>CM033321.1:5093212-6293212 GCA_019359835.1 Pharus latifolius | reverse complement strand
CAAGTCAATAGTTGGATATGTAATAAGTGGAAAGCTTGTTCGCCCTTCTTTTGGGTGTGCTTGTGTTTTGAATGGATTTGTTCACCTCATTGAAAAGTTCTTTTGTTGTTTGTCTGCCACTAATAAATCTTGTCATGAGAATTCTGCATCTTGTACCTTAATAATGTTCTCTCTCATATTTCTGCTCCTTTCATAAAACATCAGAATTAACTGTGCTTGGATTGGCCTTTGGAATTTCACAGGCAGTATATGGAGACATTTATGGATATGGGTATGCTCCTTATGGTGCATACTCTCCTGCCACTTCCCCAGTTCCAACAGTTGCGCATGATGGTCAAATGTTTGGCCCGCAACATTACCAGTATCCAACTGCATATTTTCAGCCTCCGACACCGATTCCTGCTACTACTCAAGGCGAGCTGCAATCTTCTGTCAATCCTGATAAGCCATCAGCTAAGGCAGATCCTGCCAAAGCAGCCACAAATGGTGTCCCTAATGGTACTGCTTACAGTAACAGCGGAACTGCACCCCTTGGGTCAGGCCACCAAAACTCATCACTGGCCCCTGATGGAACTTATAGGGCACCCTTGCTAAGTGGAGTTCCATCTGCTGGTTACCTGGACTCAGGGTATGCGTATGACAGCACCGGAGCACCTTTTGCATGGTTTGATGGATCTGCTTATACAAATGGACAGCACAGACCAACCACAACTAATTCTATGTCGGCTTCAGCATTTAATACTACTTTTTCTTCGGCAAGGAGTCAGAACAAGAGCTCTACACCTCAGCAGACGGTGAGTTGAGAGAAAAAATTTCCAATGTATTGTTATGGTGATTACTGATTAGTAAATATTGAACTCATGGTATTAGTAATGATGTCTTTTGGTTGTGCATTTTTCTTGATTTTCTGCACCGAGTGTTCCTTTTGTCACACAATAGGAAGTATATATCCTTTTTCACTTGTTCTGGCTACATCTTAATTAAGCAGCTAGGTGAGATGCAACTTCTACTAAAATACATTGTAAAATTTTATCTACCTTCAACATTGCTGACACTTGCCAGGTCTTTCCAACTGAAAACATATTTGTTCTATTTGAGTTAGTTATCAATATTGAGTATGACTGTGCAGGTTGTGTCTGTGTGCTCAAATTTGGTTCCATGATCTTGTCTGTATGCAGGGTGTGCATAACCGAAGACCAACATCTGCAATGGGATCAGCTGCTCCTACATTTCCAAATAGGATGTATCCGAGCTCGCGGACTTACAGTCAGTATGGGAATTCAATAAAAACTGGTCTTCCTTATGGACATAATGGTTATGATTCTAGGATGTATGGTCGGTGGGGGCTTAGTATGGATAACAGGTACAGGCCTAGAGGCCGAGTCAATGGATTTTATGGTTTTGGTAATGAGAGCCAGGATGGGACAATTGAGTTGAACAGAGGCCCCAGATCAGGTCGTTTCAAGAACCAGAAATTATTTGGTCATACAGTTACTATTGCTGTGAAGGGGCAGTCTCTCCCTTCGAGTGAAAACAAGAATGCTAGCGTTGTACCTGATAAAACACAGTTCAACAGAGATGACTTCCCTGTTCAGTATGATGATGCAAAGTTCTTCGTCATTAAATCATACAGTGAGGATGATATCCACAAGAGTATAAAATACAATGTGTGGGCAAGCACCACCAATGGAAACAAGAAGCTGGATGCTGCTTATCAAGAAGCTCATGCAAAGAGCTCTGGATGCCCTATTTTCTTGTTTTTCTCGGTGAGGATGTTTTTGACACTGCTATTTTTTATGACTGTTAATTATGGCTTCCTCTTGCTTATTTTGTGTCCTTTACTATGAACTTTCAGGTGAATACAAGTGGGCAGTTTGTTGGTGTTGCTGAAATGACTGGTGCTGTTGATTTCGACAGAACACTTGAGTACTGGCAGCAAGACAAGTGGAATGGTTCCTTCCTTGTCAAGTGGCACATTGTAAAAGATGTGCCAAACAATATTCTCAAGCACATCACACTAGAGAACAATGAGAACAAGCCAGTCACAAATAGCCGTGACACACAAGAGGTTAGTATCCTCCAACTCGACCAGCTTTCTAAAAGGGAGGGTATCTAAATGTTTTTCTTGTTTCCCCCCTTTTTTCTGGACTAATTTGCAGGTAAACCTTGAGCATGGCATTCAGATGCTTAAGATATTCAAGGAGCATGTTAGCAAGACTTCCATCTTGGATGATTTTGCGTTCTATGAGAGCCGCCAGAAGTTGATGCAGGAAA
Source organism: Pharus latifolius (assembly GCA_019359835.1). NCBI lineage: Eukaryota > Viridiplantae > Streptophyta > Magnoliopsida > Poales > Poaceae > Pharus > Pharus latifolius. Next base: position 6,290,938 of record CM033321.1, on the reverse strand, counting down.
AAAGGGTGAAACAACAGCATTTCCAAAAGCAGGTATGCCTCCACTCTTAAGCTTAGTGAATCATTAAAACTTAGCATCATGTCTGATGTTATATTCTTTTTTGTTGGCTTGCATTCTATATTGTAACTAATACCTCTGGGGTGATGGTTCATTCATTTAGGTCTGGGATGGTAGGGCTCCTAATTCTCACGGCGGAGAGAAACAGCAGGATGGTCTTGATGGGAAGCCTAGGTTACACAAACCATTGGAATCTGTTTCGAACGGTGTTAATGGGGAGGTGAAGATTCCTGCAGAGAATGGTGTGTCGCCTGGTGCTACTTATGCCACAAAGGTTGCTCAAACAGCAACTGAGAAGCCAATTCTTGCCAATGGTGCTGCCAAAAGTGGTTAGCTTTGATCGCCCCCCTCATTTTCACTAGCTAGCTTCTCAGAATGGATGGTATTGATGCACTCAGGAGATGCGTGGGTACTTGATACTGATGATCCAGAATGACTGGATGGAACTGGCAGCATGGCCCCAAGAGGCTGCTTCATTGCTACTGGAGAGCGGTTGGCTAGTTAGTTTTACCTGTTTTTTACTGTATTTCCGTTTCAGTTTGCTTAGCTCAAGACTTCTTTTTACAGTGAAATTTGTAGCAAGACGACTGTGGGCGCTTGTGTGGTGTTGCATTTTGGTGTCTCTCTTTTTATGAGTGGTTCTGAAAGTGGGTTAGATTAAAGCTGCTTATTATTATACTAGAATCTTGCTTTTGATATCCATGAGGTGCAACTTTTAGTGCTCCACTGAAGAGTGGTTGCAAGGATGACAAAGCAAAGTGTATACTTTTGCCCGTCCGCTTTACTATGTTAAAGCTTGCCTGCCTCACTTGCTTGTTTGAAGTTATCTACTCCAGGCATATGTTTATTCATTCATGGAGAAGTGGGTGTCTACAATTCAGCAGTATGAAGCTCAAAGTTGTGCGAGGTGCTAAACATTTCTGGCCTTCTATGGGTAATGTGCAACGCGATGCAAGTAGGCAACCTGGGAGTGGGATTTGACATTGCTGAATGCCGAGCTTGGGGAACTTGGAACTGGGTGTACGCTTTTAGGGCATTTGGGGGGCACATTTTTGCACGAGGCAGACAGAATCTTTGGCTGTTTCGGTTATAAACGGCCCAGTGAGAACTGAGAAACACTAGCACATACTACTAAAAAAAATCGAGCGAGCAGCCCGTCCAGGGATGCTGGGAGGTCAGCATGTACAGAATGAACAAGTTATACCATCAGTTATTCAAGTTCGATATTTTGCAAAGAGCATAAACGAACTGAAAACATACTGTGGCAAGCCAACCCACCAAGACATGTACTGTACAAGTCCTATAATAAAAAAAAAACGTATATTTGAATTCAAAAACGTATATTAAAAGGTTAAAGCAAGAAGTAAAATAGACATTGGAACCAAACAAAATTAAACGAAAAGAGATGTCAGAAGTGGGATTTGAACCCACGCCCTCGTTAGAGGACCAGAACTTGAGTCTGGCGCCTTAGACCACTCGGCCATCCTGACCTTTTGGTGATCAATTAGGCATTTTTATGTTATTACGATGTTCTCTCAATCTTCTGTTTAAATTGTTATCTGACTGCTCCTCTCCCGCTGATCCGAAGATTCCACTTGCTGCAAAGGCATATCTGTCAATAATACAAAATTGCCTGGGACGGCATTATTCTTCTTAATCTTCTTCCATCTGTCTACTCTCTCAATCTTTTTATTCTTAGTTTTTCTCTCTTCTTTCGAAGGTTTAGCTTTGCCACTGCATCATACATATTACATGCTTTAAGCAATGGTTGCTTTAATTAAAAGAGAAAATTAGTTGAAAGACAATGTAAAAGTAAGATATTATTGTATGACATTAATTATAAAGTTGATATATGGATCCATAATTCATATGTCTTTAAGACAACATCTTATAATTAAACTTAAATTTTTTTTAGTGTTATAGAGCAAATTACTCTTAATTAAACGGTGTATCCCATCTTTGAGTAGCAGCCTGCACTCCCTCCGTGATACACTAATGAACAAGCAAGTATGCCCAAAGATAGAGATCAGGAGAATATATTGTGACGTGATGATGATATAATATCCATGCTCTATCCTCATGTCAGTTCAACATGTACCTGATGGGCAAAAAGCGCACGCCGCACGCTTCCAAATTCCAATAGCAACTAAGTCCATGCCGGATGTTAAGTCTTCTAGAAGTTGCACACGCACCGAGGCACATACATCTTGCGATGTGTTCCTAGCATCGATTTGATAACTGTACTCAAGGTGTGCGCTAAATAACGATTTAAATCTTCAATGTTACGAGTCAAAATATATTTATTAGAATTGTTTCATCCTAGATCAATCTGTTCACATGAAATATACATGATTTTGTGATAATTAGAAATTCTTACTAGAAATACAACGGAACCAGATCCAACAAATGAGGGAGAATGCATAAGGTGTGCCTCTCATCCCTAAAGATTCATCACCTACCTGTCCGATAGTTTTCAATTGACGGTGAACACGCAGAAACATAAATGAATGCACCGTGCAGCCCAAGCAAGTTGTACCGATTGTGCTCGTCTGAGGTTAGAGATGCCAGTATGCAGGCTGCAGCTCAGGGACACCGTACATCACATGGGCGTGAGACAACCGAAGTAACCTGCCGAAGCAACACCCACCCCACTATGGTCTTCCAAGGACTACGGGAGTTGCAGACAAGCGGAGGCGAGGAATGATAAAAATTGAAGCTTCTAATGGTGAAACTTGAAGAGTGTGTTTGGTTGTCCGTATTATTTTGAAACTGGTTTATATGAGTAGAACAAGGTGAGACATGTTATATCGATACAATATAGTGTTTGGTTAGTGTAAGATCGATGATGCCGACTAGAGGGGGGTGATTAGGAGGCTTTTAAATTTTCTTCCTCACTAAGTAATTTCAACAAGATAATTGTTTGAGCTAGATTATAAAATGAGGCTTTAAAGCAATTTAGTCAACTAATTGCATTCAACCATATGAACTATTCAATAAAACATGCAACAATGGTAAATTTAACAATTATGTCAAGATGAATGTACGGCAAATAAGATATACGCAATTGACACAATATTTTTTACCGAAGTCTCGGAGACTCGCCCGGTCTCCCTTACTCTTTGTTGAAGCGCTCGCTCGGAGCCTCGCTTTTATATCTACGAAGGATATCTCACTAGAGTTGCTCCTTCTCCACTCCAGATAGGCGAGCACCACACTTTTCACAATCTTTTACCGGCCTCTCCGACAAACTTCAATTGGAGAGATCGCGACTCTCCTCCGACACCATCTAGGCAGGGCAATCACCAAGAGTAACAAGTCGGATGCGCTCACTTGATCAAATCTCATGTTAGAAGCTCAAATATGCAAATGAGATGCTCAAACACTCTAGCACTTAGCAAGCATATGGTGATTCAAGTGCACTAAGCACTATTAACTTCACACAATTTGCTCTCTCTCAAATCAACTCAAGATTTAGGCTCAATTATAGCCTCTAAATGCAATAACTCAAATTCAATTGACTTGGCTAGGTTTTCAGCTGGTATATGAACTCTTTGAGCACCCACAAATGAAGCCAAACACGACATATATATAGCCCTAAAAGAAAACTAGCCGTTTGCAAGAAACCGGACCAAAATTGTACAGGCCGGGCATTGTCCGGCCATTTCGGACAATGTCCGGTCAGTACAATCCAATAGTGACCGTTACTCACAACGGCAACCTTGTCAGTTACCGTTTCAACGAAATTTGTGAAGGCCGGACAAATAACATTTGTCCAGACAAAAACCCCGGACGAAAGAATTTGTCTCTGTTTGCAAGTTTAATTTTAATGCTCATGAGATTTACACAGGCCGGACAGATATTATTTGTCCGGACAAAAACCCCTGACGAAAGAATTTGTGTCTGTTAACTCTCGGCTCAAACAATTTGTACAGGCTGGACAATGTCCGACCATATCGGACAAAGTCCGGCCTTCCCGGACAAAAGGCCCGGACGGATGCAAATGTCTCTGGTTTCATTATGCAAATGGCTAAAAAAATTTGTATAGGCCGGACAATGTCCGGCCACGCCCGGACAAAGTCCGGCCACTGCACACTGACAGTAAAATAAGCATAACGTTTGATCCAAAGATCTGATTGAGGTGATTTTTAGCTTGTTAGAAAGATAACTCAGAGCAGTACAATTTTGTCAACAGGAGCAAGGCATAGAAATGCCTAGATATTTCTAAAAAACTCAAAAACTTTCCTATTACCAAAATATCCAACACAAAAATCATCTCAAATACAATTTAGGGTATTTGCACATACGGATTTGTTGTTTTCTCGTGGATATCTCAGCTGACACTCAGCGATGACCACAACCACACAAGTCTGATATCCGATCGAAAACAGGTGGTCGAGAGAGTTTGGTCGAGCGTATGCAAGCGAGCCGAAGACTGGTACGACCAGCTCGAGCTTTTACGACCACACCCAAACCCTAAACAGAAAGCCGCAAAACTAGCGAGACGACCACGTATCAAGCACGGATACAATCAGAATGTGCAAATACATCCACAACCAGCTCTAGATAATAAACCAGAATAAATAGCTGGCGATCATGACTGAGTGCAGTTTTCAAAACATTTTCTCTAATTCACACAAACTACACTTAGATTCTCTAGCAATGCAAGAGCGGTAAAGTTACTAGTGCAAGATGATATGAATGCATTTGAGCTTCCACACTAGATAGATTCGAGCTACTAGTTTCCGACCCCTCTTAATAGTACGGTCAAACTAGCAAAAAGAAACCTATCAATCCGGTCTGTCTTCAAACACCGAGACCGGTAAAATCCTAAGAAAACAATCTTTAATTAATCTTGGATTTTACCTTTGGTGAAGTTCAACCTCGTGAAGCTCGACCACTTGACGCTTGTCCTCGCAAAGCTCGACCTCGCTAAGCTCGACCTCGCTCGAGATGATTCATGTCAACTTCATCCACTTCACGCCCTTGCTTGCTTTTATCCTGCAATCAAACTGAGACTACAATGCGTACACTCAATGCACAACATTAGTCTCATATATGAGTCGTCATTAATCACCACAAGAGAAACTACTCCATACAAGAGTTAGCTCAACAGTTTCTCTTTCCAGTAAAATGACAAAACCATATTCAACAATCAATAGATGAGTGCAAGATGAAGTACAATTATAGATCCGTATATGATAAGGACATATGCACACGATCTATACCGCTCATGTTATAATAAAGATAAGCAAAGATGACTAATATGATGAGCTCCCCCTCAATATATGAATCGATATCAAATCTACTACTGGAGTCATCAATCTTTAGGATTTATCTCATGACATTTCGATTAATCAATCAGTACAAGCTTGATGCAATCACCGAGCTCTTCCTCTACATATGCATCAATATCAAACCCGCAATCGAGGAAAACATCCAAGTCAGGGTTTACCGATAATCAATTCAATTTACTTGTGATAAATCAGGATTTATCTACGTTGTCATTTAATCCTCAAAGCTGTCATTATCTAGATCAATATTAATCATTATGGATTTATCCAAATCATCATTAATCATCAAAACTTCGATATCTTAGATCGACCTAGATCCAACAATCTCCCCCTTTTTGATGATTGATGACAACAACCTTTATAATCTCAATAAATCCAAAATAGATTCTTCAGCTCCCCCTCAATGTATGCAATAGTATATCGGAACTGAGCAAAACATTTAATCATTTGAGTTAAGAGATATAAATGACAATTGAGCACAAGTTCAATCAAGTCATCTTCCAAAATATCAACTTATCTCAATTTTCTCTAACTCAATTATCTCTCATAAATATCAATATCAATGATATCAAATAATATCTATTTCTCGCCCTTTGTCAACTAACTCAATGATCTTTCTCAGATTCTCCTAAACTTTCTCAGAACCTCTCTCCCAAAAGCTGTCTCTAAAGCTTATCTCTAAAACACTCTCTCTCCCCCTTTGTCATCAAGTACAAAAAAGAAGGATTGAGAATTTAAATTTTGATAAGAAATATTTTTTGGGGCATGAAATTTTATATGAAATAGTTTTTATGCAAAAACATGATCTCAAGAAAGTTTGTTGCAAGTGATTTTGAAGAACACATTCAAAGTATGGAGAAGGATAACAAGACAATCAACACACAATGAGTATATCGATGACATTTATATCGATGACATTTAATCCATTTTCAATCATTCAAAATCTAGATGCATCTAATAGTTTGACGTGAACATATCCGCTAGATGCATATTTACCATATCATGATTGATCTCTAAATTTCTTTATGCCACAAAGTCTCTTATACAATTATGTCGTATATCAATATACTCTAATCGAGAGTTTTGAATTCAAATTGTTCATCATCTTTACGACATTTTCAATATTTCATAAGAGTGGCATCTATTTGAAAACAATTCTATAATCCAACAAGATTTGTTTCATCCATAAAGATTTAAGCATAACAACCATCAGAGATACTTTTGATTTGATCTTGCAATTCATAAGATCCGAATCCAAATAATCAAGTAATTCAAGATTTGTACTTTTTGGATATGAAGGATCAATCTAGGATTGCATGTCAATTACCTAAGAATGCATTTAATGGCAATCATGTGATATTCATTAGGAAATGATTGAACTCTAGCATATTTGCAATCACTAAATATGATGACGGGGTAAAATGCGGTAAAATAAAGCGAAACTACCAATCAAAGATTGATAGGGTTTAGAATTGACCGCTTTTTCGTGTTCGTCTATGTCGAGATGTTCATTTGTAGCCATGAGAGTTTTAATAGCATCATCATCGTGCATCTCGAGGCTTTTGAGTGATTTCTTCATATGCTTGAATTTACTCTTGCACATTCCGTTCTTGAGTTGCTTGTTTTGTCGTGCATGGAAGTAACTTTGCCCTTCAATCATCTCTCTTTCCCTAAGTATCATCTTAAAAATAAATTCTTGATAGAGGGATTCATTAGTGGTAATGATAATAATGTCATCAATATGTTTGACACACAAGAGAATGATGTCTCGATTAAACTTATGATGATGATTATGTCAACTTTGCAATTTTGAAAATAATTTGTTATAAGAAAAGATCTCAAGATTTTAAACCAAGCTCAATTGGAAACAAAAATTTCAATCCTCAAATATTTCACTTCTTTTGGCATGAAACACTAAAGGAACATACAAATAAAGAATATGCCAAAATAAGGTTTGTCGAAACATGTTTAGATCACAAGGTTGAGAGAAAAACATATGACCTCTTGAAATGTTCAAATTTTCAAAAGAAACTCAAAACTCAATTTCATTTGAATATGCTCCAAATTCATGAAAATAATCTTTACTTGATATTCAAAAACACAATCAACAGATTTTAAAATATCAGCAAAAGAATCATGAAGAATTTACAAAATATGAGGAAAAAGGAAGCAAGGATCTCACAAAACAGGGAGTAACAAGAAACAGATGAAAAGTTAAACAACCATCCAGTTTGCACACAGGCCGGACAATGTCTGCCAGGGCTGGGCAAAGTCTGGTTTGGGCGGACAAAGGCTGGTTTGGGCGGATAGAGTCCGGCTCCGGGCGGACAGAGTCCGGACAGTTCAGTTAAAACTGTTGAAACGTCTGAAATTTTCAATTTTGCAAGTTTTGCTTCAAAAATGAATCAAGTTCCATAATAGATTTAAATATCATGACAGGAACTTAGATGAATAGCATTTGGAAGAAATTGATTTGAAAAAGATTTTGAATTTGATTCCTCAAAAGTGATTTGGGGTAAAATGGGTAAAACAAAAGTAATTTTCTCGAAAAACTTCAATTCTTGAAGGAACTTGGATTTTTTTGAAGTTTTGGACTTAGATGAGTTTGAAATACCATTTCAAACCAAGACATGAAAGAAAGTTTAGTGCAAATAGCTAAAATCACAAAAATGCACTTTTGGGTATTTTCGGGTCGATAGCCGTTTTCGGGCGACATAGGATGTGATAATTTGAAAACCATAGGCCTTTTGAGAATAAGTTCAATATGAACTATCTTCGGGTGAGTGAGTTCTAAATGTTTCATGTAGAAAGGTTTTTATCAAATCTCAACCTATCTTGTTTTATGAAAATAAATCGTTTTGGGCCAAAACAAATCTTGAAGACTTCAATTTTGTCGAAGTTTTGCATTTTAGCTCGAAACTCTTTTGTTTCACTTTAAAAACCTTTGAAACCTTATTTGAAACGTATTTATGAAGGTTTTGTGGTAATTTTAAACATTTTGAAAGTTTTGAGCTCTTTTTACCTTTTTTGCTCGAAAATGACCATTTTTACCAATAGCTTGCACTATTTGATATATATGCACAATTAGGGTATATAAGGGTTCAATGACTTTGAAGTTGCTCCCCCTAAATGTGTCATCCACGTTTGGTCATGAAAAATGTGCAAGAGATGAGAATAATCTATTTGAAAATTAAGAGCTCAACAAGAATCCGAATGAACTCAAATTCAGAAAACATCCAAATAAATACCAAAACTTATGGAAAGTTTCATAGAGATAGAACACATCAACACAAGAACTTTCCATGAAGATTCAAGATTCAAATATTTTAGTCATTTGAAAGAGTTGAGAGATTAACATCCAAATAGACTAAAATTTTCTTAAACATATTGGTTTCTTTATAATCATCAAACATATGCAAACAAGTTCAAAAAATTCCAAAATAAATTTTGGAGATAGATAATACAGTGAGGAACAAGATTGCCTTTTATAGTGAATCCAAAATATGATCCAACAATAAGATATGGAAAAGACAAATGTTGGTCAGATTTAAAGTTTGAGATTTTAGGTTTCAGAAATTCATTTTACACTTTTAAACGCACCTGAGATTCTATGCAAATTACTTCCAATAATTTTGAAATAAATTATCAAGAAAGACCAATCATATAGGATAAAATGTCATATAGAAACTTTCTCCAAATACCCAACCAATAAAGAGATATGAAAATGACAAATCAGCCCAAAACCATGAGAAAACTAAATTTTGCAAGTTTCATATTTGATTTGCAAAAAGAGTGAATTTTGCTCAAATCAAATCCAATTGAGATGAAAATTTGCAGAGATGATTTTCAATGCATCAAATACATTTCTAAAAAGAATTTTTCAAAAAGAGTTTTTCGATTAAGAGTTATGGCCAATTGATGTTTGTATTAAGCAAAGAGGTTGAATTTTGACAAACTTTTGCAAATTGAGTTCAAATTTGATTTTCATGATATTTTTGATATGAAAGGGCTTACATGAGTTTTTCAAGTCATTTTGATCCAAAGCTCACTAATAAAGACCATAGAAATGGTCAAACTCATGTTTTGCATATTTAGGGTATTTTGGGTTAAAACAAGTTTTTCGGTGAAATTCAAATACTCATAACTTTCAAATGATAAAACTCTTTTGAGAAAGTTTTTAATTTCAAACTTCTTCGGGATAATAATATCTAAGTGTTTTGTAAATCAAGTTTTTGCAAATTCTAAATATATTTTGATTTGCGTTTGGAAACGATTTTGTTGAAAAACAAGATACTCGAAGATCATTTTGAGGCTAGTTTTTGATAAGAAGAACTTTTTGACATTGTTTTTCATTTAAAGCCTCTAAAAACCTTTTAAATACATTTTTAAGACCATTTTGATAAGAATTTGTGATATTTGGCCTTTTGAATGGAAATTTGACATTTTGACCAAATGTACTTATTTTTGAAAACATATGTTTGCAATTTTGAAAAGCCTCACAAATGAGGTGCAATAGACACCGGAAGCATTTTAAATTATAACACCCAAATGATGCAACACATAAGATTTAAATTTTCATTCTTTTGGAAAATTAGGCATATGAATTTAAAATAACCAAGAATAAAGGGAGAATATGCAATGCAAATGTTTTAATTTAACACATCAAAAAGATTTAAGATCTTTTCGGTACCCAAACTATACGAGGCCCTCTAGCCTTATCGTATAAGTCTTTTGGTACCCAAATTGCTTTATCTTTAGGTTTTTGAAAATGACAATTTATTGGTTTTGTAACTAAACCCTTTTTGGAGTATGAAATCAAATAGAAGTCAAAAGAATCAACTCTAAAAGGATTAGATGCGCACTCATATGAATGTTTCCTTTTAAATGACATGAGATACATGAGGGCTTTTTGAGTGAAATGGCATGAGTGTAATGAGAAATATGATGTCTCTTACTAGATGAGTATGCATTTTTTAATTTTCCCTTTATAAATGAATTTTTATGATATAGAGGGGGTTTAGCAAGCATGGCACAACTCAAATGATTTCTAGTAAGATTTTTACTCAATCTATTTACTTACTCCTAAGTTCATCATTTTGAGTTTTAGATGTTTGATATGATCCCATATTAATGTATGAATAAGAACAAGACGGCATATCATCACAAGTAAATGAACTCGAGGGCATAGCACAAAAATCACTAGATGAGTTAGGCATATCAAATGATGAGCAACTAGAACTAACACCATGGCATAAAGATAAATTATTAGACGAATCATGGTATGAGTTACTAGTATCATCCATACAATCATGTGAATCAATAATTAAATCATTTAACATGTTATCACATGAAGTACTAGTATCTACAAAGCTAGCATTTGAATCTAACCATGAATTAACAATTAAATTATCACTAGCATATGGAGTAGAAGAGTGTGACTCTAAAGATGGATCAATAGATGAGTCACAAGCAACTCTAACATCTAATACACATGTTGAGCTAATAGAATTCTTGGCAAGCAAAGAGTCATAAGAATTTTTCAATTCTTGATGCTTCACTTTCAAAGATAAGTAATCATTCTTTAAAGTACTAAGATTTTTAGTCATATTGCAAAGCAAGCCTTTTAACTCTATAATTATATCTATGAGCTCATTATTAGAGAGGTTAGAATTTGATACCGTTGAGTTGGATGCCGAAGGGCATATAGAATCGTCTTGAGATGACGATTCCGACTTTGAGTCTTTCTTTCTACCTTTTCTTGAGCTCTTCTTGCTCGGTTTAGCCTTTGTCTTGCTAGGGCAAACCACATCATCTTCGATTTTGAGCTCGCTCGAAAACTCCCTATCCTCCGCATTGAGATCATCGTCCTCGATATGCTCAGAGGTGGAACACATGCCCTTTTCTTTGGATATTGTCTCAATTGACATAAGCATGTCAATGAGCTTGCTCGGTAAAGTGACGGAAAGGTCACTACTCTCAAGATTGGTGATGAAGTCTGCATAGCAATCCTCCGGCAATATCTGGAGCACTTTTCTACAAATATCTAGATCGGAAATGTTAGCACCAAGGGCTTTGAGCTCATTTGTGATATTGATCAAGCGATCATATATGGTGGAGAGTGTATCATGCTCCAACATCACAAATGCCTCGAAGTCCGCAATAGCAAGCGCATCTTAACATGCTCAAAACTAGATGTGCCGACAAATAAAGTCTCAAGAGTTAACCAAACATCGTGAGCGGTCAAACAATCACTTACTAGTTCTAGCACATCATGACTAAGTGATTCAAGAAGCACATTTTTAGCCTTTGTATATAATAGAAGAGTATGTTTATTCGAAGATAATGAGCTATCCATACCCTTTTGCACTAATCTCCATAATTTCAAATTTAATGCCTCAAGATGAGTACTCATCATCATTTTTCAACGTGTATAATTTGAGCCATCAAATTGAGGAGCAATCAATCCAAATTTCTCTAGCGAATTCATCCTTTCTCTCTAGCGATTAAGCCAATAAATGAGAGATCTTGCTCTGATACCAATTGTAAGATCGAGGATGCTGACTAGAGGGGGATGATTAGGAGGCTTTTAAATTTTCTTCCCCACTAAACAATTTCAACAAGATAATTGTTTGAGCTAGATTATACAATGAGGCTTTAAAGCAATTTAGTCAATTAATTGCATTCAACCATATGAACTATTCAATAAAACATGCAACAATGGTAAAATTAACAATTGTGTCAAGATGAATGTAAGGCAAATAAGATATACGCAATTGACACAATATTTTTTACCAAGATCTCGGAGACTCGCCCGGTCTCCCCTACTCCTCGTTGAAGTGCTCGCACCGAGCCTCGCTTCTATATCCACGAAGGATATCTTACTAGAGTTGCTCCTTCTCCACTCCGGATAGGCGAGCACCACACCTTTCACAATCTTTTGCCGGCCTCTCCGACAAACTTCAATTGGAGAGATTGCGACTCTCCTCCGACACCGTCTAGGCGAGGGCAATCGCCAAGAGTAACAAGTCGGATGCGCTCACTTGATCAAATCTCGTGTTAGAAGCTCAAATATGCAAATGAGATGCTCAAACACTCTAGCACTTAGCAAACAAATGGCGATTCAAGTGCACTAAGCACTATTAAATTCACACAATTTGCTCTCTCTCAAATCAACTCAAGATTTGGACTCAATTCTAGTCTCTAAATGCAATAACTCAAATTCAATTGACTTGGCTAGGTTTTCAGCTGGTATATGAACTCTTTGAGCACCCACAAATGAAGCCAAACACGACATATATATAGCCCTCAAAGAAAACTAGCAGTTTGCAAGAAACCGGACCAAAATTGTACAGGCCGGGCATTGTCCGGCCATTTCAGACAATGTCCGGTCAGTACAACCCAATAGTGACCGTTACTCACAACGGCAACCTTGTCAGTTACTGTTTCAACGAAATTTGTGAAGGCCGAACAAATAACATTTGTCCGGACAAAAACCCCGGACGAAAGAATTTGTCTCTGTTTGCAAGTTTAATTTTAATGCTCACGAGATTTACACAGGCCGGACAAATACTATTTGTCCCGACAAAAACCCCGGACGAAAGAATTTGTGTCTGTTAACTCTCGGCTCAAACAATTTGTACAGGCTGGACAATGTCCGGCCATATCGGACAAAGTCCGGCCTTCCCGGACAAAAGGCCCGGACGGATGCAAATGTCTCTGGTTTCATTATGCAAATGGCTGAAAAAATTTGTACAAGCCGGACAATGTCCGACCATGCCCGGACAAAGTCTGGTCACTGTACATTGATAGTAAAATATGCATAACGTTTGATCCAGAGATTCGATTGAGGTGATTTTTGACTTGTTGGAAAGATAACTCAGAGCACTACAATTTTGTCAACAGGAGAAATGCCTAGATATTTCCAGAAAACTCAAAAACTTTCCTATTGCCAAAATATCCAACACAAAAATCATCTCAAATGCAATTAAGGTATTTGCACATACGGATTTGTTGTTTTCTCATGGATATCTCAGCTGACACTCAGGAACGACCACGACCACACAGGTCTGATATCCGATCGAAAACAGGTGGTCGAGAGAGTTTGGTCGAGCGTACGCAAGCGAGTCGAAGACTGGTACGACCAGCTCGAGTTCCTACGACCACGCCAAACCCTAAACAGAAAGCCGCAAAACTAGCGACACGACCACGTATCAAGCACGGATACAATCAGAATGTGCAAATACATCCACAACCAGCTCTAGATAATAAACCAGAATAAATAGCTGGCGATCACAACTAAGTGCAGTTTTCAAAATATTTTCTCTAATTCACACAAACTACACTTAGATTCTCTAGCAATGCAAGAGCGATAAAGTTACTAGTGCAAGATGATATGAATGCATTTGAGTTTCCACACTAGATAGATTCAAGCTACTAGTTTCTGACCCCTCTTAATAGTATGGTCAAACTAGCAAAAAGAAACCTATCAATCTGGTCTGTCTTCACACACCGAGACCGATAAAATCCTAAGAAAACAATCCTTAATCTTGGATTTTACCTTTGGTGAAGTTCAACCTCGTGAAGCTCGACCACTTGACGCTTATCCTCGCAAAGCTCGACCTCGCTAAGCTTGACCTCACTAAGCTTGACCTCGTTCGAGATGATTCATATCGACTTCATCCACTTCACGCCCTTGCTTGCTTTTATCCTGCAATCAAACCGAGACTATAATACGTACACTCAATGCACAACATTAGTCTCATATATGAGTCGTCATTAATCACCACTAGAGAAACTACTCCACACAAGAGTTAGCTCAACAGTTTCTCTTTCCAGTAAAATGACAAAACCATATTCAACAATCAATAGATGAGTGCAAGATGAAGTACAATTATAGATCCGTATATGATAAGGACATACGCACACGATCTATACTGCCCATGTTATAATAAAGATAAGCAAAGATGACTGATATGATGAGCTCCCCCTCAACATATGAATCGATATCAAATCCACTACTGGAGTCATCAACATTTAGGATTTATCTCATGACATTTCGATTAATCAATCAGTACAAGCTTGATACAATTACCGAGCTCTTCCTCTACATATGCATCAATATCAAACCCGCAACCGAGGAAAACATCCAATTCAGGGTTTACCGATAATCAATTCAATTTACTTATGCTAAATCAGGATTTATCTACGTTGTCATTTAATCCTCAAAGCTGTCATTATCTAGATCAATATTAATCATTATGGATTTATCCAAATCGTCATTAATCATCAAAACTTAGATATCTTATATTGACCTAGATCCAACAGTTAGTTGTATGATATAATAGGAGTTTTTTTTACTAATAACTCAGATTTTAAAAATAATTACAAAATTAACCCACAGTTGCGAGAATTTACAGAAATGACCTGCTACGTAAGCATGTCGAGCCCCCAGAGCTCGACAAGGTGCATTCGCACGGGAACCAACTTGTCGTGGTCTGAAGGCACGATTAGGCCCTTGTCGTGTCCCTCGACCACGACAAGGCACGACCACATCTTGTCGTGTAGTGAGAACTCGACAACCAAAAAGAAATAATATTGCTGGAACGGGGATTCGAACCCGGGCCGAGGACACGGGAGCGGGCGCGCGAGCCAGTTGGACTAGGACTCTTAGCTGCACTAGAAGAGTAAGCCTAATTAATATCCAGAAACATGTCGTGGATCCAGAGTTCGACAAGCAAAAATGTTTTAATTGCGGGAGCGGGGATTCATACCCAAGCCAACTACGTTGCAACCAGGGGCTCCCACCAGCTGGGCTAAGACACTTAACTGATATAATGCCACTACACATTTTAATATTATGCAGCTTGTCGAGTTTCCAGAACTCGACAAGCTGCTGGTCCCCTCTTTATTCTTCTCTGGTTCTCTACGCCCAACTTACTCACACACACTCATTCATTTCAAGCAGCAGCACACACACACCTCATCTCATATCTTCCACCCTAGATCTAGCAAAATCCGTCCGATAGATTTATTCGGTGTAGAAGAGAAATTTGTAGAGAATTGCGAGCTCTTCGAAAAGAGGTAATTTTTTTGGAAATGCATTTAAAATTCTGTTAATTATGTTGCTAATGACGTGATTAGGGTTTATATTTATGTTTATGTGTATAGAAGAGTAGGTATTATGTTTTTAGGAATATGTTTAGGAAATATGTGCATGTGCATGTAATGTTTGTAAAATAGGTTTTTTAAAATGTATGTGTGTATGTTTGGAAATGTATGTGTATATGTTTGGAAAATAGGGTTTTATAAATGTATGTGTGTGTGTTTGGAAAATAGATTTTTGAAATATATGTGTGTATGTTTGAAAAAATAGGGTTTTTAAATGTATGTTTGTATGTTTGAAAAATAGGTTTTTGAAATGTATGTGTGTATGTTTAGAAATATATGTGTGTATGTTTGGAAAATAGGGTTTTATAAATGTATGTGTGTATGTTTGAACAATAGGTTTTTGAAATGTATGTGTGTATGTTTGGAAAATAGGGTTTTTAAATGTATGTGTGTATGTTTGAACAATAGGTTTTTGAAATGTATGTGTGTATGTTTGGAAAATAGGGTTTTTAAATGTATGTGTGTATGTTTGAAATGTATGTGTATATGTTTGGAAAATAGGGTTTTATATATGTATGTGTGTATGTTTGAAAAATAGGTTTTTGAAATGTATGTGTGTATGTTTGAAAAATAGGGTTTTTAAATGTATGTGTATATCGTTTTAGAAACTATGTGCATGTGTGTATGTTTTTAGAAAATATAAAATTAGGATATTTTTAATTGTGCACATGCATACTGTATGTCTAAGAATTAGGTTTTAGACATATATGTGTATGTATTTAGAAATTATGAAATTAGGTTATTTTCAATTACATGCATGCATGCATGCTCTATATTTAGAAATTATGTTTTTGAAATGTATATGTGTATGGTTTTAGAAACTATGTGCATGTGTGTATGTTTGTAGAAAATATAAAATTAGGTTATTTTTAATTGTGCACATGCATACTCTATGTCTAAGAATTAGATTTTGTAAAATATATATGCATATGCATTTAGAAATTATGAAACTAGGTTATTTTCAATTACATGCATGCATGCATGCTCTATGTTTAGAAATTATGTTTTTGAAATTAATATGTGTATGGTTTTAAAAACTATGTGCATGTGTGTATGTTTGTAGAAAATATAAAATTAGGTTATTTTTAATTGTGCACATGCATACTCTATGTCTAAGAATTATGTTTTGTAAAATATATATGTATAAGTATTTAGAAATTATGAAACTAGGTTATTTTCAATTACATACATGCATGCATGCTCTATGTTTAGAAATTATGTTTTTCAAATGTATATGTGTATGTATGATTTTAGAAACTATGTGCATGTGTGTGTTTGTAGAAAATATAAAATTAGGTTATTTTTAATTGTGCACATGCATACTCTATGTCTAAGAATTAGGTTTTGTAAAATATATGTGTAAGTATCTAGAAATTATGAAACTAGGTTATTTTCAATTACATGCATGCATGCATGCTCTATGTTTAGAAATTATGTTTTTCAAATGTATATGTGTATGTATGGTTTTAGAAACTATGTGCATGTGTGTAATGGTGTCATGTTATTTACGCGTGAGATGAATGTGTGTAGGGAATGGAGAGTCCGAAAAAAATTTGCATATTTTATGGTGACGGCATAATTCGCGAGGGGCAAAGAGGGGTTGATATGAGCCGTTGCCAGTATGTGACGGGCGAGCTGAGTGTACATAACACCTCATTCCTAGAGCTGAATTTGTGGATCCTGAATATGTTCGGGAAGCGGCCTCGTGATGAAATGGCTCTAATTGAAGGGCTCATCGTTCGTGAGGTAGATAATGAGCCATATTGGATGCTGCGCGAGATTAAAGGGGACAAATCTTGGAGCTCTTATATTCGAAGAGTGGAAGACCCCCATGGCGGACTACTCAGCCAGTTCGCGATGTATGTGCAGTTCTGCAACGTACGAGCAGCCGAGTGTGCGGTGGAGGGTGAGCCAAGCGTCATGCCCGGTCCTGCGAGATTCAAGGCTAACGAGTGGTCGGATGTATTCTGCCATACTCGCGCAGATGTGTGTGAGGTATTGGATTGCCTTCCATCAGTGTCCGACGAAGATGATTCGACGGACTCGGAGGCATCTGATGGCTCTGATGACGATATTCCTGGTCCCCCGCAGTGCATCGAGGCATTTTCTTATTGTCGTCCGGTCATATGCGTGGATGGTACGTTCCTGATCAAAAAGTACAAGGGCAGTCTTCTCATTGCTGTTGATGCGGATGCTAACGACCAATTGCTTCCATTGGCGTACGCGATCGTCGAGTCTGAAAACTCAGAAAGTTGGTTGTGGTTTCTGGTCAACGTGAAGTGGGCGGTTGTTGATGATCGAGAGAAGGTGTGCATCATATCGGACCGCCACCGAGGGCTGCTCCATGCCATTGAGGTAATGCGTGGGGCCCCAGATGCTCCGTACAAATGGGAGGATGTGCGCAGCTGTTGGTGCATGCGGCACATTACAGCAAACCTTTTCACACACTTTCGCAGTAAACAGATCATGGATCTGTTCAAGCGGCTATGCATGCAAAATCAACCGAGGAAATTCCAGGCTGTGTTCGACAAATTGGAGGCGCTGACAGTGAAGTACTCCACAAGGAGGGCCAGCAATGCTGCCGATGATGCGAACGTGAGCAAATTCTCCCAATGGATTTAAGACAAGGACATCGAGAAATGGTCCTTGCTGCACGACGAAGATGGCGCAAGGTTTGGGATAATGACGATGAACCTTTCAGAGGTGTGCAATTATGTGTTGAAGGGAGTCCGGTGTTTGCCGGTGACTGCTGTAGTGGAGATGACAGCCGAGTACTTCAACAACAGAAGTGTAGCCGCCAAAACGCTAGTCGACGATCCCATGAGAACCTTGCCAGATGTTGTGTAGTCCTACTTGACTGCTCGCGTAGACAAGGCTCAGTGGCACGAGGTGACAGTTATGAACAGACTGCACCGAATCATTCAAGTTCGCCTTCGGCAGAAGAACGTGAGCGGCCAATTGAGGCCTGGATGGGTGCACGAGGTCATTCTTAGGGATGTCGCTGAGTGCTCATGTAACAGACTGAAGCTACTGCACAAGCCCTGCTCGCATGTCCTTGCTTCATGTGCGGCACTCGGTGTGAGCCCTGCACCTTACCTTTCGGAGTACTTCAACCTTGATAACCTTTCAAACACGTGGAGTGGCGTGTGGAGAGTTTTGATGACGCTCAATGACTACAGAGTTATCCCTGCTAGCGAGACTACCTGGATCCCATATGTAAATCTAAAGCGAACAGGTCCAGGGCGACGGAAGACACGTCGAATACACAACGACATGGATGAGTCATAGGGGGGGTAGCTCACGAGCTAGGAAATGCTCGATCTGTAGGCAGCCTGGACATAGCAGGAAGGATTGTTTGAATGCACTCGGACCATCGACCTAGCTACACTATGTGTGTTCAATGAAACCTTGTAATAAACTTTCTAATAAGCTTCTCATTTGCATTGGATTGTTGTAATCCGTATGAAACCTTGTAATATGTTTTATGTTATGTTACTTTCACGTCGTGTGCTATCCATGGGTATGATACTTTCGATAACGGTTCCCGTTGTATGTTATGTTACTTTCAATAATAGTTCCTGTTTTATGTTTTGACAGGCATGGTTGGCGGTGATAGAGATCTTTCAAAGCTGCTGAGCAGTACATGTGATCGTGGACATCGCGGCCGCATCTTGTCCAAGGGCGGGGACTTGGAGCCGCTGGTAGTTCGTGCTCCCTTGGAGTACTGGCCTCTGCATGAGGGCTATATCCCCATCCTCCGGGATGCAGGTTTATTGCCGTTCGCCCGTATGCTACAGATAAGTCAGCATATCACACTGGATAGGTCGTTGATCACCGCATTGGTAGATCGATGGCGTCCGGAGACCCACACTTTCCACTTCCGCTGGGGGAGATGACAGTCACACTGGAGGATGTGAGCATGCTGCTTGGTTTACCTGGCAGTGGACATCCCATCGTCCCCCAGCTAGCACGCCTAGATTGGCGCGCACAAATGCATCTCCGATTCAACATCGCTAACCACGCTGACGAGATCCCGGCATCCAAGCGTGGTGTCCCCCACCAATTTCTGGCGCGCTACAGTGAGTGCCCCGATGATGCCCCGCCGATGTAGTTCGGCGGCATCTCTTCGCCTACTTGCTGGTGACGCTGCAGTATATTTTGTTCCCTTCGACGCACGGTGACACTGTGTACACGTGGTTCATTCCCTTGGTCGAGAGTATCGTCGATGCCGACGCAGGGGCCATGCCGCGTTACAACTGGGCGATGGCAGTGTTGTGCGCGACGTACAGGGGGCTTTGCAAGGCATGTTGCAGGACCGCGGCTGGATCATTGCTGTCCGCATGCCCTATACTGCTGTAGTTGTGGTCATGGGAGCACTTCCCCGTTGGTCGGCCGCGTTTACAGCGGCCCATCCATCCGTACGGTGCGCCAGCGAACTACGAGGATTGGGTGGATCGGCCGACCATGGGAGCTTGTTGGCTGGGAGGTTGGCCGAGGTGGTCATCGTCACAGATTCACCGCTGTTACTTGGCGTACCTGGGATAGTTTGATCTCCTATCGGACGCGCGCGTCATATGGAGACCATGGACACCAGAGCACATCTCCCAGGTTGCACCGCATGGCATTTCCTCGCATTGCACCGCGGGCCAGGACTGCTGGCTTACACGCCGGCACATGGTGTTCTCACATGTGGTGGAGCCGTATTTTCCGGAGAGGGTGATGCGCCAATTCGGGCTACACCAGCAGATACCGCCCCCGGAAAGAAATCGACAACGCCATCTCCCGCGGGAGATTCACGTGTATGCCTCGAACATTTTCTATATCTCATGTACGCACTCATATTTGTTTATTTCTTTGCTTTATGTGCATCGCGTCACCTTTTGCAGACAAACACGTAGAGGAAAACACTACGACAACTGGCAGATCAATAATTCCAAATGGGTCGACGAGTGGGAGGACCACGCAGCGACATATGTTGTTGTGGAGGAGCGGCCGTATGACCCTGGGACGTACCAGGCCTATCTTCAGTGGTACGTGCCGCGCACCCGCACGCGACTTGCTCGTGCGGCCCCCCCTTCGCCGACAGAACTATCACATCAAGACAATCTTCGACTAGGCCTTGATGTTCATTTCCCAGGCCGGATACATCGCTCGGTACGTTCGTCTTCGCTGGATACTTATGTTGGTCTCTTATCTTATCTATTTTTCCATAGTTCTCATATGAGTTTCGCATGTGCAGGCTGACTTAGTGTTGGCCATTGACAGGCAAGCGGCAAACCTGTCGTCTGGCCTTTCTCGGGGAGGACGACACTTCAAGACGGTGGCGCGTGCTACCCTACATTCCATCCGTGTAGCAGCACAACGACTCTTCTTCAACGTAACTTGTGGCCGAAAGATAGATGCATCGGTTCCGCACTGGAGAGGGGCCCGGCCACCTAGCCTGATGTCAGCCCGGCCTAGCCTGGGTGGTGCTCGACAGAGCACTTCGTCAGCACGGCGCAGTCATCGTGACACATCGTCGACCTGGGGAGGTGACATACTAAGAACGTCCGCCGGCCCGTCTCGGCTTCGTCGTTCCTCGTCAATGCACAGTGCTCGACGCAGAGATCTGCATATTGGGGGCCCGTCGAAACATCGCACTCCCGATTCAGATGACTCTGATGATGAGGACGACATCCGTCGTCAAGACAGGGACGATGCGTGTAGGGCGTTGGCAGAGCGGCTTGCGGCTGACGAAGATTGGGACCAGGCTCATATTGAGCAGGCGACCCAGGGACAGAGACACTCAGTCCCTGGGGGGTCTACCTGGGAGAGTTGGGGGTAGCCCGCCCACGACCACATGGATATGCATGACGATCGTGAGTACTACGCTCCGCAGGGGGCCGAGCCCAGTTGGGTGGCACAACAGCGGGACAACGACGACTGGGTCTCGAGCATGTTAGGGTTGCACGACCCTCATGCACATCAGTATTACCAACCGGATGAGTTGGCACCTAGCGAGCTCGAAGATCACCCTCCACCGACATAGCCATCTCAGGGTCATGCAGGTACTGAGCGGCATGGTCCTTCTACCGCGGCTGGGCGGCGATCACATGTGCCACATGATCCGTACTCACCATCTCCTTTTCAGAGAGATAGACATGGGCATAAGAGGGGTCGTCCGGACTCAGAGCGAACATGTACTAACACTTTTATTTTTCAGTGTGTTACATTCAAAATGAATCATGCAGTTAACTAGATTTCTTATATATTTTTATTATATGTATATACATACATACATATATATACATACTTACATATATATATATATATATATATATATACATACATATATTTGTATAGATATATATACATATACATATATATATGTGCGTGTATATATATATATATATATCTATACAGTAAGTATGTATGTACATACATAAATACATACATACTGTATACATATATATACATATATATACATACATACATATACATACATATATACATACATACATATACTTACATATACATATACATATATATATGTTTATATACATACATACATATACATACATAGCCATACATACCTAGACATACATACATATACATATATACCTAGACATACATACATATACATACATATACGTGCATATACAAACTCCTGTAGTACTAGAACGATTAAACTCCTAGCCCAGCTGGTGGGAACTCTTTTCTACCTCGTTGTCCACCTGGGTTTGAATCCCCACTCCCGCAATACAAATTTTTTTGGAAAAAAAACGTTGTGGTCGCTTGTCAAGTCCTCACAGCACGACAAGCTGTGGTCGTGGCTTGTCGTGGTCGAGGGACACGACAAGGGCCTAGTCGTGCCTTCCGACCACGACAAGTTGGTTCCCATGCGACATGTACCTTGTCGAGCTCTGGGAGCTCGACATGCTTACGTGACAGGCTATTTCTGTAAATTCTCGCAACTGTGGATTAGTTTTGTAATTATTTTTAAAATCTGGGTTATTAGTAAAAAAAACTCAACACATTGTTTAATAAATTATATGAGTGATATAATTAAAAAATATATAAGATAAAAAAAAATACTAGTAATATGTCTTATTACACCTTAGTAACTTTTATTCTTTCTTAAATATTGCTTAATCCACCTCAGTCCATCATAAGAATCATTAATGCATGATAATCATTCTTTAATCACACAACTAAAAGAGCCTCGCTCATGAGATATGTTCCAAGGATGCATGTTTCTTGGCTATAGAATCGAACATACTTTTTGGATGGGCTAGACTCAGTTTGGCATACAGGCAACCAAGCATGGGAATTTTGCTTCCACTGAGCCAAGTCCAACACAAAGGCAGGCAACCAAACACGACTGAAGGATCCATTGGGTGGAAGCTCAAGGTCAACAAGAGAAACTTGCTGTCGAAAAATGGGTTACTGTTTGTTGGTGTGATGCGAAAGGAAAATTTTGCTCATTACCATTGTGCAAACTCCTTGTAAGTTATGGAAGCACCCCCTCGTGATCTACGACCCCGGATCGACGACCTAGATCGCAAGTCGGGATTGTCGCTAGGTTGCTGTTGAATCATTGTTGAATCAACAAATTGGGGGAGGAGAGGACGAGGATGAGGGAGGGGAGAAGGAAAGGAAGAGGAGGAGAAGGAGGGGAAGAGGAAGTGAGGAACATGCCTCTACTTGCCGGCTGCCGCTGTCGTCATCATCGCTGTTGCAGCCAGATCCAACATTGAGGGTGCCTTGCCACTATTGCTGAGGGTTCCACCGAAGCGATTGTTGAGGAGTGGGAGAAGTCACGGCACGGGAGGTCAGGAGGAGAGGAGGCTAGGGGTTATTTTGGGAGGAAGAGAATGGGGGTAGAGAGAAGGCTGTTTTGGGAGGAGAGTGGATGGGTAGAGAGGTGAATTTTTTATAGTTAGATTTAGTTGAAATTGGTGTGGTAAGTTTTTAGATCATATATATTTATATTATATTATATGGATTGAATATTAAATAATTTTTTAATTAGATCATCAATCCAGATTTATTGGGATCGCGTTTCATATTTTAAACTATTATTCTAAAGAACCCTACTCTACTTTGAACCACATTTACAATCACCCACAACCCTCGATCCCATTCTTTATCCGACCGCGTTCCAGTTAACTATGATTGTGCCATCAGTAGTTCAACACTGTAACACTAACATCAAGTTTTTTCCTTCCAATATACTTATGGAATGGTTAGGGATATTTCAAAAAAAAAAAAATATACCAAACCCACAATCCTCGATCTGATTGTGTTCCAATTAACTACGATTGTGTCATCAGTAATTTAACACTAACACTAGCATCAAGTTTGTTCTTTCTAATATACTTATGGAATGCTTGGGGATATTTTCATTAAAAAAATTATACTGAGTACACTTTATCATCAGAAAGACTTTTGATCATGATATACCTAACTTGAGGACCCACTCCGTTATAAAGTATATTGCTATCAGAGTAAATCTTCCAAATGAGGTACTTAGATAAAAGTTTTTCCCTTCTATCATCGCATTTATATAATTAAGCACAATCAAGCCCATCCATCGGTTCTCTGCCAAATTTCGTTAAGTTATTAGTCAATAGTCTTTGGCAGATGGTTCCATGTCAATAAGTCAATACATTTAACAAAATCAGTAGAGACTTTAGACAGAGGATGTAAATATGCATTTTTATTTTGCCATTAACAAAATTGCACAAGTGGGCTCGATTACACCAATTCAAACAATAGAGGGGCCTATATGCTCTTATTGCAAACAAAGTGACTTGAATGCACAAAAAGCACTTGAGGAATTTGCCATTTCCATTCTTGCAAGAGGATGTAAACATGCATTCCCACAACATACTACATAAGCCAACTGGTTGGCCACTTTAAATTACAAGTTCACATAATAGTGGAAGTGTTGCCTGACAACTGACGCTGCTCCCATCAATAACAAAGTACGAGATGAACCAACACAAAAACAAAGCAGTGGGCACAGCGACATCATGGCATTACCACTGCCAACAAACATCACTTTGCTCCTGTTAGTTCATGGCATCAAAACTGTTGGAGAAAGTCTTAACAGAATCCACCATTATAACTCATGACACAAGTTTCTGACATAGAACAACCAGCACACAAGAGCACGAAAGAAGCCGATGTTGCAGCTGACGATCTTAGCCTAGCAACCACTGGCAAATGATCTGAGTCGCATGTCCAATGGCATGTTTCTGAGGATATTACTCAAGTAAACCTGCATCTTTGAGAGCAGCCTCAAAATCTTCCTCGCTTCGCCAATTCGGAACCTAAGTATCAATGCATTTCACTAACTGTAAGTACATTTTTAAGAGCACAAGCCTCAATTGCGTGATGCATATCAACAACGTACCTCAGGTACTTTGTGCTGAAAGTACTCCTCAATCTTTCTCATCACAATGTTATCTGTGTCCCCACACAGCAGGTTGAATACAGCTCCTGTAACCAGCAAAAATATGATTAACACAAGAAGTTACGAGCTATTGCTAGTTCAAATATGTACACCATGTAAAATAAGAGTTCCATGTACTTGATTTGGGGTCTTGTTTGGACTAACAGAGATCTCTCCGATAAGCCAGTTTGCAGCACTTACAGTTACAAGCCCTAAAAACCGTTTTTTAAGTTCTAAAAACTGAAGCTCTTTAAAGAAAACCTCACTTATAAGCTACAAAGGCTGTTAATAAACACTTCCATCTTTAACTCCTAAACCACCTAAAACTTTTTGTCTAAGCACCATCATAGGAACGTTGTTTGGCATTACCATAAACTTAACTGGAAAGCTGAGCCTTAAGCTGGTTCAAACAAACCAGGGACTAGTTTTTTTAAAATAAATAAATAAATAAAGGGCACAAGCCCCTCTTTACCACAGTAAGAAGTATCAGAACAGATGATCACATGGCTTGTGGAGCCAACACACATCTGAACTAAATGGACACCAGATTGACTGAAGTTAGCATGCTTGCCAAGTGCCGACTCGCTATTTGGCCAGACTGCCAGAGAGTTATTTTTTAAGTCAATCAAAGAGATACTAACAAGTAACACCACAATGATCCGCTATGGTGTTAAGAAGGACAAGACCAAGAAATTAAGAGTGCATAAATGTTGGCAAGGATAATATAAAGAAACTGAAAGCAGCCTCCAGTGAGGCGGTAACTATTCAATATAATGACTGCACATGCTAAACATCGAAATAAAATGATCACTAATATATATAGTAAAGTACCATAGACTGAAACAGATTTACCTTTCCGGCCAAAGCGTCCTGCTCTACCAATTCTGTGCAAGTACACTTCATAATCAGGTTCATCTCTAGTACCAAACTTGATTGGCATGTCAAAGTTGATGACCAAATTAACCTATGAAAGGAATAACGTTAGGAGGAGAAATTTATGTACTTATTACAATGGAAAATAAGTGTGATACACATAGTACCTGTGCTTGATCAAAACCTCGGGCCAGAACATCAGTTGATATAAGAACCTTCGTATACCCCTCTTTAAATTCCTGTATTATCTTCTCCCTTTCCGCTTGGTCAAGAGATCCTTGAATTGAGGAGCACACATAGTCCTCTTTCATCAAAGCATTGTGCACATTCTTAGTACTCTGCTTTGTTCGGACAAATATGATAACCTGTCCAACTTTTTGTCCAAACTCAAAGATCTTGTCCCTTATAACCTCTATTTTTGACATCTCATCTGGACATTGAACTTTATATTGCTTTACTTTTTCCAAAGTAAGATCTTCCTTCTTCACAAATATCTGATTTCCATCCTTAATGACCTTTGTAACAAAATCCTTAACTTTCTCATTAAAGGTAGCAGAAAAAAGAAGCACCTGCCATCATTCCAAACAGAATATATAAAGAACAAGGTCCACACAAACGAATACATCTATGCATCAAAAGAATATAAGAAACATAATGCTCCTGAAATGCAAGAGATCACATCAACAACTCTTAACAACTTCAACGTCGACCCTGTACATGAACACAGCTAGTTGAAAGTGAATTCAGATAGTAAACCTAATTTCCATCATTAGCAATTGATACACACAAACACCAAGTCAACGGAGCTATTTACAAGACAGATGTCGGTTATTTCATGTACTCTCTGGTGATCAGGCAGATTGGACAAAAGTTACCTGACAACCGCCAGCACTTCTTTGTATATCTCTCATGATCCTTTCAGAATCACTCCTAAAGCCATCCTGCAAGAAGCAACAGATCATCATAAGAAATTGTACTTGCCAAATCTGTAAAATACAATTAATTTAGATCAACATATTGGCTATGAAAACTTATGCAGTACATAAGCAGCGCCAAAATCTATGAGCAACAACTGAATTCAAGGATGACGCTTTGCTTATCCCCCCAAAACAATCAACTCAAAAATAAAATACAGGACACAGAACATTGTTTTCATTGTCAAGAGTGTAAATGCAAACAACATAGTGCAAATTAAAGTGAATTAAGGACCGAAAGGGAAACACTTTAGCAAGTCAATGACAAAAAAAAAGGGAGAAAAAGAAAACAGATGTCATTGCCTTGCTCTCCTAAAATGATCACAGAAATCATCACTTTTGCATAGATAAACGCCTTTGTGGCTCTTAATGAAAAGGTTAAGCCCGCCCCCGCACCCCCCCCCCCCCCCCCCCCCCCCCGCGTCTTGAGTTTATAAAATTAGACTCCAGGACAACCTCATCATTTGCTGCTTAGCAATATTTCTCATTGTGATTCTGACCAGAACCTCAGTTTATTGTGCCGGTCACTTCATTGTTGCTTTAGTGCTAACAGCCAAACATCCATCTCTCAACAAAAAACATATCCCCTAAGGAGTCCTAACAACAAATAATACTGGACAAATGGACATGAACAAGGGCGTGAGGAGATGGATGACAAAAGAAGTACCTCAGCAAGCATATGGTCGGCCTCATCAAACACAAGTATCTTGATCTCCCTCGTTGCCAGCTTCTTATTGGTAATCCACTTGATGATCGTCCCCGAAGTGCCGATCACCACCTGGTCAGTTATTGGTGGCATTCTGGAGATTGGTACATAATCTTTCTGCGCAGGCGGGATTGCACATGCTGCAGTGATGCCTGTAAGCTTCCCCATCCTCATAAGCACTGACCTATTCTGCATAACACAAGCAAACTCAGCATCAAATTCTGTATTCTGTGGAGTGCCACCATCCAATAAGAAGGATCGTATGCTGGAAAGTATAGTAGCGAATGCAACCTGCTGCGCAAGCTCGCGGGTGGGGCAAATGCAGATTGCCTGGGGGATCTTCTTGCGGGGGTCGACGCGGCTGAGCATGCCGAGCACGAAGCAGGTGGTCTTGCCGGACCCGTTGTGGGCCTGCGCGACGAGGTCCTTGTAGGGCGGCGTCAGGATCATGGGTAGGGTCACCGCCTGGATCTTGCTGGGCCGGCTGAACCCCATCTCGTCGTGCAGCCCCTTCAGCAACTCTCCGGTCAGCTTCAAATCCTCAAACGTCGTCGCCGACTCGTACACCGTGCCACCCGCCGTCACCTGAGATCACCTACGCTGGTCAGACTACAAACTTACAAATTACAGATCAAACTAATTGGCCCCAAATGCTAGGTGGGAGAATAGTGATAGTACGGCTTGGATTTGGGAGTCGTCAGAGTCGTCGAGGAGAGGGGGGCCCTGCTGGTCGTCCTCCTGGCCGGAAAGCGTGAGCGACTCGATCTGCTTGGCCTGCTCGTCCGCCGCCGCCGCCGTCGATGTGGAGGAAGAGGCGGCTGCTGCTTCTGAGGGAGAGGAGGCGGCGGCGGCCTTGGCCTTGGCCTCCTCCTCCTCCTCAACGTCCGCCCATGACTTCTTCTCGGGCTCCGTCTTGGGCTTGTCTTTGTCGTCGGCCATCTTCTCGACGCTAGATCTCTCTTGTAAGTTCAGTTCGGGTCCGCAAAAATCCAGAAGCAAGCAAAAATAAGGTTTCCGGTTTTGTTTTATAGGCACTAAGCGTTTGTTTAGCTTAGAGAAAATAATAAATATTCCACTCCAAAGACTCAAATAATAAATTTGTAATTGCACAACTTTAAACTATAAAAATACTATTAAAGTGAAAATAGATTGGATCTGTGCACATATTGATTATCCGGTATACTAACTCATTTTTTTTGTCGGATATGAAAATGAATACCGATATTGAATAGTATGGATACAAATCAAGAGGGTTATGGATAGACATCTAAGTTGGTGTGGTCGGCCTGAGGCACGCAATTTTGGTCCAGCACGCAGCACGGCCTGACACGAAACTCTAACGGGCTTATGTCGGCCCGACCCATTACTGGGTTGTACTGGGCCGCAAAATTCGACCCGATGGGAGGCACAACATGGCCCAATAAAGCATATCGGGCCTAGGCCAGCACGGCACGGTACGGCCTGTTAGCATGCCCTCTTCTACGTACCTTAGTCTTCCTCAGGTCTCACTGTCTCAGTTGCCCTCTGTTGCCTCCGTCAAAGGTTCAAAACACCATAACTTCGCCACGCCTCATATGTCGTAGATCTCGCGTGCTTGCACTGCGCAGCCGCAGATTTGGGCCACGTGCTACACCACTGTACCACGCCACATCGCTGCACCGCTTGTCGCCAGATCCACTGAATCTGCTCCACCCGAGCCGCCTCCTTCATCCTCTCTGTCGTCGACACCGGGCCTTCGAATGGCAACGCCTCTTCTAGTTCCTCAACACCACATTTGATTTGATTTCTCGCCGCGCCGCCCTCAAAAACCCCGTGTCCATACCCTAATATGGGGACACAGCCCCAAATTAGAGTCACCGTCGGCGCCTTCTTTACTAGCATCGCCGCCTCCTTCCTCTTCCCATATTCTCTTACCGTTAGCGAACAGCCTCATATGCCGTAGATCTTACATGCTCGCCAGTGATCCACTGCCATTCCCACTCCACATAGCGCGGCCTTGCCACCACGATGACCACTACAACGATCACGATCCTCATCTACGACCTCGATGGCTCGACCAAACGAGAGACGATCAGACGACCACCACTAATTTTAATGCATTCAAATTAAAAACTAATCTTAAAATTCGAAACGAATCGTGCTCGTGCTGACCCGACACGCACTGCGGTCCGCGGGCTATCGTGCCGTGTTGGGCCTCTTCGTTGAGCTACCGGCCCGGCTCGACCGGGCCCAGCCTAGCTCGACCGGGCTCAGCCCGAGCAATAGGCCCGAAGGGCCCATGCCATGCCAGCTCACGACCCAATTTGCAGCTATAGTTATGGATTTGGACGTGGGACAGATCCAGATTAGATACAAATACGATTCTGGAAATAATTCGAATATTATTAACAATAAGAAAATATATTATAATTTAGAGAATTCCAAAAATGAGGAGTTTCTATTAATTTATTTTTTTCTTTCTTTTACTTTTTAGTTATTATTGACAAATCGAAACACTTATAATAAAAAAGAAACATGTAAACATACCGATAATAAGTATGTGTGTGTGTGTGTGGTCTTAAGACCAAAAAAGATATCTATTTTTTTATTTTAGCGGATATACATCAAATATTCATCGGATACAGATATGAAATCGGATATCGGCTTTCCAAATCCTAACCTATATCCAGAAAAAATAAAAACTAGATTCAAATACAGATATGGATATCGTCCAGATCTTAAAATTTTAACCCATATTGGAGTGGTAACAAGATGTGCTTATAACTAGGCCAATAAAAATATTTTATGTGCATATCAAAAATATCTTCTTCTCTTAATAAAATAAATTTGGCTTAAAATCATTTTCTTAACCATTACGAAATCAATATTCTAATCAAAATATATTTTCCCAATTTTTTTTCCAAGAAACAAACAAATGAGGTAAATTAATTATTTTTTATAGGGCATCCAAAATATCTTGTCCCTAATAATACATACTTTTTTATTTTTTCCCAAGACAGTGAATACTTATAAAAAAGTCAACACTATTAAATTTTATTTCTTTCTTATATTCCAAAAAATAGATATAATATGAAATAATTTCTCTTTACTTTGTTCCCGAGAAGTAATACCGACTACTAGTAATTTTTCCGTAGGTAAAGAAACACTATTACTAATATATCACAAGTAGAAAATATATACAGTGATAGTAAAGCTTAATGAAGTTAAATACGCTATAGAGCTAATATCAAATGTATATTATGATTGAGGTCTAAATCAAACTTGACACAATTATAAATATTAAAGGTCTTACATGGGGCGTAGTCAAGAACATGCCTGAGCAGACATGACAATGTGATGTAGGCAAAAAGTATGGTATAGCTTGAGAAGACGTGGTAGGTAAGGTCAAGTAGCATGCGTAGAGGAAGAGAGAAACAAGACCGGCTAGAGCTTATGGGAGCAATAGTACAGGTGCATGAGAGAATATGGGAGGATTGGAGAAAGAGATTTGAAAATGTTAAAAATAAATAATGTATGATTTTTTCAAAAAGGTCTTAGAAGAAATATAAAATTAGTACGAGAAGATATTTTTCGAAAAGGTTCTAGAACTTTGCAAGATTGAACATCTTGTAAGAGGTCATAGAATAAACTAATATTTTACATGCCAAGAACTCTATAGAAAATTAAAGAGAAATGTAATTTTGTTAGAGACTCTAAGAAATTTCTAGATTGAACTAGAATGTGAAATTTTATAATTAATATTAGAAACTTTTTGATATTTACTAGAAAGTATATTTTGTTATATGGTTAGAATCTTACCACATGAAAAAGACTCAATGGTGATGTCAACCTATAAATAGAATTACTATACCACATTTGGCTAAGACCATATAATGCCGTTTAAAGTCATTAAAAGTGTTGGGTCAAAGTGTAAATTACCCATCTCAAAAGCACATTTGAGTTACCTCCTAATTTTTAATAAAAGTCATGTTATAATAAAGTGTTACATTCTTTTTTTTTTTGTTGTATTACTTGTAGTCTCCATCAGGTATTTTTGAAAATTTTGAATTTTTAAAATATTTTTTAAAGTGAGTAATGCGTTAAAATATTCTAGAATGGCATAAATATAAATTTTTTTGTTTTGTAGCAGCATTTATAGAGGAATTGTGATTTGGATGTTCCCCATAACCTCCAGAAATTTGGAGAACTACTTGTCCTCCTCCACTGTGGTGAACTGACCAAGAAACGATATCGTCGGCTGAGAAACTGAAGGTCCTGGGTCTGCTGAAACTGTGACAGGAGGAATAGTCTAAGTAGTGATGGCAGCACCCTCCCCATGCATGGGACGAACATATTGTGGAGGCTGAGGAAGAAAAGGGTTGATCGTAGACTTGCCACTCCTTGTAGTGATGACTCGACAATGCCTCTCGGGTTCACTTTAGACTAAGCAGGGAGCTTGCATAAAAGGCTGAAGCAATACTCGATGATGGCATAGAGCATTGAGACTATCCACTCGGTCTCGAGATCAGTGAAATCTTTCTTTAGAGATTACAATCTTGTAAGTCACTCTTCAGGGATTTGAAATCTGTCCAAAGTGAAAGCATATTGTGATCCGTTTGAGACCTAGTCTTGGTTTTCGCACTAGACTCACCCAGATTCTAATATGCGGAATAACGGGATCTTACTCGGAAATACCGAAACCCAAAGTAATTGCACAACTCTTTATTTCAAAGAGGGCTTTACACGTCGAACGTTAGACACACTTGCCTACGTCGAAGGAACTATAACTGTCTAAAACTCAAATAAGTTCTATGACTCTTCGATTGAATTCGATGATCTAAACTAGACCTATTACAAGGTATTTATAGTCCAATCGTATGAGTACGTATCAGACTTAGAGACCTAAACGTATTAGACTCATATAACTAATCCTAAACAGATAAACTTAGTTATACACATTCGGATCGGATTATAATTCCGAACAGGGAACGAATTCCTTTTCCTGGTCGCAAACCAATCCATGGTCGCGAAACCTTTCCAAACACGGTTAAAGTTGCAAAGCCGTATGCGATCAGGACTTGGAGATCCTCCCGGATCATGACTCCCTTGTTGAGAAGGAGCCAACCCCCGTTGCGACCTCTCGATCAAACTAGAGATGTGGAAATTGGGCTTGTCCATCTTCTTTTGTGTACCACTTTGCCGCACGTGCTCGTTGATCTTTCCAACCGATTCGAAAAGTCTCCTTTGTGCCACTGCGGGTGGTAGTCTCCTTCCTCTCCAGAATCACATCGTCACGTAAAGGTTCGCCTCGTTGATAGACCAAGTCTTCAACGAATGGTACTATGGTATCTGGCCCATCATCCAACATTGAAGGCTCGAAGAGTTTGAAGTGCTCAACATTGACAACCGAGTAAATATCCATGTATGGAAGTAACTCAAGCTGACAAGCATTATTACCCACTTTCCGCAAAATCCGAAAAGGACCATAACGAATGGGTTTGAACTTCTTACCTTCACCTTTAAGTCTCTTCTTACTCAAATGTAACCATACCATATCACCTTCTTGAAATTGCGCATCAACTCGGTGCCGATCATGTCGCGCCTTGTATTTGAGTTGAGCTTTCAGCAAGTTCTGTTCAACCTCACGATGGAGTCGTTAAATACCTTCCAGGAATTTTTGTGCTCGATCCTGATCAGATGCTTCCTTACTGTTCTGTGCTGAGGTAGGGATCACAAACTCCATATCGAATGGACTCTGTGGTAGAAATCCTAAACAGACCTCAAACGGCGACTTTCCAGTCGAACCATGCACTGCTCGATTAAAAGCAAACTGTAGGTACGGTATGCTTTCATCCCAGGTCTTCGGGTGCTTCGAGTTATATCCTCTCAAGAGATGAACGACTGTGCGATTAACCACCTCGGTTTGACCATCAGTTTACGGATGAAAAGCAGTACTCCTCTTTAGCTTGGTGTCCATCATCGTCCAGAGCGATCGCCAGAAGTGACTAAGGAACCGGGTATCGCGATCAGACACAATAGAAGTCGGCAGTCCGAAGTGTGTCCAAACGTATTGAAAGAATACCCGAGCGGCGTCTTCTCCCGTGATAATCTTCCGACAAGGTATAAGAACAATCATTTTAGAGAACCGATCAACGACCACGAATAGATAGTCGTTGCCATGTCGGGTCTTAGGCAATCCTCCCAAGAAATACATGGATATGCTCTCCCATGGTCGCGATGGAACTGGCAAAGGAGTGTACAAACCTAATTTTTGGTTTGCCGGTTTCGAGATGCTGTAGAGACCACAGCCTCGAACAAACCTAGCCACATCTTGCTGCATACGCGGCCAGAACACATGTCGGTGAAGATTTTGCAACGTCTTTGTAACCCCAAAGTGACCAGCTACCTTCGATGTGTGCGCTTCTCGCATCCATTGAGTTCGAGGTGCTCCACGAGGTATGCAAAGTAAAGTGCCCTTGTACAAGAGTCCCTCTCGACGAACAAACTCCGTAGGCTTCCCTGTTTCGAGCTCAGTCAGTACTGTTTGAAAATCAGGGTCTTCACTGTACATAGTGGCATAGTCATCATGACATGAAGGCTTGATCTGCATAAACGCTGATAAGCAGAGGGTCGTAACTGGTGGTCGCGACAACATGTCCGCCAATTTATTGTGTACGCCCTTTTTGTACTTAATCACCAGATTGAACTGCTGCAAATACGACATCCACTTCATGTGCCGAGTTTGCTGTAGCTTGGACTGAGTTTGCAAATATTGCAATGGTTGATGGTCGGTGTGGACAACCGTCTCTTTCCCCAAGAGATAAAACCGCCAATGTTTCACGGCTTGATGCAGTGCGCATAACTCCTTATCATAAGTCGGGTAGTTCTTCTGAGTTCCCTGGAATAACTCGGAGTGATATGCCACTGGTCGACCTTCTTGCATGAGCACTGCGCCCATCGCATAACCTGAAGCATCGGTTTCTAGCTAGAACGGTTTCTGGAGATTTGGCAAAGCTAACACAGGCGCCTCGCTGATCTTCCTTTTCAGCAAGAGAAACGTGTCCTCATGTTTCCCTGTCCACTCGAACTTCTGATCGATTCTGGTTAATGCATGCAATGGAGAAGCCACAATCGAGAAGTGTCGGATGAACTTCCGAAGATATTGGCATGCTCCCACAAAACTACGCACATCCGTAACTGTTCGTGGTCGCGGCCACTCGCGAATCACTTTTACCTTATCTGGGTCGATTTGCAACGTACCGTTGCCGACCAGGAATCCAAGGTAAAGTAGAGTTTGCTGGCCGAACTCACACTTCTTACGGTTGAGGCGAAGTCGATGTTGCCGAAACTGATCGAACACCTTTTCGACATGAATGAGGTGCTCATCCCACGAACGACTATAAACTAGAATGTCGTCGAGGTAAACGATCACAAAGTCGTCGATGAACTGTCTCAAAACGTCATTCATAAGACGCATGAAAGTTGCCGGGGCGTTGCAGAGACCAAATGGCATGACCAGCCATTCGAACAGACCTTGTCGTGTTTTGAACGCGGTCTTCCACGTATCCTCTTCTCGGATGCTGACTTGATGATATCCTGACTTAAGATCCAATTTGGAGAAAACAACAGCATGCTTCAATTGGTCTAGCAGGTCATCAATACGAGGAAGGGGGTACCGGTTTTTGATGGTGATCTTGTTCAGTGCTCGATAGTCGATGCACATACGTCAAGTCCCATCTTTCTTTGGTACTAACACCACAGGAGATCCACAAGGTGAACTACTCGGTTGAATGACACCATTGTTCAGCAACTCACCAAGTTGTCTGTTGATCTCTTCATTCTCCAATACTGAGTTGCGATACATACTCAGATTGGGCAGTGTCGCATCGGACACAAGCTGAATTTCGTGCTCGACTGGACGTTTCGGCGGACGACCCTGGGTAGTCTCGAACATATCACTGTATTTCTCCAGCAGTCCTGACAAACTACCAGAATCCTCTCGGCACGCCAGCGACAATGCTGGTCGAGTACCCTCACCTTGACCAATGGGTCGAATCATGACAAGCACATACTTGTGACATGCATTAACAATTCGTTTGGCTTGATTTGCGGTAATCAAGTTCGAAGTGTTGACGTGGAGGTCTCTACTGATCACGAACTTAACTCTGTCTTTGGTGAGGTCGTACTCTTGCGCTCGCCGATGGAAGTGAGCGTCTCGATCATACAGATACGAACTCCCAAAGATCACCTGACAGATATCGATAGGGACAACATCGCATTGCACCTCATCGATATATCGTGCAGAGATCGCAAACTTCAACACACACTGACTCGTAATCTGCTGGTTCACGTCGGATGTAAACCAACCCAGCGGATATGGTCGCGGGTGTGTGGTTGTCTTCAAACCAAGTCGCCGAACCAGTCCAGCGGAGACCAAATTCTTCTGACTTCCTGGATCGAATATCGCTGCGACCACTTCGTGCTTCACCTGGATGTTGATGGTGAACAAGTCCTCCATTGGGTGATGGTCGTTCGGTAGATCGGAACCCTTATCCTTCGGCATTGCCATCAGAGACAAGGTCGTATCCGCCTCATTAACCGAATTCACTCGGACAACTTCTTCGTCGGGTGAAGTCGCAGTAGCCGTGGCTGTTCTTTTCCCTGGTCTATTTTTCTTTGGTCGAAGTTCAGGATGAAGCTTGTAACATTTGTCCTTGGTATGCCCCGCGACTTGACAATGTTCGCAAAAGGCACCCGTGCCCGATTTTGAAGCGTTCTTCTTCGGACTCGGCTTTTTCTTCGTCGAGGTCGCACTTTCCTTCGTGCTTTTGTCGCTACGGGATTTGTTCTTCTTCTCGATCGCCGTAGCAGTTGTGCTCGCGGTCGCAATGTCTTGGACACCGAACAGACTTAGCTCAGCACTGATCGATTTCTGAAGTCCAGATGTGTACTTCCGAAATACCTGAGGGTCGGATAGTGAGATGCCAATGACCATTTCTTGTCGCCGAAACTCTGTCGTATAGTCTTGGACGGTCTGGTCGCGCCGTTGGTACAATCTGTGCCAACGCTCCCATCTCTCCTCAAGGTAACCCATCGGATAGAATTCTTGTCGCAGAAGTCGTTTGAATTGACCCCACGCAAGGTCGTCAGCTTCACCACTGGCGACAAGGGCCTTCCACCATGTCTTGGCGTGGTCCTTCATCTTCAAAGGTGCAAATTTGACCTTTTGAGCGCTACTGAACCCTTTGAGGTCAAAGTAGGTCTCAAGTTGGTCGATCCAAGAATCCAGCTTCTCGGCATCGATCACCCCATCATATATGGGTATATCAATCTTAGCGTCGACTTTAAAAGATCCGACAGCTAAGGAGGTGTTGGCGAGGTCGTCGGTCTTGTGGTCGCCTTCGTCTGCCCTGCGCAAGTCTTCACCAGTCTTCTCACCCATAACCTTCCCTACTTCAGGAGGTACAATCATGGCCTGCTGCTTAATCCAAGCAAGCACGGTTTCCATGTCAGTGGAGAGTTTAGCCACTTGTTCGGCTAGGTTAGCTTGAACGGAGGTATCGTCAGATATTGTCGGAGACGCAGCTGTAGGAACCGTCAATTGATCGCCTAGATTTTTGCCGGAAGTTTTGTAACCCTGGCGAGTCTTCACCATCCACAGGATAGGAAAGTTGCTCCGATACCAACTTGATCCATTGGAGACCTAGTCTTGGTTTTCGCACTAGGCTCACCCAGATTCTAATATGCGGAATAACGGGATCTTACTCAGAAATACCGAAACCCAAAGTAATTGCACAACTCTTTATTTCAAAGAGGGCTTTACATGTCGAACGTTAGGCACACTTGCCTACGTCGAAGGAACTATAACTGTCTAAAACTCAAATAAGTTCTATGACTCTTCGATTGAATTCGATGATCTAAACTAGACCTATTACAAGGTATTTATAGTCCAATCGTATGAGTACGTATCAGACTTAGAGACCTAAACGTATTAGACTCATATAACTAATCCTAAACAGATAAGCTTAGTTATACACATTCGGATCGGATTACAATTCCGAACAGGGAACGAATTCCTTTTCCTGGTCGTGAACCAATCCATGGTCGCGAAACCTTTCCGAACACGGTTAAGGTCGCAAAGCCGTATGCGATCAAGACTTGGAGATCCTCCCGGATCATATTGTTAGACTGTTTGGCCATGAAGGTCTCAAGCATAGCCTCAAGCTTCGATGTAGATTGTGATGCTTGTGAGGCATGCTGAAAACCATGATCTAGAGGCTGCTTATATACTTGATTCAGAAATTGTTGTCGTTGTCCAAACCTAGAACCTTAAAATGGAGCACTAGCAGAGTCTGATGAGATATCGGAGTTGTTCTTATGAGACAAATTTGGGTGTGGACGCCATCCAGAATCGAAAGTGTTGGAATATGGATTGTTCAACTGAGCGAAATTCACATCACAACACTCTGGAGTGGATATCTTCTCAAGTTGATAATCAACTGTTGAATGGCCCTCAATACCACAAATTTGACATATAAAAGCAACAAGAGGGGTGTTTCGCCGAGAAGAATCACTCTCTTCTAGGTGAAATTTCTGTGTTGTACTAGTATACATAAATATACATATAAAAATATAGAGAACACATAAACATGAGAGAAAAAATACACTTTATTAATTCATCTCGAATTACAAAATACAAGTCCCCTTTGGGATGTTTATATATTTTCATTGCACCTATAGAATTACATCTTGACACCAGAAGATTGTGCGATTCATGATTCCCAAAGCTTCGTAAAACTCTTGGTTAATTACATATGTGGATTGGATCTGCAGAAAATCTCTGATTAATCTGCACCAATTGTCGTCATCTTCGAACTTCAAATCTGCCTTCTATGAATGCAATGCATATGCCCATGCATGTAACTACGCAAATCCATAACCTCATCAGTCTATGGTGCTATCACAAATGTGTGTGGCTTTCGCCTCGTTGGTGCTAGGCTTGGGTATTGTTCGGCCTCGTTGGTTGTGAACAGATGGATATCTTTGGCTTGTCGATGCTCGGCATTAGTGGTGTCCAGTTTCGTCAATCACGGACAGGATGTCAATCGCTTCGTCAGTGCCCAACGACATATGGTATGGATGCTAATGGATTGTGATAGCATCTTAACTTCATCAATTTTTGAAGATGCACATGGCATAGTATCAAGGCACATTGAGATATTCATCAATGGCTTCAACGATGCTCCTGGAATAGTGCATGTATAGCTCAATCATCGTGATAGCTTCTGGTTGTCTTGACAAACTCAGTATAGGTCCTCAGCTGTGATTAGAATGAATCTAGGGTG
Source organism: Pharus latifolius (assembly GCA_019359835.1). NCBI lineage: Eukaryota > Viridiplantae > Streptophyta > Magnoliopsida > Poales > Poaceae > Pharus > Pharus latifolius. Next base: position 6,252,110 of record CM033321.1, on the reverse strand, counting down.
ACGCATCTTGCATAATCCATGATTCAATCCATCGGCACAATGCGCTGGGCTCTCCTTTGCTTGGTTGGGTGGGGAACTTTCTGATCTCTGATCGGCATGAAATTTGGTGGAGCTACTTCTAGATGTATTTTGTACTACTCATCAAACTTTTAGGTCAATCGAACTTCTATATTGGAAATTATCGTCAATACATTGCTCGTACGTCAGACTATAAGCCAACAAGATAGAGCCTATTTGCAATGATCATCTAGGGATATTTCCGACCTATGATCAAAGTGAAACTTGGAGGAGCTGTTTTATCATAAGGCTTCTATCTTCTTTAGAAATTTGAAGTCGATCAGACTTCTGGATCAGACGTTATCATTGATAAATCACTCGTATGTTAGGCTGGAATTCAATAGAACGCAGCTCATTTGTCATGATCTTCTAAAAACCTTTTTTACCTTTGATTGTGGTTGAACTTGGTGGACATACTTCATATTGAGTATTCTATCCTGCATGAAATTTTAGGGTTGATCGGACTGTTGGGTCAGAAGTTATCATCAATGTATCACCCATACGTGAGACTGGAATTCAACAGGATATAGCTCGTTTGCCATGACCTTCTGAGAATCTTTCTGACCTTTGATTGAGATGAAACTTGGAGGGACTATTTCATCACAAGTGTTCTGTCAACGATAAAAATTTGGGGACGATTGGATTTTTAGATCATAAATCATCCTCAATTCACTGCCAGCACATCAAACTTGAATTCAACAAGACACCCACCATTTGCTGCAACATCAGATAATCTCTGGACGATATAACTCAAGAATATCAAGATAGATTTAAACTGACACATCTTGCACCTCCCTTATATCCGATCTTGTGGCACAATAAGAATGTATTTGGATCGACGCGTCTTGCACCTTTTGTTATCCAATCTATCAGCTAGTTTACTAGGACTCCCTTTGCACATGTGCTTGGGACTTTTTTGTAGCAGATATCACAACTCTTCAACATTGCTACCCCTCATCGTCATAGCTCATCATCATATTGACATCACAACTCTTCATAGCATTGCTCCATGCTATTTTCATCTTCATGAAATGGCTAGCACGGACACCAACAAACAAGCATCTCCTCCCTTCTTCGAATTGGATGGTATCTATACTGAGTCATTGTTCGTGCACAGACCCTTCATACAATGCATGATGCATGGCTATGCAAATGAACATCACACACCCATGGTGACCTCCATGCTTCAATGACCTGCTTGTTAAAAAGTGATGAAACGAGAAAAACTCTTGAGAGACATTACATTTATGATAGAGATACTCTTTATTTATAGAGAGTGCGAGATGGTTCAAATCACTTAACAATAGAGAGATATTGTAGGGATTTTAATTTTTGAAAAATATATTCCAAAAATATGATTATTTTAAATAGGTGAGAAGATAATTATGAAGATAATCCTCATTTATATTTTATTTAATAATTATGTATTAAATTAAAATATTTAAAATATTTAATTCAAGCATAATTAAAGTAGCCCAGATTTCATGCAACCGGCCCCGATTCGGGTGTAGTCCAACATGTTATTCGAGTCTCAAAAATTTATTAATTATAAAGATGAAATTTTATATAGGCAAATTATATATCGTTATGTTCATATCGATGAGAAGAGTATAATAAAATATTTATTTGCCTTATTTAGACACCAAATAAAATATTACAACTGTTTTTATGTTTCAGCCCCTAGAAAGCATTCGGGCAGGCTACGAACCTTCAAATGCGTCATTTATGCTATAATGGTATATTTTATAGGTTAATGATCTTTAAAGGATTCTGAAAGACCATAGAACTTTTGATTTTTTTAAAGAATCAAAATTTATAGTCGATTTATGACTAGATCCTTGAGATAGACTGCATTGTTTTCGTGACTTTCATGCTATAATCTTGTAGCAAGTGTATTTATCACATCATAAGATTTTTAAAATGATATAGAATGCCTTATTTTTAGAGTGAAGAAAAGGTTAAAACTTGTTTAAACATAGATCCTTCACAGCGGTATTGGCAATTCTGTCGGTTACAACTTAAATTTATTTTGCAAAAGGCAAATTATATATGCATATGTTTATATTAGAGGATAGAACATACATATGTATATTTACTCCCTCATATCTATTCACACATACTTTTACATTTTAGCCCTTATATCAACTGAGATTTGTATGTCACATAACGAATTTTATTACAAAATTTCGTCGAACAAGGTGAATATAGACGATTTGCTAATTGAGCTACAAAATGAGTCAAGGCATCAAGTTTTGCATTAGTAGAATCATAGGACTTTAATTTGTGCATATCTGGTCGGGATGAAACTTTATCACCTGACCATTGAAAACGGTTGGATGCTATGTCTTCAATGAGCGTGAACGCACCATCGAGAGTTTTGTTCATGATCTCACCACCTGTAGCGGCATCGATATATGCCTGCATAGCAAACAAGAGTCCTTTGTAAAAGATCTGAGGTACAACCATCGTTCTAAACTGTGATGTAGGCACGATCGGAGAAACTTTTGATACCGCTCCCATGCGTGGTACAAACTCTTACCCTCTTGTGGAACAAGTTCCGTAATATTGACTTGAATCTTTGTCGATTTGGACGGCGAAAAGAACCTCTCCAGGAGCACTTTGAGACTACTCCTAAGTTATCTCAATACCTGCAGGCAAAGAATGATACTATGCACGTGCATCATCTCGTAGAGAGAGAATAATCGAGTACAAATAGCATCATTAGACACACCATACTGTTTGAAAGTATCGCAGTACCGAAGGAAGGTATAGATGTGTTCGTTCGCGGCCTCCGTGGGCGCTCTTCCAAAAGGGGTCTACTGGACCATCATGATGATCGCCGGTTTCAACTCAAAATTGTTCGCTTAGATAGAAGGTTGAATAATGCCTAGCATGGCTCCAAGATCGACAGCCGCCCAGAAATCACAAAGAAATTACGGAGGGGGATTACAATCAGTCATCTCTGTACACTTTGCTCGTAGCCTATCTCTCAGAAGTTACCGGAACATACACTCGATTTCAAGATCAAGAGGTACGAGTGTAGGGGTCACTGCTTGATCATAGCATACATCAAGAGGCGCCATAGATGTGACTTGCTGTTGAGAATGCTGGTTGTTGTTGTGGTCGAAGTCAGTGAAGAAGAGGGGTGCCGAAGAAGCTGCAATTGGCGATGAAGCTGACGTCCTGGAGCGCGGTCATGCCGGAGTTAAGGGATCCAACTGTGGCTCAAGTCCATGTAGAAGCTGGCATATTTATATTTCTGTTTAGCTTAACATTTTAGCGGAGGCTGCTGCTTATGATGCACGCAATGACGGCCGAAGAAAACGGTGTGGAATTGGGCTGATTAGGCAAAATTGGAGTTGGGCTTCACTGAGTTGAATAGAATAACACAAATACCAAGTCAAAACTCGAAACGGGTCATGGATGCCATAATGCCAATCGAGGCGATGGGTAATACAATCATCTCAGCCCAAGTACTAGTGATCACTTTTTACTTGGAAATTGGAATAGATCACAGATTCAAACAAGAAAAAAACAGTACTGGAGTTCTTCACGTCTTATGACTTGAGAGTGGATGGAATTGAAATGTAACCGACACGATTTAATAACTTTTACGACTGGATTGTAGAAACAGCACCAAAAAAACCATATAAAAGAAAGACTACGGGTATCTTAAATCTGCCACCGCGGCCTATGACATATTGTTTTCTAAGGTTAACATTTTAGATTAGAAACATCAGAGTTCCATCGCATATTATTGTTCATTGTTTTTGCAGACATTTGTCATACTAACATCACTCAATTAAGCGGTTAAGACAAAGACAGATGAACAGCAAAAGTAACTCCCTGCCATCTCTCTACTAATCAGTGCTCCTGCTCACCAACCAAAAACAAATCTCTCAATTAAATACAAGTAACCTCACACACACGGCATTGTGGCATTGTGCTAAGTCCTCAGCATGTATATTATCTGAAAAGTACAGTAACGACTACAGAAAGGAACAATGGAACATAGCATTGCACCACAGAATTTTCCACAGCAGAATCTTATGAAAAGTAAAAGCATTTCAACAAAACACTCTCCATAAAATAAGATGACCACCAAACAAAACCAGTCACACTTGAATTTGGATTTTTGACGTTTACACTAGGTTTACCTACTACCTTTATTTCCCAAAAATTACCACATAATAAACACTAAAAGGACATAACTAGGAAATACTGAAACCACACTAATACTGAGGTATAGCATACTGAGCAGAGCAGTTCATACTCAAAGCCTACTTATGCTATGAAGAGCAAGCCATCCTGTTAAAGCAATACCAAATGACCAAAACCAGCTCAAGGATTCCTGGCTTGGAAATCCTTCATGAATGCCACGAGTTTCTCGACACCGGCGAGTGGCATGGCATTGTAGATGGAGGCGCGGACGCCACCAACTGACCGGTGCCCCTTGAGCTGCACCATGCCCTCCTTGGCCGCCTCGGCGATAAACTGCTTCTCAAAGTCCGGCCCCCTAGCCAGGGTGAACGGCACGTTCATCAATGACCGCACGGATGTCTCCACGGGGCAGATGTAGTACCCGCCGCTCCCGTCAATGGCGTCGTACAGGATACCCGCCTTATGGGCGTTCTTCTTCTCGACCTCGGCGAGGCCGCCCTGCGCGAGCAGGTCCTCGAACACGAGCCCGCACATGTAGATGGCGAAGCAGGGTGGGGTGTTGTACAGCGAGGCGTTGTCCGCGTGGGTCTTGTAGTCCAGCATCACCGGCGTGATCGGCTGTGCGTGGCCGATGAGGTCCTTCCGCACGATGGCAACGGTGACGCCGGACGGACCGATGTTCTTTTGCGCGCCCGCGTAGATGACGCCGAACCGGGAGACGTCGACGGGCTTGGAGCAGAAGTTGGAGGACATGTCGGCGACCAGGATGCCGGCCTGGTTCTTGGGCTCCGGGTAGTCCTTGAACTCGACACCGTGGATGGTCTCGTTGGAGCAGATGTGGAGGAACTTGGCCTCGTGGTTCTGGGTGATGGCGTCGAAGGGTGGGAGGGAGGTGTACTTGCCGTCCTTGCCGGACCAGGCGATGGAGGGGGAGGAGAACTTCTTGGCCTCCTTGAAGACCTTGTCGCTCCAGGAGCCTGAGACGACGAAGTCTGCGGGGTCGGAGGGGGAGGCGCAGAGGTTGAGGGGCACGGCGGAGAACTGGGTGGTGGCGCCGCCCTGGAGAAAGAGGACGGCGTGGGTGTCCGGGATGGAGAGTAGGGTGCGGAGGTCGGCCTCGGCCTTCTTGATGGAGGCGTCGAACTCCTTACCGCGGTGGCTCATCTCCATTATGCTCATGCCGGAGCCGCGGTAGTCCACGAGCTCCGCCTGAGCCTTCTGAAGGACAGACAGCGGGAGCGTGGCCGGCCCGGCGGCGAAGTTGAATACGTGTCGCTCGGTGGCGGCGGAGGAGGATGAGGGCGCCGGCGCCGCCACGGCCGTGCAGGAGATCTTGGCATTGCGGGCGTGGAGACGGACGGATGAGGAAATCTTGGGGGTGGTGGGGTCGGTACGATAGAGGAGGAGAGAGTTGGGCGTGGAGGTGGCGGCGGCGGCGGCGGCCATTTTGGAGAGCGTTTTGTTTGGTGGGATCTTTGCCGGGGTTGGTAGTTATATATTGCTGGGGAAGGCGAAGAGGAGGAAAACTTAGAAAAGGTATTTGGTAAATGCAACCAACTTGGCTCCCTACCAGATTACCAATCGTGTTATAATTTGTCTTCTCTATTTATTGTGTGTCATGAATTTACAAGATTATTTGATTTGTATCATTTAAAATCATTTGTACTACAATATGTTAAAATATCATTTGAAAATTGTTTTATTTATGTATTTACTGTGTCTTTACGAGTCATGTTTGAAACTTTGACCATAAATATTTGAAAATCCCTGCCAAATAAATATTAAATATGTGTAAAAACCAAAGATACTGAAAATCATGCCAACCAAACAGCCTACCATTCGGCTCTCCTTCCATTTTTTGTTGTCGCACAGGATTCGTGCAACTTGAAGTCCATTGTGAATTGCAGATTATGGTTTCTATGGGTTTCTTGCTTTGGTTGCTAGCCAGTAGCCACCGCAGGACAAATCTTTTCTTTAGTACGCCTTGTTGGAACAGGCTTCCGTTTGTAGAACGCACACAGTACACCGCTACTACTAGTACAAGTAGCAAACAAACAAAAGCAAGACTATCTCTGCTCGTGGCCAATTGGGAAGTGGTGCGATTTGACCCGTATCTCAAGCTGCTCCTTCAACTTAAATTATGCCGCTCTATTCATGAACACTACCGCATATGCACAGCTTCAACAATGGTGGGAAACATCTAAAACAAAACAATATTAATAACAACGTTTCCAAGATGATGAAAGCAAGCACGTAACGAAACCAGAAGGAAGATGACGATAGAAACAAGGGACATAAGAATAAAAGAAAAGGAGAGCTAAGCTGCTGCTTTTCATTGAGTCTCTGTATGCAAGCGCTATACCACTTGCCCAATATCAGCATTCAGTATTCAATATTACAACATTGCACAATACGAGTTTGTTAGTTGTTACACAGTCCTGCAATGCTATTTTCTATACATCTAGTCTATTCTCAATGTTCTGAACTATTCACAACTTTCCGTTAGTAACACCAAAGATGGATGGGAGGCATATTTTCTCATGAACAGGGCAAAAGTAAAACCCCAGATTTTCTTTCAAAATATTTCGGCGCACAAAGATAACTGCAAGGCTCTTTTCCCATTGATCATACTTTCGTTCATTTCGAAGCAAGCATGAACAGTTAGTGGTATGTCTCAAAACTATTGCAGGAAAGTGGGAAAGCTTGCCATCTTCTGGGATTCTGGAAATCTTTTGTCTGCAACATGAGGCTGTCTGATAGTTCTCTACTCATCTCCAGAAATCTTTGATATTTTGGTCTGCGCATTGTCTTTGCTTGTCCTGCTATCAACACGCTTTTTCTAGTAGATGCATAATCAAATGCTTTCAACTGGAAATCAAACTCAGAATGATCATAAAATGCGGATATATCACAAAATAGTGTAGATTTGGGAAGATTTGGGGAAAAAGGATTTCTCTTTTTTCTATTTAGACCCAACATACATAAAGGATGAAGGTCACTTTACACCTAGAACCCTGCTTGTTTCTTTTCTTACAAAAATACTCATCTATATTATTTTCTTCACGAGACCTTTTACCTTTTTTTTTTTATCATGTGGGAGTTAGAATTAATTCCTACTTACTTATTTTCTCAACACTCCCCCTCAAGATGGACGCAAAATATCAATCAATCCCATCTTATTATAGAGTTTCGATAATCTTATGGAGTTAAGACCTTTTATAAGACAATCAGCAGCTTGATCTTCGAAACGGACGTACTCAAATTTCAAGATTCCATCCTCCAACTTTTCCTTGATAAAAAATTGATCAATCTCAATATGCTTGATCCTATCATGTTGGACAGGGTTGTTTGTAATACTGAGAGCTAACTGATTGTTACACATAAGCTTCTGTGGATTGTCTTAACCCATCTTCAACCCTTTCAAGAGTGTCTTTAACCAGAGCAACTCAGTCATCCCTTGGGCCATGACTCTATACTCAGCTTCTGCTGTAGATCTTGCCACAACCTATTACTTCTTGCTTCTCCAAGAAACCAAGTTCCCTCCTACAGACACACAGTAGCCAGAGGTTGACCTTCGATTATCAACACAACTCCCCCAATCGTCATCACTATAAGCCTCACATTCCAAATGACCATGACACTGGAATAACAGCCATTTTCCTGGAGATCCCTTCAAGTACCTAAGGATATGATAGACTGCATCCATATGTCTTTTTCTGGGATCATGCATGTAGCGACTCACTATGCTAACAGCAAAGGTGATGTCAGGCCGAGTGTGACATAAGTATATCAAGCGACCCATCAGCCTCTGATATCTCTCACGGTCCACAGGCTCTCCTGCCTCTGCATTCAACTTAGACTTTTGATCGATGGGAGTAACCGCAGGTCGGCAACCCAACATGCCGATCTCCTTGAGTAGATCTAGAACATATTTCCTTTGGGAGAAAACAACACCTCCAGTGCCACAAGCGAACTCAATCCCAAGGAAATACTTCCGCTTTCCCAGATCTTAGACATCGAACTCTTTTGCCAATCTTTTTCAAATGAGCAATCTCCTCTTTATCATCCCCAATGATGATCATGTCATCATCCACATACATGGCCAGCATGATGATGTGTGAGTCTCTATGTCGAGAGAACAGTGTGTGGTCAACATTAGATTGTTGATATCTCATACTCACCACTGCTCGTCTAAAGCGATCAAACCATATCTGAGGAGATTGTTTCAGCCCATATAGCGACTTCCTCAATTTGCACACCTTCCCAGCAATCTACTTTGTGAGAAAGCCTGGCGTAACATCTATGTATACTTCTTGCAGATCACCGTGAAGAAAAACATTCTTCACATCCATTTGGTGCATCTACCATCCACAATTCACAGCAAGCGACACCAGAGTCCTCACTGTGTTCCACTTGGCCACCGGTACAAATGTTTCATCATAGTTGATTCCATAGATTTGACTGTAACCTTTAGCCACCAGTCTTGCCTTGTAGCGCTCGACCTTCCCTTCTGGTGTTTGTTTTACTGTGAACACCCATTTGCACCCAACAGCCTTCTTTCTTGCTGGTAGTGGTACCAGCTCCCAGGTACATTTCCTGTCAAGAGCATCAAACTCCTTAAACATAGCTGCTTTCCATCTCGGATCCTCTTTGGCCTTTTGCCAACACCTAGGAATAGAGAGAATCCAGAGAAACCACAAAAACTCCATGTACAGGTGAGATGTCTGAATATGAGACAAAATGAGCAATGTCATGTTCAAAACCATAGCGGTTAGGGAGATTCCCCGCATTGTTGCGAGAACTCCTCCTCAAAGGCACAAGAGATGCACAAGGAGAGATCATACCTCCACTGGGATCTAAAGGATCCTCAGTGTGCAAGGGGGGTGCTTCAGGTGTTGAGGAAGGAAGGTACTCGAGATTTGGACTTGGCACAGAAGACTGAGAGACAGAGACAGTGGTACCACCACTAGCAGTATTCTTCTCTCTTCTACTATACACAATCAAGTCATCCCCTCTTTTCCGACCGCGTTCACCAATACGCTCCTCCTCAAGTGTATGGTCCTCCACCAACTCCTGCACCTCCCCCTCACTACAGACCTCATCCTCATCATCTTCACCATCATCACTTTGCGCCTCCATTGAAGGTGTCTGAATAGGGCATGAGATAGACCCTACTACCAGCTCTGTATTGCTTTTCTCCCCCTCTTGACCATCACCATCTATGATGAGAGAGCCCTGACCAGTAAGAGATGTAGTACCATAGTATGGTTCTCATTCTCCAAAAATGACATCCATGCTTACATGAATTCTCTTCTCCACTGGACTCCAACAAACGTATCCCTTCTGAGTCAGAGAGTATCCCCACAAACATATACTTCACAGCATGGGGGTCCAATTTTCCAACTCCAAGCCTATTGTCCTTCACAAAACAAACGCACCCAAAGACCTTCAAGGGAACGATGTACTCGTTCTTCCCATGCCACACTTCATAAGGGGTCTTTCAGTCCGGAATCCGTGAGGGCGTCCTGTTAATTAAATAGACAGCAGTCAGCACTGCATAACTCCACAGGTTCTTGGGAACATTCACCCCCATCATCATGCATCGAACCACCTCTAGAAGATGCCTATTCTTTCTTTCTGCAACCCCATTCTGAGCTGGGGTGTACAGGCAAGTGGTTTGGTGATGAACCCCAGCAGTTAATAAAGTCTTTGAAGGCCTTGTTGGTATACTTCAGACCATTATCTGTCGCAGTATCTTCACCTTAGCATCATACTGAGTTTGAATATACATGTGAAGGTCTTGAAAACATTCAAATACTTCACTTGTACTTTTCATCAAGTACACCCACACTAACCGGGTATGACAATCAATGGAGACAAACCATTTAAATCCATTTATAGAAGCTGTGGAGCATAGACCCCATACATCATAATGTATCATCTCAAATACAACAGAACTTCAATGACCAAAACTCACATACGAGCTTCTGGTGTGTTTCCCAAACTCACATGCATCACATACAAGTTGTTTGCCCTCTGCTCTCGTGAACAAGTGAGGAAACACTCTACTCAAGACAGAAAAAGAAGAATGTCCCATAAGACAGTGTAAAAGTAGGATATGCTGCTCCACACTCTCCACCCTCCTCAACTCTGGATCGACTAATACAGCCATCACTACCTCATCCAGCCCCCCTGTCCAGGTACCATAGTCCTCTATGCCAAGTGCCAGTTCTCAATACTCTTCCAGACCCTTTTTCCTGAATCTGCACCTTTGGAATGTCAAAGACAACATGACAATTCAGTTGGAGAATGAGAACACTAATGGATAGCAAACTAACAGGAAAAGAAGGAGCATGCAAAACATTAGAAAATGTGAGGGACTTAGTGCACTTGACAAAACCAACACCAAAAACAGGTTGTGTTGTTCCATCTGCAGTAGTGATCCCATCGGTTTTAGATAATCGGGTGTATGTCTTAAACTCTGGTTGGGAACCTGTGACATGACTAGATGCACCTGCATCTAAGACCCAATCCTGAGTTGGGCATGCGAAAGGATGCAAGTGCTTGTGTGGAAGTGCCTGTACCAGAGTGAGCAAAAGTGGCAGTGTTACGGCAGATGATGAGATGCTTGTCTCCTCACTATCGCCTGGAGGCTTGGCCTTCCTCATGATCTCAATCACCTCCTTCTCATGTGCGCTTAGCGCTCCAAAGCGGTCATACTAGGATTCTTCCTCCTCATATGCAGCTAGCTGGGCTCTGTGGCCCCCAGATGGACCTCCTCGACTACCTCGGCCTCCTGAACGGCCTCCTCGACCTCGACCCCTACCCCTGGGAGACTGTCCCTTATCCTTTTTGGGACAAAAGCGAGCAATGTGGCCAATCTCACCACAAGGATAGCACTACACACTCTGTTTGGAGTCTCCAGGAGCCTTCAAGTTTGAGGCCGCCAATGCTGACTTTGCTCCAGCATTGTGACACTTCGGGCATCAACTTCATCTTGCTTTCTTCATGAATCATAGCAAAGATTGCTTCATCAAAGGAGGGGAACTCCTTGTTGCCCAGAAGTTGAGATTTTCGTGGATAGAATGCATTGTTGAGGCCTTGCAAGAAAGTCATGGTTCTGTCCAACTTGTCCTTCGCACAAGTGGGAATCTCACATCTACCACAATGAGGATTGGTGCACATTGCCCTCTCAAAGTAATCGAGATCCATCCAAAGTTGGAGTAACTCAACAGTATACTCCTGTACTGAGCGATCTCCCTGTGTAGCATTCTTGATTTGCTCTCTGATTTGGAAATTCCTCATGATATTTCCCTCACTCGCAAACCTCTTCTGCAAGTTACTCCACATGTCACTCACAGGTTCCAACCCATCAACAGAACTGGCAAGTGAGGGATTATGGAGCCAAGGAGCCACAAATAGATTGTCATGTGAGTGGACCTCCATGTCTGCCACTCACTGGATTCTCGATCTGTCGGTACCTTCACCTCTCCTATCAGATACTCCTCAAGCCCTCTCGCAGCAAGTGTTCCCCTCACTTGTCGGGACCAACCCAAGTATGTCCCTGTACCATCAAGCTTCAAATCGATTGGAATTAACTTCAACTTAGGAGACATGGGAGGTGGTCGCAGTAGTACTGGACCCACCGAATAGGCTGATGCAACCCCCGTTGTCTTGAAGAGATTTGCAAATGTCGTCAACAGCCTCTTTGTGACCTCATCCATCACCTCAACTTGGATCTCCTCAGCCGCTTTGCCCAGCAGTGTCAGCAATCCTCATTTACTACATAAGGAACAACAGCAGCTCCTTCACAGCAGCAGCATAACCCACGGGGGGCAAGAGTAGACGTGGCGGCGCAAGAACCGGAAGCCGCGGGCGATGGTAGCTGCCGGGACGAAGAGCTGTTGTGGGTGCACCTGCGGCGGGGCGCCGAAGGGTCGGGCCCGCCGCGCCGTCCCCGTCGTGGAAGCTGGAGGGGTCACCGCCAACGGACGTGGCGGCAACTCAGGGGGCGACGGCTGCGGCGTCGGTGCGGTAGCTAGACACCCTCCTAGCGCCAATGCGAGCAGGGCGGAGCAAGCGGCCTACTTCACATCCGCGCTGCACATGCTCCTCGCGCTGAGCTCTGGAGCACAGTCCACGACGGCGAGGCCACCCGGTCCTACGCCCACGAGTTCAGGGGCTGTCGGAGCGGCTAGGCTGGCGGCTGCAGAAGCGCGACGAGGCGGTGGTGTGACCTCTGGCGCAGATCCGGCACAGAACAGATCGGATCGCGAGCAGCGCAGTGCTCCTTCCTCCGGCGGCGTTGGTCCGCGCCGCCGCCTCCTCTCTGAACCGAGTGACACTCAAATAGCGGGAGCACCTTCTCCCCCTAGAGAACGATGGCGGCAGCGGCGGCGTGGAGGTAAAAAAGGCACGGTCGGCACAGCGGCAGAATGGGGACGGGAAGCTCTGATTCCATGTAGATTTGGGAAGATTTGGTAAAAAAGGATTTCTCTTTTTTTCATTTAGACCCAACATACATAAAGGATCAAGGTCACTTTACACCTAAAACCCTAGTTGTTTCTTTTCTTACAAAAATACCCCTCATCTATAACAGAATGATGAGCCCAAACAAATTGAGTATTTTGGTGAGTTACTGAGTATCGAAGGATAATAGACATGAAGTACATCTATTGACATACTTTTTGTGTGGGATTATCAAGCCATCCTATACTAAAGAGAAGTACTCAAAATAATAACACCAACTTGCATAACAACAAGAAGCCAAAAAGGAGTCATCGACCTTTTCATAATAAGACCTAGGATGCACCTATGAATAACTTTCGAGTAGTATTTCATAAGCAAATGGTAAATTAATGCACAGCAATAGGTATTCTGCGAGAATAAGATTTCCATATCTTCATTGCTCAGTATAATTATTCTGACAGAAAACATAGGCAATAAGCAATAGCCTGTACCAGCTCACATGAAGACGATCCAAAAATATTTGACTTCCTTCCAGGTGCTGGATTTTTCAACAAAGCTCCAAAAGTTGTAGGTCTGTCCAATACTTGAACTGTGGCCTTTGCCTCCTGCACGATGAGGCTATTTAGATACAGAACAAAAATAAGACAAGTACAGATCTTAAACATATATTCATTACTTGTTGCTGGCTATCATTGCTCAGAATATCCTTATCTGTTGGCCCAGTCAGGCTTGATAAGGCCCTTGAGCTCTTAATTTCTGATGATGAATCATCCATCTTGTCCTCTAGCTGGATACTACCAATCAAAGATGCTTCGCTCGCAAAATTCCCCTTAGTGTTAAAAGCAATGATATTTGCAGTCGATACAGGAGCCAGAGCAGATTGATCAGCTGGATCAAAATTACTCATCATCAGCAGCACCTGCAGGAGTCATTTCAGTGTCTTCGCCATTGGCCACTGTACTTCTCACTGCCAACTGCACAAAATCATATATTGGTTTCATAGAGTTCTGAAGCGCCAATGGTAAAACTCAGTGCTAAGTAGCTGCATTCCCTCCTAAAATCTCCTAAACAGAAATAAAAATATAATACACATAGTATCAGCCTAACATACCTCTCCCAGCCTTCTCTTCTTCAGTTGCTCAGCTACACGTTCAAAAGCAAAAGAATTTTTAGTCGCATTATTGATGATGTTTATGACATTGCCGAGATTATCCTCAGAAAATGGATATTTTGATTTCATCATTCTTTTTAGCTTTCCAGTAGTTGCAGGCATCTGCTTTGATTTTGAGTGCAAAAATGAGAGGAAAGAGTTAGCCAAGCCAACACATTCAGTCTTGCACCACAACAATACGAAAAAAAAATAGCAATACCTATCTCAATTAAAGCCTTGTCAGGCAATATATAACCAGTGCTTTCATCTTCTTGACGAGCCATATGATCTCTCCATTCATATAAGCCCTGGAATGAAAAATACATTATTTGAGATGCAGCATAATGACTTCATCCAGCTTATTATCTACAAATTGAATAGTTCTGGCTCAGAGAAGAAACAGAGAGCAAAAAAAAAAAGGAACTTTGTTTGTTCTAAAGATGATCTACAGATGGCTTTTCAGAAAGTCAAAAGTATCTAGAGTTATAAAAACTAGCTTGTGAAAAAAATATTAAATATATTTTTGATAATTGTTGTCAATGGTCAATAGCAGGATTTGATTTTATAAAAAAAAATATTATTATTTTTTGGAAGAAAATGGTAGGATTGGATCTGAAAGCACTAAAAATTCATTTCCAACAATAAAGATACATGTCAGGTCCATCTAAGACAGAACAATCACAGGAGACATATCTAGTGTACCCCCTAGTTATTTATGGTGCAACCCCGTGCATGTGCACCTCACATTAAAGATTTCCAAAAATTCTCGAAAAGAAGTTAGGTAGAAAAAGAGATGCTCTACCAAGTAGAAAATTTTCAAATCTAAACAGTATCTTCATAAGATACAAAAAAAAAAAGATAAATCTGCAAAATAGAATGATAGATAATAGTCACTATTCATCCTGAATTTTTTTTTCATTTCTTCTATAAACTGAGTTTGAATCAGATATTTGTCCACTAGCTAGAGTACCCCTCCCTCTACCTGATCTTTTTTTTTTTCTTTTGAGAACTTTCGGAGGCATTTATTACCAGTGGTGCATGAGGGTACACCAAAAGTAGGGGGTGCAGTAAATATTTCCCCTCACATGGGAATATCATATACTGAAAATGGAAAAGATGTACTTACAGAAACAACGGCCAGCTGTTTTGCACTCAGTTCATTATCTAGCAATCTGTAACAACACCTTGAGTTAATGGGACAGGTGCACAAATTATGAAGCTGAACCAGATTATTTCAAAACAACAAAAAATGCAAACAAAAGGATCTTTCTTAAACACAAGACCTAGCAAAGTAATTAATGAAAGAAAAAATAATGTATATATTGTTAATGTATATGTGTGTATATAAGAGTGGGATACTTTTCCCAAATACAATAATAGATATTTTCACTATTCACATGGTATCAGAGCTAGGGTTTTAACCCTTGCTGTAACCCCGCGCCGCCGCCGTCTGTCGCGCCCGTCGTCGGCCGCCGCCTGTGGCTCCCGTCCCCGCGCTCCCGTCCCCGCGCCGCGTCGCCGCTGCCTGGGGCCCCTCGTCGCCCGTTGCGCCCGCCTCCCGGCGCCGTATTTGGGGCTCCCGCCTGTCGCGCCGTTCCCGCCCCGCGTCGCCGCCGTCGCCCGTTGCTGGCCCCTCGTCGCCGATCCATCGCCGCCTGGGGCCCCTCATTGCCTGTTGCGCCCGCCCCTGCGCCACGTCGTCGCCGGGCTCCCGTCGCCGATCCACCTACGCTGTGCCCCCGCACCGTGGGGCGCCGGCTCTGCCGCGTGTGTGCGCCACCATCGTCGTGTTGATCAGGGAACCAGGGGGACCAGGGGATCCTCCTCACACTGCTGCATCACAGTCCACGTCGCCTTCTGCGCCACACGCTTGCCCCACTTGAGCTCTCTTTATGGAGCGTGATGCTCTTCCTGTATTGGATGTCAAGCTTGACGGCTCCAACTACCCTCAGTGGTCTACCACCGTGCATGTCAATCTGAGGTCTTGGTTTGTTATCTCATCTCACTGAGACGGCTCCCACGACTCCCTCAGATGTGGTCAAGACGTGGGTCACTGATGATGATCGAGCTATGCAGCTCATCTGCAATAGCGTGGTTATGGACATTCGCATGGAGATTGCTATGCTTCCCTCCGCTCAGGCGATGTGGACGCACTTGATGAAGCTCTACGTGCAGGACAGTTCTGATCAGTTGTATGCTCTTGAGCAGCGGTTTCAGCATCTCCACCAGGGGGATCTGTCTGTGCAGGCGTTCCACAGTGCCTTCAGTGCTCTCACTCGTCAGATGGATGCACTTGCCCCCTCTCTGAGCCCCAGTTGCTCCAGCTGTAGTGCTGTTCGTGGTCACCAGGTGAGATCCTGCATGTTTGCCTTTGTCATGCGGCTTCGTCCGGAGTTCGAGAGCATTCGTGCCCAGTTGCTTGGTCGTATTACTCCACCGACCCTGGACGATGCTCTTGCGGCTGTTCTTGCTATGGAGACCCGTCTGCGCACTCAGTCGCCGGCGGCCCCAGCTTCTCAGCAGCACCTCTCAGTCCTCGCTGTTACTTCGGAGTCTGCTGATTCTCTCGCTCAGGTGCCAGCTGCTGCAGCTACTTGTGCCTTTGTGGTGTGTACTCACTGCAAGAAGCGTGGTCATCATTCTGCGCGCTGCTTCCGGCTTCATCCTGAGCTGGCACCGCCTGCCTGGCGCCCTCAAGGTGACTCCGCTTCTGACCAGCGTCCGCCTCGACCTCCTCGTGGAGGTGTTGCTCCTTTTGCTGCCTCTGTGGAGGATACTGCCTCCTCCTCCGCCACTCAGCTTCAAGTGATGTCAGCGCAGCTTCACGAGTTGCGTCTTCAGAACTCTCAGCTTCAGGCGTATCTTCACCAGCAGTGCACTCCCACTACTTCGACCTTTGGCACTCCTACTCCTCTGCCGCCTTTTGGTGCGTCCGCTGGCTTGGCCACTCCGCCTGCTTCGTCGATAGGTACGGCTTCACTCGATTATCATCTGGATCCCGGTGCCAATTTTCACGTCACGCCAGACGATTCCCAGTTGACCGCGTGTCAACCGGTCACCGATGGCCTGCACATCCGATCAGCCTGTGGTACTTCCTTACCTGCTACTTCTCAGGGCTGCATTTCTTCTGCTCAGTTTACCGTACCAGATGTGGTTCATGTTCCACAATTATCGATGAGTCTCATTTCCGTGGGAGAACTTGCTGACCGAGGCTGTTTTATTGGGTTTGATGAGCTTTTTTGCTATGTGCAGGATGATAGGATCGTCGGACAGGCAGGCTACTTGGTACTGGCCATCGCCGTAGAGACTCTTCTCGTCGCCTCTATGTGTTAGATTACCTTCATCTTCCACCTCTACATGGTCCGTCTGCTGCTTCTACATCATCTTTTTTTGCTGCTTCTGCGACCGACTCCTTTCAGTGGCATCATCGACTAGGTCATCTCTGTGAGTCGCGTCTCTCTACACTTCTGCGTCAGGGTGTCTTAGGTCATGTCGTGACTGGGTCGCGTTTTGTTTGTCAGGGTTGTAAGCTTGGTAAACAGCTACAACTCCCATATAACTCTAGTGCTACTCGTACTAGCCATCCTTTTGCTTTAGTGCATTCTGATGTATGGGGTCCTGCTCTTTTTGTGTCCAAGGGTGGACATAAGTATTATGTTATTTTTGTTGATGATTATAGCAGATATACCTGGATTTACTTCATGTCTCATCGTTCCCAGTTTTTATCGATATATCAGACTTTCACTCGCATGATTCGTACTCAGTTCTCTGCTAGCATTCAGATTTTTCGTTCTGACTCTGGCGGCGAGTACGTTTCACATGCCTTCCGCCAGTTTCTTGCCGATCAGGGGACTCTTCCTCAACTCTCTTGTCCTAGTGCTCATCCTCAGAACGGTGTTGCCGAGCGCAAACATCGTCATATTCTTGAGACTGCTCGTAATCTTCTTATCTCCTCTCATGTCACACATCATTTCTAGGCTGAGGCAGTTTCCACGGTTGTTTATCTCATCAATCTTCAGTCGTCCACTCGTCTTGATGGCAAGTGTCCCGTGGAGCTCTTGCTCCAAGCTCCACCCACATACGATCATCTCCGTGTGTTTGGGTGCACTTGCTACGTCATACTTGCCCCTCGAGAACGCACAAAACTGACCTCGCAGTCTGTTGAGTGTGTTTTTCTTGGGTATAGTATTGAGCATAAGGGCTATCGGTGTTATGATCCTCATGCTCGTCGCCTGCATTTTTCTCGTGACGTTTCCTTTGTTGAGGATCGTCCTTTCTTCCACTCTCCTACCACCCCTCGTGTGTGTCCACCTGAGTCGCTCTCGTTTCTCTCACTTCCTAGCACGATTGTCTCTCCCCCTCCGGGAGACTCACCTTCATCAGTCGTTTCCTCCGTTCCTATCCTAGCACGTCCTTCTCTTCCTACCACTACTCCACCATCCCCACCTTCACTTCCTCGTCCTCCCGTTTTTCATTGCTGCACTCGTCGTCCTCGCCCTCCTCAGCCACCTCCTCCTGTTCTGCCGGCCAGTACCGATAGCGTCCCTGTTGATGATCCGCCTGAGATGGAGCTTGCCACCCTGCCACGGTATGACCTTCGTGATCGCTCCACTATTGCTCCGCCTACTCGTTATGCTCTCTGCAGCTATCACTGTTGAGCTACATACATACCGGGAGGCCATTGCTCGTGTTGAGTGGCAGTTGGCTATGGCCGAGGAGTTGGCTGCACTGGATCGCACAGGCACGTGGGAGATTGTTCCTCTACCGGCTCATGCAGTTCCGATTACCTGCAAGTGGGTGTTTAAGGTCAAGACATGGTCCGATGGTTCTGTTGAGTGCTGCAAAGCTCGCCTTGTTGCTCGTGGTTTTCAGCAAGAGTATGGTCGGGACTATGATGAGACTTTTGCTCCTGTTGCTCACATGACTACTGTTCGCACTCTTGTGGCTGTGGCTGCTGTTCGTTCTTGGACTATCTCTCAGATGGATGTCAAGAATGCGTTTCTTCATGGTGATTTACAGGAGGAGGTTTACATGCAGCCACCACCAGGTGTTTCCGTTCCAGCTGGTCATGTGTGTCGTCTTCGGCGTGCTCTCTATGACCTCAAACAGGCCCCTCGTGCCTGGTTTGAGCGTTTCTGTGCTGTGATTATCGCAGCTAGTTTTACGGCTAGTGCTCATGATCCCGCCTTATTTACACATACTTCTCCTCATGGTCGGACTTTGATATTGTTGTATGTGGATGATATGCTGATCACCGGTGATGATTTGCAGTATGTTGCTTTTGTGAAGCAACGCCTGAGTGAGCAGTTCCTCATGTCCAACTTGGGCCCTTTGCGCTATTTTTTGGGACTTGAAGTTCTTTCTACTGAGGGGGGTACTACATATCACAGCAGCGCTACACTCTGGATTTACTTGCTCGCTCGGCTATCACAGATACACGGACAGCCAGCACACCCATGGAGCTTCGAGCTCAGCTTCGTTCCACTGATGGTGTTCCACTTGCGGATCCGCCTCGATATAGGCATATTGTTGGCAGTCTTGTCTACTTGGCAGTCACTCGACCTGACATATCTCATACAGTTCACATTCTCAGTCAGTTTGTCAGTGCGCCCACTTCTGTTCATTATAGTCATCTACTCCGTGTGCTGCGCTATCTCCGTGGGACAGTGTCCCGTGGACTATTCTACAGTAGATCGAGCCCTCTGAGCCTCCGTGCCTACTCTGATGCTACTTGGGCGAGCAACCCTGATGATCGGCGTTCTGTTACAGGTTGTTGTGTGTTTCTTGGGATTTCTTTACTCACTTGAAAGTCTAAGAGACAGACTGCAGTCTCCACATCTAGTGCTGAGGCTGAGTTTAGAGTTTTGACTGCTATTACCAAAGAGATTATTTGGCTTCACTGCCTATTGGCTGACTTTGGTATTGAGTATCCTGCCCCCGCCTCATTGTTGTGTGACAACACTAGTGCCATTCAGATGGCCAGAGACCCTGTGAAGCGCGAGATGAGTAAGCATGTTGGCGTTGATGCCTCCTTCACTCGGTCTCATTGTCATATTGGCACGATTGCTCTTCAGTACGTGCCTTCGGAGCTTCAGGTTGCTGACTTTCTTCACCAAGACACAAACTCAGGAGCATCATTTTCTCCTCTCCAAACTCAATATGTTCGAGTTTCTAAAACCATCTTGAGTTTGAGGGGGGTGTTAATGTATATGTGTGTATATAAGAGAGGGATACTTTTCCCAAATACAATAATAGATATTTTCACTATTCACATATATAAAGAAAAGAAACAAAACACAAACCCATATATATAAATATATGATGTGTCCGTTAGTAGTTCCTTATCATATAGTTGCAAGCAAATTTCATTACTGCGCCTTTGAACCTGCAGTAATCACAAACAAAACATTGGAATGCCTGTTGCTAAGCTCCATACCAGTCCAATAAGATGACCAAATTAATTCACAAGTAACAAACGGATTGCAATAACCTATGCGAATATGCAAATGTGACATGAAGGCCAGTAGTTAGTGTTTTTTTTTTTTTTTTTGCACAGTTAAATAAATGTTCCATTGCAGAGGCAGATAATACAAAACGATGCAGTTATATTAACTCAAATAATCAAATGGGATCAAAAGAAAACTAGTGAACAAAAGTTTACCTCTAGAAGATCATTTTCATTTGTCAACTCCTTTAGCAATCTCAATCTCATCATGTCATATATATACACAACAGAAAGTGTGTATCTTCTCTAGCATACCTGCAAAGGAGTAATCTCAATTGGATACAGTTGATGGTAATAATATAATAGAGAATACAAAAGGAATCAACACTACAACATGGTAATCAAAACAAATCCAAGATAAAGAGTGTCAAGGCACAACTTGATCATTTCATCAGGAAGTGGCCTAAGCCTCCAATCTGCACTTTGATATCTGCAAGGAAAAGTATGCTTTAGTCGTGAAAAACTAGTATCATGGTAGATAAGTAGAAAAGCCAGGATGGATTTTGTAAGTATTTATGAGGTAAATGAGTGTTACTCTTTATTTTCTGTCACTCCACAAAAGTGATGCAAAAGGTGCTCTAGGCTGTTTCACTCCATCTGTAAGACTCTTGAAGCCTGTTAGGGTTTGGGGGAGAGAAACAAGCTTCAGTTTGAAACAGCAAAGGAGGATTTCGCAGAAAAATGAAGAGGGAGGAAAATCGAACATAGGCACAACAGCATAATTAAGATTCATGATGCCATCCATCCTATCTTGCACAGTACCTGCCCTGTATCAAAAAGATTACATACATATATGCGGAAGTCCCGTTGAAGCCACATGATATCACGATCCGCCCCATGCATTGACTATTTGCCCAAGAACAAATGAGCAACCGGACTGCATAAAGGCAGATACATAAAAAAAGTGCATCACACCTTTCTCTTGGTTGGATCTTTAAAAGGTTCTCTCAAGTAGATACCCATATATATGCGAAGCTTGAAAGTGTCCATAATAAAGTCCTCTGTTCTTGTTGAAATCTGCATCAAGCAGGTCATACCATGAAATGACCTATAATGATGATTGTGCTCCAAATCGACCTGAAAACCATGTAGAAAATAAGAAAAGATTTAATTTAACAAAACAGTCAGCAAGCGCTCAAAAAGTTATTTTATACGATGCTGAAGCATGGAGGACATAAAAGAGCTAAGAAGTATTGTCTTCTATGACACGAAACTTACCACCAAAAAAAAAGAAAGAAATCCTTGTTTATGTATCCATTAAAGTTGTTCCAAAGCAAGTGTAACCAATGCAGGCAATCAGGGAAGAGTTACACAGGATAATGAGAAGCAACAATCTATCATTCAGAAGAAAAGTATTCGTTTTCGCGCGCACGCAGGGGTGTGGGGGGGTTGTTATGGGGAGGAGGGGTGGTTAAGGGTAGTTTCACTTCACTTTGAGCTTCAAAACTAATTGCTACAACATAAGCCCCCAGCTTGGGATGTCCAATGGCTTAGCTCTAATAGGTTTCGTTGGATATTTGGATTTATGACTGAGGTCTGATGATAAAAAAAAAAAAAGGCAAAATGGTAACACTTGTGAAACTGGGCATGGTGGTCTTGTCAGATAGTTTGAAGGTTGCATGACATAAGATTTTCCAAAAAGATCCAACCAGAACTATATTCTCATCTAAGAATATGGCTGCCAAACTCAATAAAAAAACCATAACAGCTCCTGTAGAAGGGTAACAACAGTGATGCATAACTTGGTATGTTTCATAATTACTGCCATGATTTATGCAATGCTTTTCGCTATTGACCCAAAAGAGGTAAAATCAACTTCTCCATGCATTACTGGTATAATCCAATAGCAAGGACACAATGTCAAGGGAAGTATGCTGGCAATCGTTTCGAAGAGAAATGCATGTGAGATATGGAAAAAAAAAAAACAAAATACTTCACAACAAAATAGGTGGCAAACAACTGAACAAGCATGCAATCATCAAATCATTCATAGGAAATTTAAAGAAGCAAAGAAAAGCTTGATTACAAATGCTTACAGCAAATTCAGTTGCGCTCTTCAACTTTTTAGCCAGTTCGATTATGGCTTTATGATCTCCAACTAGCGTAAAGGGGTGGTCCTCTAAAGCAGGTGGTTTTACTGGTTCACTTTGAGGAATATTTCTGTCAATCAATTGTTCCACTGACAGTTTTTCCTGCAAGAGGAGAAGCACAATACATCACTCTCCAGTCCCTAGAGACATTATGCAAGTCAATGACAACAACTTGGAACAATTCTCTTCAATTTAGCAAAGCAATGTGTTATACTGATTCGGCTTAAAGGCAGTTGTTCTATGATGAGGAAACATATTTTCTCCTTTCAAATATCAACATTTGTAATCTCTCTCTTTGTACCCAACTTATCTTGTAGGCTTTCAGTTGGCAACTTGGCATGCTCACATATAAGCTTATGCTGTCCCTTCCTTCCGCAAAATAAATAAATAAAGATACAACTCATTTCCCCCACTTTTTGTCCACGTTATCTCATCCACATCTTCTAAGTTCATGCTGCTCATCCTCTTCGTATGTTCAATACTTGCTCATTGTCATGTTTCTACAAAAATATCTATGTACCCCATTAAACAATATCTTGCTCTTATGCCGTGCTCATATTTTAGTAAGAATACAGTAATCTTTGATCTGACACATGCTCAGTACAAATCAATGCAATAAGAGTGGAGCACTAACCAGCGGGTGGATACAGCGGGTACCATCCCCGCTGCCCTCGAGCCATACATGCTCAAATGGCATGTTGTTGTTGTCCCCACAGAATCTGTACTCATCCTGCGGCCGGGGAATGGTGGGTATATGGAAGGGTACCTTCGTGTTCGTCTCCCCCACAATCGCCTTGTCCTTGGTGGCCATCCTCACAGAGCCGGAGTTCCCAATGCCATCAAAACCACCCTTACCACCACCCTGGCCGCTAGGCCTGTTCTTCCAACCGTACACAACCTGGAACCCATCCCCCGACTCCTCCGATACGGCCTTGCGGCTAGTCGCCTCCTCCTCCTCCCTCAGGGCTTTGAACTGGTCCATGTAGTCGTCCAGACGCTCGAGGAGGTCGTCGCGGGGGGAGGGCAGCTGCTGCCTCGGGAGGAGAGGCGAGGCGGCGAGCGCCGCGGGGGAGGCGTCGGCCTTGACAGCGGCGGCGACGACGGGGGACTTGAAGGAGGGGAGTTCGTTCTTGTAGAAGTGGAAGTCGCGGGAGCGGCCGGAGAGGCGCGCGGCGGCTGCGGCGAGGGGTTCCGACGAGGCATCGATTGCGGCAGCGGCCTTGTTCTGCTTCCACGGCGGCGAGGGCTCGCCCGCTCCCATAAGAGGAGAGGTGAGAATTTGGGCTAGGGTTCTGGGCACCCCATGGCCTTGCCGTGGAAGGAGGAGGAGGGAATCGGGAAACGGATGGAAACGGCGGCTTCGTGATCGCGACACAGCCTTATTTATTTCATGTTCCGTTCTCGAATTTATTTTACGAATAACGCATAAGAAATAATTTTAAAAATAACCTTAAAGCGCGTGGGAGGTTCGGCTCATAATCAGTTAGATTATATTGTATTTTTGTTGTTAAAAAGATGGTTGCGCACACTAATACTTAAGAATTATAGATCCCACGAGCGTGTGTCACACATTTATCATTTTTAAAATTTTTAAAGTTTTAAGTTATTTTTGAAATTATTTTTTATGGGTTATTCGTAAAATAAATTCTTCATTCTCACTTGTTACTGTGTCATGTATAGTCGATCTTATTGTTCTAGAACATACTAAATTTTATTTTGGATGAGTGTTAGATAAATTTGGATTTAAGAAATTACTGGCTATAAAGATATGAATAAATGAGACTTGAGCATGAATTAACTGTTCGGCCCAATCGTGCCCGATCAGACCATGCTCATCTAATCATCTATAGCCGTCTAATCATCTAGGTGTTAGGTGATTTGTGTGATGCATAGTTGTTCTTCCATTCCGTAGATCTTTTCGGATGAGTTATCACAAAGTCAGAATCCATGACTAGAGAAATGTAATCTGACACGCTGAATAAATGCTCACCAACCGATTGCATAAGAGAGAAAAAAAACCAGAAAATAT
Source organism: Pharus latifolius (assembly GCA_019359835.1). NCBI lineage: Eukaryota > Viridiplantae > Streptophyta > Magnoliopsida > Poales > Poaceae > Pharus > Pharus latifolius. The sequence continues at coordinate 6,227,649 of CM033321.1, read as the reverse complement.
CATTAAATTTCCTTCTTAGTGCCAGCATATTATAAATAACAACACAATCATGGCATCTTGATCTCAATTCACATCGACAGAATTTATTCCTATGTTTGCATTGTTTACAACGAAGTGGAACACAGGTAGGGATGGCAAAACGTTCAGTGCAAAAGCATACATGAAAAAGCTAGGACAGCTGTATACCATACAAGGCCAAGCTAGCCCAAAGAGTTCAGTGCCGGAGCCACAAAGCTGTTCATATTTCACTCTTATTAACCGTCCGAACTGGAACGGCGGGTATGGACTCCCACCACTCCCTCCACCGCCGGCCGCCCTGAGGGTTCGAGATGGCCTTCACAATTCGTGTATTCACCATGAAGCACCCAGCCATCAATCCGAGCAGAATGTATTTCAGGGGGATCACGGCCAGCACTACCGCAGACCCTGCCATCATCCACATCATCGTCTCTGTATGCTGCAAAGTGACCAAAGATTAAATGTCATTATATGCAAACTGAGGTGCAAAACCTATATATATAAAGTTTACAACTGAACAACAGGAGAACAAATGATACTGTGATAAGAAACTTAGATTCAATTTCAATTTTGTTTGGAAACGCACTTCAATTCGTCGATCAATGGTTGCTAGTATTTTTCTATTATAATTTCTATTATAAGTTTTCCACTGTGGGATGTGATACCCGACACACCCGACGCATCAATTTGCGTCAAAAGGCCTAGATACATAACTGCTCAAGACTGCCTTCCGTGGAAATCGTTGTGGTACCTTCCGGTGGAGACTGGTTTTTTTGTCTACAGTGAAGCTTCCATTAGCAGGTTGGGTTGTGTGCTGATGCAGATTGGCAAGGTAGTGGCGTACGCCTGGCGACAGTTGAAGGATCACGAGAAGAACCATATTTCGAAGTGTGTGTGTGTGTCTCATCAGCTGCATGTCATTTCTTTGAAGATGTCCGGTTGCTCAACAAGCAACTTGCATTTTACGACATGGTTTAGTTACAACTTCAGAATTCCAGCTTCTTGAGGATTGTGGAATAGTAACTTTACTATGCTCCAGGACTACTAAAAATATAGAGATGACATAAAGTGGCAAATGTATGTTTCCGAATTCAGACGTCAATATGATTCTGCACCTTCTAGATTCTTTCAAGACAGAGATGATTCTGCCCTTAAGGTGTATGTAGAGGAATGAGATTGATAATGTATAGTGATACCTTTGGCGACCTTGATAAGACCATTGACCATAGCCTGAGAATCACAACATTTGCTGTTTTGACATATTCATGCACCCTTTTCATATTGTGCTGTGCTTCCACTATGCTTTCCATTGTTGTTTTGTCTGAGGAAGTATCAATGATCACTTCTGAGCATATTTCGCCAATCTTTGTACGTCTAGCCCAAATCATCACGCCCATTGCCAGTATCAAGGATGCTGCTAACGCATAACCAATCCATTCACTGCATCAAGGGAGAAAAAAAAACTAGCACCTCACATTTCCTGTCAGGCTGTAAAATCTTCAATTCGAACATCAGGAACTACATGTACGGTAAATTTACTGCCAAAATATGGCATGAATAATGATAAGTCATCAAGATGCATGAAAAGCTTACTTGTATATGATCAGAAATGCTGTAGCAAGGATACCGCTCGTGACAAGTGGCCTATCCCACGAGATTCCCTGTTGAACCACAGGAAGCAATTTCCCTATGGGGCTAACTAACCCCTACATATATAAAGGAACAGAAATATCAAAAGATAATGTTGGTTCAATCAGTTCAAGAAAAACAATTGAGAATATCAACTTAACATACAAGCATGAAAGTATGAATGAAAATTATAAGAAATGGATCATACCACTAACACAAGAAGGCTGTCAGTGATACCTTCCTCCTTCATCCCTTCAATGGCAGCATTGGCAACGGTGACTTCCCTGGCTTCATCTCTTACTTGACCGACAGTGTTATCCAGGGACACTAAGGGCTGTCCGTGGCTACTTGAGTCCCTGTCGTGCTCTTTTGCCATCTCAGCACTCAGAGACACTGGATTGGACTTGTTCAAACCCTCCAATACATAGGATGCACTAAGTGAAGTTATGGTTGATGTCTCTTTTAAGCTGTTTGCTAATTGTTCCAGCACGAAATCACCCCTAGGCAAGTCATCATATAGCGAGAATACTAGAAAACTAGGAGGAGATGGTGGTGACATCCTTAGCATTTCTCTTGCGGCATGAAGCCTTATTACTCCCAATATAATTCTTGAATGTACCTCCCATGCATGAATGGGGGAATCTATGTTGAACATTGATATGAAACGATGAAGAAATATTACTTCCCTTGTCAGGGTAAGCCACATATCACGCCTTGTCGAGCTGGTCATCTCAGGGAACTCCAAAATCAGAGGTTCTGATCTGCAGAGATGAACAGACTTGTCTTAGACAAGAATGGCTGTTACTTATAAGACAATTCTGAATCATTGTATTGACGATACCAAGAAATGGTTAGTGTAATACAAGGTAGAACTCACAGTAGAGATGACTCGAATGTGATAGCTTTGTCAAACAAAGGAGCACCAAAAGGACCTGTTGAAGCTGGTTTAACTTCCATTTCGGTGTCTGAAAGTTCAACCTTCAAGGCAGGTTCATATGAAATTGTGCCGGACGCCTCGAAATAAAGTGCCTTGTTTGTCAGAGTGAGCCTACCTATATAGTCAAGAATTCCTTACTGCGATTTCATTCACTGGATATACTTAATACTAAAGCCAAATTGGTGTTTACTAAGGGAGGATGCAGTATCTGAAGTCAGATTGATGACCTGGCCAACTAGAAGTTCCAATGTGGCTCACCACCCTTTGTGTTCCTCCTGTCCCTTCCATGTTCAAAATGAATTCATCATCAGCAAGTTCAACACCTGTTGGAGCTGGCAATGTTTGCAAGAACTTGAAAGACCTGATGGACGACGGAAATATTCGATTTGAAGTTATGCAAGGAGTGTCTGCTGCTCAAGTATTGAGAAAAAGATATATGAGTTGACTCTGGAAGGAATACCATACTTATCCATTTCTCTTAGGAATTTATCATAAGCAGGATAGTGAAGCCTGTTAGCCGTGGTTGCTGTGAGGGCTTCAAAAGTGAATCGAGCATTGATGACATCATAAGCCAAAGGGAAGAGGGATCCAAACCACACGCACGCATCTTCTCCGATGCTCGGTTCTTCATTCACCTATGGCGTTGTAAATCAACAAGCAACTCATATAAATTATATTGTAAGATATTGTTACCAGTATCCTTAGAACATATTTTTGACACAATTACAAGGAGAGGCATGATATCTGAATAGAATAGTGAGGTTTCATCATCCATCAGATCTTCCATTGTTTCAAGCGGTTCCTTCTTATCTTCCTTTCCTTTTGCTATGGTCTCCTGCAATATTTAACCATCACTCAATCATTGGACAATCCAAATATTAAATTATCATTGATTCCAAATCTTGAATCAGACCGTGTTAGGGTGTTCATCGGCAGGAGTGGGGGTCTCCCAAGCCAGCATCATATCAAAAGTAAATCGGCTAAACGATCCATCGGTAATCTTGTCCCCGAGATCAGAAGATACACTAACTCGGAGAGCTTGAAGGCTACAAAACTCCACTAGTCTTCTTGAATAGTTGTCCACTGCAGCAGACTTCAAGCTCATCTCAAAATCGGCAACCAAATCATCAACACTCGTGTCGGTTGTCCTGCATGCCCAGACATGTTTGTTACCCACCCTAGAAAAGTTATATGCATTTTTATAGTATGCACTGAAATGACAACGCAACTGAGAAAGAACCATTAGAACATTGTCCCCCACACCGTTTTGGAGGGTCAAGCACTCAAGCAGCATGTTGTAAATACCGCCTAATGTATTAGCTGTAAGACCGATATGAATAAGTATAACTAGGACAAGTTCATATCAACTTGAGTTTTATTTAAGACATGCAACACTCAGACTAAAGCCCAATACACATAGTAAATATTGAACATACATTATAGTTGTTGCAAAATGTTCACACTTTTAAACTAGTCTTATATACTATAGCTATATATAAGGTCTTTGAAAGGAAGACAGACGTGATTTGTAACATGAAACTTTAAAGTTAAAATCTTAAAGCGTGATATAGGTAAAATGTCCTAGATGACATATAACTCGGCATCTAAGAATTGATATGAGGTTCAATATGCAAGAATCAACCACCAGTAGGCACATGATTCTTGTTTTATATGTTTGATTTTTATTATTAATATTTGAATGTTATATATTGTGGCTTAATCATGGACATAGGAGAAAAACATATCAATTTAAATCGTAATGATGGTGTTAAATTTAATTCCCTATATGCACCACCTTTGCTTCAAATTGTCACATCACTTAACATTTAGAACATACATGAATCAAAAGTATATAGCGAACGCACAGGGAGCACTGTTGCAGCACGTGGTTGGCGATGGAAGAGAGGTGCTTCCGGCCGCCGCTCCCCTCCGGTTTTCTTCCCGTCAGCGCGGCCGCGCACTCCTCCGGAATTTTGTTGCTATCGCTGTCCATATCCACGCACGCGCTCACACCACAGTTTGGTGCAGAGATCCAGCAGCTACAAGTACGGGCTTCGTTGGTTCTATTCGTGGGTGGGTGTGCATGGGCATGCTCGCCACCTCGTCGGGTTTCGCCTCCACGCGTCGCCCTCTCTCCATGTCCACCTCCTCTCCCTTTCTTCCTTCGGTTCCCCATAACTCCTCCTTGGGGCTCGACCCCAGAAATGGAGTACGTAAGAAATTTTTATAGTCGTTTGATCGTAATGGATATTTCAAATTAATCTACCCATTCTGATCAATATGATATCATGATGTACAAAATATGTTTGATTTGTATTCATAAATAAATTTTTGATCATAATTAGATGTATGGTATGATCCACTTAGAATTGTTTGAATTGTTCTTTATTGGCAATCAAGTGTTGGTTTTTGATATAGCACTCACTTGTTATAGACAGGATTGGAGATTAGTTGACCAAATATATGCCACTAAGAAGCAATATGAATGATTCAAGGAAAACGGCCACCCAAAGTGACCAAAAGCAGTCAAATTACATTGAATCTATTTTTTGTCAGTAACCAAATAATAACCAAATTATATCGATTGTGCCCAAATTTAGATGGGGTATTTATGGACATCAATCAAACATATTCTATAGAATATTTAAGAGTAAGATTATATGTGCTCTATGTATAAAAAGTTAATAGGTAGCTTCCATTTGAGTCCAATAAGAAAACCTCGTGAACCGTTAATATTAATTCAATAGTTTGGATAAATCAAAATATTTATTTTATAAGTCATATGAGTGTAGTAAATAAATATGAATCGTTCATTCCATTTAATTGAATAACTTCCAAAAATTTCCCACATAATATTTTTATACCAAACTTTCTATTCAATTTTTGTCAGAAATCTGTATGAGCAGGGATTAGTACTCATTTGGATGCATCATATGATCTGCAAGGCCAACCAAACATTTCAGCCCGTATTTATCGAGTTTTCCCCAAACTTACAAACTTTTTCCCAAACACATGATAAGTACACGAAAAACCTTACAAACTTTCCCCAAAACAAACAATATTTTCGCCTGTTCTTAGGAAAAAAAAATCCAGATTCCCTTGTGAACCACAAATACACGCACGATTGCTTTCTGCGCATACAAAAGACTGAATAGCGAAACTAAACGGAATCATAAACAAAAAAAAAAAGAATTAAAGTTACGTGAACTACGAACATCATCATCCACGACTTACGAGGAAAGAAAAGGCATCACCCAGCAAAGCAAAGCAAGCACGCACCCTTCCATCCAAATGTGTTGTGTCAAGCAATTCCTCCTCCCTCTTTGCACTCCAAAAGAAACGATACGTACCTATAAAAGCTAATATATAGTCTAGTAGCACCATAGTTACATCTCCTGTCAACTCACAAATTAGTCGAAGTCCCCAGATACTACACCTCACCGTCTGAGCTCTGAAGCACCACCAATTCTTGCCTGAGTCATGGACACCGCCGCGCGCACGTACGTGGACTTCGTGCCTCCGCACAACTTTGCTCGTGACCCGGCGAGCGACACCCTCACCATCGACCTCTCTGACTCAGGCATGCATATACATCTGACTCAAGCACCACTATTTACTGGTCTCCCTCCACCAATGTGAACGAATATCCTCTTTATTACTATAGAAAATATGCACTGTACATTTCATCTCTTTGAAAACCGTCCAATAAAAACATGCTCAAGATTGTGTTTATATGTCAGATTATCAGAAATTGGTGTCTCAATTTCTCGTTCAAACTTAATCTTGAACGCCCGTTTTTTTATCCAATGGTTCTTGAGGGCCCAATGTTCTCGACGGGAGTAATGCGTGTGTATTTTTCTATATTAGTGGAGAGGATATGGTTCCTCTACAACAACATGCATTGCTTAAGTTAAGTACGTGCATGCGTGATGGATATATACATACATGCAGGGTTCAGTAAGGAGCATCTCAGGGTTCAGATCGACAACCGGGGAAAGCTGAGTGTGAGCGGTGAGAGGCACGTCGCCGGCAACCAGTGGAGCCGCTTCCGCAAGGACTTGCAGGTATCTGAGAACTTAAAGGTCGGCGACATCAGCGCAAGGTTAAAGAACGGCCTCCTCTACATCACCATGCCGAGGCTGAAGGCCGGCGACGAGCCGCGGAAGGAGGCAGCACCACCGGAAACGGGTGCTCAGAAAGCAAGCACTGCCGCTGCGCAAGCTGTTGAGGATAAGAAGGAACAGGAGGAGGAGAGCGCTGCCAAGAAGAATGCTGAAGCAAAAGCACCAGAGTTGCAAGACAGGAGGAAGGAAGAAGACGGCGGCGGCCGCGGCGGCGCCGACGAGGTTGCTTCTTCTACTAGAGCTGGATACGGCTTTGTGAAGGACTGGAGGAAGTTGGTGTGGACGTTGTTTGCCGTGGTGGCGTTCTTGGTCGGAGCCGGCTTGTATGCCAAGTACAGTTTGATGGAGCCATCGGCTGAGCCGCCGGCAGACGACATCGGCTTGGTCTCTGACTATTGATCCTTATGTATGTATCATCAAAAGAGTACGTAAGCTGCATGGATAACGTGTACAATTGTACATGTGATATACTACTACATGAGTTTTACCTAAGTCTCTGGAACCACAAAAAAAAAATACAGATTCATTTATCTCGGTGAAAAAATGCCAAACCATTGGAAAGAAGAATAGCCGTATGCGTGAATGTGAAGCCATTATTTCTTTGATGATGGTTTAACTTTGATTTCTCACAATTACTTATTATTAGCACTTTAACATCAAAATTAGCAATCACATAATTGTGAAATAATAATCCAGCGTACAGCAACAACATCATGCAGTGTATAAATCTCATTAATGACTGCAAGAAACCATTTCCCCACTACATTTTAGTCGGCCACAGCATGGTAATATTTTGGCACAATCTTTTGATGCTGCTGCAGATTAACCGTTGACGTACTTGACGGCATTTCAGTTAATTGATTTTCTTTGTCATGCAGTTCTTGCACATTGCAACAATTAAGACCAGAAATGCAGGCAGGATCATTGGCAAGTTTACAGGTACCAGCATCAAATAAACTGTACAACACACAACAAATGAAACAACGGAGCCAAACTGTGGATGGGTCATGTCCTGCCGTGTTATCTGATAGCTCCAAGCAGATTTGCCCCTCCAAGCTTAGCACCAGTCAATTGCTGGTTACCAAACGAAAACATTAGTTAAAATACAAGCATGAAATGCATGGGAAATGGAGGTCATTCAATAGATCTGTTACATCTGTATCAAGTACTTGCGTGAAATGCAAGGGAAACAGAAGTATGCAAGATCCTTCAGGCTTTATATATTTACTACAAGGTTGCCTTTTTTTTTTTTTATGTTTGCAGTTAGGTAAAGGAAAATTGATAAATAGTTGTGATCACACACGATGCCACTGGAAGTAAACACAGAGGACAAGAGCATACAGTTTCACGTAAATCAACTTCCCGCAAGTAAGCTCGCTGAAGATTTGCACCTTGCAAATTTGTTCCAGCCAATTTAGCCCCCTGCAAATCAGACAAGCTTAACATTGGGATCTGAATGATACAGAGCAAGGAGAAGCAAGTTAATGTTCTTTCTTCTATGTATGCTTCAATAGACACAGTTAATAACCACATTGACTTACAGTGCATATCAAGCACCCATTATTCTACATACAGTAAAATAATTTTTGTTAAATGCTTTCACAGCTTACTGAGAATTAGTATGTTTTCACTTATATGGATGCCACATTTGTAAAAAGCACACTCTGAGAAACAAATATGCTCTGTGTCTGCATCACTGTCAGTGAATATGACTAACATCCATTCTTCAGTGCCCCATATTAGTGATAGAAACATGCAATACGTATAAAAGCCAGTGTTCAAAATTCAAACAGAAATGATAAAGGTTTTAAAAAAGGAGTTCATACTCATTGATATTTTATCAACAAACCACACATGTACCTCACAGGACCATCACATGACTTCTGATTATTTTACTGATGATTCTCTTCTAATGAGGGCTCCAAATTTTTTATATAAATCTTGGAAATAAACATTTATCATCCTGGGAAAGTATGTAGGACAATATGCAATTTACCTTGAGATTGGCCCCTTCAAGGTTAGCTCCTTTCAAGATGGCACCCGTAAGGTTAGCACTCTGAGAATCCATTTAAATTGACAATCAGCTTCCAGATTGATTCAAGATAATTGAATAATCAAATCCCACATTTGTATCAGAAAATACTAGGAAATGAAGAAATTATGATCCTATGAGGGAAAAAAGATAGACTTGTGTATGCTGTGTACAAGTACTGGATTCGACTACCACATTTTGGATACTACAAGAGGCAGCTGGGATGTATAGTAGATAACTAAGCGCTACCATCACCACCACCAACAACAAGACAACAAAGGGAGAGCAAACTTTGTTACATGCCTTACACCACCACTCTTGTCATCATTTTTGGCTCTATCTATAATTTCTTGTGAACAGCAACCCAAAAGGTCAGCATTTGGCCAGGAGAGTGGGAATAATACAAATCAAACAAAAAAAATTGCAAACCTGTAAATGTGCGGAATGAAGATCCGTTTCAATGAAGCTACAGTGTGCCAAGTATGCATCTGCAAAATAGGCAAGCATCTGCCTCAAGTAGTACATCTCATTTGCTACTTAAGAACTGTTACTTTTGATAGCAACTCAATTTTGATATTTTTTAGGTGGGAAAATCATCGTGACAACATCACCAAAATAATAATAAGAAAAAAGAACAATAAGCATGGGCTAGCATGATAAGATTGAAAAAATATCTCAGATAGTGGTATAATTGGCAAAAGCCCAAGAAAATGGATAAACAGCGTCATCATGAGCATGATAGCAGAAACAGAACAAGCTGTGATGAAGGTAAATATGAAAGGGGAAAAACATCAGGTACCCTGCAGATTTGCACTTCGAAGGTTTGCTCTATCCAGAATAGATTTTTCAAGATTTGCTCCTACAAACTCGCACCTGTCATTCCAAAATGAGCAATTGCAAACAACATCAACAAAGCAGATCTTAAAAAAAGGAAAAAACTAAGCCGGTCCTAAGCACCCAAACAACTTTACAGGACTACAAGTAACTTGTTGCAGTATCTTACTCACGCAAATTTGCATATTGAAATGAAGAATGAGAAGCTTCAACCTCCTGCCAAGATGTAGGTGATGTATTATCAATTCAGTATTTCATACAATAAAATGCAATGAAAGATCTTGTGCCAAAAAACTAGGTAATTCCATTGTTAGTGGTACCCAATTAAAATACTTCAGTAAGGTAACCATAACCAATTAACACAGATCAAAGTAAATTAACACATTTGCTAAGGGGACTGCATAACTAGCAGAGAAATGACAAAGTAGAAGCATAGGGTGTGTGATTTACCCCAAACTTAGCTTTATGAAGATTAGCACGGTAAAAATTGGTATTCTTAATACATGCATAACTGAAGTTCACCTCTGACAAGTCCTGTAGAGCATAAAAAATGCATATAGTAGCGCAAATTTAGTTGTCAAGTAACATGAAAACAAATAAATGAGTATAACACTTGTCGGATTATTTAGGTATGTGATACCAAGATAAGATAACAGAGTAGCAATCAAGTCACAGCCTTAAAAACAGGAACAATGATCAAAATGAAGACAAGAATGCCAGTAGAGAACAACAAAAGACAGACTCTCCAAGACCTTACAAGCTTAGATAGATCAAGGCCAGAAAGGTTCACACCACGAAATCTGACTTTCTCCGACTGGATGCACTTGATGACATCCTTGCGTGTCAATTCAGCCTCCGAGCTGTCGACTTTCTTCCAACCCAACTTCTCATTTATGTAATCTACTAAACCCTAGAAAAGAAATCATCATCTTGTGATGACACTAAAACAGCTGAACCCGAAATTGGAGCCAACAAAGAACATGCAATTGAGAGTTTAATGACTAATTTACAAGTAACTGGTAGTATTCTGCCTCTCGCAACAGCTGCTGATACTCGGAATCCGAAAGCATTGGAATGGCCCCATCCCTTAGCCAATTGAGAATGTGCCTGAAATGCTTCCCATCCCTATCCACAAAGACCATTCCCTGCAACCACCATGCCACCATTGACATAAGATGAGATGATGAAACAACAAGCTGCAAGAAACAGTCAAGAGGTCTACCGTAGTGGGGTGGTGGGCGACCGTGTGCCTCCCGCTGAACATGGCGGCTAGCATGGAGTCGGACTCCCGCTGCGTGAGCGTATCCACCGTGGTCGCGTACTTCTTGCCGCCTGCATAAGCATCGCCATCATACTAGTATCAGTATGTTTCTTGTTTTCCTTTTCGTACGAATTGGGGGATGAGACAGAGGTGGAGCGGTGAATCTGAGAAGGAAGAAGAGAGTTACCGATGTTGAGGAGGATTGGAGCAGAGGGCGTCAGCGGCTCCATCGCCACGATTGGCCGCCAGAATTCGATCTCGATTTGATCTGTGCGGCGAGTTATGTAAGGTAAGGCGGGGGAGCGAGGTCGAGTGCAAGAGAGGAGGAGAAGCGAGGCGTAGAGGAGGTGGTGAATCTGGGCAGCCTAGCCAGTCTCGCTTCCGCTTCCGCACGTCGCCCCCACGCGTGGAAACGAGCCGAGCGGGCGCGCTTAGGCTAAGTCCAGTGCATGCGCCCCAGCGCTTTGACAAGGGGCCCCACGACGAAAAAAATATTAAAAAATACGCACGACAAGAGAGAGAACACTACGGCTGGCATCGAAAAATCGGGCTCTGACAGGTGGGGCCCACCGACGCCTCGCACGCATGGCGCCCGCGTTGGAGCACGCGCGACGCCTCGGAACGCGGTTTGTGGGCCCCACCGCTGTCCTCCGCGTACGCTAGCTACTCCCGCGTCGCGTGCACTGACATGTGAGCCCAAACGCACGCCACGGCCCACACATCAGCGAGGGGGTGAGAGGTGTGCTTATGTACCACGCGTTTTGGTGGGGCCCCACAAAACGCGTGGCGGCAGTGAACGCGCTGGCTTCGTGCACACACGTGTGTACGCGCTTTTCTCACTGCTTTGCGGGCTCGGTTGGCTGTGGGTCCCACCTGTCAGTGTGGAGGAGTGTTTTGTATGCGCCAGAAACTAGCCGTTGTGCCATTTTTTCCCCGGTCCCACCTGTCAGTGAGACAAAAAAAAACAGCCGTTGTATTATAGCCGTTAAAACTAGCCGTTTTAAATATTTTATTCATTTCTGAGCCTAGAAATTCATAAAAAATACCAAAAATTCACAAAAAATCACCAAAAAATTCTGAAAAATTGTATGCTCCCCTAGCTATAAATAGGAGCAAAGTTCAGCTCATTTGCACTCAACACAAACCCAAACCACACACTTTTCCAGCAAAGTGCAGCTAATTTTTTCCCAGAAAATTCTCCGACGGCCAACACTCCCCCCCGCGGTTATGTGAACTGATTTGGTGAGCCTAATTTCGATGAGGAGAGCCCCCAAGCGCCAAGCGGACAAAATCCGCCCAGTTTTCAGCCTCTTCCCCCACCATATCCATATGCACATTCGTACGCACAACCCTCCTACGGCCCTTACGGTCAGAATCCTCATTTGGTTGGAGTTCCTGTTGGATCAAGGATGCCGACTAGAGGGAGGGGGTGAATAGGAGGCTTTTAAAAACTTAAAAGTTAAATCAACTTAAATGCAAATCAAGAACAAATAATGTAAGCAAGGGAAAGAGAGAACGAACACAATAATTTTTACCGAGGTATCGGAGACTCGCCCAGTCTCCACTAATCCTCGTTGAAGCACTCAAATCACTTGAGTCTTGCCTCAATATCCACAAAGGATATTATCACTAATGGTTGCTCCTTGTCCACTCCGGAAAGGCGAGCACCGATGCCTTGTATACATTTGCCGAGCCTCTCCGACAATCTCCGAACGGAGAGATCAACGGCCATGCCTCCGAACCGTCTAGGTGAGGGCGCTCACCAAGAGTAACAGGCAGCGAGGTCTTCTCTAGACCTCCAAACACGCACCGAGAAACTAAGTAAATGCAAATACAAAGAACTGAAATGCTCGGTGGATCGGAAAAACACTCAACTTGATCAAAAGATCAAGATTTTAAGTAGAAAACTAAAGCTCAAGAGTGTATATGAAATGCTGCTGCTTGTTGTTGAAAACTTATGCCCAAAGCCCCTTTTTATAGCCTCAAGAATCAAATGAACCGTTGGAGTTAGGGCTGAAAATCAGCAACCCAAACTGATAGTCAGTTTGCCTAACTGACAGTCAGTTTGCCTAACTGACAGTCAGTTCAGTGCACAACGGCCGACAAAATTTACGGAATAAACTTTGCTAGCCGTTCGAGGTCGAAAAAAGGAAAGCTGAAACCCACAACTGACAGTCAGTTCGACCACTAACTCAACCAAAAACAAATAGAAACTCAGTTAAAATCTCTGTGGTCGAAACCCCAACTGACAGTCAGTATGGACAAACTGACAGTCAGTTTAGTACAAAAATTTTGAGCCCAAAAACACCCTCTCTGGACAATTGTCAGTTAACACGAACTGACATTCAAACTGACAGTCAGTTTAGCAAACTGACAGTCGGCATGAACAAAAACAGATATAACTTTAAATACAGAAATTCAAAAGAGGTGTTTAATAGCTCGTTGGAAAGATAATTTTAAGGGCTACAATTTTGTCAACAGAAGCAAAAGCCAGATCTGCCTAGATCTTTCTAAAAATTGCAAATACTCTTCTGCTGTAAAAAACTGAACTGAAAATCCAGATTTTTCAAATAAGTTCAAAACCAAATCCAACCAAAAATGATGCAATGCAATGACCTAGATTTCTCGGTTTGTGTTGGAGATAAAAAGAGGACTTTCGCCACCCCTCTTTATAGTACGGTTAAAACTAGAAAATAATTTCCCTAACCGATCATCTCCATACGCCAAGATCGGTAAAAATAAAAACTCATAATACCTGAGGTCTTTCGCATCTTCATGATTTGCGTATTGTATTTTGCTCTCCTGCATCTTGTGCTTCACTTTAAGTCGGGTTCATCTTGATCTTCTTGCATTTCTTCCCAACTGATCCCTGTATCAATCAATCTCAAAAGCACGATTAGTCCGGAACACTTTGTTTTCATTAATCATCAAAATTAGGGTTAGGCATGAAGGCCTAGATGCAACAATCTCCCCCTTTTTGATGATTGATGACAACAAGTGTTCAAAAACAAAATAAATGAAATAGCTCCCCCTGAGTATATGCATCTTATCATATCAGATCATAAACTAATACATATACATCAGGGTACCCAAGTCATAGATGTGCAAATATCACCAAGTCATATCAGAGCATACACATCTCAAAATCAAGACATCATATATATCAATGTATCAATATATCAATGTATCATAGCTCAAGAACATCATCTCAAGAAACCAAGTCACATATATATATCAATCAAGACATCAGAGCTAATCAGAGCTACACAGATCACACACAGACATATATGATAAACAAAAACATCTCCATAAAACATCTCCATATATATGAAAAATAAACATCTGTTCAATACAGCAAAAGACTCTCAGCAAAAGACTCTAATAACCAAAATACTTGCTAATAACCAAAATACTTCTCCCCCTTTGGCATCAAGTACAAAAAGGGAGGCAAAATCAAATACACATCAGAGCCTAATGCTCATCAGCTGAAGAGAATCCTAGGACGGCTGTATCTCCGAAGCCATCTGGAGATGCAGTCGGGTCGACGGCTGGAGACGCCGGAGGAGTCGCAGCTACAACAGGAACTGGATCAGCAGCAACGGGAGCCGGAGCTGGTGCAACAGGAGCTGGATCAGCAGATCCTGAAGCTGAGCTCGGAGAAGACGCAGCCTGGCGGGTCCTCTTGCGAGGGACCGAAGATCCGGGAGCAGGCAGGCGACGCAGAATCTCCTCCTGCTGAGCAAGCAAACGGAGCAACACCTGGTGATGCTCTGCCTGAGTACTGAGGATCTGCTGCTGAGTCTGGAGAACCTGCTGGAGCAAGGAAGGCGATGCCGCGGAAAATCCGGCACCAGGGTCTGAAGGGGGTGCTGGGTCGGACTCCTGAACTGGAGCCTCATTCGTTGACTCCCCCGCAGCATCATCATCTGATGCGGGAGAATCAAGGCCAGCAGCTGTTGCAGGACGAGCACCGAGCCGGCGATCAGCCTGGCCCGGAGGATAGAAGAGAAGAGGATGATGGGGCCGTGGCAGCTCAGTGTCGACGGCCCGGATATGAAGAAGCACCGCCATGATATACGGAGCGTATATCAGCTGACGGCGCGGGGAAAGAAGGACGTGCTGAATCTCACTGATGATGAGATCAGCGACGTCGAATGGCTCCTCCTGAAAGATCGAAATCAGGACGTGGAGGGCCAGATAGGTGATCCTAGCCCTATCTCCGCTCATGGGGACCAGTGTGAGACGGAGGATCCGCAGGGTTAGGTCTACATCGCGGCGCAGGCCGGCAATGTGACGGAGCTGGAAGGGGCCGGAGTAAATCATGGCCACCTCCCAACGCTCGAGATCAGGAAGAGTATGGAGCTGGCGCCCAGAAGGAGGGCGCACCAGTCCAAGCGCCGACTCCAGCTGATCCTTCGTGACAGTGTAGACCTGGAGGCCTGTCATGAAGGTCATGAAGTCGCACTGAGGGGAGACGAAGACGGTGGAATAAAACTGGCGAATGGGCCCCTCAGCCCAATGCAAGGAGGAATCAGCGACTAGGTCGCGGATCCCTACATAGCCGAACAAATCTGCGAGGGTAGCGATGCCTGTGCGAGAGGCGATCGTACCCCACGACAGAGAGCGGTGGGCGAAGATGGGTGCGCAGCTATAGACACTGGTAAACAGGTCTAGGTGGAGGTTTGTGAAACAAGTGAGGACCTCGCATGCGTCGCGACCAGTGGGACGAGGCGACAGATACGGGTTTGTGGAGCGGAGCGTGCGAAGGCGGCTCGCGTGCCAACGTGAATAATCCACGGGCACGCGCTCAGGCGGAGGCGAAGGCCGGTTCTCGGACGTTTGACCCGATGAACGCTGGCTGTTAGCCACGTTCTTCCGTCGGGCCACGCGTCGTGAAGGACCGGGCTGATCAGACATGATGAAGAAACAAACAGAGAAGGAGGCGAAACGACCTGAGCAGGGAGACGAACAGATCAGCCGAAACAGAAGAGGTCGTCGGCCGGAGATCTGCAACAACTCCCAAGATGACCGAAGGAAGGAGGCTCTAGATGACGAGGAGGATCTCACCAAAGATCTATGACGAGGTGAGACCGAGCCGATGAAGAAACCGGAGAACAGAGGAGCAAAAACCGTCGAGGTCGAGGCCGGCGAGGATGGTGGCGCCGGCGGTGAGAAGTTCACCGGCGACGAGAGGAGGCGCACGGAGACGGCGGCGCGGCACGGCGAGGAGGTGGAGCAAAAGGCGAAGGCACGGGGGTGCAAGAAGTGACGGCGGCGAGAAGGAAACGAAGAGCCAAAAGAAAACAGATCGAGGGTTTTAAGGGTTCTGGAGACCCAAACTGACAGTCAGTTTAATAAATTGACAGTCAGTTCCAAACTCAGAAACATGGAACTGACAGTCAGTGTACCACACTGACAGTCAGTTCACAGAACTGAGTTTTGAAACTGACAGTCAGTGTATGAGACTGACAGTCAATTTGAGCCACGAACACGACTAGGAGCTACGACCAAAATCAAATGCACGTAACTGACTGTCAGTTTGTGAAACTGACTGTCAGTTATGACAATGACTTCGACCAGAGACTCAGACCAGGCTCCTAAGCACTAAACTAACTGTCAGTTAGAGGAACTGACTGTCAGTTTGGCCAATTTCGACCAGATGTAATCTAAGACCAGAGAGAGAATAAAATAATAATATTTTATACAAACAACACATTTAGCACATCAACTAGCATTTGATATATCAATAATGTTCAGTTCACCCCTTAAAAAGCAAAATCTTGATTCATCTAGGGGTTTAGTGAAAATATCTGCTAGTTGCATATCAGTTCTAACATAATTCACATCAATATCTCCTTTTGCCACATGATCTCTAATAAAGTGGTGCCTTATTTCAATATGCTTAGTTATAGAATGTTGAACAGGATTATTAGCAATTTTAATGGCACTTTCATTATCACACAATAGTGACACTTTATCAAAGATAATTCCATAATCCAAAAATGTCTGCTTCATCCACAATAATTGAGCACAACAACTGCCTGCAGACACATATTCAGCTTCAGCTGTGGAGAGAGCTACAGAATTTTGCTTCCTAGATGACCATGATACTAAGGATCTCCCCAACAGCTGACAGCTACCAGATGTGCTCTTACGATCAATCTTGCACCCAGCATAATCAGAATCCGAATACCCAATTAATTCAAAATTTGCATCTTTCGGATACCAAAGGCCTAAACTGGGATAGCATTTTAAATACGTAAGGATTCTTTTAAGAGCAGTTAAATGACATTCCTTAGGATCAGATTGAAATCTAGCATATAAGCACACACTGAACATGATATCAGGCCTAGATGCAGTAAGATATAAAAGACTACCAATCATAGACCTATAAAGTTTAGAGTCGACCGATTTGCCGCTTTTGTCCATGTCCAGATGTCCATTGGTCGCCATGGGAGTTTTGATTGGTTTAGCGTTTTCCATCCCAAAGCGCTTGAGCAGGTCCTTCACGTACTTTGTTTGACTCACGAACGTTCCGTTCTTGAGTTGCTTGATTTGTAGACCGAGGAAGAAGCTCAGCTCACCAATCATGGACATCTCGAACTCCCTAGACATCATCTCTCCAAACTCATGATAGAAATGTTCATTAGTAGATCCAAAGATAATATCATCAACATAAATCTGACAAATGAACAAATCTTTTTCAATTTTCTTTGTAAAGAGAGTTGTATCAACCTTCCCAATTTTAAAACCTTTTGATAATATAAAGTCTCTAAGTCGCTCATACCAAACTCGAGGAGCTTGTTTGAGACCATAGAGAGATTTTGACAATTTAAACACATGGTTTGGAAATTTTGAATCTTCAAAACCAGGAGGTTGTTCAACAAATACAAGTTCTGAAATTTCACCATTTAAGAATGCACTTTTTACATCCATTTGAAAAAGTTTGATATTAAAGCATGATGCATAAGCAAGAAGAATGCGAATAGCTTCAAGTCTTGCTACAGGTGCAAAAGTCTCACCAAAGTCTAAACCTTCGACTTGAGTGAAACCTTGAGCAACAAGACGAGCTTTGTTCCTGATTACAACACCATTTTCATCTTGCTTATTTCTGAAAACCCATTTTGTTCCAATAACGTTATGATCCTTGGGTCTTTCTACTAAAGTCCAAACTTCATTTCTAGCAAAGTTGTTAAGTTCTTCATGCATGGCATTAACCCAATCAGGATCATTTAAAGCTTCATTAACATGTTTGGGTTCTAAAGAAGATACAAAAGAATGATGTTCACAAAATGCAGCAATACGAGATCGAGTTTGAACACCCTTACTGACATCACCCAATATTTGGTCTAGAGGGTGATCCTTGGTGATTGTTTGATGCTGTCTTGGTGCTTCATCTTGTACTGCTTCATTTTGATCATGTTCTGGAGGATCAACATGTGAAGATGATGCGTTTTGATCAACATTCTCAAAGTTGACATCTTCTTCTTGATCTTCTTCTGTTAGCTTGATGTCTCCAATGGTTATGTTCTTCATTGCTTCTTGAAGATCTTCACCTGAAACTTCATGAGAGACTTGCTCCTTTTGCGAGCCATAAGTTTCATCAAATTCGACATCACTAGATTCTTCAATGCAACTTGTATTTTTATTGAAAACACGATAAGCTTTACTAGTGGTGGAGTATCCGACTAGAAAGTCTTCATCTACTCTTCTTTGAAATTTACCACCAAAATTTCTTTTCTTAAGAATATAACATTTGCATCCAAACACTCGGAAATAAGAAATATTTGGCTTGCGCCCAATAAGAAGCTCATAAGGAGTTAAATTCAGAAGAGGATGCAAATAAAGCCGATTTATAGAATAACAAGCGGTATGCACGGCTTCAGCCCAGAAGCGAGTAGGAGTATCGTACTCACTTAGCATAGTCCTTGCCATTTCTATAAGTGTTCGATTTTTCCTTTCAACAACTCCATTTTGCTGTGGAGTGTAGGATGTAGAAAACTCGTGTTTGATTCCAAGAGAGTCACAAAAATCAAATAGAGTTGAATTAACGAACTCTCCACCATGATCACTGCGGATTTTCTTGATGGATAATTCGAATTCGGTAGAAACACATTTTACAAAACTTTTGAAAACATCGGGGGTTTCAGATTTTTGGGAAATAAGGAAAACCCAAGTATAACGAGTGAAATCGTCAACAATCACAAAACCATAATTGCTACCCCCGATACTTTGGAACTCGGAAGGTCCAAATAAATCCATATGAAGGAGTTTCAAAGGTTTACAAGTAGAAAGAATGCGCTTAGTTGGATGTGAAGTAGCTACTTGCTTGCCAGCTTGACAAGCGCTACAAGGTTTGTCCTTTTCAAAATTCACATCTTTTAAGCCAACAACTAAATCACGTTTTAAAAGTTTTCTCAATTGATGCATTCCAACATGTGCAAGTCTTCTATGCCATAGCCAACCTTTTGAGGTTTGAGAGACAAGACATGTTGAAAGAGATGCATCTTTTGAATGAAAATCAACCAAATAAAGATTTCCAAAACGAAAGCCTTTAAAGATCAAAGTTTTATCTTTGAAACTTTCAACCAAAACTTCTTTTGGGAAAAATGTGCAACTAAAACCAAAATCGCAAATTTGTGCAACGGAAAGCACATTGAAATTCAGAGATTCGACCAATAAAACATTTGAAATAGATAGATCATTTGAGATTACGATTTTACCCAAGCCTACAACATTTCCTTGACGATTGTCGCCAAAGGTAATCTTTTGGTTCTCGCTTGAGTTGTCTTCTATTGAGGTGAACAACTTCTTGTTACCGGTCATGTGTTCGGAGCATCCGCTATCGAGCACCCAATGCTTCCCACCGGTCTTGTAGTTCACCTGCATACAAAGAATTAAGTTCTTTTAGGTACCCAAACCTTTTTGGGTCCTTCAATGTTAGCAATCAAAGATTTGGGCACCCAAATAGATTTCTTCTTTTTATTTAACATGGGTGCACCAACATACTTTGCAATAGCATAACCTTTCCTCGACTTTTGAAGCATGTAGCAAGTATCAAAGTAATTAGGAGTCATTAAGGGACATGCTTCATGTGAATGACCGGTTTCATGGCATTTATGACAGAATGTGTTGCATGCTTTAACAAATATAGTTTTAGAATTTTATTTCTTTCCTTTCTTTTGAAAATATCCTAATCCTTCTTTTCTAAAAGAACATTTTTGTTTACTAAGGATTAGATCAAGAGATATTTTACCTTTATAACAATTTTCTAAGTCTTTTCCAAGTTTTTCAACTTGTGCCTTAAGTTCATTATTTTCATTTAAGATGTTATCATTAGAAACACATGGAATGTGATGACTACTAGAGGGAGAATCATCCAAATTACATGAAGTTGAAGCATCTACCTTAGATGAGATATTTGTAACATCTTTTATGAGCATGCATTCATAAGATTCTTTAAGCTCGGAGTATTGAGCGCGTAGGGAAGAATGTTTTTCCTTAAGCGCCTTATACTTCTTTTTAGTTTTTCCAAAAACTTCATTTAATTCGGTTATCATTTCAACTAAATCATCATATGAAGGATCGTTGGAATGTACCTTTTCATCACCTTTGGCCATGAGGCAAATGGATGAACTAGTTGAAGTGTTGATGTTGCCGAGAGCTAATCTGGCCATCTTCTTGGAGCAATTCTTTCGTTGTCGGAGTCGGAGTCGGAGCTCTCTCCGCCGGACATCCATTCTCCAAAACAGGCTTCTTTGATTTCTTCATTCTTCTTCTTGAAGAACTTCTTCTTCTTGTTCCACGCCTTGTTCTTGTTTGGACATCTTGATGCTATGTGTCCCTTCTCATGACATCCATAGCAAATGATGTCCTTGAAGTTGTTTTGCTTTTGCCCCTTTAGTCGTGTGTTAATGTTGACACCTTTCTTATGTAACCTGCGAAGGAGTTTTTGAGTGTTCTTTACCATGAGCGCGAGGTCTTCATCGGAGGAGCCATCGCTTGAATCGTTTCTTGCATTAGCTTTGAAGGCCAAAGCTTTCTTCTTCGTCTCCGCGGGTTCAGCTGCTTCCTTCTTCTCCTTCTTGTGCATCTCATGGGTGATGAGGTTCCCATAAAGATCGGTTGGGGTTGTGGTCAATAGATCGGAGTTTGTGAGAACCGTGACCAAAGTGTCGAAGCTTTCCGGCAAGGCCCTAAGCATCTTTCTCACAAGCTCAAGGTCAGTAAAAACAACACCAAGATCCTTGAGTTCATTCACAATGTTATTTAACCGAGTAAACATGGAATCCATGGACTCGGTTGATGACATGGTGAATGTCTCATATTTTTGCCTCACAATTAGCAATTTTGCCTCTTTAACCTTTGTTGTTCCCTCGTAAATTTCTTCGAGGGTAGTCCAAACCTTATGAGCAGTCGTGAGATTGCTCACACGGTTGAACTCATTCAAGGATAAACTGGCAAAGAGTGCATTTTTTGCACGGGCATTTAAATGCAACTTTCTCCTATCGTCCTCAGACTGACTTACCGGATCAACCGGAGGAGTAAAGCCGAGTTTAACGATATCCCATACATCAAGCCCCATAGCTTCTAGGAATACCGACATGCGCACTTTCCAATAAGGATAGTTTGTCCCATCAAAGATAGGCGCACGACCGGTATGACCAAGAAGAAAATCACCACTTGACGACATCCTCTCTCTAGACAGTAAAGCCTAATGAATCGAGAGACCTTGCTCTGATACCACGTGTTGGATCAAGGATGCCGACTAGGGGGGGGTGAATAGGAGGCTTTTCAAAACTTAAAAGTTAAATCAACTTAAATGCAAATCAAGAACAAATAATGTAAGCAAGGGAAAGAGAGAATGAACACAATAATTTTTACCGAGGTATCGGAGACTCGCCCAGTCTCCACTAATCCTCGTTGAAGCACTCAAATCACTTGAGTCTTGCCTCAATATCCACAAAGGATATTATCACTAATGGTTGCTCCTTGTCCACTCCGGAAAGGCGAGCACCGATGCCTTGTACACACTTGCCGAGCCTCTCCGACAATCTCCGAACGGAGAGATCAACGGCCACGCCTTTGAACCGTCTAGGTGAGGGCGCTCACCAAGAGTAACAAGCAACGAGGTCTTCTCTAGACCTCCAAACACGCACCGAGAAACTAAGTAAATGCAAATGCAAAGAACTGAAATGCTCGGTGGATCGGAAAAACACTCAACTTGATCAAAAGATCAAGATTTTAAGTAGAAAACTAAAACTCAAGAGTGTATATGAAATGCTGCTACTTGTTGTTGAAAACTTATGCCCAAAGCCCCTTTTTATAGCCTCAAGAATCAAATGAACCGTTGGAGCTAGGGCTGAAAATCAGCAACCCAAACTGACAGTCAGTTTGCCTAACTGACAGTCAGTTCAGTGCACAACGGCCGACAAAATTTACGGAATAAACTTTGCTAGCAGTTCGAGGTCGAAAAAAGGAAAGCTGAAACCCACAACTGACAGTCAGTTACACAAACTGACAGTCAGTTCGACCACTAAATCGACCAAAAACAAATAGAAACTCAGTTAAAATCTCTGTGGTCGAAACCCCAACTGACAGTCAGTATGGACAAACTGACAGTCAGTTTAGTACAAAAATTTTAAGCCCAAAAAACACCCTCTCTGGACAATTGTCAGTTAACACGAACTGACATTCAAACTGACAGTCAGTTTAGCAAACTGACAGTCAGCATGAACAAAAATAGAGATAACTTTAAATCCAGAAATCCAAAAGAGGTGTTTAATAGCTCATTGGAAAGATAATTTTAAGGGCTACAATTTTGTCAACAAAAGCAAAAGCCAGATCTGCCCAGATCTTTCTGAAAATTGCAAATACTCTTCTGCTGTAAAAAACTGAACTGAAAATCCAGATTTTTCAAAAAAGTTCAAAACCAAATCCAACCAAAAATGATGCAATGCAATGACCTAGATTTCTCGGTTTGTGTTGGAGATAAAAAGAGGACTTTCGCCACCCCTCTTTATAGTACGGTTAAAACTAGAAAATAATTTCCCTAACCGACCATCTCCATACGCCAAGATCGGTAAAAATAAAAACTCATAATACCTGAGGTCTTTCGCATCTTCATGATTTGCGTCTTGTATTTTGCTCTCCTGCATCTTGTGCTTCACTTTAAGTTGGGTTCATCTTGATCTTCTTGCATTTCTTCCCAACTGATCCCTGTATCAATCAATCTCAAAAGCACGATTAGTCCGGAACACTTTGTTTTCATTAATTATCAAAATTAGGGTTAGACATGAAGGCCTAGATGCAACAGTTCCGACCATCCTCGCGGAAATGTCGCATCCGCAAGCACCGGCAAAGAATTCCCGCTCCACGTCCGTATCAAATACCGGCAGTCCGCATAGCACGGCCCCGGTCAAGTGCGAGGACGACGACAATGCTGGCAAAAGTGAAGGAACCACTGCACAGCGGCGTAAACGAATGAACTGGTCACAACCGGACGACATGTGACTTGTGAGTGTTCATCTAAATATTAAATATTTGTATCATACATTTTTTTCTCAACAGGTTTTATCTTAGTTTTTGAAAATTTGAATTTTTCGTCCTCCAGATCAGTACATGGTTGAATAACTCTCTTGATCCGGTCAAGGGGAACTACCAAAAGTTCGACATATATTGGTCGAAGGTCGCTGAGTCGTACAACAGGAGCAGTCCGCCTGACCGCAGACGGGACGTTAGGCACTGCAAAGACCATTGGCAGAAGAACAATAAGAAAATTGTTCACTTCAATGGCATCTATTGTAGGTTGAGGGATGCCTACGCCAGTGGTCGTTCGGACGACCAATTAATGTCTCAAGCACGGGACATGTATAAGCAGGAGGTGGGTCATCCCTTCATCTTGGAGCACTGGTGGAGTGCCGGCGTGGTCAACCGAAGTGGTGCCGAAGCTACCTGATTTTTGAATAAAGGAGCGAAGCTGACTCGACTCTTCCAAAAGAGCTCGCCTCAACGAAGAAGGTGCCCACACGTCGTCGTCAAACAACGACGATGAACCTGTGGAGCTTCCACGACTGGAAGGGCGGGATGCGGCAAAGAACAAGCGGAAGGGTAAGACAAAAATGAGTGAAACATCCTCGGCGTCCTCGGCGTGCGAGGAGACCCTACAGCGCATCGGCCAAGCCAATGCCGACCTCGATAGGGTGGCTGACAAAGCCGTTGCTGCAGCCGAAAATTTGCAAGAGATGGCCAAAAGTAAGGAAAAAGCCACATTTATAAAGTCGTTGACGAAACTGATTATAGGGGATACATCTAATTTCTCGGATGCTCGTAAGAAGGCGCATGAGGCCGCATTAGAGTACGTGAACGACATGATTAAGGAAATGAAGAATAAGTAGTAGGTTGAACGATGTACTTTTCCTTTGTAAAATTGTACTCGCATTATTAATTTAAGTCGTTTTGGATTTACCTGTTTGAATTTTAGCCGTTGCTTTTGGCATGTGATCGATACTTTTGAATTTTAGCCGTTGCTTTTGGCATGTGATTGATATGTGTTCCATGCTTTTGGATTGTACCCGTTGGAACCAGGACATGTGATGGATGCCTTTGTATTTAGCC
Organism: Pharus latifolius; assembly: GCA_019359835.1. Taxonomy (NCBI): domain Eukaryota; kingdom Viridiplantae; phylum Streptophyta; class Magnoliopsida; order Poales; family Poaceae; genus Pharus; species Pharus latifolius. The sequence continues at coordinate 6,203,197 of CM033321.1, read as the reverse complement.
GTTGGAAGAGGCCCATGTGATTGATTCGCTTCTCTCCCTATATATCAGAACCCCTGGAGCCTTCATCTTCACAAGATCTTGTCTTGTCCAAAATATCTTGCCTTGTCCAAAAAAAATGTCCTCAGGCTCAAACACAAGTAGTGGCGAGGATGAAGCCATCAACCACGTCGAAGAGTTCGTGGCGGCGTTTGTCTAGAGTGGGTTGACGGTCCAACCCCTGTACCGTCGCGTTGTTGACGACCTTGAAGCCAGCATAGATGATGGTACCTCGCACCACCGTCGAGGAGGTAGCAGAAGGTACATCGATAGAGATCGCGAAGGCGGTCATGGCCGTCTAGTTGCGGACTACTTCGCCGACGTTCCGGTCTACCCCGAGTACTTGTTTTGCAGATGGTTTCAAATGGGGAAACCCCTCTTTCTGCGAATCGTCGAAACTCTTAGGGAGTGATCCCCGTACTTCAATGAGAGGAGAGATGCCCTCCTTAGAAAGGGGCTATCTCCCTTGCAGAAGTGTACAGCGGCATTACACATGTTGTGCTACGGCTCCCCCGCCGATGCCGTCGATGAGTATGTACGCATTGGAAAGTTGACGGCTATTGAGTGTCTGGAGCGTTTCGTCGAAGGAATCATTGATCGGTTCGCGGAGGAATATCTTCGTCAACCTACTGTCGACGACCTCCGGCGTCTGCTCCGGCAAGGAGAGGAGTGAGGTTTCCCAGGGATGCTGGGAAGTATCGATTGCATGCACTGGGAATGGCGCAATTGCCCAGTTGCGTGGAGGGGCCAATTCACCCGCGGTGATCAAGGAGTCCCTACAATAATACTTGAAGCGGTTGCATCCAAAGATCTGTGGATATGACATGCTTTCTTTGGTGTCGCCGGATCCAACAACGACATCAACGTGCTAAACCAATCCCCCCTTTTCACGGATGTGTTGGGCGGCCGAGCTCCTGCTGTTCAGTACTCTGTTAATGGGACACAGTACAATATAGGGTACTACTTATACGATGATATTTCTCTCGAATGGGCTGTCTTCGTGAAGACCATTCCCTTGCCCCAAACGGAGAAACACATGTTGTTCGCACAGCACCAAGAAGGAGCAAGAAAAGATGTGGAGCGAGCTTTTGGGGTCTTGCAAATTCGATTTGCTATTGTCCGTGACCCCGGTCGATTTTGGCGACGGTCAACCCTTGCCAATATTATGAAAGCGTGTGTCATCCTACACAATATGATAATCGAGGATGAGCGACATTCTCATTACCCGACCGATGGGTCGTACGATAGCCAAGGGACATCTACCGTTACACCGCCTACTCTCCACGGGAGTGCTCCGCCAATATTCGCATAGATGCTAGCTCAAAACGATGCAATCCGGGGTCGCCCAACGCATCAGCAACTGAAACGGGATCTGGTTGAGCACATTTGGCAGCATTTCAGGGGCGACGGTACCGAAATGTAGTAGTTTGTGCGGAGTCTTGTTTAAAATGTATTCGAATTTTAATTAGTATGCGTTTTGTTTATTTCTATGTGTGTCATTTATTAAATAAAAAATTTTAAAAAAATTTTGAATTTTTTAATGTTATTTACAATTTTTATGTTTTATTTGGTTGTGTTCGAATTATCCGAATTTCATTTTAGTAATTATAATCTTTAATACATATTATATATGCGGGTCCCGCACGAAGCGCCTCTCGAAGCGCCTTTGCATTGGAGAGGGAGGCGCTTGAAAAGGCGCCTCGCGAAGCGCCTCTGCATTGGAGTAGGGGATGTTTAGGGTGGTGTTTCGCACACGTGGCACAGAATATACTGAAGAATATTCTGTTGAAGCGCCTCGCGAAGCGCCTCTGCACTGAACTTAGCCTTAGACTCGTCTGGAAGAGTCCGGCTCGGTTCAGTTAGACTTTTTAATAGGTCTGAACTTCTTTGCGCCAGACCGGGGTTTGGGCTGGGGCCGGCAACAAAAATTAAATTACGTCGAGTCAGCTAGAGCTTGATCCAATCCAACTGAATAAGAATGTCTATCCAGCCGGGCTAGGGCTTGGCCCAAGTAACACGGGTTTTAATGGACCACATTGGCCTGAGCATAATTAGATTTGATTGACTCGTGCAAGTTCAAACAGGTTAGGATTGAGTTTGAACTCTCTACACCCAATTCGAGACTCAAAAAAATTCAATAGGTTTGATCAGATTCTAGTCTTACCCGATGTTTTGAATGTAGCCCAATTAAATCCACTTAACCTAGTCTAGTTCGAGCCTAGATGAATTCAAGTAGCTCGATGTATATATTGGGTTGAGTTAGACTTAGTCCGAAAGTGTTTAGGTCTAGAACCACATTTAAAAATTTGGATTAAGTCAAATTTGAGTTAGGCTTTTTGGTCTTTCGGGCTCAAACTGAGGATAAGAAAGTCCGTGTCTACTCTAATTTATGATCTGATCAAGTTAAGCATGATCGGACTCGACACAGGTTGTTCTATTATCAAATCTACTTGCAAAGCTTTAGGGCTAGTTCAAACTCATCTCATAGTGAGCCAACTCTAACTTGTTTGGACTCAGGAGATCACCGTTCATATGGATAGTGAGGCCAAAGACAAATAGGCGGTGAAAAGGTAAAAAAAGTAGTGGTAGGTAAATCGATGTTAATGACCGTTGGGAAAGGAGGTAGTGGTGTGGATCTGTTGTGAGAATTGAGAAGGCAACGCCGAAGGAATAAGATGCGGGTGGCGGGTAGGAGTAGAGCCCATAAAGGGGCACTATCTTGTAAGTGGTAGGCAGTGAAGTCAACAGATAGAGAGAGTTTGGTCCCGAGCACTTTCTATGGAGTATTCTTAGCGTGAGAACGATTTCCACGTAAATATCTTCCGAGTTCTACGGAGACTTCACTAATTCTCAATGTGAAATACAACATTTTATCTAATTGATCTTTAATTTACTTGTACATACATACCCTAATCTATTTATAGTACATGTATACGTAGCCTGTCAGGATCCAACTGCATGACATCTACCAACTGGTCGGCGCATCAAGTCCTACTTTAGGTGACCATTTTCCTCTCCGGACAAACATCTCCTTTTCCATCACCGATCAGTACCTAACTAACATCCATGACAAGGGCCAGACGTGCACCCTAGTCAAACTCTATGCTTTGTCAACACTGAGCTACTGTAAAGTGATTCCTTGTATGCTCTTAAGCTACTATATGTGATATCTTGTTACTCCACATAATTGGGTTGAGTAGATAGGGAAGGTGGCAAGAGGCCAATCGTTGTGAAAAATTCTTCTCTGAGAACCTCTTAAATAAGACATTTTCAAATATGATTTATAGTATTATTTGACAAATTTTATTTATGTCTCATATACGTAAGTTTGAGAAAGAACCTTCCACCATCGTTGGGTGACTATGTGTACATGAGTCGTTAGCTGTCGGGTATATATGTCTGTCCGTCTATAACATCATCATACAATGTAAATTAACAAGTAAACTGCTCTCCAGAAAAAAAGAGCCGTATTTTTGTGTAAGTGATATGTGTACAGTATTGTACCGCATGTACCATTAACATATAACAAAATCAGTCTTAAAAAACCACATAACTAAATTAGGCTAAATGAAATAACGAACCAATTACGTGAGTTACCAAGTCTAGTCGGTTCCAAGTACCTATTTACTGTAGTGGGATTCTTTGGCTCAGAGAAGAAAAAGTAAAGAATGCCTTATTTATAATCTTAAATATCTAATCAGAGTCATAGTCTAAATTAATATGATAGAAAAATTGTACATATTTTTTTTTTCTAAGACAAAAATACAAATCTATATTTTTCAAATTAACTCTACGTACTTATAAATACATAAATAAGCAATAACACCAAGACTTATATATTTTTTTTCTATGTGTCCTTTTATATATATTTTTTGATTCATGAGTTCCATGACCTACACAAGTACTCTAGTATATACATAATAAAGAGAAAGCACGTCCACAAACAAACATATAAAGATGAAACATGCAAGTTACACTATTTGATATGTGAATCCACTATCACCGATAGGTCATAGATAAATATACTCTATACTAATTTGATAGTAGAAAGATGAGTTCGAAAGTTAAGATGGTCTTGACTCTTGACGAAAAAGACTCTCCCGGCGATACGGCCAGTCATGCATCGCTATCTGCCTACCATGCAATCAGCACTGCCAGTGCAGTGCCCTGGGTGATACGTCGTCGTGAGGCAGGCATGTGTGGAAGGTGGCAGCCGGAGCGCGCGCAGCCACATCTCCCTTTCCCCACCCCGCCACAACACACCACACCCCCCCCCCCACACACACACACACACATTAATGCACGGTTAGCCAGGCCGTGCATAGGTCACACATCACGCTTCGCTGGCGCGGCCCTGCCCCTCCGTTCTTCCTGCCTCGCCCCGTCCTTGTCACCCAGTTTTAACAGAATTCACTCTGCATATATACGTAATTACATACATACACACATACAGCTGTGCATGCTGTTCTCAACTTGTCATCGTGTGTGCGTGCATGGAGTCCATGGAGCGGCCGATGATGGACGCGGCGGGGGGCGGGGGAGGGATCGGGAGGACCAAGTCGGACCAGCTGGCGGTGGTGGGCGGCGCGCAGTCGCTGAGCCGGACGGCGTCGGCAGAGACGGTGCTGAGCGCGGACGTGATGAGCCTGTCGCGCAAGTCGAGCTTCGGGAAGCGGTCGGCGTCGGGGAGCGCCGGGAACCACGGCCACGGCCACCACGGCCACAGCCATATCAGGAAGTCGCGGAGCGCGCAGCTGAGGCTGGACATGGAGGACCTCGTCAGCAGCAGCGCAGCGCTCAGCCGCGCCTCCAGCGCCAGCCTCGGCTTCTCCTTCACCTTCACCGGCTTCACCCCGCCTCCCCAGGACATCGTCTCCTCCGAACCGCCACCCTTCAGCGACGAAGAAAACGGTACGTACACACATACACACACACATCTATCTCATTATAAACTGTACGTGCATGAATTTACGTGGATATGCAGTGATGGACCCTGAGGCTGGCACGAGGAGGAAGAAGCTGATGACCGAGCCAACCTTGCCTATATACCTCAAGGTAGGCAATCCATATGCATTCTACTACCTAATAAATTACTCCAGTAAGTCTCAAACCTAAATCATTGGTTGTGATACCATTTAGAGTTTTCCACACTAATCAATTTATTCAAAAATTTAAGTTGTTAAGAAAACATTGTAATTTAGTCGTACTTCGACATTTTGCATGGGTGTATGTAGTTTGCAGAGGTGAAGTACAGGGTGGTGGCGAAGGGGACGGCGAAGGAGATAGTGAGCGGGATATCGGGGTCGGCTTGCCCGGGCGAGGTGCTGGCCCTGATGGGTCCATCTGGCAGTGGCAAAACCACTCTGCTCAGCATCTTGGGCGGGAGAGTAGCCGGCACCGGTACAATAGGAGGCTGCATCTCCTACAACGACGAGCCTTACAGCAAGTCCCTCAAGCGCAGGTAATTAGACACACAAGTCGGTTTTACTAGATAAATTACTCTGACCACAAATTTTTTTATCATAATATATTGCTAAAATGCTACTCACTCCTAAGCAAAATATAAAATATATAATTTTTTAATTTTATCACACAATTAAGACGTGCATACAACTTATTGTTATATTTCTTATACCGCTTTTATTTATGCATCCACTCTCTCTACTATTTATAATTAATTCTTCACATTAATATATATTTTTTATTTTCAAGATATTTATAAATGAGTATAATTTAATCATTTTATTTTAATATTTTTTCGAGTTTAGAATTTTTTTATATGTACATATGATAAAAATGACTTATATTATGTATCGGGAGAAGTATAAAGTTATAATATGGTGAAAATATTTCTTTAATGATGAGTCAATTATTGTCAAATTTTCTGTGGTCAATAATTTGATGAAAAAAATTGACAGTTTGTGATTTAGATAGACAGTTAATTATTTTGTTCCTTGATTGATTGTGCCGCTTGTGCCCATCACACTAAATTAAGCCGATCAGTCTGGAAGACATGCGGACGAGATTAGACATGTAGAGTGTACAACTGTGGACGTAGTCCATCCATATCTCTCTTAAAAGAGTTAGGCATGGCTCACGGCTATCATGCTGCTGGCTTACTTATACATGGCTCTTTTTTGTTCCTGATTAAACACTAGGATAAAGGTAACTAGCTATCTACTGATCTTAACTACCAAAAGTAACCTAATCCAGTGGGCATGAACAGGTTTTATAGTTATGGAAGAACAGAGGGGAAGGGGACAAAATCATGCGACATCTGCTGCAATTTTGGTATGCTTGGACATTTGTTTGCGGTGGTTAGGTTGCATGCCTGGGAGGACGCTAGTGATAGTCGATGGTTTGTCAATTATCAAACCTATAAATTAGGCAAAACCATGTGTGAACTTTGAAGGATCATAAGCCAAATCACAAGACACAAACAGTCGAACAGCATGGCCAGGTGCTCTGCCGACTGTAGAATAATAACCACCAAGTACGACTGTACGAGTCCACGCCATGCTTCTTGCTCTGAAGAATATAAGTCCCCACCACTACATTTGCATACAAATTTGAGGCCGACCTCATCCGTCGAGTTTATGAGCGATTTACGTAACTTCTCCCATAATTAGTTGGGCTGAACGTATAATGGACTGACGGGGAGCTCGGCCCGGACAACCGGTTACTCCAAGTTAAATCAGTGGGAATGGCGTAGTTACTGGTCGTAACGGGTTAAACCAGCTGAAAGAGAGAGACTGAATCTCGGGTGATTCTAACTCTTTTTAATAATCAATTTACTCCAACATGCTCTGTTAAGCTGATCTGTCACCAATTTAAGTTGATTTATGACCGACTCATGATTTTTGGAAAAAAGTTCGAGAACAGCTTAATTCCTGATCGATTTTGGGAAATCAGCAGGTTTGGCAATTACAAATCCAGTTTTCTAAATCTTAGCGAAACTATTCTATGTTGCTTCAGTGATATATATAAACTTTTACGACTATCTGATTGGAAAGCAATGACCGAGATCTTCTGCAAGTCATGTGTAAGAGAGTAGTAGCCGGTGCATGCCCTGTTGGCACCATAAAATAATCCGGATATATTTGTACTATAGAAATCACTAATCAATTCCGAATATTGGATTTTAGATCGGGCGGTTAGGAAGAGGTCCCACGACACCTTACGATATATAGCCTATTGCAGTTTAGTCTCCATTGCACCCGAACCATTTCCCTCCGGAAGTCCGCCTGCAAGTTTCTCGACTGCTTCACCAATCACCACAGCTATGTCCCGGCGCGCCTCAGCCTTCGCGCCCTTCCTACGCCTCGCCGCTGCGGCTACCAGCATCCGGGAAGGCATCCGCTCGATTGGCGGCTCTTGCCGGCGCGCACATTGGCATGCGGAAAGGCATTTTCTTATGGCTCTTACACCGCTCTTCCCACCGACCACATGGCAGCCAACGGCCATGTTAGGTCCTGGCCCCGCCGCCTCCAGCCATGTTACTTCTCACCGCCGCCGCCAGGTACGTTCGATCTGGCCGCCGCCGCCACCCGGAATGCTAAATGCAGAGTTTACTTTTCTAGACAAAACCTTCCCAGTAATTTTAGTTATAGAACTGGGAATTTGTTGGTTCACCATGCTTAATGATATGCATCCAAAAATCAATATTTCCGGGGCCATAGTCTCCGGGATCTTCTGTTTTGCAGATTTTGGTGTTCGTAAAATGGGAAGGGATGCCTTTTTTGTTGAACAACTTTGCTTGTTGTTTGGTGGATTGGTACGAGATTTGAGTTAATTGGGTTGAAGTATCGGGATATTCCATGCAGATCTAAACACTGGTCTGCATTTTGGGATAGAGATATGGTTGATGTTAAATTTATTTGAGATTACAAAGTTGCAGGCAGTTTCAAACTTTGGTCGAATTTGTCTTCCCTTTATCCAAAAATGCCCTTATTTGTGGATGTTAATTCTGCCTCATGTAGAATTGGAGGGAATTGGTTAGGAACTATATAGCCTTATCTTCAGTTGAGGAAATTGGAGGGAATTGGTTAGGAACTATATAGCCTTATCTTCAGTTGTATGAGCTGATACAATGTAGAATTGGAGGGAGGATGTGGTGGTTTTTGTTAGTGTTAGAGAAGAAGTATTAACAAGGGAATTTGGATTTTTTTTCCCTCATTGTACATTTACAATTTCTATTTATTAGTAATTTTATATTTTTTTTTCTTCCTCAAAGACTGTGATATCATACTTACATCCATAGGATTGTCATTGCACCAAATCTGACTATACAGAAATAAACAAACTAATCTTAGTGTAAGTGAGAGAAAAAGCTTAGTAAACCATATATTTACATAACATTGGATATTTACTTGGCTTGCAGGATAGGATTTGTGACCCAAGATGATGTTCTATTTACTCATCTTACTGTGAGAGAAACGCTAACTTATGCAGCACTACTTCGTCTTCCAAGGACAATGACAAAGCAACAAAAGAAAGAGAGGGCAATGGACATCATATATGAGCTTGGCCTTGAAAGGTAGTTCAAGGATTCTCCCATTCCTTGCATGATTCATTCATTTGCACCAGTTCTTATAAACTAGCATAATTAATCTAGTGATATTGTTTGAAGGTGTCAAGACACAATGATTGGAGGATCTTTTGTGCGTGGGGTTTCAGGGGGTGAGAGGAAAAGAGTTTGCATTGGAAACGAGATTATAATCAATCCATCTTTGCTTTTTCTCGACGAACCAACGTCTGGTCTAGATTCAACTACAGCTCTTAGGATAGTCCAACTGCTACATGACATTGCTGAGGTGATGCAAAAGTAATTACACATCAATTGGCAACTAGTTCCACTTTAATTCTATTAACTTGTTATAGGCTGGAAAGACGGTAATCACTACAATCCATCAACCGTCTAGTAGGCTATTTCGTAACTTCGACAAGCTTATCCTCCTGGGCAAAGGAAGTTTGCTCTACTTTGGGAAAGCATCTGAGGCCATGCCTTACTTTCAGTCCATTGGGTGCACCCCACTTATTGCAATGAACCCAGCAGAATTTCTACTCGATCTTGCCAACGGAAACACTAATGATGTCTCTGTTCCTTCTGAGTTAGACGACAAGGTACACATGGAAAATCAAGATCTAAGAAGTACTAACTCCAAGAATGACTACAGGCCATCAGCACAAGATGTTCATGAGGTGTTTACGTGAAAGATATGTGTTAGTTTTTATGTGATTAAAGATTGGTTTCGATTTGTATTAATGATTTATGTATGTGTCGCGATTTGCATGCAGTATCTTGTGGATGCATACGAGAGTCGAGTGGCATACAAAGAGAAGAAGAAGCTTCTAGCGCCCCTTCCAATATGTGATGATATGAAGGCAAGTATAATATCGTCTAAGCGGGACTGGGGAGCAAGCTGGTGGCAACAATACTCCATCCTCTTCTGTAGAGGGATCAAGGAAAGACGACATGACTATTTGAGCTGGATGAGAATCACCCAGGTCATAGCTACATCAGTTATTCTAGGTTTACTGTGGTGGCGCTCTGATCCCACCACACTTAAAGGTCTGCAAGATCAGGTATGTACATACAACTCATTTATTTGACTTGTTGAAGCAACGAAGCTCTCATAGCACTTGTAATGGTAAAAACCCACAAAAAAACCCACACAACAAATCAGGGCAGGCCCTTCCCAAGTGCATGGTAAGCTTCCGCACAAGGCCCAATTTGGATAGGGTCCCAAAATTTTTTGTATTTTGATCAAATATACTAGTAATCTTAATAATGTCTTGCGCCTAAGCGTTAGTACGTGAAAATGAGCCTATAAAATAGGAAGCACGTAATTGGCCTAGCATGTCCATCTTCTCATGTTTTCTCCTTATTGATTCTCAATCTTTTTTATGTTCAATTTTGTTACTTTCCAAGGAAATGAGCCATCAAAATAGCCATTAGTCATTATTGTCATTTTCTTGTTTTCTCTACTTTCTATCTTTATTTCCTCTCTTACTTACTTCCAAACAATAAGTAAGAACTAGATTTGTCATGTATAAGACAACAACCTAGGTCCTCCAAGACAACAACCACTGGTGTTTGCGATCCTTGCAGTCACAATTCCCTCATTGTTTCGCCTGTTCGCTACCAACTAGCCGGTAGTCGTGGGCTCTCAGGTAAGTAGTAGTTCTATGCTGTGATTGCTAGTTTATTATGTGTTCAAATTTTAGATTAGACATATTTTTATTTTTGCATAGAGCCTCAAAATATTTGGGCCAGTCCTGCATCAAATTTCCTAGAGCACTACTGTTTATATTAGAGGGACTACATGACTAACACAAGACTTCCTAGTCCTAATAGAAAACAAAACTAGATAAGAAGCATCCTAACAATTGATGTCATTAATAACCCACTTGATTAAGCTAATAACTATACAACTAATTAATTATGCGTAGTGTCACAGTCTTACAGTATCTTTTCATGCATGCAGGCAGGCTTACTGTTTTTCATCGCTGTGTTTTGGGGTTTCTTTCCTGTGTTTACTGCCATCTTCACATTTCCACAAGAGAGAGCCATGTTGAATAAGGAGCGTGCTGTTGACATGTACAAGCTCAGTGCATATTTCTTGGCCAGAACAACAAGTGATTTACCACTAGACCTTTTCCTCCCAATCATATTTTTGGTGATTGTCTACTTCATGGCAGGCCTCAAAGCAAATGCCGAACATTTCTTTCTTAGCATGCTTACTGTCTTTCTCAGCATAATTGCTGCTCAGGTAAAAGTCAAAGCTAGTTTGGTGTTCATACTGTTGCCATTTCTTTCCCCTTTTCTGAAAGATACATTAGGGTGATAACCTAGATACCTGATGAAATACTTATATTTTTACTAATTATCAAAGGGAAGGTTAGTTCATTCGATGCTAATCCGAGTGTTCCAGTTGTTGGACAATACGGCATTCATTAATACTTGTACTTACACGGTGATACCTATACTTCAGCATTTGCTTACCAAAAGCTAACACTTTTTATCACTTGTATCTCATGAAGTATCCCATAAATATATACTTGATGGCTCTATGATCATGAACAAAGTACACATGTCCAAACATATTTGATCGATGGGACAACTTACGTGGTTCCTCCAGTAATGGACCGGTGTTCCTTAACCAAGCGCCTTGAGCATCATCAAGTAATAAAATAGATAGAGTTGGCTCATTCTAAATAACTTGGGCACACTTATCTGTATTATCAAATATTGAGAAACATCCGAGTTTGTGGATTTCTTTCTGCCAAACTATCCACATCCACGAACGAATAGAGAAGTAACCCCCAGATCTAGGGATCTAATACCATGCATTAAATAGTGGAAAGTCGTGGGACGGGGGATTGGTGATCCTTCGTAGAGTTGGAAGGAAGAAAAGAGAAATGGTTGAGGAAAGTGAACGCAAGGAATTAAGGCACGAGGTCAAACGTGACCCCCTCCAATCATCAGTTGTATTATTGCTTCATAATTTTTTGATTTAGCCCATTTTTTTAGTCCATCATAACTGAACATGTTATCTATGGCAACAAACTAATTAAGAGCAAGTCTTGTCATTGCTAGAAGTGTATGTCTCAACAAATAGTGATATGCACAGGGGCTAGGATTGGCAATTGGAGCTATTCTCTTGGATATTAAGAAGGCAACCACTCTAGCTTCAGTTACAGTCATGACGTTCATGCTAGCAGGCGGGTTCTTCGTAAAGGTAAAGCACACACATGCGTGTATTATATGCTCTTACAAATGCTGTTTGTCACTATGCTGTTTGTCAACATGAAGTGTAGTCTTTTAGCAAAGGATATATGATTAGGATCAGTCATTCATGCTATTGCTGGCTTATATTCTGTTCCTTTTCCACTTTGATTTGCAGAGGGTTCCATCATTTATATCCTGGCTGCGCTATCTATCCTTCAATTACCACACGTACAGGCTATTGCTAAAGGTGCAATTTGATCAAGTCCCCGCCATTTTGAACGTAACAGGTCTTGATAACGGCATCAGAGAAGTCGGAGCTTTGATCGCAATGATCATCGGGTATCGAGTGCTAGCATATGTGTCCCTTAGAAGAGCGAAGGCCTCTAACAGCTAGCAGGATTGAATCATCATACTTCGCACCAGCTAGGAGACCAAATGCTGGGTGCATTTCTACCTTTGATGTAGGAAAATTTGCATTGTATTGAGCCATGAAGAGATGGACGTTTTTACATTTCTACCTTTCCAGAATGTTTAACCACTACAATACACTTTAACTATTGTTGCTTCAATACTAACTGGATATGTGCCATCTTTATGCTCTTAGGTAATCTATCATGTTGAGGGGCTAGCAGACACTCAAGTTCCTTTAATTACATCTCACTACTTTTCGTGTCTTCAAATTTCTAGTAGCCAAGTTTTGATGACTATAACATGTATGTTTTGATCAGTGTAACAACTAATTAGACTTGTGATGACGTCATGTTGGTCTTTTGCTGTGTTCAACTAATCTATGGCATACGGATTTTTCTGTCATGCCACTAGCTGGGTAATGAAATTTTAATTCCCGGGTGGTTCAATAACAATTGGGTGCATGCCGGTCGTGCCATCACATTTTGAGCATTTTCTGGACGAAAACATATTTTTATATAATTTGGTATCAAAATAAGAAAAATGAAAATTCAATTTTCATCTGTTAAATCATATCTCAACAACCGTGTTCGATTCTCACCATTGGTCACATGATTCAACTCTACTATGTCATATTAATATTACGAATTTTGTATATACAGCTGAGAGCTCGTAGGGCAAAATATATACAGAAATTACAGAGATATTTAAGGAAACAAATCATAACAAACTAACAGAATACATATCTCTAACAAATTAACAGAATACATATCTCTAACACCCCCCTCAAACTCATGGTGGGTCAGTAATACTGAGTTTGGAGAGGAAAAATATATGTTGTGCCCGAGTTTACTGCTTGGTGAAGAAATCAGCAAGCTGCAACTCATAAGGTACATACTGTAGAGAAATCACGCACTCCTGCATCTGCGATTGTGTGTACGAAGCATCAACACCAATATGCTTGGTGAGCTCATGCTTCACTGGATCACGGCAATACTAAGAGCACCAGTACTGTCGGACATCAGAGTCGTCGAGTCCGAAATCGGGACACCAAAGTCAGCAAGTAACCAGCGTAACCATGCAACCTCAGCAGTCACAAACGCCATACACTACTACAGAAGTGCATTCCACTAACCCTTATTTTCTAACGGTTATAAGCAATATAGGAAAAATCCGATAGAATAGGACGACAGCGGCGGAAAACCATCATTTTACTATCGGTTACACACTAGTCCAACGTTAGTGAAATGAAAATACTTTTTACTATCGGTCATTACTGTACAAACCGATATAATACATTAAATAGTACTATCGGTTTTCCATTTTTAACTGATAGTAAAATTGCGCACTTTATACTATCGGTCATTACTGTACAAACCGATATAATATATTAAATAGTACTATCGGTTTTCCATTTTTAACTGATAGTAAAATTGCGCACTTTATACTATCGGTTATTACTGTACAAACCGATATAATATATTAAATAGTACTATCGGTTTTCCATTTTTAACTGATAGTAAAATTGCGCACTTTATACTATCGGTTATTACTGTACCAACCGATATAATATATTAAAATAGTACTATCGGTTTTTCGTTCGTAACAGATAGTAAAATTACTCACTTTATACTATCGGTTCATACTGTATTAACCGATATAATATATGAAATAGTACTATCGGTTTTTCTTGGGTAACTGATAGTGAAATTACTGACTTTTTACTATCGGTTATTACTGTACTAACCGATACAATATATGAAATAGTACTATCGGTTATATAAAACAAACCGATAGTAAAATGACTTCATATACACTAATGGTTATGACAGTGGGGACCTTATTTTACTATCGGTTTGTGTTTTTGAACCGATAGTAAAATTGGACAACTTAATTAGGTCGACCCCTGCTCTGCGCTCTGCATGTTGGAATCATTTCAGCCCCGCACGACTCCAAGCTAGAGTGATCTGGAGAAGCTAGCTGAGAGGTTGATCATATTTCCATCCCCCTCGGTATTGTCATCTTCTCACCACCTCTCTCTCTCTCTCGATCACTCTTTCACACTCTCCCTCTCTCTCTCTACTTGCAATTCATTAAACTAGATACATGTATCTCCAAACTAGCTAGAAGGCTGGGTTGGCTAGCTAGCTATAGCTTGCTAAATTTAAGCAGCTAGCTAGCTGGCTCTTCCAATTAATGCATGCATCAAGTTAATTAGGGTTTCATATATACAAATCCATTTAATGTAATTAAGCAGCTCATGTACACACATATGGCCTAGCTAATTATGTTTCATGCATATATGCATGCCCTGAGTCATTAATTATTTATTTGAATTTGTCAATTTTGTCAAATAATTGTAGATGGACCGAGAATATTGGATGTATGGAATAAAACGTCCTACTGTTGAGTATTTGGAGGGTGTGAATGGATTTATCAAATTTGCTGAGCAAGAAAAGGCGAAGAAGGGAGAGAAAGATATGCATTGTCCTTGTATAGATTGTATGAACTTAAAAAGGTTCGGCAACTCTAATCAGATTAGGAGTCATTTGATTCGTCGTGGTTTCAACGCACGCTATACCCGTTGGATATGGCATGGTGAAGATCTTGAGGAAACGAGCACTACCACTACCACTCAGCAGCACCCGGAAGTGGATTGCAGTAATGATGATCATGATCAAAACATTGATAATGTTCATTCGGAAGTCCATTTAGATGACGACAATTTAGATGAAATGTTATGTGATGTAGAAGAAGACTACAGCGAAAACGATTTAGCTAAATTTCAGAAATTAATTGTTGATTCTGAGAAGCCTTTGTTCCCCGGATGTGAAACATTTACAAAGTTGTCTTCTATGTTGAGATTATATAACTTGAAGGCAAGCAACGGTTGGAGCGATAAGAGTTTCACGGCACTATTGGATCTGTTAGCGGACATGCTTCCAGAGGGAAATGAGTTGCCAAGATCGGTTTACGAGGCCAAAAAACTATTGTGTCCGTTGGGAATGGAAATCAAAAGAATACATGCATGCCCAAATGATTGTGTTCTGTACCGTAACGAGTACAAGGATTTGCATGTTTGTCCAAGATGCGGTGCATTGCGGTATAAGCATGGGGACAGAATTTATCACAATGGATGTGATGAGGTAAAGAAAGGGCCTCCGGCCAAAACTGTGTGGTATTTGCCTGTGAATCCCAGATTGAAACGGCTGTTTGTAAATATGAAAGATGCGAAGTACTTGCGTTGGCATGTTGAAGGTCGGAAACAAGATGGAAAACTAAGACATCCAGCTAATTCCATTCAATGGAGGAACATTAACAGAACATTCGGTGAGTTTGGCGGCGAAGTGAGGAATATAAGGTTTGGGCTGAGTACGGATGGTATGAATCCACACCGAAATATGAGCAGTCGACATAGCACTTGGCCGGTTCTTTTATGCATCTACAATCTTCCTCCTTGGTTATGTGTGAAGCGCAAGTACATCATGATGTCGTTACTAACTTCAGGACACAGACAACCCGGGAATGATATTGACGTGTTTCTATCACCGTTAGTCGAGGACTTACATAAATTGTGGAGCGAAGGGGTGCGGGTGTGGGATGCACATAAGCGAGAGAATTTCATGTTGCGGGTCATGATATTTTGCACCATAAATGATTTCCCGGCCTATGAAAATTTGTCGGGGTATAGTACGAAAGGAGGCAAGGCTTGTCCTATTTGCCTGGATGAAACTGAAAGCATATGGTTATCGAACTGCAGAAAAACAGTGTACATGGGTCACCGCAGATTCCTTCCAATGCATCACGCCTACCGTAAGAAGAGGAAGTCATTCAATGGGAAGCCTGAGAAAGGATCAGCCCCAGTGTTTGTGACTGGTAAGGAGCTTTACTTGCGCGTGAAGGACATCAAAGTTGAGTTCGGTAAATGTTCTAAACCTCCAGGAAAAAATGTTTGGAAGAAGAGATCGATTCTTTGGGATCTGCCACATTGGGAGCACTTACAAATTCGACATTGCATTGATGTCATGCACGTAGAGAAAAATGTTTGTGACAGTTTGATAGGTTTGTTGTTGAACATTCCAGGAAAGACGAAAGATGGCATCAACGTTCGCCGTGACATGCTCGACATGGGCATAAGAACTGAGCTTGCACAGTTGGAGAAGGGAAAGCGGACATACCTCCCCCCGGCCTGCTATACTTTGTCAAAAAGAGAAAAAACAGAACTCTGTCAGTGCCTACATGGTGTCAAAGTTCCATGCGGGTATTCTGCGAACTTGAAAAACTTGTGTCCATGAAAGACTTGAAACTGGTTGGTATGAAGTCCCATGATTGTCATGTACTGATGTCACAAATGCTTTCCATTGTTATCAGAGGCATTCTCCCAGTCAAAGTCAGAGAGACAATTATAAAGCTATGTTATTTCTTCAACACAATATCTGGCAAGGTACGTAAGCGTGTACTCCTAGCAAGTTAATTAGCTCCATTCGTGGAACTTGTCAGATTTTTTGGATCTAAATATTTGCTGCAACTGTGTCCTTGCAGGTAATTGATATGGATGGACTGGACGATTTGCAACGCGATGTGACTACCACTCTTTGTCAGCTGGAGATGTATTTCCCTCCATCCTTTTTTGATGTTATGGTCCATCTAATTGTTCACCTTGTCAGAGAAATTAAGTTTTGTGGACCCGTGTTCCTGCGCTACATATATCCATTTAAGAGATTTATGGGTATCTTGAAGGGATATGTAAGGAATCGACATCGGCCTGAGGGCAGTATCATTGAAGGTTATGCCGCCGAGGAGGTGATCGAATTTTGCACCAACTATATGGCTGGGGTTGACCCAATTGACGTTCCTACGTCCCGGCATGAGGGCAGGCTTCAGGGCATTGGAACGATTGGATTTAAAGCAGTCGTCCCCTCTAGTGATCTGTATGCAAAAGCCCATTTTTGGGTCTTACAGCACATTACGGGGGTGGAGCCATACATACACGAGCACAAGGAAATGTTACGGAAACAGAATCCCTCGAAGCCAGAGATTTGGGTCACCAGAGAACATAATAGGAAGTTTGCTGGGTGGATCGAAAATAGAGTCCTGCAAGCTTCTGAGGGCGACGTAGATGAAGATGTTACATGGTTGGCCAGATGGCCTAGATTTACTGTAGGGAGTTGGCAGGGGTATGACATCAACGGCTATTCATTTTACACAAGAACTCAGGACGAGAAGAGTACTATGCAATGTAGTGGAGTGACACTACTTGCTATTTCGGAGGATGCCAGAGCAGTAAGGGCACTCGACTCATATTACGGTGTTATTGAGGAAATATGGGAGCTCGATTATGTATTACTTAAGATTCCTCTGTTTCGATGCCAATGGGTCGAAATCCCTCGAGGTGTTAAAGTCGACAATTATGGGTTTACTCTCGTCGATCTCAGTAGAGTCGCACACAAAGATGATCCATTTATACTTGCTGAGTAAGCCACACAGGTGTTCTACATCGTTGACCCGGCCAACCCAAAGTTGCATGTCGTCCTTCACAGTAAGAGACGTATTGTTGGGGTCGAAGACGTTGTGGATGAAGAAGAGTACGATCAGTTCGACGAACTACCTCCATTTTTAGATGGAATCCTTCAATCTGTCCCTACCGAAGATATTGACGAAACAAGTTACCTGCGAGACGACCACGAAGAAGGATTATGGGTGGACAACCATTCTTGACTAATTTGCAATATGTAAGTGACGTATATTACTTGGATCTTTAATCGAAAAATTTTTCAAATCATTTTTCAAAAATTCTTTGGGAAAACATATGTGATGCATTGAGAATCATTTCTGCAAATTTTCATTTCAATTGGAGTATATACTTAATTTGAGCAATAATTGATTCTTTTCACAAATATATATGAAAACTGCAAATTTTCATTCCATGATTGGTCTTTACTGTTAATTTATTTCAAAATTATTGGAAGTCATTTACATGGGGTTTCAGGTGTCTTTACAAGTGCAAAATGATGTACTGAGACTCATCTGTAATTGTTCTCAGGAAATACCTTTAAATCAATTTAACAGTATTATACTATCGGTTTCAACCTCCAAACCGATATGAAATTAACATATACTATCGGTTTCTTGTCATAAAACCGATAGTAAAATACAATGCAAAATGATGTACTGAGATTCTCTGTAATTCATCTAAGGGAAATCCTTTAGGGTCAATAACATTGTATTTTACTATCGGTTATAACTGTGAAACCGATATGAAATTAAACTATACTATCGGTTTATCGTTCATAACCGATAGTGATTTACACTGTGTTATGAGCCCCTGTTCTTAGTTACTATCGGTTTAGTATTTACAATCGAGTGATTTACACTGTGTTATGAGCCCTGTTTCTTAGTTTACTATCGGTTTGGTGTAATAAAACTGATAGTGAAAAGTTCCCAAACTGAAAACCCTAACTTACATGTTTTTACTATCGGTTTTGTGGTGATGAACCGATAGTAAATATTCATTTATTAGGTTATAACCTTGCACGATTTTCCCTCCAGTGCAACTGATCACATTCCAATTTCCAAATACTCGCGCGGAAAACCCTAGATTCGCCGACGTTCGCTTCTTCGCTCCTCTGCGCCATTGGTTCTCCACCGCCTCCTGCATTGCATTGCGCCACCGCCTCTGGCCACTCCACGATCGACTGTAAGTGTTCTTGACCAAATCGCTCGCGTGTATTGCTTAATTTTGTATGCAATGGTTCATATCCCGTTCAATGGATTACAAATATAAACCTAGAGTAAAATTCATAAACTACAAACTTGATAGCTATGAGAATGACAGAATTGATGAAAATCACTAACAATTTGTCATACAGTGTAGTTCACTATCGGTTTCTTATTCAGAACCAATAGTAAATACCTTAAACTGAATTTTCTGTTAATTATTTCCCATTTTCTAATTTTCATCTGAAATTTTGGTTCATTTACATTTTAACATACTTTATGTTCCTGCTGAGCAATTACTTTATGTTCCTGCTGAGCAATTTTGGAAATTTTACTGAATTCAAACTTGAATACTATTGGTTTGACTTGGAAAACCGATAGGAAATAGTAGTGCCATCATAATTTGCACTGCTAATCTTTTAAATTTTCCTGAATACAAACCTTAGTACTATCGGTTTTCCTTTCAGAACCGATAGGAAATAGAGTATGTGTTAGTTTGCACTGCTCATCTGAATGTTCTGTGAATTACTTCCCATTTTCTAATGTTCATCTCAAATTTAGGTTCATTTAAATTTTAACAGACTTTACTTTCCTGCAGAGAGATTAGCATAGTTTGCACTGCTAATCTTTTAAATTTTCCTGAATACAAACCTTAGTACTATCGGTTTTCCTTTCAAAACCGATAGGAAATAGAGTATGTGTTAGTTTGCACTGCTCATCTGAATTTTCTGTGAATTACTTCCCATTTTCTAATGTTCATCTCAAATTTAGGTTCATTTAAATTTTAACAGACTTTATTTTCATGCAGAGAGATTAGCACAACAATTTTAGTTATGAACTTTGTCATGTACCTTTCTTCATATCAATTGATGGTTTGTTCATGGTATTTTAGGTAAAGCCATGTCGGCATCTTCCTCGGCTGATAGTAGTGATTCGGCGAGGGCGAACGTAGATGGCGCTGCCTCGTCCCAGCGCAAGAGGAAGGCGCGAGGCGCGACGATGTTGGGTCGTTTGGCCAAACGCGCGGATCTTTCCTGTGAGTTCAACCAGTTCGGGAGACCGATCGGGAAGAACGCCGGGTACTATACTGCCTATGTTGACTTGTTGGCGAAGGAAAGAGTGAAGATCACCGTCCAGAGCTGGAAGGACGTCAAGGCCGACGAGAGGGATAGGCTGTGGGCGGAAGTGAAAGTAAAATTAATCAAAATCACTGAACTCTTGAGTAATCACATTCCCTTGGTTTATCCTAGAGATTAGGTAAGTCCTACTTATATGCACCATTTGAAACAGGCCAAGTGGAACATCCCGGACGATGGTCCCAAGATAGCTTGCTTGAAGGACATGAACAACACGTGGAAAACCTTCAAGAGCGTCCTCGTCAGTACCTTCCTCGCTAAAGGCGAATCTCCATGCGAGAAGTACCCCTTCATAACGGAGGAGGTATGGGAGCAATTCGCCCAACAGAAGGGGACTCCTGAGTTCAAGGTATGAATGGTTCCTTTGCTTGGTTACACCATTGTATGCAGTAAGCAGTGGTGCATTAATTTTCTTGTTTCTGGTACGAAGGCCCTCAGCGAGAAGAACAGGGCAATCCAGAGGAGGAACGACCACCCACACCGGCTCGGCTCTCGCGGCTATGCGGGGAAGGAGGAGCAGTGGAAGAAGGCTGAAGACGAGGCGTCGCATTTCGTCGACTCCCCTGACCTACCACTCTCCGAGATCAGCGATGCAAGCG
Source organism: Pharus latifolius (assembly GCA_019359835.1). Classification (NCBI taxonomy): domain Eukaryota; kingdom Viridiplantae; phylum Streptophyta; class Magnoliopsida; order Poales; family Poaceae; genus Pharus; species Pharus latifolius. The sequence continues at coordinate 6,182,570 of CM033321.1, read as the reverse complement.
CTGGTGGCTGGCCAAAGGGACCGTGTCGGCCACGGGGACTGTGGCGTTCCCAAACCCCAGGGACGTCGAGGTCGTGCAGCGACTCGTAAGTTGGCTAACTATGATCACTAGTGTGCGCACAAGTTTGCATATATTTCTTCCTCACAATGGAGAGCTTTCAATGTAACAAATCTCTTGCTCGAAGGAGGCGACCGAGAGATTGTTCAGTCCCCTTAGGGAGAACGACATCCTTACCCGGGTTCTAGGGAACAAGGAGCATCGAAGGCGGACGCGAACCGTGGGGGCTGTGGTGCCATGGAAGGAAGGCTTCTCGGAGCCCGGGCAAAAGGCGAAGAAGGCTGGCAGCTGGAAGGAAAGGGAAGTGGAGCTATCTCAGAAGATACGGGCAGATGTGACTGCACAATTCGTGGACATGTTCGCTCAAATGAACGAGAAGTATGAACGCCTCAGCCGAGTTGTGCAGTCGAAGGGTTTAGATCCAGCTGCCGAGGTCGACGCTGCCAGGCCGAGTAGTGTTGGCTCGAAGGTTCACGTGGATCCGGTGGACCTGATCGAGGTATTGCAACTCTTGAGTTATATATGCAGTTCGGCTGATGCCACTCCCGTTACGTTAGAATTGTTTCGCTAACCTGTTATAATTGTTGCAAATTGCAGAAGCGGGAGAGCTGTAGCCTATTGATCAACATAGGCGACAAACCTATTGCGGTTGCAAACGGGGTCGTATACCAGTCTTGGGAGGATGTCCGGATCCACTGCGTACCTCTGGAGCCTGGATTCGCAAAGGTACAGGTGGACATGGCCCTCCCGGGCTACAGCTCTTTTCCATTGCCCGTCCCAACGGACGAAATGCGGACAATTGGCAAGGCATTGGGCTCGTACATACAGTGGCCCAAGAAGGGTGTTAGACTACAGGAGGTAAACCCTAGCCATTCTAGCTTACAACTCAGTTAATATACTCAATTTGTAAAATCTAATTTAAGCGTTTGTACTTAAAGTGGACGATGGATACCAGCTCACTTCCTGAGGACACCACCCCCGTCACAACGCATGAGCGAACTCCTTCGGCCCCCATGCCTCCTCCGACGGCCTCAAACCCTTCGCCATCAAATGAGGCCGGCGGCACCACACCCCAACCTTCGAAGGTATACACTCGCTCCCCGCCCAAAGGCAAGGGCAAGGCCAAAGGCAAGGGCGGGGCCAAAGGCAAGGCCAAACAAAGCCAGCCGGGTACGTTCAACAACGGGTCCCCACTCGTGTCGGAGTACCTTCTGCGTAATATGGATCAAATAACCAGAAGTCTCCACGAGTGGTACCTGACCCGGTCTAGGCGCCACATCAACTTCTTGGTTCACTTCAGGCCAGCCCATTTTCACCGTGAGCCCGGGAGCATATCGGTGGCCCACGATGATTTGTTCGACCTCCTCAACTGGCGGGAGCTTGATATGTCCATCATACGGACTGGAGTCCTGTGAGTTTGCTGTTGTCTGAAGTTATCACAGTTCATTTCATAAATCTAATCACTTTTTGTATGCACTACTTACTAATGTCTACTTTGCATCCAGGTGCATGTATAGGCTGGCGTCGATGAGGGCATGTGACAAGGTGGGTTTCCTCGACCCAGAGAAAATAAGTCTCACGATGCTAGAGCACGACCAAGTACATGCGGAGGAATACATATTGTTGGGGGAAAATACTAGCCAACGCCAGAAACGTCACCATGGGAGTTCTTTCTTCGGGGTCGGGAGAAACTTCTCCCGGAGCGCCCTTCTCCGGGCCGGGGAAGACGTCCCCCGGAGCCCTCCCCCGGGCTCGGGAGAGACTTCCCCCGGCGCACCTCCTCCGGGTTAGGGAGAGCCCCCTCTCCCGGACCCCCCTTCTCCGGGCCGGGGAAGACGTCTCCCGGAGCCCTCCCCCGGGCTCGGGAGAGACTTCCCCCGGCGCACCTCCTCCGGGTTAGGGAGAGCTCCTCTCCCGGAGCCCCCCTTCTCCGGGCCGGGGAAGACGTCTCCCGGAGCCCTCCCCCGGGCTCGGGAGAGACTTCCCCCGGCGCACCTCCTCCGGGTGAGGGAGAGCCCCCTCTCCCGGACCCCCCTTCTCCGGGCCGGGGAAGACGTCTCCCGGAGCCCTCCCCCGGGCTCGGGAGAGACTTCCCCCGGCGCTCCTCCTTCGGGTCAGGGAGAGCCCCCTCTCCCGGAGCTCCCTTCTCCGGGCCGGGGAAGACGTCTCCCGGAGGCCCTTCTCCGGGCTCGGGAGCCTTCCCCCGGCACTCCTCTAGTGGGCACTGATTTCAAAGGGCCGCCACGTGTCAGAAATCGGTGCCCTGGACCTCGTCAAAAGACCGTTTTGCCCCCGATCCTACGGTGGCAAGAGGGGTAGTTCAGTAATTTGCATCTTTTGGGGTCTATATATACCCTTGTAACCCTCTTTTGTAACCTAAGACATTCATTTATACTCAATCCAAAAAGACAAAAAGGCGTGTTCCGGAGCCCTCTCTCTGGGAGAGAGCCCCTTAGCCGACGCTCGTCGGGAGCACGTCGACAGGACTAGGGCCTCCACTGAGGCCCGAACCTGTATAAACCCCTGTGTCAATCTCTGGGATTGTCCAACGCGGGGTGACCCGTCGCACGGTCAGCTCGCGTTGAGGAACACGTGTTGCGCACGTCATCAAACCTGTCGAGGTATTTTTTATACCACGACAGTTGGCGCCGTCCGTGGGGACTCGTGACAAACAGTCATGGCTCCAAGAAGGATGAGGCACTTAACCTCCATCTCCAACGACGCCGGCCCTAGCAACCCTGCGCCACCCGCGCAAGGGGCCGTCGTCGCGACACCCCCTCCCGGGGACACTCGGGGGGAGGCAACACTCAACTCTCCCGTCATCCTTGGCGGGGGAACGACTCCTGCGAGCCTGCCCGAAGGTTCCGGTTTGGGAGGACCAAGAGTACCCCAGGTAATGCCTTCAACTTCAGGTGACCCGCTACTCGGGGCGCTGGTGGAGGGTCAGCTTCGCGCACAACGTACTCTGGAAGAGTTGTTACACGCCATAGCGCGGCCTCCGGCCCCCGCGTACCCGCACCCGTTCCAGTTCGGAGGGATGGCACCTCCGTTCATGATGGGACACCCAGGAACCTCCTTCACTCCCGGGGGGTCAGCCCGTCTCCGGGGGCTACCCTTTCCCGGGAGGCGTCCCCACCTCCGGAGCTCCACTCCCGGGGGGTCAGCCCGTCTCCGGGGGCTACCCTTTCCCGGGAGGTGTTCCCACCTCCGGAGGTCCTTCACTCCCGGGGGGTCAGCCCGTCTCCGGGGGCTACCCTTTCCCGGGAGGCGTCCCCACCTCCGGAGCTCCACTCCCGGGGGGTCAGCCCGTCTCCGGGGGCTACCCTTTCCCGGGAGGTGTTCCCACCTCCGGAGGTCCTTCACTCCCGGGGGGTCAGCCCGTCTCCGGGGGCTACCCCCCGCCGGGAGGGTTTTCGTTCCCCGGGGGTTCTCCCGTTCCTGAACCATCCCTTGCCCCGGAAGGAATTCTCCCCCCTGGGACTACGCCTATCCCAACGGGTATCCCTGGGGTGATTCCTACATTACAGGCCGTTCCCCCATGGGGAAGTCTTCCCACGCCGCGGGCCGTCTCCGTGGCCGGGACTCGTCCGGCCCGCGATTCCTCTCCCGCGCCGGTGACGGGCGCATCACCGCCTCCTCCCCCGGGTCCCCCTCCTCGGGCTCCCCCGGTGAACCAAACGCGGTTCACTCGGGAGGAGGTGGAGCGCATGCGCGCGGCAAGGTCCGAAGGCACCCCGTCCCGGTACGGCCGGAAATCACTCGCGCGCAAGCGCGCCCCGCTTGTCCCTACAGACAAGGGTAAAAGACCCACGCAAGAGGCCTCCGTTACTTCCGGAGGTCCCCCCGAGATACAAGAGGTGAGCTCCACCAAGCCCGAAGAGCGAAGGCGATACCGGAAGGCCGGCGGTCCGTTGGGACCCCTCGCCGATTCGGACAATGAACGCGCTTCCCCCGTGAAGGGGGATATCGATGCAAACTCCCCAAAGGAAGTGGAAGGGGCTAACCAACCCCTTTGCCGCCGCCTCCGGCGTATTCGGTGGCCGAAACTATATCGGCCGCCCCACATAGAGCACTACAACGGGGAGGCCGACCCCTACGAGTTCGTGCAAGTGTACTCCACGGCCATCTCGGCGGTTGGGGGGGACGAAAGCGTCCAATGCAACGTCTTCCCCCTCTACCTCTCGGGAATAGCTCGTTCATGGTTCTATAACCTAAAGAGCGGGTCCATCAAGTCATTCGCACAGCTGAAGCGCGAATTCTGCGCAAATTTCCAGGGGAATTACATCCGTCCCCTGGATTCGTCGCAGTTGTACACCGTTCGCCAACGGTCGGGGGAGACAATACGAAGTTTCTTCAAACGCTTCGCGCAGATCAAGAGCAAGGTGGCTCACGTCCCCGACTCGACGGTGATCGAAGCGTGCAAGAGTGGCATTCTCCCGGGAGAGCTCCACCGAAGACTCTCCCGGAGTTGCCCGTCCTCCGCCGACGAGCTCTTCAACGTACTCGAGAAGTACGCGAGAGCCGAAGAAGACGATCTCTGGAAAAAGCACCAGGGGACCTCTGTCCCCGGGGAGAGGGACGCGAAGGACCCCTCCTACAAACGTCCCCGGAGGGGGCCCCGCAACGAGCCAAGGCCTCGGGACACTTTCGTCCTCGAAGGCGGAGGCGGCTCTCGGGAGCCTAACCGGGGACAGCGCACCTTTTCCAAGCCCAAAGGCGGTGGGGGAAGCCGATCCTCCCGCCCGCAAGAAGGCAAGGAGTCTGGAGCCACTTTGTGGTGCGCTTACCACAAGTCCAACTCCCATGCAACCCGAGAATGCCACGCGCTCCTCAACCACTTCGCGACATTCCTCGAGCAACATGGGCCGGGGGGAGGAGGAGGAGGCTCTACCTCCTTACCCCTTCCATCACCAGCCTTGGCGGCACTCCCCACTCCGCCAGGGGGACGTCAGAGACAAGGCCAGGAAAAGGGTTCGAGCAACGAGCTCCCCTTCCAAGCCTCCGAGAGGCACATCAATGTCATTGTAGGAGGATCCGCCTCCGGGCGAGATTCCAAACGCCAGCGCAAAGAGTATGCGCGGGAGGTGAAGGTAGTAGGGGCCGTTAACACGTCCCGGCCGTCCAAATGGTCGGACGTCCCGTTAACGTTCACCATCGAAGACGCGAGTGGGGTGCGCTTCCCCCACAATGACGCGCTGATCGTCTCAGCTACCGTGTTCAACTGCCGCCTTGCCCGAATCTTGGTGGACGGCGGGAGCTCCGCGGACGTCCTCTGCCTAAAGGCGTTCAAAGAAATGCAGGTGGACGAGAAGCTCCTGCAACCCGCGGTGGGGCCCCTGCAAGGATTCGTCCCGGGGAAAACCATACATCCTGTGGGGAAGGTCGACCTCCCAATGACATTCGGCACCCCAGATAATTGCCGGACCGAAATGGTTCGGTTCGACGTGGTGGATCTCCCCTCCTCCTACAACGCTATAATGGGGAGAACCATCATCAACCGCTTAGGAGCAGCGGTCCACCACAACTATCTTTGCATGAAGATCCCCCGGAACTTCGTCCTCCGGAGGTGGAGCCTCGCTCCCCAGGAGTCTATCCCCCAAGAATTTTCCCCCGGTGATTTAGAAGCACAAAATAAGCGAAAAGGAGCGATCTTTTTATTCCATGAAAAACAAGCCGGGAGACAGCCTCTCCCGGTAGGCTTACAGAATACAACCGGAAGTCGAGTACTCCCGGAGGATGTACGGGGGACTACCTACGTCTAACGTGGACTAGGACCCCCTAAACCTAGTGTCAAGCTCGCGCCACGTCCCGGTACAAGCCCTGGACTCGTCGCCTCACTGCGTTGAACATGTCCTCCGGCCAGTACTCATACCCTTCGGGAGGTTCGATGCGCAAGGGAATTGCCTCCCACACTCCCGGGGGAGGTTCTGGCAACTCCGCGCGGTGATTGTCAAAATTCGCCAAGTGCCAATCAGGCAACTACCGGAGTAAAGCTTGTCCCCCCCGGGGGACACCGGAGGCGAGACTCCCGGAGATGGGAGTGAGTTCCACGTCCTTCTCCGGGACCCCCGCCCCAGACACCTGACCATGACAAGATATTAACTTAGCAAAAATTTCCATTTCATTGGCGAATGATTTACACATCCGGGGTTCCCCCTACGGAACTACCGGGAGCAAAAATCCTATACAAAAAGATCCCCTAATCTAACCAGGGGGGACAGGAGGCTCATACTTGCCCGGCATCGTCCCCCCCGGGGGAGGCTTCGCCCGGAGCTCCTTCCCCGGCAGCTTGGTGGCGTCTTGTTCGCGGGGGCTCAATCACCCGGTCGTAGAAAGCCCCCGCCAACTCCTCCAGCACCGCCCGGCGTAGCTCGTAAAACTTCTGGAAGCTCCGGGGGACGTGGCGCCCAATAGCTTGGGCCCCGGCCCCCTGGTACTCCACCAAGGAGGCTGCGAGCGCGGCGGTGGTGGACGCCAAGGCCCGGGCACGGACATCCGCGGCCTCCGGAATCGCCGCGATGTGCCGGGTGAGGAACCTGCGCGCCTCCGCCAAAGACGCCAGCGGGTTGCGAGGATTCCCCTCCTCCCGGAACTCGACTCCGAGCCCAATCAACGTGGCCCGGAGTCGATTCCCCGCTGACACGAGGGCTCGCGCCCCCGTAGCCTCCGCCTCCTGAAGCGCCCGGGAGCGAGCCTCCTCGGAGGATGCGAGCTGCTCCCGGATGCCCTCCAGCTCCCGGACGGCGGTGTCCCGGGCAACCTCCGCGGGGGCCAGCACTTCCTCCCGGAGGCGCTCCAGCTCCCGGGCAGTCGCGTCCTTCTCTTGGACGAACCTCTCCCGGGCCTGGACTGCCGCGTCCCTCTCCCGGACAGCGGCGTCACGCTCCGCTTCCGCGGCGGCCAAGGCCGCCCTCATGTCCTCGCTCCCCCGGGCGAGGCGAGTCCGGACGGCGCGAGCTACGGCGGTAGTCTAAGGAAAAAGAATGTCAGTAAATGCAAGCGAGGAGGAGGGAGTTTTCAAGTTTCTCACCTGTAAGGCCAGGGAGACGACTTCCCCGTACCGCTCATCAATGCCGCCCTCCCGGACGTGAGCTCGCACCATAGGGGTGACGAGGCTCAGGGAGAGCTTGCGCGTCTCCTCCGAGGAGAAGAGAGACGCTCCCCGCGCCGGGGAACGGGGATCTCCTCCCATAGGCAGGCCCCCGTGGCCAACCCCACACCCGGAGCCTTGGGGAGTGTCTCCCGGCAGTGGGGCGGGGGACCTCCCGTCCCCCGCACGGGGAGGGCACTGTAGTGTCCTGGGGACTCCCTTCCCCGGTTGCGGTGTCGTCGAGGTGCCACCCCCGGGGGGAACGTGATGGCTCGCTCCCCCGGCAGGCGGTGTTGGGGAAGGCGCGACGTCGGGGGCAAAGAGCGCATCCAGGCGCGCGAAGGCCCCGTTGCCCCGGAAGTACACCCCCGGGGGATCCTCCCGAAGAGCTTGCTCCAGGGAAGGAGTGGCGTCGTAGTCCCCGGAGGAGGACTCATCCTCCTCCACGACCACGTGGTCGAACACGCCTGATGCCCCCAGGGCATCGAGTTGCGCGACCAACGTGGCCGTGTCCGTGGGGCTCTCTTCATGCCCCGGCTCCGGGGGCTGCGACTCCCGCTGGGGGGTGACTTGAGCCGGAGGAGTAGTCTCCCCCGGCCGCCGGGGAGCCATCGTGCTTTGGACCGGAGATGGCCTCACCTCCCCCGGCGTTCGGCGCGTCCCCGGAGTCGCCTGCGCCGGGGAGGACTTCACCTGCCACGGGGGTCTTGTCTCTCCCGGCGCATCGGGCGTCCCCGCCGGCCTCTGTGAGGCCGGCGCTGGTGAAGGGGGGTGGTCTTGATTCGAGCCCTCTCCCGACACCCGCGCGGTCTTAGCGCGTTTGGCCGTCAGGAACGCCCCCGTCTCCCGCCGCCTGTGGGAGCCCGGGGTTGGAAGCGGAACCCTTTCCGGGAGGGTCATCCCGAAGGCCTCCGAGACGATGTTCTGGGGAGGACCCTCCCCGATGGCAGCAAGACACCGGGAGTGCTCGTCCTCGTAGTACCTCCCGAGGAGGTGCTCCGCCTTCTCCCGGGTGGACTTGCAGGACCTAACTGCAAAAAGCAAAGTTTTAGAAACATCCCCGCGATGTGTGAACTCCCGGAGAAAAGAAACTTACGCCGCGCCACCGGGAATCGCGGGGGACGAAGCTCCGGGCCCAGTCCCGGACCCTTCCTACTCCGGCTGAAGGGACTAAGCCGGAGGAGGAGCAGCTCCTCCGCTAAGTCTCGCATGCTCCTCCGGGAGCGAGCCTCCTTCATTTTTGCGACGGAGGTTAGCTCCTCCATCGTCAGCACCGGAGGGCCGGGGGAACGACCTAATGTCGCCGGCCTCGCGGAGTAAATCATCTCCGGGTCGCCCGCCCGGAGATAAAACCATCTCCGGCTCCATCCCTCCCAGTGCTCTTGGGAGGCGGCCACCGGGTACTCTTCCGCCCGGGAGGGAGCGAATTTTAGCATCACGGAGCCGCAAGTAAACTTGGGCCCGTGCTTCACCACCGGGGAGCTCTTTGCTTGCACCCGGTAGAAGTACTGGAAGAGGCGGAGAGTCCCCTCCACTCCGGCGGCTGTCTCGCTTAACCACAGGAACAGCCCCATCCTCACGAGAACGTTGGGCGTCAAGTGGTTGAGGGCTATCCCGTGCTCCCGGAGAAAGTCCCGGAGAAGCAGATGGATCGGGACCCTCAGCCCCGCTTGGATGAAGGCCATGAAGGCCACCACCTCTCCGTCCCGGGGGCTTGGGGTCACCTCCCCCGCAGCTGGGACGCGAATGTCCCTCTCCCCGAATATCCTCCGGGAGATAAGGGTCTCCCGGTCCCCGGCGGAGAACTCGGTTGTCCCGAGGTAATCGGAGGTCGCGTCCTCCGGGATACTCGAAGTCTTCCCGCGTCCCTTCGATGCCATTTCTTCTCCCGCAGGTTTTGTGAAACCGGGGAAGAAGTTACTTCCGGAGAGCGACCGGGGAAGAAATCACTCCCGAAGAATTTGGTGGATTATGAGGATTAAGGAGAAGGAAAGCGTGCCTCCCTTGAGGTGGGCCCCTCCTTATATAGGCAACTAAGGTGCCCCCGATGGCTGCCACGTGTCAGCTCGAGGGATCTACACCGTGAATACGAAAGGTCGCACAAATATCGAGGCAATACATGGTTAACTTAAATAGTGCTCCTCTCCCGGATGAGAGCGAGTTATGGGCGTTATATTCGCTCTCCGGGGGAGGGCCATGTTTCCCCTAAGCTAACGAATCGCACCCCCCGGCGACATCAAAATGTCCCCGGGGGTGCGGGGGGCTCCTGTTGGGGGAAAATACTAGCCAACGCCAGAAACGTCACCATGGGAGTTCTTTCTTCGGGGTCGGGAGAAACTTCTCCCGGAGCGCCCTTCTCCGGGCCGGGGAAGACGTCCCCCGGAGCCCTCCCCTGGGCTCGGGAGAGACTTCCCCCGGCGCACCTCCTCCGGGTGAAGGAGAGCCCCCTCTCCCGGACCCCCCTTCTCCGGGCCGGGGAAGACCTCTCCCGGACCCCCCTTCTCCGGGCTCGGGAGAGACTTCCCCCGGCGCACCTCCTCCGGGTGAGGGAGAGCCCCCTCTCCCGGACCCCCCTTCTCCGGGCCGGGGAAGACGTCTCCCGGAGCCCTCCCCCGGGCTCGGGAGAGACTTCCCCCGGCGCTCCTCCTTCGGGTCAGGGAGAGCCCCCTCTCCCGGAGCTCCCTTCTCCGGGCCGGGGAAGACGTCTCCCGGAGGCCCTTCTCCAGGCTCGGGAGCCTTCCCCCGGCACTCCTCTAGTGGGCACTGATTTCAAAGGGCCGCCACGTGTCAGAAATCGGTGCCCTGGACCTCGTCAAAAGACCGTTTTGCCCCCGATCCTACGGTGGCAAGAGGGGTAGTTCAGTAATTTGCATCTTTTGGGGTCTATATATACCCTTGTAACCCTCTTTTGTAACCTAAGACATTCATTTATACTCAATCCAAAAAGACAAAAAGGCGTGTTCCGGAGCCCTCTCTCCGGGAGAGAGCCCCCTAGCCGACGCTCGTCGGGAGCACGTCGACAGGACTAGGGCCTCCACTGAGGCCCGAACCTGTATAAACCCCTGTGTCAATCTCTGGGATTGTCCAACGCGGGGTGACCCGTCGCACGGTCAGCTCGCGTTGAGGAACACGTGTTGCGCACGTCATCAAACCTGTCGAGGTATTTTTTATACCACGACAATTTGTAAGACAAATTTGAGTTAAATATTAGTTCAGATTTGGATGTGATTATTTCTCATTCGGATCAGATTTTGGTATCTATCAGCAACTACTGAACTTTTTTATTTCGTTAACTCCTACAAAAATTGAAAGCGTCTCATCGAGAATTTGCCAAATCAAAATTTGTCAGTGCCAGCCTAATTTGATCATCTTATGATCCACAGTTTGAGTATCCATATAATGGAGTTTAGGCAGAACTTAGCAGGTCCAAATAGACCGGGCTTTTTCAAGGCCCGCATGCATAATGCAAGGGTCTAGACGTCTAGTTTAAGGTGAGGGGTCTTAAGGAGGTTCTTTTCCTCAAGCCTGCATCTTCCAAACCGGCGTACCCAGAAAACTCTATCCGCTTCGTCTTTCATGTAAGACGTGCCAATTCCGAAGCGTATGGATCCCTCCAGCGGCGGCGGCGGCCACCACCACGATCGGATCAGCGAACTCTCGTACCACCTCCTCCACAACATCCTCAAAGAGCTCCCCATCGCCGAGGCCGCGCGGACCAGCCTTCTCTCCCGCCGGTGGCGCACCGTCTGGTCCCACCTCCCGGAGCTCCGCTTCGTCGCCGAGGCCGGGCATTATCCGGATTCGGCGCCCTTGTCACCAGCGCCATGGGTGGCCATGCCGCCCACTACCTCACCAGCCTCGAAATCGAAGCCACCACCAATTCTACCGCGATGTCCGCGCTTCCCACGCCCGCGAGTGATTCCGCTTCGCCGCGAGCGATTCCGCTTCGCCGCGAGCCGCGCTGCCGGGGAATGCACTCTTCGACTGTTCAGCCTGGACGAAACATGGGCAGAAGAGGTCTTGGAGCTGCCCGTCTCCGAGCGGGCGGAGACGTTGGTCTTGATTTTCCCCAACTGCGGCTGCCTCAGGCTGGCGTGTTCGGCTCCCTCACCAAGATGTCTCTTTGCGGCGTGCACTTCGTAGGCAGCGGCGACTGTGGTCTCGTGGAGCTTGGCATGTCGCGCTGCCCCCGCTTGCGGGACATGGTGCTGTGCTGCTTCACTGGGCTTGTGAGCATCGTGCTCCGAGTCCCTGCACTAGAGAGGCTGCACGTGGAACCAATGAAAGAATTGCAGTCTCTTGAGGTCGAGGCTGCCAAGCTGCGTGTCCTGAGGATTTCTTGTTCTGAGCGCATGTCCGTCAAGGTCTCGGCTCCAATGCTGGAGGTGCTTGGGTGGGATGGTCCCTTCCCTGACAGCTTGCAGCTCGGTGAGACTGGATACCTCCAGCGACATAGTCCCTGCACTAGAGTCAGTCGAATGCAACTTGGACTGTCTCAAGTTCCTGCGCTACTTCCCTCCTCCTGTAGATCACCTGGAGCTGGGCATATTGACTGACGAACTAGTAACTTCCTCTTGCAAATGTCGCTTTCTCAGCTTAATCCTTGTGTGTGGGCGGGTGCTAAAATGCTTTTACTTTACTTGCTCACATCAACTTAGTCCATTTTTTTTTTTTTTTTGAGAAATCTAACAAGTTAGTACATTAACTTGGGATACAATCAAATGCTGTGCATATTGAGATCAAAATAACGAACGAATGCTGTAGATAGTACATAGACGCAAGCTATGCATACTGATGCATTGTAGTAGGATTGCCTAAACCAATATATAAAGATAGCTGGTATTAACCTTATATGAAGTTGGTTAAGGTACATATGCAAAAGGTCATCAAATTCTGAATGAAATGTTGACAAAAGAATACAGTTGTTAGCATTTCATTCAGAATTTGATCGCTAAATTGAGTTTGCTCCAACAGTTAAAAAAAGGTGCAAAGGCACTATGGTGTTGATGAGTTGCTGCCTCGTGAATCATATAGAAAAATGACAGCAAGTAGTTACATTAAGGACATTGTACGAATTGTATAGATCCATCGTTAATCCCACCATTGATAGCGCAAGATGGCTAACTGTCTAACCCCGCCCCCTATGGAATCTAGTAAATATATAATAGAGGTAAGAATATATCTAAGCATTACCAAAAAAGGGGGGGTTGGAACACACGTGACATTTCACCATAACAGCCATGTTTTTAGTTAATATGGTATTGTATTACTATTGTAATGCTTCAGTTCAATAAACATCATGTTCCCCTAGATTTTGCTAGCAGAACACTAACCTAGTAGATTATGGTTCGAATAACTTTGTCCATTTCAGGCGAGGAGCACTTGCCCGACGGACTGCTTCTGTGATCGCCCACAGAAATGGAGACATGAAAACGTTGCTCTGAGCTCCCTCCAACAAGTGGAAATTGATGGCCTCTTGGGTGTTGATTGTGAAATGGATTTCGTGACAATACTATTCAAATCCACAGAAAAACTGCAGAGGATGACTATAACATTTGCTACACTTGTGACCAGGATTGAGGAAATATGCAAGGAATTACTCAGGTTCCAAAGAACGCCTTCAGTCGTAGAATTTTATGCTTATCGCGAAAAAAGGAAGCTGAGGGTGAAAGTCTGAAGTCTTTTGCTGTTTGTCCTCAAACTTTGCATATACATGCCATAGTCTCATGTTTCTGGAATCATAGGAAGACTAGGATTGATAATACAAGTTACAGTCCATCTTGTTATTTAATTCCATTCATGTTCATCTACTTTCTGTGACAAACTGATAAGCTAAGTTTTGTACTTGTGCTTAGTCGTACTGTCAAATTGAATATCTTTCGAAGTTTTAGATCGGTTGGCTATTTTTTGCATAATCTATAAGCTTTCCTACATTGATTGATTCTGTTATTAGTTAAATGTGCTACAATTTTTTTTGTGTGTGTGTATTTGCAAAAAGAAAACAAATCCCAAATGGGAATGTATGAAATGAAGCCCAACATTAAAAATAGGAAAATGAGAACTAATAATTTGGAGTGTTGATAAAATATGTGCCATTATCCATATCCATTAAAAGAGTGGATACGAATAGGCCAAAGAATAATCCTGCTCGAGCCCGAGGTTAGGGTCAGACATGGACCCGCTGTATTCAATCAGAGATCCTCAAAATTTTAAAAGGTCGACTCAATCTGATTAAATCCGACCGACATGACATGCATATTAGGTTGGACTGAGATTGAGTTAGCCTAAAGAATTTAGATTTTTTGTCGACTTAACCCAAACTCGAAAATGCTCAGGACAAGATAGAAACTTGATTTCGTTAGCGTGCACTCCACTTCGGGGTGCAAAGGGATCAAATAATGGAAACCATATTCGCATCTATATTTTTTAGATAGATTTGAATGAGATAAATATTGGATTTTGATATCTATCGGATATTTTTTATATCTTTTGATTTCTTTATTTTCTTTGTAAAAAATTGGAAGTAAAATAATTTTAAATCAATAAATAAAACACATTGAATTTGTGCATATCAGAATTCGATTATAAAGTTGGCATGGTAAATAAACATTTTCTGTACAAACAAAATTCAAATTCGATTTAAGATATTCAAATATATTATTTTATCAAGTTTTGTTGGATTTTATCATTATCAGATTTTCAGAAAGACAAATGGATTCAAATAAAGAAAAATAGTATTCAGTTGAAAAATTGCAAACTAGCTGGGCATAGGGGTGTAAAATGGATACGGATTATCCAAAATATTTGACATTCATTCTGATTTTAGTATATCCGAATTCAAAAATCCGCATCCAAATTGTAAATCAGATTTGGATCCGGATAGTACAAGGTGGAATATTTCGGATTCAGATCCGGATGTGGTATACTAATATTTGCAAAAATCGGATTCGGATTCGGATATTATCCATATCTGAATTGGTATATGGCTGTATAATATATATGCAAAGTTACAAACTCGAATTCCTGACACCCATACCCATTAACCTCATAACCTAAACAGGCTGTCGTGCACTTGTGCTCGGTGCTCGTGCAAACGTGCACTCGACGACCAGTCAACCACAAACCACACGTCATCAGGTCATCTCGTCGTGACCCGTTGGCCGCCGTAAGGCAGCAACGAAGCAACCCAACTCCTCGGCTCGACGGCTCCTCCTCTCACGCACGCGGCGCTTCGCTGGCTTGCCCTCGCCTCCTCCTCTGACCATCACCGCCTCGCCCTCGCCTCCTCTTCCGATTGCCGCCTCGCAAGCTCCCAATCAATCTTCATTTATCGGGCGATCTCAATGCTTTTGGATGTAACTAATACTAATTTGATGTTGAAAGCTACAGAAGTATGTTTGTTTTGCTTAGATTTGCTACTTACTTTCAGTTAAATTTCCTAGCTGTGGATCTCTGAGGTCTTAGTAAATGGGAAATTGATGTCAAAATCTCATTTTTGTTTCTCACTTCTTGCTACTATTTTGAGAGGTGAGCGTGTTTGGATATTTAGCCTGTTTGATTTTGCTGTTTCAAGTTAAGTCCTAGTAGTTTGAAGTTCTGAGCTGGTTGCTTGAAGATTTGAGGTTTATTCTGAGCTGATAATTCTATGATTTGAGATTTGTAGTGGTGGTACATCAATACAAAATATTGATAGTAGTTCTACTTGCCCTTCCTCAGTGTGGTAATATGCAAATTTTGCAACCACGATTTGTGCAGGGTTTAGTGTTGCATTTAAATTATTTATGTGCAATGGAAGCATAACTTTTCACCACTTTGATGCTGATTCGATAGTGAATTATGGTTGTGTGCAAAATTGTTGGAGGACTAATTGATTCCATTTGGAAGTTCAAGGCTTAAAATGGGCAAAGCCCAAAATTGAAGGATTTAAATAGGGCTTATCCAAGTCCATTGAGGAATTTGCAAATTTCTCTAAGTCCATTTGTTTGTATTTAGTACAAATTTGGGTGATTTGAGGGTTAACTTATTTCCTTTGAAAGATTGAATTAAAATGAACATCATCACCTAATTGAAGATGCATGACTACTTAATTAGAGGATCCACAACAAATACTAGTTTGGCTCGTTATTGCCGATAAAATGGCGTACTTCTTCTCATCCTCTAGGCAATTCATGCAATTATTGATAGAGAACTAATGTAGGGTGTGTTTGGTAACTCATATCAGATGCCTCATCTTGGATCAAAGTCTAACAGGATAATTGAATCTTTGATTAAACCATTGCCTAACAGCACTAATTACTTTAACAAATTAATGCCATCTTTATTTAAAATTAGTGGTGCATGCTAATTTGATTGCTAAATATCAACATGTGCAGTGAGTGGAGAAGCTCCTTTATGTGTGCCTTAGCACTCCTAACCTGTTAAACAAGAAAGTGTGGATTGTGAAGGAATTAGACGGTCAATTCAAAGAAATAGATGATCAACTCAAAGAAATAGAGAAAATGATACGAGATGGTGTTATTGGCTGATCTTCATTTTGTGAATGTTTCATTTGACTCGTATAGTGTTATATTGTTATGTTAGTTTGATGAAAATTATAGACTATATATTTTAAATTATCATTTTAAAGTTTGAACTATTATAGTCAATTAGTCTTATTTTGTGTTATGTGATTATATTGAATAGTCACTCTGCTACTTGAAATTAAGATAATATTTGTTTCTTGATTTATATACTATCAATATATTGTGTTATTATATTGATTGTTTCTATCATAATACAAATTGTGTATATTTATTAAATTGTTTTGTTATTATTTTCATTTATCATATTGTAAATACAATGTATACTTATTTATGAATGTATGGTGATGGAATTTTCAAATATAATATTCTAAGTGTTGAGTAAAAAAATTGTAGGCTAAATAGACGCTAAATCCGTATAACATCCAAATCCGATCTAATTGGAGTTGAAATCCGATCCAAATCTGTATCCGACAGTTATCCAATTAGTATTCGAATCTGACCAATATCCGAATTCGATCCAAATCCATTTTTAAAATATGAATACATATATAATTTGATTAATATTCGATCCGTATCCAATCCGTTTACAGACCTAGATGGGCATGTCCTTCAATCAATCACCATGAGCAACCCGGTCCGGATACAAATTCTATGAAAAGCCTAATAGTGTCCTCAGAATGGACGGTCCAGATCGTAGACGTGTTACGAGCCGTCCGCCGTGCATGTACAGAAAACTTATAAACCGCGAGAACTCTTCATCCCTGTTACGTCCAGCTTCTCAACGTCTCCGTAGCTGCAAAACCCTAGACACTTCCATGGAAATCAATCCAAAACGGAGGCGTCTCGCCACCTCCGGCGGCAGACACTACCGCGACAGGATCAGCGAGCTCCCAGACCACCTCCTCCACACCATCATGCGATGGCTCCCCTTCGATGGCGTCGGCCGGACAAGCCTCCTCTCCCGCCGCTGGCGCCGCGTCTGGTCCCACCTCCCGAGCCTCCGGCTCCATGCCGATCTCTGCCAATCCGACCACCGCTTCGGCGCACTCGTCTCCGGCGCTATCCGCGGCCATGCCGCCCATGACCTCACTAACCTCTCAATCAGAGGCTGGCATCCGGCCACCGACAGCGTCAGCGCCTCCCACGTCCGCGCCTGGCTCCGCTTCGCTGCGACCCGCGTTTCCCGGCACTTCTCCCTCTACCTGTCCTCCTACGCCAACCGGAGGGTGCCGTGGCAAGGCAAGGCCTTCAAGCTTCCCGTGTTCGATCGAGTGGAGTCGCTGTCCGTGAACCTCCCCAACTGCGTCGTACGGCTGCCTCGCGCCGGCGTGTTCGCCTCCCTCACTAAGCTGTCTCTTGGAGGGATGCGCTTCACAGGCCGCGGAGACGGCGGCCTCGCCCACCTCATCGCGTCGCGCTGCCACCTCTTGCGGGAATTGGAGTTGTACTGCTTGGCCGGGCTCGAGCGCTTGGTGCTACGGGCTCCGGCGCTCGAGAGGCTGGAGGTGAACACGCTCTTACAATTGCAGCATCTGGAGATCGAGGCCGCCGAGCTGCGGGTCCTGGCTGTTCTTGTCTGTCCGTCGAGCATGGCCTTTGTGGCCTCGGCGCCGAAGCTGGAGGAGCTCCGGTGGAACGGAGAGGTCCCGGAGAGTTTTCGCCTCGGCAAGAGTGAAGGCCTCAGGCGACTGTGTCCTCCGTCAATCCTGTCTGATGGACCGATGGCGCTCCACAGCAATCTGAATTGTGCCAATTTCCTGCGACACTTTCCTTATGCCGATCACCTGGAGCTGAGAGTGAGTGCCTGCGAAATGGTGCGTTGCTTCCTTCCTTGCTCATGCTGCCATAAACCATCCCCACTCTCTCTCTCTCTCTCTCTCTCTCTCTCTCTCTCTGTGTTGTGTGTGATAATTTGTGAGGCCGTAGTTTATAGCATTACTAGTAAGCGTGTTCATGCAATTCACCTAGTTTTGATTTATAATCTATTTAACTAAAGATGTCACAATATGTAATATAAGAAAAATCGATACATATAACAAATCAAACATATTCTTATCGATTGATTGACAACAATTTATAACATGTTTATATCTTAAAATCATATGATCTCATGAGATATTATTTGAAGAATCATCATTATGGGTGGGGTGTTGAGTATTGATGATGGATGCATAATTTAAGAGCATGACCAACTATCAATATTATACGTTAGATAAAATAAATCAATAAGTATAATTTTGATCAGACAACAATAGAAGGAAATAAATATTAAAAATTCAAAACTCATACATTATATATGTCGTTCTTTATTTTATTTATTTATATTAAGTATTTGGTTCATATTTAATAAAAAAAGAATATATAGTCGAAGTCATTTTATGATTGGCATTGATATGTTTCTGTATATCTGCAGCATTTCGATGACCAGCAGGTTCTGATGGGCAGTATAACTGAAGTTCCTGGTGCCAGGGCTTTGACTCTCGATTTGTCGAGAAGCCAGCGTGCATTTGGTGCTGCTTTGCACCTAATCAACAAATGCAGTGGCGTCACAGTACTCGACATTTTTCTAGATTCATTTACGGTGAGTCCTTAACACGTTTGTTCGTATCTTTTTCAATAAAATATTTGAGATCTGAGTTGACACTGAAATGCCTGATATGACATCAGGTGCAAACATGAGTTCTAAATTTGTCAAATGTTTTCTAACTACCATATAAGAATATGAAAACTTTTATTAAATAATCACTTTTATAATTAATATTTTAAAAATAAAATATGACACAAAATATTTCTATACAATAGATTCTAAGTCTAACGCCACGACTCAAGACAATAGGATTTTTAAGGTAACACTCATCATCAGCAATGTTGACTCCTCGAACACATGATATGCACAATTGTGCCATATTCACTTTGGCGTACAAATTATACAGGGCTAATAGCCCACATCCTACTGCTAGACCTAACAACATTTCACATGACATTAGCACCTGCACTTACCAATTTTGAAGAAAACTATCATTTTGATAGATAAGGCCTTGATGTCCTACATTTTGATAGTCCTAGGACACCTATCTTGCTTAGTATCTTACATCCCAAGTAACAATTATTTTCCATTTCAGGGGGGACTTGCATGCCTGTCGGACTGCATCTGTCGTCAGCCTCAAAGATGGAGAAATGAAACCATTGATTCCAATTGTCTACAACAAGTGCACATTGATTGCTTCTCAGGTGTGGATTATGAAATGGATTTCGTGAAAATACTACTCGAATCCACGGGAACGCTGAAGAGGATGACTATAACATTCGATGAATATGCGTTTCGTGTTGAGGAGATTTGCGAGAGGTTACTCAGATTCCCAGGAATACCTTCGGTTGTAGAGTTTTATGTTTATGGTGACGAACGGAAGCTGAGGGTGAAAGTCTAACGTCGTGCTATTTGTTTGATTTCCTTTTAGTGTATAATGGATTTTGTTCCATACTCCCTCTCTGCTATAAAATATAAGGCATATAACTTTTTAAATTTTATTATATAATATAATATAATACTTGCATATAAATTTATTTCTATATTTTCTGTTCAACTCTTATAATTCTCACACTAATATTATTTCTCTCATTTTTCAATCATAAAAATGAGGATAGTTAAGCCAATTTTTGTCAATATTATCTTAATTTAGAATCTTCTTAATCTGTGTACATGATCCAAATACATAAACTATATTTTGCAATGTAAGGAGTATCTTTTACTGAGCTTCTGCAATCCCAGGCCCTACAGGTTGGCTTGAGCTTTCAAATTTGTGATTAGTGTCTGCTGGGTGTCTTTCTGAACTTCTATTCGGTGATCAGGCCCGGTCCGAGTTGAGCCTGCATTGTTGCATTGTAGACCTAGTCGAGCCTAACCTAGATACAACAGTGTTGAAACTTATATTCTTTACATAACACAATCCTTCTTTTAAAAGAGAGAAACTCTTGATGGGAAAAAAAAACCTAGAAAAAAGTTAACTCTAACCAGACTCTCACTGATGTATTTTACAAAGAACATATTGTGCCCCCAGGGACACTATAACGCAAGTACGAAGACAAATAATGGACAGCAAGGATAAATACAGTAGACACAAATGTCGTATCGCTACTAAGGCAGTATGAAATCTGATTACTTCGGTCAATAACTTTAGAGAAGTCGAAGCCTCACATCGCTGCTCAGTGTTCCATGTATTGATATGACGGTGGGCTTATCTTTGTCTTCTCTCCTGCAGGAAACAAGGCACATCAATATTAGTAGTTTAACTGGACTCTTACATCTCACTATATTTTTTAGGTTGGCAGGCAGGATCATCTAAGCATGCATCTATCCTCACTATTTGGTATCAACCAAACCATGTGCTAACACTGATTTTCAATCTGATGTCGCAGAACAAAGAAAACCAGGTAGAATACAGGGGTTAGGATTAAACTTTGTACCATTTTGTTAAATTTTATTTAAATTTCTAAGTAAATTTTTCATCCCTATTTCTTTATTGAGGATGGTTGTTGAAATTTGACACCACCTATGTAATGTTAGTTTCTATGACATGTTCATGTAACACTAGAACATCACAATCCACTGTTCACTGGGGGCACATGGAAATAAAAGGTTAAGTACCATATGCTCCGCGTATCTCCACTTCCCGCCATTCTTGAACAAGTGCACAGCAACAGCACATTACATGTGAAAGGAAATCATCGCAGAAACCTCCCTGCCAACCGCATAAGAGAACCAAACAAGTTATTAGCCATTACTGTAGGCTTCCTGTGATATCTCACTAAAATATGCCTGGTCCTTGTATATTAGTAAGTTTTCAGCCAGGTACTTGTAAAAGCTTATTAGATGTTCTAAAGAGTTGAAACAATGAAACGCAGAGGGAAGCATAATGCATTAGTTCCTTTGAGCAGAATTCTGTGTGTTCATATATTAAATATGGGGTTCATATCCATTTTGTAAAATACAACTTCAAACTTCTTCAATATGATGAACCATGCATGCAGCTCTGTTATTTCAGTTAGTTCCATTAATAATCCTCTAACCAAATGTTTTTCCCAAGAATTCCTAGGCTGTGCTTTGGCAGTTAATCAGTTCAGCATATAGAGCATGGACAAGAGCTGAGGATCAATTCTAGACCCTCAGCATATAAATGAAGAACGAACATTTCCACTTGGGATAAAACAACAAATGATTGTAATATACATAAAAGGCCAGGAATAATTACCGCAATATCCAGCTTTTGACGTAGCTTTCTCCTCACACAACAAGTGTAACAGCAGCAGGATAATATCAGGGAGTATGCCATAATATCATTGCAGGCCTCTGCCGAAGCTGACAAGAACATAAAATTACACTATGGTACAAAGCATGTTTTTAGTTATATGGTAGATGATTAAGATAGCAAAGGCATGGCACAGATTTTATGAAACTAAATATGATCAAATGCTCATTTTTAATCACAGTTTGACAAATGCAAAAGATCTTTGTTGCAACGAAAATTTTGAATTCAAGATGCAAGAATTTTTAGTAGGTCAACCTATTTGCCCATAACCTTAGATGGTGAACACAAACACTGCCTTTGCAGTATTTATATGCCTTTGCAGTTTGCTTTTCGTGTATAGAATGGGTATTACTGTAGTAAGAGTGTAAGACAAGCAAAGCCAAATAACACTGGAGAGGTGCTTCCCACTAGACATATTTTATAGTTGAATTGGTCAAGCCACTCAGTCTAACTCAAACATCCTATGTTGTGCTGACAAAAGTTAACTACTTGAACATTTAAATAATTGTTCTATGCACTAATCTGCTTTACCCATGAAATAGAAAAAATTTTAACCACTCAACTTTGTTCCAGCACACATGGTCACAAAGTGCCCACCCATTGTGAAATGCCTACTAAAAGTATTGATGGCATACTAGTCAAAAATGCTGTCACTCTGGATCATAAATAGAAAAAGGATGTGTTTCAAAAGGTAGAGTTCTCTCACAAGAGAATCAAGAGCATCTACTTAATTACAGAAGAATATATTGACTTTGTCAGTGTTTCATTTATAACGATTCACTGTTGTGAGGTGTACTGATAGAAAAAGCAGAGGGTGAAAAAGCATGTATAGCCAAAATTGCATGGAACTAAAATAATAAAAAGAAAACTTCCAAAAAAAAAACTAATGCCATTCTCAATATTATGGATCTTCTAAGAACTTTCTCAAGTCCATCTGCTGATTTATTCATACCATTGTTGGATACTAGAAATGACAAGGCAAGAAAGATGGTAAAGAAATTAGAAAATGTGAACATGGGCAATGCAGTAGTTAAACTCCATTGTTTCTTTTCAGAGAGATGTTCTTACAAATGGGCCTGTTGTTGGCAATTGAAGCAATCCTTGAGAATGTTCCACAGGGGAAAAAGAAAGTTCTCAGACCTGCATTATCACAAACAACAAACAGAACATGTAAGAAAAGAAAAATCCATCTCATTGATGAATGTTAGAGTAGACACCAAGTTTTACCATTAGTCCAAAACATAGCAATCTATTCTAATTTTTTCAACTCAAGATGCATGTCGTCACCTGTAACCCCTAAGGCAGGGTGCCAGAACTCATTCCCAACCAGGAACAGGCGCCGGTACCAGCCAATTAGGGTTTTGATACCAACATACGTGTTGCAAACTACAAAGTAGTTGTCTAAATAAACAGCATCCAAGCTAGATCCACAAGACTAAACAACTGTGCTGAAAATAGCATGCCAAAAATACAGAGGAAAGTATGACTATTAAAAGTTCTGTTGTACAAAGAGAAGGTACATAGACTTGTCACATACATAAAGAGGGCTCTGAGCAGCAACCAAGTAGATCTGAATGCCACTCCTCATGCCCTCGTGATCCTCTACTTGAGACAAAATCATGGCCAGATGAAACAGGAGAAGCACATCTGCATGGAATAAACACCATCAGAACTTCCATAGATCTTAATTTATGCACACTCATTATGGAGCATAACCCAATTGCAATTTCAAATTGGAACCATGACATGGCTAGATAGAAGATTATAGCATAGTTCATGACAATATACTAGAACAAAGAAGACAGAGGCATATACTTTCCAGTAAAATACATAGTTCATGACAACATAGTGATCTCCAAGCAATGCCAAAACAAAAGGTTACAAATGCAGACACACGCTTCTTAAGATAGCATGTCTGTGATAACTCTTCAGGTCAAATTCGAGCAAAAGGAAAAAAAATGATTTCTTATATTTCATTGTGAAACTTATATCATAAACACATAAAACAAAAGTAATTGAAAGAACATAGCCTACCGACCTAGGTGCATTGCAAGCATCTTTTTCCTTGTTACAACAGCCAACATCATGTGGTTTTCCATTCTCTTCATTGAATTCTTTGTAGTTCGGTTCGGTCTTTTTGAAAACGTTACTATTTGTACTTTTCTCTGGAAGAGAACTTTTAACAGTTTCGGTTACTCCAAGCAAATGCTGAATAACCTCACATTGGCCAACATCCATGCTGCTTTGTGATCTTTGAAGCTCCACCTGGAGTTTCTCACTTTCCTTTTGAAGGGCTTCATTGAAAGGCAAGTTTGGATAAGAACATGACAGAGTCTTTTTCAGCACAATGGTAGAATTTGTACAGGGGTCAGGATTTAAAAGAGCATCTTGGGCTTCCTTGTCTTCCTCATCAAAAGTATATTCACATTGATCCCTTTCAATGTACTCAAGCTTTTCCTGAGGCAAAGAAGGATAAATAATAAGCCAAATAAGATGTATCTGAGGGGAAATGGAATATAATAACAAAGCAAAGCCAAATGTCAATGAAAAATATGATCTAATGATATTGAGTTTCATACTTTCATACAGAGACCAGTTCACCCAAAATTTTAAATCATTGCAAAAAGACAAACGATCCACTCATATTTCAACATCCCCCTCAAGTATGGCGACTAAGAAGATCAGCTAAGGTCAATTGTTGCTATACAATGGACTATCACAAAGTAACCCGTTTAGTGACCGAGCTCATGGGATTGGAGAATGGAGATACAAAAACTGGCAATTCAGCTTGACTTCCTACTAGTTGTTTACAAGCTAACAGGCCGATTGGCACCATGAAAAAGGCTAACACCGAAAAAAATACTATCTGTTGCTGTCAAGAAAAGAAAAGTTATGCCATAGCATACTTTGTGTCACATCAGCATACTAAACAACCAACAGAAATCAAGATTAACCCATTAGGCCATGCAGGAAAACCACAAGTAATCATCCTTTGATCATATCTCAAAAGCAGAGATTCTATATACCATACTTTAGGATCTAAGAATGCACCCATCTCAGCAGAATGGAATCCACATAACAAATTAAAGCTTCTTAAAAGCCTACACACAGTCTAAGACTCTACTAGTACAAAATAAAACAAACGAGACTGAGACGGTCACCGACCCGGACGCGGGCATTGTCGACGAG
Organism: Pharus latifolius; assembly: GCA_019359835.1. Lineage (NCBI taxonomy): Eukaryota > Viridiplantae > Streptophyta > Magnoliopsida > Poales > Poaceae > Pharus > Pharus latifolius. Next base: position 6,158,406 of record CM033321.1, on the reverse strand, counting down.
GGTGATGAGCGGGACGAGGCGGAGGTATCGGTCGATCTCGTTCTGCGCCTTGCGGAACTGGTAGACAATGTTCCAGCCCATGGCGAGGAGGTAGAGGTAGGAGCGGTCCTGGCAGGAGTTGACGAGCACGTAGGCGCGACGGAGCGCGTCCTCGAGCTGCTCCAGCGGCTCCCGCGTCTCCGGGTACTTCTTGAGCTCCGACACCCGCAGCTGCTCCAGCAGCCCGCCGATCAGCTTCAGGTGTTGCGCGAACCGCCGGCAGTTGCGCTTGTGCATCCGCGCCGTCGACGCAGCCCGCACGATCATCGAGATCAGCCTCACCGCGTCCAGCCCCGTCAGCTGCGCGATGTTCGACAGCTCCCCCAGGTGCTCCCACGACGCCATTGATCCTCTCTCTGATTTCTTGGCTAAACGGTGAAATTAATCAAATGTAGCTAGATTAATTGGCGTGTAGGGCAAAGATAAGAGAGACCCAGGCGATTTTTCCCATCCTAGGCTCTGCGCCTTGCGGGAATCTCGGTTTCAGCCATGGATTTGGGGAGAAACACAAGCAGATCTGCTAGATTACACAAGCTGTCCAAGCTTCCCCCCTTTTCTTGCCTGCGAAAAAAAGAGCAAGATGAGGTTTTTTTTTTCCCTCTGCTATCAAGAAATTTGTGCTGGAAATGGAAAAATGTTGCTGAAAAAAATTGCAGGATTTGCTTGTTTCGCACCTCGAAGTGGCTCCTCCGGCTGAGCAATTGAGATGCGATTGGGGGGCGGCTCTCTGACTCCACCTCGCTCTCTAGCTCTACAACCGAGAACTGGAGTAGAGTAGAGCGCAGGCAAATGGCTGCATGTGGAGGAGATAAGAGAGGCGTGGGATGGACGAAGGAGAGAGGGCACACTTCTCGGTCCCCTTTGCTTCGGTTTTTATGCTCCTTTGGACTCACTCATCTACTGCACTCTCACTCTTTTTTTTTTTTTTTTTTTTTTTTTTTTTTTAGTGCTCCATGCCTCGCAAAATACTCTCCCCATTCTAAAATATAACGCAGAAGGGGACAAATCACATATTCAAAAAATAAATTTAGGAGGACAGAATTTAAATATAATAGACATAATAATACTTACATTTACAACAAATAAATTTTTATATAATTTTAAAAATATATATGAGTAAATTTTCATAAAGAACTTAAATTGAAGAGCTTTCTTAAATATTACATAAATTTATACTTAATTTTTAAAAAAATAGGAGGAGCAAATTGTTATACACTAACTACCACTTAAAAAGTGGCAATCACCCACCTTGCCCCAATGTGCATCTTCCTTTGGTATGGCCATCTGTATATGAGGATTGAAAAATTGTAAAATCAAAGGAAGAGGAAAAAAAAAAGATAAACCATAGTAAGAAATAGGATCCTCTGCCTTATTTTTTTAAAAAAAAATAGAAGTACAATATTTTAGTATCTCAACCACCCAATCACAATTTAAGCGATCTAGATTGATATAAAAAAAAATTGAAATTATTAGTCATCTCGTGAGATTATAAATTTCTCCTCCATCTTGATCTATATTGTTAATTTTCAATCTAAATATTTAACGATTCAAATAGAGAAAAATGTATGTTATATTTTCTTCTCTAACGTAGAGGATAGGAATCCTCAATAGAAATGGAAACCTCATTAATTATAGTTTTGATTTCCAATTTTATGGAGCCTTATAGAGTATGGTGTCTTATATTACCTCCATTCTCAGATATGTCATTTTTGTAGTTAACAAAGCAATCATATTTTAAATAAGATATACCAAAAATACTTCTAATAAATACATATGCAAATTCACTTTATTTACTATAATTAATGAGTTTTAAACTTCAATTACACATGTGACAGATGATAGTATGAGAAGATTTGCATAGAATTTATAAATTGAGAAATATTTTGAAACATGATTTAAAAAAGAAGTGATACATATTTGAGACCAAGATAGTATTGTGAAACAAATATAATATAAAGTGCATTTTTATCAAGTACATAAATTAAAAAAAAGTTGTGAGTTCAAGAGAATATTATAGGAACATAACTAAACTATCCTCATTCTTTGAAAATGAGAAAGATAATGATAGTGTAAGGTATTAGTCATAAATAACAAAAAAAATGAAGATGTAAATAAAGATAAAATAAAAAAATAACAATAAATTTACATTCACCACTTATATTTGACAAGAAAAAATTGTATACTTTATATTGTGCAGCGAAGAAAATACTATATTATGTGTTTCTTTTCTATATATATAGATTTTTATAATTTATGGAGTACAAAATATTCTAACTCACACGACATATAAAGTGAGAAAAATAAAAAGATACATGGAGAAAGAATAAGAAAGTCACGCTCCTCTCTTTTTTTATGTATATGTTTAGAAGATAACATTTGTGCATTACTCGTTTTTGAAACTGTTGGGATGAAAACAAAAAATTCCAAATCATGCTAGTACGAAAAATAAAACAGTGATTCTTTACGCTCACACCTCCAAACTTGACACTAAGATTTCGAGAAAACAAAATATACTTGATATATTTTTCAGTAATATAGACAATCCTGGTATATATCAGGAGTCTAATATTGTGTTCAAATCTTTGCACAAACTTGAGAATATGAATTTATTGGAACCAGTTCTCCCTATTTGTGGACAAGTGTCAAATAATAAGAACTGAATTCTCTATAATAATATGATTACTATACAACTAATATATATTTTTCTATCTATGAGATCAAACAATCAATATCATTATTATTTGTTATAATAAAATAATAAATTTTGTGTTTTTTTAATTTTTGGCTAACTCAATCTAGACCGTCGGTCGTAAAATCAAACTATTAAAAAAGATACAGCAACTTAACCGCAATAGATGTTTTATTGTAGAGGATCCCGTTGGCAAGTGACGACAAAGGAATGGTTAACTTCTGGGGGAAGGTGTGGGATGTGTACTCGTGTGAGCCTCTGATGTGTCAGTGACCCCTGGATTATGTGGGCGGGTTAGGCTTAGGCGTCTGTGTGCTAATACGGGGTTTAGACTAACTGCCAAGAGCCCGTGAGTTGGCGGTTGGTATTCTTTTTTCTTTTTTTAGGTTTAGTTGACGAAATAGCCCCTTGCGGTCCCGGCAAGAGTCCGGGAATGAAAGGTGGAAGGGTAACCGCATTAGTGCGCATTTGCATGCGCGCGAGAGGGATGGAAATATGTGTCGCTACTGCCATTGTGGACCCGCCTTGGGCCTTTTCGCTCTTGCTTTTGTGCCAAACCATAGCATGAAGTGGCCACGTTTTTGTCGGTCATAAACCTGATTACTGCTTGTACCTTGTTGATCAGATTTAAGGCCCCGTTTGAAAACACAGTATTTGAAAACCACAGTATTTGAAATCCATGGCTTTGAAATTGTCACGCAATCAAAATCACAGTATTCTGTAGTATTTCAAAACCACAGTTTTTGAGAAAACTACAGTTTTTTAAGGTGTTTGGATACACAGTTTTTTTTCAAAGTTTTCAGTTTGATATTTAAATAAACTAGTTGTTATGAGTTTTAAAAAACTAGCCGTTGGACAATTTCTACAGGTGTTTGGATATCATAGTTTTTAATGTAATATTTTATTCAAATAATTATATATTAGACAAATTATATTGAACAATTTTATACAATACGACATAATATTTAAAAAGTCATGGTTTTTTCAACAGTATTTGAAGACCATATTTTTTAAAAAAACTAGCCGTTATGAGATTAATTAATGCCAGGCTATTGGATACTAGCCGTTGTAAGAAACAAACCGTTATAAGAAACTAGCCGTTATGATTGTTTGTCTATATATAGTGGCATGAAATCACCATACCATTTCATACGTACCTACACAACTATTCATAGCCAATTTTTCTTACAATGTGGGGTAATTTCTTGAGCCAACTATTCATACCGTTAAAAGGCTTTCAGAATTGTAATTTAAAATTAATAGATAAATTATCAACAGCAGCAGAACAAAAGGCTTTCAGAATTAAAATTTAAAATTAGCAGAACAAAAGGCTTTCAGAATGGTAAATTGTAAATGGCTTTCATTTTTTTTTAAGAAGAAGGGAGATCGGCCGGGAGGGCCGGAGCAGGGGCGGCGGCGGGCGGATTCGGCAACGGCAGCCTAGAGGGGCGGCACCGGAGCCTAGATCGGCGACGGCAGCCTAGAGGGGCGGTGCATCGCGAGGAAGGATGGTGGCGCGGACCACGCGAGGAGGAGGGGAGCCGTGCGACGCGGACGGGCGGCGCGGCACGTTGCGGGGACGGCCTCCGTGCCATGACGGGCGGCGGCGGCTTGAACGCGGCGCGGGGACGGCCTCCGTGCCTTGACGGGCGGTGGCGGCTTGGGCGCGTTGCGGGGACGGCCTCCGTGCCTTGACGGGCGGCGGCGGCTTGAACGCAGCGCCGGGACGGCCTCCAAGGACGGCGGCGCGATGAAAGCCTCGACGGGCACGGGGACGGCTTCCAAGGACGGCGACGCGGGGACGACCTCCAAGGACGGCACAAGGACGACGGCTTGAACGCGGCGCGGGGACGGCCTCCAAGGATGGCAACCGCGCGAGGAAGGCCGGCGAGGCAGATCGCGTCTAGATCGGGCCCGAGGAAGGCCGACGTGGGCACGGGCTTAGATCTGGCGCGGCGGCATGGAGCGGCGGCCACGGGCTCAGATCTGGCAACGTGGGCTCAGATCTGGCGACAAGAAGAAGAGGAGGGGGGAGCGGCGGCTCACCTTTTTCAGACTCCTCCATTTGATCTTCGGCCGCCGGTGCTTCGTCGGAGAAGAGATGCCGATGCCGATGTCAGCGCTGCGAGGGAGGAGACTCGGAATGTGGTGTGGTAGGGAAGGAGGAGAGTCTCATGCCAGGAGGGAGAAGACAGGAGAGACAGTTTGGTCAAAGTTTTGAGGAAAAACTTTGTACCAGATCAAAGTTTACAAAACTCTAAAAAAACCATGGTTTTGAAGAAACCATGGTTTTAAAAACCATAAAATACTTTGTAACCAAACAGCACCTTAGTTTTCAATACCACAGTTTTCCTCAAAACCATAGTATTAAAGAAAAACTCCAAAAAAACTGTGTTTCCAAACAGGCCCTAAGTGTTTAGTTTAACCTTTTAAATCAATATCGTGATGTAGAACCTAGATTTGTTCTATTTTTATCCAATTTTTTTGTCAAATTACAAATAAATTTGGGATGTTTGCCAGATTTGGCCTTCCCAAAATTTTGGTTGTGGATAAAGGGCAACTTTCGCCCCCCCCTAAAACAAATCTACTGTGGTAGAAAAGGTGTTGGTTTTGATATACTGCAAATGTTTAAAGTAGTTTTTAAGATTTTTTTCTTTTGCAACCCTGCGCAAATACTAATATACTACAATCGGCACAAAATCTGACCAGACGTGATTTTGGGTTTACAGTCCGATTTTTGGCGCAGTTGCATTTACAGAGCAAATACACCTGAGTGGCCTAAGACAAATCGACACGGTTACCTAAGGATTGGGCTTGGTCGAAGGCAAACCATTCTAAATGGAATTGGGCTGTTCAGAGGCCCTGTCCGGCTGTCCATTTATGCACTATTTTTTACCAGTGTTATTTCGTGAACAATTTTTCGTAAAATTATCACGAAATGTGACGGATGAGTGAGCTTAACGTCAGGATGGAATTTAGCCATTTAGGAGATACAACTGTCAGCCACCACCGTCTCTTCTGTTCGTTTCACCTTTCATGTACAGCACCACCACCACCGGTACATGTTTTGTCACATATGCTTGTCAATATTTGCTTCGCAGGACAACTTGTTGGCAGCCTGACTTCACTAATCACTAGTATTCCTACCAGCCTACAGAAGTCCAGCCCACGGTGACATCCGGTCCACTCCACGGAGGCCCAATAATGGAGGAAAAGAAGCTATTTAGCACTCCCATCCCAACTCGCTGGCCTCATCGACCCAACATCACCTACGTTTCGGCAGCCCAAACACCCCGCAGGTACACTCCTAGACCAGGCGGCCATGCGCTATCCATTTCGGCCCAATGTAACTAGCCCATCCACCCCCAAAACCCCACGCGACACCCAACCGCTCCGTACGGCCTCCAGCCGCGCGGTAGGCGGTACGCCGAGTCGTCCACGCCCGGTGAGGCGGTGACGACGCCCGTTGCCAATTTTAACCGCGGTTTCTTTCGCACGCTGGCGCTGTGGCTGCCGAGACCCTCCCGCGGCGCAAACTTTTGTGGACTTTGGGAATACGCCGCAGAAACGATGGTTGTACTCGTGCCGGGCGAGGGTGACCAGGATAAAGGGTTTCCCCGGCCCATTCATCCAAGCCTACTGGGCTGGGAAAAGAGGCCCATGTTTTGGAATAGTTTTTTTTTCTAGGGAAATCATCTGACACACCTTTTTTTTTGTAATATATAATGTAGAAATTAATTTTTAATTGACTAACCTCTCACTTTTTTTCTCAAAATTGCAATCAGACCACTATATATTTCAACTATTAAATATTTGATAAAATTTTCATATGATTTTAAGTGATAGATGCGAGGTGGTCAAGCCTTTTTATCCTTAGTTTAGGTATGGCACACTCATATAGTAAGACCTTATCTAACAATAGTACCTAAAAATGGATCTCTATAACCCCATATACATATCTACCTAAAAAAATTCTATCCCTATATTTTATTTCACTCCAACAATAATCCCCAAAAATAATCCCCAAATTTCAATCCCGTAAAAATCAACTGTTTGTCATCTCTTTGGTGCGGGTGAGCGGGGGCGCGTCGGAGCAGGAAACCCGCGGCGCAGGGAGCTGCGGCCCGAGCAAACGAAGGCACGGCGGAGCGGCGGCGCGGGGAACCGTCGTCGAGGGGAGCTGTGGCGCGGGGAAGCGGCGTCGCGGGGGAGCCGCGTTGCAGGTGCGGGAGGAGCGGCCGCTCGACCAAATAGAGGCGCGGGTGAGCGGCGGCGTGGGGGCGCGGGGTGTGGCCCGGTTAGGGGTTGGCGGCCAAGGGTGGCGGCGGCGTGGGGGAACAGTGGTGTAGGGTGGCGGGCGCTCGGGGGGGCCGGCGGTGTGGCGGGGTAGCGGCGGCGTCGAGGACGACCGACAAGGACGCCCCCGCTATCGATAGTTCGCCGGCCTGCCGATACCGACGAGGACGCCGCAACAATCCTCCGGCCGGTCCACGCCGCCGACGAGGACGCCGCACCCTCGGCAGGCCTTCCACGGGCGACGTCGCCTCTCCGAGAAGCAAACTCCCGCGCGAACCGTCGACAGTTGGGGGCGGACACGACTGGGAAGAAGATAGCAACCGGAGAGAGAATGTCGACATTTGGGGAGGCACTGTAGCATCTCTATCGACGGGGGCGTCGATCCGTCGGCTGTTGGAGCGGCCGCGCAAACCCAAACGGCGTGTGTAGCGCATTTTCTCTCGGGTGAACAGTTCTTTGGGTTATCTCTTGGAGATGGTCTAAGTTCACACGCGATGTGCAATGCTGGAGTTTCGGCCGACGCTCGGAATTAAAAATTATTTTTTTGACAGTAGGGGAGAGAGGACATCTTGCATGGCTGCGACACCCGGTGAATTTTTTTTTTTTTTTATTGTCTCGATTTTCGTGCAATCAAATTGTATACAATTTTTGTTTGTTGATTTATGCATTAATCTAGTTCAAATTAAATCTTGATTATACTGAGAAAGTTATATATCTTTGAATTATCTTGATATAGAGACTAAACATCGTATATATTTGATTTTTGAATTAAAAGTTATTGATATTTTACTAAATTCTAATAAATATTTAATTTACTCGTGGGCTATGCAAAGCCCCTCCCAAGCGCCTTTGCATTGGAGCGGTGGGTGCTTTAAGTGATGTTTCAAACGCGTGACACAGAATATACTGAGAATATTCTTTTGAAGTGCCAGGACAGGCGCCTCGGCATTGGACTTAGTCTTATAAGACTTCTACACCTAGAAGGTTAAGGTTGTCTCCAACGTCGGTGCGCGCACGGCGCCCAGTTCAATTGTCAAATCATTTTACTCACGCGCGTGAACCAGGTAGAGATGCATGGGCAGGCAGCAAGCCCACATCTCACTTTTTGTGGGCTACATCCAACGTATGTCGAGCCTTACGTCAGCCATTGGAACATGGTTGGGCTCACGAGTATCTGTTTTGCGGGCCATCGAGTCTCATCAATCGAAATGTATAAACCCTCAAACACATTCATAGGTGGAGTTAATTGAGCGAAATCCACGTGTCAACTGCACGATTGTCATTCGTACCATTCGGCGAGACGAGGATGGTAAACTCTATAAAATACATAAACCCATATGCACCTATGATGCCTCACTTCTACGCGTACGCAGTGTACTTATACTCGAGATGTTAACACTTGGGTCTAGTGTTTTTTGCCTACCCATTAGCTTCTGGATTAATTTTTTTCTAAAAAACCGAACCATTGGAATTGTTAGTTGCACCCAAAACGTTTATATGTGACAACTGCATTTGGAACACTAACAGGTGAGTCCAATATTTTTTGGTCCACCTGTCAACCTATATGTTGTTTGTGAGTTGTTTTCATTGGTTATTTTATTGTTTTTTGAGTGATCAAATTTAAATAAAAATTAGATGTTGTATTGATGATGTGGCACACTATCTTTCCTTAAAAACTAATACATTGAAATACTTGATTCTCTGTTGAATTATTTATACATGTGACATCCTCTCTGTATTCCAAAAAAAATCTCTCTCCTTAATACTTGGATCGGAGATAGTCCAAGTTTCTTCGATAAACATAAGTCCTGGTATGTCATGCATAATGCACTTAAATTAGAGGGGCCAAGCTTTACCTGTCTACTACACGTTACGGATAAATCAGACAAACAAATCTGTTTTTGATTGCAGAGAAACATAGAATGTGCTGATTCCAAGCAGAAGAAATGAAAGGTGCACTGTAGATCTTTTAATATACAACAAGATTTTGGGTAATTCATTTTTCTAAAAATTGTATTTATAAATGATAGGATTTATTATAATAATAAAAATATATAAAAGTTCATACACACGCTGATGCAAGATTCTAATCAAGTTCGGAGGAATCACGAGGCAAACCACCAGCCTTATTTTTTTTTGATATCATAATGCAAGGAACGAGGCGTATTAGTTTGTTTGAGAATGGAAATCTGGAAGAGTATAGTAGCATGCTACGACTCTAGGAGGGCAACTAATAGAAACGTGCGCCCCCACTTCGCAGTTCCCCGTCCAACCACCGCACTACAATGCTGCCGTGCGGGAGCACAAAAATGCTTCCTTTCTTTCAAAGTCGCCATCCCTACCCACATTTTCCAAGTCCCACTTCCCTCTTTCTAAATTTGCTGCGATCTTGTTCTCTTCTTCCACCATGGAGCGGCTGATCTCCACGTCCGTCTCCCGCTCCGCCCACCAACCCCGGATCCAGCCACCTAGCAGATCTCCCTTCCTCCCCTCCCGGCGCCTCGCCGCCGCGGGTGGCGGCGTCAGGCCCAAGCCCGACCCCCTGTTGTGCTGGAAGCAACCGCCGTCTCAGCCGCGTCTCCGTGCGATTCCGGCTGCTTCACTACGCCATGAGGATCTTTCGGCCGCCGCCGCCCCGCCGGAGGATATGCGAAGGGAGGTGGCGGCGGCGGGTTCGCCGTGGATGCAGCTGGCAAGTCTGTTAGTAAAGGTGAATCCTTTGTCTCTGCCTCTAAATTTGCTGTTCTGTTGCTGTAATTGTTGAGTAGAGGTGGTGGCTGCCTGGCTGGTGCTTGGCGTGGTTAATTTGGCCTTCTCAAACAAATAGACAACCTTCGTTTTTAGATCAAAGAGCATGCCATTATACACCTGGTTTCAAATTTTCAATACAAACTTCTCACCGTCTTTACAAGACCAATTAAATATTTCTTTACCATAGTAGAAGGGAAAAAAAAAAAGAGCTTACTTTTGGTGACTAAAGTGGTTCTTATGAGATTGAGCCTGTATATGAATTGTAGGAAAGGAACACTGTCTTTAAAAATATTCGAAGCGCAACTACTGTAATTGATTGGATATTAATAAGTTGGCTGGTAGTCATAACTTCGTCGAGTGTTATCATTGGGCTTTGGTGCTTCAATTGAAGCTAGTTTTGCAAGATCAAGCTTTTACTCGACACATCACTGTGAATAGGGCCACTGGGACTTATGAACCTTTGGCTCTGGGAGTTATGAAAACCTCTGAAATAATTCAGAAATCGCATTGTTAGCAGAAAATTCAGATATTTGTATTTGACTTGGTAATTAAGAGTTCATATGGTAGTTTTGGCTGTGTAGATCAAATTTTATAGTTTTGATATCAGTATTCAGGCCAGAAAGTAGAGAATCATAGTTTAAAACCTGATAATGAATACTAATACCAGATTGAGTACATGACTATTCGTCAGAATCAACAAATTTTGTTTGGTTTAAGGTTTAATTTTGTTGTGCTTGTGCACAAGGACCTTAGCATGAACTGGGTTATGCCATAATTAATTAACTTTTCTTGCCTAATTTATTTGCAGTTCCGTGTCTGATGTAATCAATTTTTTCTGTATTGCAGAGTTCTGCTGCCGCCTTTTTCCTATTGATGACACTTATTACAAGCACCTTCCACATTGCTCGTCCTGCCTATGCATCATTGCAGCCAGTAACCAAGGCTAGTGGAGGACTCCTCACAGCGGAGTTACTTAGTAGTGGCTGGGCTGGTTTCTTTGCTGGGTGTTTACATACCTTATCTGGCCCCGACCATCTAGCTGCCTTGGCACCATTGTCAATTGGTCGATCAAGACTAGAAAGCGCACTGGTTGGTGCGCTTTGGGGTTGTGGCCACGATGCAGGCCAAGTTATTTTTGGCCTGCTCTTTTTGTTACTCAAGGATCGTTTGCACATTGAGGTTCTCCGCACATGGGGCACAAGAGTTGTAGGTCTTACTCTTCTTATCATAGGTGGTATGGGTATCAGGGAAGCTTCAGAGATTCATGAGTCCTCGCTAGCTTTGGAGGACGCGGACTGTGACCTTGGACTTAGCAGACCTCTGCAGTCTCCTGCAGGTCCAAGAAAGAAGAAAGTAGGTTTTGCAACATTCGCCACTGGAATTGTTCATGGCCTCCAACCAGACGCTCTTCTGATGGTCTTGCCTGCATTGGCTCTTCCTTCACGCTTAGCTGGTGCAGCATTTCTAGGAATGTTTTTGGTTGGGACTGTGTTTTCAATGGGAAGTTACACAGCTTTTATAGGTTCCTGTAGTCAGGCTTTGAAAGAAAGAGTTCCTAGAATAACAGAGAAATTGACTTGGGCTGCTTCACTTGTAGCCATCTGTATGGGAATAGCTCTTCTGATTGGGCAGTTCTTTGGATTTAGCTTGTACTGATGTAAGCCTTTCCCTTTCACAATTTTTTCCCCATGTAGACAATTTGACATAAGTTTGGGAAGAGAAGCATTTGGTTGTAGTATGGTTTATATACTGCATTTGCCTTCATCATTACAATTTACATGTTGCAAAATTTGTAGTGGTGATCTGCAGGCGTTTTGCACCTTGTATCATTACTTCTCAATTCTATTACTTTTGGCTTTTGATTTTTGCAGTGGTGTATTCCCATTGAGCAAAATGGTACCAGATACTTGTGGTTGTGTAAATAGAATATGGCACCTTTCATAACCTCTTTTTACATGTCCTCTGCGGTGACTTGTTAAGGCATCTTTTTCCTATTGATAGTACATGTCACTTCGTGTGGGTAAACATCTCAAAACGTACAAAGAAAAATCCTGGAACGAATTACAAAACTATAAGTTTGATACAGCGGTAGGGATGAAAATGTGATGGGACAATATCTATTTGATGCGGAGCTGTATCCACAAAATTATACCGATATGAAACTACTATTTAGGATCCAACAGTATCTGAATGCGGATCTGATGAAAACCCGGTAAATATAGTCGGATATAGAGCCGAAAAAAGGATCAAGATATCGGACGGATCAAGATATTCAAATCTGTTAAACTTAAACTAGTATCGGCAAAAAAATAAAAAGAAAATCGCATATCCGATTAGATATACACATGAAATGTTACATGTGTGGCTCAATAGCCCATTGGCCGAAGGCTCAAACAACCAGTCCAAAATCTGTACTATCTGGATTAGCTTGTGGGCTGCATGCCTTTAGTGTGTTGTTTGTGTAAACTTGTGGGTTGCATCCTGTCTTTTGGTGTAAACTAAACTCGCTTTAATTGGCTCCATCTTGTTTTGGAATCTGGACAATATGTGTGTTTTTTAGTCTCTGGGTGGTGTAATTTATGTCCTGTCATTTGTGTGAATTAAAATCGTGCAGAGTGCTTTTTGATGGAACCAAACTCTATGTTTAGCTCTCTTTAGCTCCACTTTGTTTCGGATAGTGCATTATACTGTCTGTCCTAATTATATGTATTGCATATAGAAGTTTATTGTGTATATTATAGAAGTTTATTGTTTTGGAAGAGTAGTCCGAGGCAATTGGCTAATATGGAGCTGTTTATATCGGCTTTCTTTCCTAACTAATAGGAAAAGAGAGATGCGAGTTCGACTCTCGTTCTATCCATGTTCAGCAGTACTTTGCCATCTTGGTACTGTTGATGGCAGTACCGCTCAACTACGAGATGCTTGAAAGTTGATGTATCAATAATGTTCCAAGAGTAGCATCGAGCCTCGAAACGGCAAGCCATGCTTCAAGCTAAGTCAGTATGGATCTAATTGATTGCTAAACTGAAGGAACGATCTCTGTCGAAGATTCTCATTCTGAAGCTGGTGCCTAGCTCTGGAAGTCTTCAAAAAAACCTTGTCTTATTTTCTCCAACTGCGTATCATATATAAGAACCTCACTCATGTGGTGGTTCACTTGAATTACGTTTGAACATAAGAATAGATTTCTTTAGAGATTGACTCTTTGAGAACTTTCTTTTGTGGTTATTGTTTTACACTTATATGGCAATTCCCCGAATAGTCGTGTATATTTCATATCCATGTTGTTCTGCTCCTTCGATTGCTTCGGAAATTTCTTTCTTTTAAAATAGTAGAGTGCTTACTCACTGGCATTGTTGAGTGGCGGTCTTCACGTTTTGATGACAGATTGAGTCGAGGAATATGCGTTGGCGCAGAACCTGTGTAAATTCCATTTCCATACTGAACCAACTCAACTAAGAAAAGATTTCACATAAACTATGTCACTACTTTCCCTCTCATTTCAGTCGAGCATATAAATCCCCGGTCCGAGTGTGTGTGTGTGTATATATGATTACTAGCTTCCCAAGCCTAATCCCCCATGATTAAACATACGTTAAACCCTATACACTCACCCATCAATACATCATCGTATGACGTCCCCATCTAGAACGCTCAGCAGCAGAGAAAGCACTGCCACTGACATCAGCTTACTTTTCATAGAGTGGCCAGTGAAACAGAAATGCAAGCTAAATGGACCCACTAAAACAGGGAAGAAAAGTATAGAAGGATCGTGAAATGCTGATTTTAACAAGTTTGGAAGAGAAACAGGGAGGGGAAACCGGGCAAAATTCTAGTTCCAAGAATGTGTTTTGGAAGAATTTAGAGACATCTAGATGAGTGGCCAAAGTTTAGAAAAATGAAACTTCAGTTAATTCTGAAAGTTACTAGCATCCAACAAACAGACATGAACTAATATAATGTTTATATGATGAATTAAACGACGTATAATAGAAATGGTATATTAGAAATGAGGAATTTCTAACTTTATAGGGAACTCTGTAAGTGATGTTTTCTGCTTAAAAAAACTCTTCCTAATTAAAGAAGGAATACGAAACGGGACTAGTGGGCACATGCATTTTAGTAACTTACAAACAAATGGTCCTCATTGCAAAGAAATATCATCATATAACATGATATTTCATCTTACTTTCCGTCGTTGTTTTATGTCAAAAACGTGATGAAAGCATCTAATTGAGTTAGGTTGGGAAGTACAAGGCTCAATCTAAAATAGAGAGCTAAGAGTGAATAATTATTTTTTCGCTTCTACACGCATGCATGCTAACCTCGCAAGTCAACAATGGCTACATGTAAACTTGTAACAGGAGTGGGCGGCGTGGAGGTGGATCCGAAGCAGAACAAGGCGACGGTCACGGGGTACGTGGACCAGGCTGGAGCCGTGCTGGAGAGGCTGCAGCACAAGACCGGGAAGAAGGCCGAGCCGCCGGCCCTACGTGCCGTACGACGTCGGGCCGCACCCGAACGCGCCCGGGGCCTACGACAAGAAGGCGCCGCCTGGCCATGTCCGCGACGTGCTGGCCGACCCGAACGCTGCGCCGCTTGCGCGCGCGAGCTCCACGGAGGAAAAGTACTCCTCCGTGTTCAGCGACGAGAACCCCAACTCGTGCGTGGTCATGTAATTTTGTCTCAAAATGTTTAGGCTTCAGCGCGTGACACATCTTGACTTCATGGCGTGGCGTGGTGTGTGTGACTGTTAAGCTCACTTGTACTTCGGTGTGTTTGCCGGGTGTTGAACTGTAAATTTTCGTTTGCTTAAAAAAACTGCAAATTTTCGTTATGGACCACTTATGGTGTTTGTGTAAATGGTATATCTATGTTGCTTCTTTGTGAATGGCTAGAAAATTATATCGAAACTACTCTACTGTTTGAAAAAGCGAATTTTAGAGAAAATTTTTCATTCACTCTCAGATGTTTCTTTCTTCAAAGATTTTTTGTGTTTCAAACATGCCCTTGATAGTGAGTTTGCGACTGTCTTTACTTTCGAAAAAGCATGCCATTGTGATCAACAAGTGCAACTCGAGAGACTCACAAATGGATTTCGTGAGCGGACATTGGTTTCAGAATTAAAGCAGCTCTCTAGTACAATACGGCCGGCTTTATATCCACTCGAGAGTATCCTCATACAGTTCGCGCTAGTAAAGAACTGCCATAAAATACCGAAGCTTTGAGGACACTCAGGACAGCATGCAACGTACTTTGCTGTTAGACATTTGAGTTACTGATTGCGAGTTACTCAAAGGAAATAGCGGTTATAGCCAAATGTCCAGTATGGTTTTAATGAAATGCTTACTGTGCTTAAGAAAGAAGCCAGGCATAGTGGCACACCAACCTCCTCTGGATAAAATCTCACAAAGAATTGGACGCTGCTCGATTTGGAATGAACAACTCCGATTGACCACGCACAGGAGATAAAATGCTAGCGCTGATGAGGGCGCTGCTAACGCACCATCCGTTAAGATAACGCAAATGAAAAATCTGACACAAGCATAGCCGTATAGGAAGCTTCACATTGACGCCCAGGCAAGCAACGATTGCCAGAAGAATCCCATATATTAATTAGCAAGTCACACTGGAAATCAATGAGCCATTTAGATAATTTGTCATATACACGAGGCAAATTTGATTTCATAAAGCCCAAAATGTGGACTAAACCTCCTTTTGCAACCATCAGCAGAATGAAGCAACATGAATAATATTGTCAACTATTTTTATAACTTTGTCCGATTTCTTCAGTCATAATGATAGCATCCATGTCATCCGGATAACTCAGTTTACAACAACATAACAAGTAAACCGAGAGCATTCAAGCAAAAACCTACAAGGTAATAACACATCACCACGAGCACAACCACGAAATTCAGAAATCAAGCACATAACAGTAGCTACCTAATTTTTTTGTTTTTACTTTTTTACTTTTTTTTGTTTTAATTTTTTTTTGTTTTTTTCCTTTGATTTTCTATACTTCTATCTTTGTTTTTTTAATGTCTTTTTTGTTTTCTCAATAATCCGCCTGCAATGTGACAACATCTCTCTCCAAATAGATAACATATGTGCCGCCGCAACCAGTGAAAATTCGGCCTGCCACTCTTGTCCATCTTTCTTGTGCACACAATCTTAAAAGGTATCGCTCCTGAATAAACTTCTCGCTGACTTCGGCCCAAAAAGTGGTCCACTCCCATTGCCATGATGTACCCCCAAGGAATAGCCTAGACTACCTGAAGTCGCCGATCTAGTAAGGACTGCCTCACCAGGCATTCCCTGCATGCCAGTATGGTATGTTGCCCCCTCAAGTCCAACAGATTGAAACTGAGATGCCAGTGAGTCGATGTTGGATGTCACAGGGGGCAGCGAACCAGAAGAATTACCAGTAGAATAGCTTGGCTGAGGAAGTAACCAATCCTCCCATTTATTACGCCTCCGTATTTTGTCACCCTGTTGAAGCATACAAGAGAACAATCCTGTTAGTGAGAGGACATATGAAACAAGTATATTACCCAGAAAAACTATCCAAAAGGACTAACTGATGATATTTCCAGTGTATTCATGTTTCACGGCATGCTGAAAACCAAAACAGGGCAGATAAGATTCATCTGACATATGGTGTGGCCAAGCAAAGCATTGAGTGAATCAGCATGTCAAATGGCTAAATGCTAGTAAGATTGACCAAGATAGGAACATTGCCGTGACACACCACTGATGAATGGATGTATCATGAGTGAGTTTATGTTGTTATCGGTTATCTTGTTTCAGAAGTTATGTAACAATAAGTACCTTCAAGTGCTTTCAATCACTGCTGATGAATGGATGTAGCATGAGTTTAAGTTGATACCGGTTGTCTTCTTTCAGAAGTTATGTAACAATAAGTACCTTAAAGTGCTTTCAATCATCAAGGAAAAGAGTGTTATTTTGGCTTTCAGACTGCCAGTGGTACAAATGCAAGGTTAAACTTCCAGCCAGATAGTTCACTTCATTTTGGTAGTACTATAAAGGTATCAGCAAGCTAAACCCATACAAGTTTAACTATAGGCCTACCACTCTACTATGCCACTCAGCTACTTATGTCCTAATATAGAACACCACATAAGCAGCCAAGCGGTATATACAATTTCACTGTTAATCTCTAAATCTCTATGCATGGCATGGTCCTTGCATTGGAAAATGAGCCCTGAAAGTGCATCAATGTCAATGATTCCAGCTAAAGTAGTCTCCACATAATTGAAATTGGTGGCCAAAATTGTATGGAAAAAGAGAAGAAAAAACAATGACAAATCAAATTTTGCAAAAGAGAACATATAAGAGATGAAATGAACGACAATACTTTTGGTGGTTTCGGAAATTCAGTTAAATGTACCAGAGGTTTTGAAAAACTCAAACAGGTACGTTTGTGCCCCCAGCCGGTAGTGGTTCCCTACCAGTTACTAGAAGTAACTGGTCAGGACCAAGACGGCATAGCATTCTAAATTAGAAGAAGCTCTCTTGGAGTCCAGAACTTAGCCAGCAACTAAGCTGACTTGCAGTTGCATCAAAACCATGCTGATCTAGAGTTAATCTAGCAGGTAGCGATCTAAGGTGTATATAGAAGCTTTTGGGAATAAATTAAAGTTTTGAATCTAATCAATGCTACTATTCTGTGAAGATTAATAACCAAGTCTACCATTCGGGAAAGAGGTAAGTTAAAAATCAAAAATATATCCCTGGAATATTTCTTTCATGAGTTATATCCTGTTATCTTTAGCATAGTAAGCCATATGCAGCATAAATGCTAGCATAGTCTTTTCAAACATATATGGCTTTTGTTTTCTTCTGAAACATCCAAGTCAAGAGAAGACTTGTAACAGTTAGCACCGGATCAAGCTGTAAGATAGTTCTGCAATCATATTTTAACCAATTTGACAAGTGCCAAGGACATGAACATTAATCAATTGTTTAAAATTTACAGTATTTTCAAACAAGACAATGTAAAATTTAGCTCTAAAATATATTTAAATGTAGAATTACATCAAGAAAAAATCACCTGTACTTCCACCACAGTTGATAGAAGGACCGTGTCCATGATGAACTGTAAATTATTAGTCATCCTTTTGACCTGCAAAAACAATGAATATATCAATTTTCATCACTGGAATCATAGAGAATAGATGGAGATGATCTGTATATGAGATAGGTCTTGGCTATCCAGATACTGTTCTCTTTCTTGTGCTCCAGATGGTAATTATTTTAAATTTACTTTCGTAGTATCCACTTTGAATATATGAATGAATGCAGTACTTTTGAGATTTTTTATGTAAACATAACTATTGCAGACAAATATTATGTTAACTACTGGTAGAACTGTGTAGAATTGCTTGGTATTGTGTGCTATAGGACAAGACAAGAATGAACAGTACTATAAAATTCATATATACCACATGATAAAGTGCAGCAGAAACATGAAACATATTAAGCTCGTACTTCAAATGTGAAAGCAATTAATTTCTGATAGAACCTTTCATCAGCTCTTCATCCTAATTATTTTTACTCATTTCAGACTGCTATAGAGTGTGGTATATCTCTGGTATGAAAAGTAAAGCACAATATATGTAGGACGCAGATATGTCAATAAACCCTAGTTTGGTCTTCTCTACAGCTGAAGCTTATGTCAATAATAAATTACTATCATTTGGAACTACTGTTATTCATAAAGGGGCAAAAAGAAAAAGAGCACACAAAATAATCTAATGAAGATGCTATCAACATAGCAATATCTTTTTTTCCCCGGATATCAAGTGTGTATTATGTCCATTCCAGATAGCACATATGAGATTGAGAACTTTAAGAAATTTAAGCAAACAGATGACTAGTTCAAAATGACAATGGAGAAGCTTGTTGGGCCAACATCTTAGGACAAGGACACGTCTGAGGCTCTGACCAACTAGCCACGACCAAAATATAGGCATTTAAACCATATCATGCATCTGTCAATCAAAAACATGAACAACTAATGGCCGACATGAAATGGCAACATGGTAACTCTTGAAACGTGCATCATATGTCTCCTGACAGATCTTGGACAGTGACATGAAGGGCGAGATCAACCCTGCACATTACATGTCATCTCACCAATGTAAGCAATAATGCTGGCAGTATCAGGAGTAAGAGTGATTAGGCATGAAAACTGAAGTTAGAAATGCAGTTAGAGAAGGACATGGAGGGGAGAGTGTGCTTGTGAGTCCGAGAGAGAAGCTAAGTGATGTTCCCAAGTATTAGACTTGGGTCTCCCCACCATTCATCTATGTGTATTTGTGCTTACTGCTCCACTAATCTAACATTAACGTTAAACAAAACCAGATAATTGGTTGTCGACTATTTAAATTAAGATGGATGGCAACCCGAAAACTCACAGTAAGGGTATATGGAAAAGCTTGAGTGGAATTTTAGCTTTTCTATTTTTGGAGGTGACTTTGTATGGCAGCTCATGGATTTTCCCCTTTAATAAACAACCTGCTTAGCATTAATTGCCATTAAGGCAATTGGGTTTGCCATAAGACTGAAAAGATTATCGCGCATGGTCAGGGGCAGATCCAGAAATTTTGGGATGGGGGTGCAAAATAATGACAGCAAAATTGATAGTATAGAGAAGTATTCCATATAAGATTTTACTTGTAGCAAGAAAATTGCTTGGCATAGGGTTTGAATCTAATATTTGATGCTTAAAATTTAGAGTAAGAAAAACTTGATTAGCATAGCTTTAAATCTATACTGCCATATTAAGAGCGAGTTATAGTTAGATAACCACCCCTCTGTTATTTCTAAAAATAATTCTGGGTAGTTGTCTCATCTCCCTCCATATCTATCCCTATTTAAATTATTTATTCAAATAATAAACAACGTATTAATTCAAACTAAAAATTATCTTAGTTGTTGAAATAATACCCAATGGATGAAATCAAGACTATCCCACACTTTTTTCCATCGGATGCCCCTACTCCTTGTAGTTTTTATAGTATTTGCCATCAATCGAGTACCACTGGCAACAAACAAGATCCCCCAACACTAGCCGCAACAAACAATATCGAGCACAAACAACAGCAACAAATTAAACTAGGTAAATCTATGCTTCTATATTAACAAGCATGATTGCAAATAAATCAAGTCCCTTAACAAGCATGTTGTCAAATAAATCAAATCCAGCTAAACAAATGATGCAAATCGCAACTAATCATGTGCTGGCATAACAAACAAAACTAAGCCGTAGGAAATTGGGGAATTGCTAAACTAACACCATAAAACTGAATGCTTGCAGAAGCATCGATTAAATTCAAAGAACATATCAGAGCACGACATAGCAGAGTGCAAGGAGAGGAAGCATAGGTCCTACGTGAAGCCACGCCGCTCTACAACGGCAACACCATGGTAGCTGATGGAGACTGTAGACACAATCTATGTGTCGACGAGCATTTTGTAACCCCATGTCAAACCATCGCCGCTACCCCTAGTGAACGTGACAATGCCTGCGAACACGTCCAAGGCGCCATTACCGAGCAACAGCAGCATGAAAATGGCACTGGCGGGCGGTAACCAGAGCCTCTGATTGCTGCTGATGCTAGGCTCAGTCTCATGACCTGATAGGGTAGCTGGCTAGCTGCTGCCGCAACAACCAGTATCGCCTCCTCTCAGTCCACCCACAACGTGTTTGATAAAAAGCCCCAATTGTTAAATTGCTTTCATGAGAGAAGTGATTTGCATTGTATTAGAAAGCTTGTCTCAGCATTTAGGTAAGGTTGCTACGACAACACTGCTTGGTAGTGTGTATATGATTTCTTAGTCCTTTAAAAATTGATGTTATTGGTCCTTCATTTGTAGAAAAGTTAGCATCAAGCTAGACTTGCACATGCAACAAGATGTGTCCCCATCTTCAGAGATGAACATGACATATGCATACATATTAAATTTTTATTTCTTGCAGGTTGCAGCTATAAGAATGCTGGTATAGGAATGCAATATTTTCTCTTGCAGATACAAAATGCAATTTACTTTTAAGGAATAATTAGCTCCATAATACTGTAAAAGTGACAAATTAGCAAAATACCACTGACTGTTAGTATGACATGTGGGGAGTGGGGTTTGAGCCCACATGTCAACGAGACAATGGTATCTTTCTAAATTTGCAACTTTGTCATTGGTATAGAGTTAGTTGTCCCTTATTTTAAAATTGAGTCGGTGACTGGTTAATAAAGTTCTTTGTTTTAAAATTATTAGTCCTATGGCTAATAAGGATCTGAGGAGCCCCCTCATGCATGGGTTTGAACCGACAGAATTAGGGAAGGACAAGCCATTGATCCTGACTAGAGGGTGTAGGTGCTACCGAATGCCAAGCCAAGAGATCAGCAAATTGATGGCGATAAAGGTACATCAATGGAGAATAACATATGCAGGAGACAAGGTTAAAGTTTAGTTCTCTATTAGCATTTATTTTTGTTTACTTTCAAGCATTATAAAAAATCCAGTTTTCCATGATTTATGAAGAGTAGCAAAATAATATCTCAAGCCTCCAGGACGCGGGTGGCCGGGTGTGTAACTCATGCTCCGACTCAGCGACGGCACGTGGAAGCCATGGCGCCACCTCGAGTGCTGGTGTGAGCATGGTTGTGATCTACATGCTCGATAGTAAGTAAGATGTTTGATGAAATAATACCTTAGCTAAGTGACTTTGGTAAATTTCTAATCTTTATTGAAGGCTTTTTGAGGTGGTGCAACTTCGAGCCATAATGCCATACTACTTCTCCAATGTATTGTGTTATATAATGACTCAACTAAATGGGTTATTTTACCTATAACATAAAAATTACATATGGGAATTTGATTTTGTTCATTGATTTTTACTATATGTTTGATGCATATTGAGTTGGGTGTGGATACATGTCCAAGAACTTAGATGGTTTGGAAATTACTCTATTATACTCATGATATCACAAGGTTGCTTATTTCAATTTTTTCTCATCCTATGTTCACTGGGATTATCCTGCTTCCCTGTGCTGCATGATTGCTTTCCAGATCTTCAACAAGGAGAAAGGAGTTCACACATTATTTTGTCTAATCCAACTTCGAGACAGTATTTGGATGCGAGGAAATGAGAAGAGACTAGAAGTTACTTTACCCGTTCTTTTTTACTTGTAGTCATCGTTTTAACTCTATGCTTTTAAGAAATGATATAAGATTACAATTTTACCCCTAATTCGTGTGATTGTAATGATAAATGTGTCATTTACATCCAAATAATTAATAATCGAGTGGAGTAATAGTTATGACAATATTTTACGAAGATAGGGTCATATTTCACCTAAAAAAGTAGTCATATTCTTTTGGAGACAATTTTTTTTCCCTAAAAGGACAATTAAAAAAGAACAAAGGGAATAGATTTATTCTGTTTGGTATTGTAACGTCCAACACTATGAAAACAATTTTTTTTGAGAAAAAGCACTGTAATAACTAAGAGCACACGTCTGTTATCTGTTTTGTGTGATCTATAGAAAAAGTACTATTATGCTAAAAAGATACTCTTTAATGAATAAGACATTTTTTTTGTAAAATAATTGAATTACAAATATAGTATAAAATATGAAATACATTTTTGTATTTTAATATATGCTTTGTCTTATCTGCATGGCCCATTTTAGTTTTTACTCAGGCAGGTTTGGGAAATCCGAGTGTATGAATTGCAGTACATGTTTTGAGGAAAAGGATTTTAAATAAAACAAAATTGTGTACTGAGTTATAATGTTGGAACAAGCTTTCTCGAATTTTTTTAGCTCTTGATTTGAATGTTTTGTATAATAATGGCAGTCTCCTATCTTGATAGCTTCAATTTGAAAGAAGTGCACAAGTCTATTCTTGAATAAAGTATTACATCTCTATATATTCTTATATTTGCCCATTTATCACCCCCAAAATGTTTGATGAAATGCCTACGTTAATTGATCCATTTATTTACGTGGTCACACGCACTAACCGTTTGGGTACACGTGTAAATGTATATTATGTAACATCTTGTGAAATATGAGGATATTAGTTTACCTTTTCACCATTTTAAATCATCATATCATGGAAGGTCAACTGTCTTACAAAAATCCGATGATTATTTTAAATTATTGATTTAATTTTTTTTTAAATATGTTGAACTCTAACATAATCTTGATTAATTGGAATGCAATACACGCATATGAATGTACAACCGTGCATATTGTTGTATGAGCATTTCTTTTTTCCCAATACTGATGCTTTAAATCTTTGTTGTACGAGCATATTGTTTCTTTTCTCTTCATATTATCTTTTGAAGAAAAGCACAAAAAACTATGAGTGGAGTATACAATGGTCTTTCCTAAATGAGAAGAGTTGAAAGGTTAATCAATCTCCCATGCTTACAGTTGGTTGGATTCGTGATGTCTTTGATGCTTACAAAATATTTTTTTTTCTTTTGTATAGTTCCGTTAGCACTTAGCTTATTTTGTCCAATATCCTGTTTTGTTTGAGGGGTTCTAGGAGATTTGTTGCAAGTCTTTTCCAACTTGGGTACACTAAAAAACAAGAGCGACATTTTCGTCGATGCAATGAATTTCTATAGGTAGTTAGCATTGAATAATACACGGTACATGTTATAGGAGATTCATCAGGCCACGACTGAGGAAGAAGACATCATTGTGCCTCAAGGTACTCTCATTCATAAGTTTTACTATACCTTTCTTTTTTTTCCATTAGTATCTATCTCATGATGTTGGGTGAAAATTTCAGTCTTTTAGTTTCAATTACTAAGACAAAGTTCAAATCAATAGAGGTTCATGGGCACATAGGAACTGATTCATTGCCAGCCTTCACATGAGGAGAGGAGGTGATGGAGGCTGGGTCATAGGCTCCACAGGATAGAACATGGCTCAACCGTTGTTCCTAGGTGCAGTAGAGGCTCACCAGAGGACAGTGGCTATGCAAGGGTGCGTGTATTGGGGAGAGAAGGGCCAATGAGGTCCATGGGTGTGGCTACTCATGGTGGCAGCGACGCGGCTCCAGTAGGTATTGTCGGCACACACAAAGAGACAATCAGTGGAGTGGATTACACAGACAAGGCTTGGACTCGAGGCCCTTGAATGGTTTCGTGTAGACGAGTGACAAGACAGCGCAGGCTGGAAGAGGACATGAGACAACGCACAATCATAGGGAGGAATAATGGCTCATTGGTGTGGAGGTAGGGAAGCCCGTTAGAAAGGGGTTGATGTCAAGGAGCTTAAGAGAAAGACCTGAATGGGCTTAGATTGGGGATCGGATGGATCCCTAATTTTGTTCCCAAAACTCGGACATTTGTTGATTTCCGTTCTTCCCCTTTAATAATTTCAGTCAAGTCCAAATTCATTTGACTTTTTTTGAGACCCCATTTTTTGAGACCCCAAAAACTCAATTTCAACAGAATTTGATCCGGTCTGATGCAAAACTTTATAACAAGTAAAAGGTTCAATTGATTTGGTGGGCCAATTGCCAGGTGATGCCTGCACATAGGATGAGATGGGTGGTGATGACGCTCGCCCCATGACATGCATGGTGCATACTGAAGGGCCGACAAGATCAAAAAGGGTGGTAGAGGATCGACCTGTCCGAGATTTTACAATTTCGCAAGATCATTTTATTTATTCTTTCTTCAAATTACTTAATTTTGCAATTTATAAGTGTGCTGTTGTTACGATGCCAATGCGGTACTACGGAATTGTTTGTGATTCGCTTTAATTTCAAACTTTTAAGGGTTTAATGTTTGATATTTCTTGTTCCAGCACTAATATAGATAACTGAGATTATCACTTTTTATGTATTTTTTGGTTTTGCATTATTTTGAAGTTTTGATGTCATATGTTTTTGGTGATGCATTAATTAGAGTTTTTTCACGCATGCATACACCGAATTTAATGTTTAAATCAATAAGTTTGTCTTAAACTGCTATCGTTTTATAGAATATTGGATCAAAAACAATAACTATTTTCATAAACATGCAAGAAACATGCACCCGTTTACTAGTAGAAAACCAATAATTGGAAGTTTAAAGTATTAAGAATTGCTTGTTTAGAGCTTAAATCTTACCCTATGACTCAAAGAAGTTGGAAGTATATGCTAAAAATTAATGTTTAGAGAAGTGCCAAAAATTGCATAGATAGGGCTTGAATCCAATAGAATGAGAAATGCTAAAATTGCATAGATTGAGCTTAAATACTATAGAATGCTTAGAGGAAGAAAAAAATGGCTATGTTTGGGATTGAACCCACAAAACCTCATGCATGAAATCTCCCCTTCCTAACCAACCAAGCCAATGTTGGCTTCTAAGCACTAATAGGAAATTCAAAATATTTGGGGGTAAAACTGTACCCCCATGTCCAAAGGTAGATCCGCCCCTGCGTATGGCTCATCAACATATTTTTTATCAAGGTATCTAGTTTAGCATGTGCATGAATAAAAGAGATATAAGAATCCAGCAACCCAAGTGACTAGAGGCTTGACTTTCACCATCACATGTCAGTTTTTTGTCACCCAAGCTGAAAAACTCACCAATATTACTTGTCTACATTCTATATATAGCAAACTGGATAGCCGCCACATGTATCTCAGCTGCTACATATATCACTCCCACTCGATGATAAGTAACTAATAGAAGTGCCCCAAAAGCTTACTTAGGCAGAATTTTTATGAAAGTAGCAAGACAAGGGTTTCGTTTTGATAATTAATACACAGCAATTATATGAAGCATGCCAACTAACCTGGTTAAAGCCAGCAATCAAGGTTAAGGGAACCCATCCCTGTTCATCCATATGCTTTCGCAAGAATAAATCTTTGCACAAATTGTCGGAACTGCAAAAAAACAAACGATATATTGACAAATTGAGTTTTCGGCAGTGATATATAGTTATATACAGATTAAGTGTTTCATGTAAATGTAGACAAACAATGACCTAAAATAGTATTCTATCTGCTTCAGCAGTTCCGCTCGAACAACTTCTATTGGAGGAATCAATATAGTTGGGGGGCTTGCTGGATGTGGCACAAAAGGCAGGGTCTGAATGCCTTCTGAGGGTGGTGCAGCAAAATAGTAAAGAGCAGTTGCCATGTCTGCTAGATAAGATCAAGCAAATCGTCACAACATAACAATGGCACAAGTCCACATTCACACAAATTACATGCATGACATACCAGGGAACCCCATGGGCGGCCCATAAGGTGGTGCTTGTGGAGTAGAAGGGCCAGCATATGGTGGGGGAGGAGGTGGCGCTGCCACCCCAGCCAATGGAGGTGGAGCCCTGATGTAGGACAACTGGGGGCCACGCTGCTGGTGCCCTGGCCCATGCCCATCCCTGCGACCTCCGCCACGGCGGTGTCCATCAAATCCCCCATGGTGCTCCTGGCCTCGTCGACCACCACCACCACCACCGTTGCCAAGACCACCATTCGCCCTCCTGTTCCCCCCACCATACCCGCCTCGGCTGTGTAAATGGGAACTGAAACGCCCGCTCTGATGATCACCACCACCAGCATTGTTTCTAATGTTAGGCACGTAAACCGGGGATGGTTCTGGGCCAGCGGCATGCTTCTCCGGCACGTTCCCCGCAGGCATCACAAGGGCACGCCTCGCCTGCGGATTGCGCACTGGAGCAGCATGATCAGGATCAACGTTCGGAGCACCCGGATTGTTCAAAGACACTGGCGAGATCACCGCTCCCTGAGACAAGCATGACCACAACAAAAGCCAATCCCATCAAAAGATACTAATAATAAACCTTTATTTTTACATTCATAACGGAATAAGTAGTCAAGTGAACTCACTGCGGAAGGCGAAGGGGAGGACGCCTTGGGGGACGCCTTAAGCGGCGGCGGCGGCGAAGGAGACGCCAAGCCGGGGAGCGCTGGCCAGGACTCGGCGTCCATGATCGGGCCATGGGCCACCTCGACAGCCACCGACCCGTTCGGGAGCTTCCAGGCGGCTCCCACCTTCTTCGCAGGCGGTGCGGTAACCGCCGCCAGGAGGGGACCATCAGACGGAGGGTTACCCGTGTCCCCGGGGGCGGCGTGGGCATCCACACTCGAAGCCATCGGTTCCGCTAATCCGATCAGCCGGTAGTGCCCCCGCGGCAGCTGAGAAGGCAGAAACTGCGTCGTCGGCGGCGGACGAGGCGGCTGGAAGGGTGGGATACTGGGTTTGATATTTTTAGGTGTTGTTCCAAATATTGCGTGAGGCGATCCGAGCACGGAAGGTGATCGGATCGGGGAGGAGGACGAGGACGAGGAGGAGAGCAACGGGAGGGCGAGGGTGCGGCCGGGTGGGCACGGAGCCTTCGTCGCTCTGCCTTCCTTCCCTTCCCTCTTGGTGGACGCGGATCCTTTGCCGGTGTGGCACAAAAGGGGCGACGGGGCGTTCACACTGCATACCACCGCCCGTGCCGATCCGATGGGTCGGGTTGCGAGGGCCCACGGCCCCATCTCTGGAGCTACTCTTTTTGGCCGACCGAGCTCTACAGTCGTGGGACGGGCACGTGGGTCCAGCTAATCGTTAGGCGCGACTGGACCGTCCGATGAAATATGGACGGTCCAGGGGTTGCTGCGGATCTACGTCCGGGGAAAGGTGAATATTGTGACCTATGAGGTTCCCGAATCCACCAGTTTAGCCGCAGCCAGCTAGTCTGGACTCACCGTCTCTGTCTCTTTGAAGTAAAGAAATTACTATACAGAATTATTTGAGTATAGGAATTATATAAAAATTAGTATAGATATTATATTATATATCTTTACTTATCTGATTGTGTAATAAATAATTCAAATTAAATGCTTTAAACATTTCAAAAATTGAAAAGAACAAAAAATATTAATTTATTTTATCAAAATACTAACCATGACCATTGTCGTTTAATCCAACAAATATAGATACATCAAATACTTATGCAATAGCTCCTTTAAAGGAGCTGGTTCTCTCGTTGGCACTAGCCTCTTTTTTAATATCCCTCTCCAAATGTTTATAATTTTTCAACACCCCGCATCTTTTTGGCTCTATTTGACATTGTTTTAAAATATGAGTTGATAACAATTATTACGATATGTTTTACTATTTATGACAAATATATTCTATTATCATGCTCCACAACACAGCATACACAGCATACACTTTTTCTAACAATACCTTTTTTTAATTTCTTTATGCACGCTCCAATCCTACTTAACTCTATTAATCACTCTATTTGTTTTTTCACATCGTTCAATCATATGAAGTTGAAAAATTACATCATTAAAAAAATTTAATCGTCTACTCTCTTCATATTTATTGTTTCTATATCTATTTTCATTACGTGAAGCTAAGAAGTTGTATCATATAAAAAATATGCAATTCTACAACTCTCCTACTTTTTTTGTAATTTGTATGGAATTCTCATACATTATTTCAACAACTTTATTTCAAATAGACCCGCAATAATATGCAAGATTTCAGATAGTTTTCTGTGAAGGTTACACAATTTTTAAAACAGAGGGCAGCTGAAGCTTGTTCACAGAAACAAAATACTGCAGTCTCTAAAAAGGTTCAAGACACTTGTACACACCACCAAACAAATGTCACCCAACAAAAGGTTCAAGACAGCTCGTTCACAGTAAATTAGAGGACGCTAATTCATATCTTGATATAAAATGATAAACTGGTGCCACCTCAGCGAAATACATACAGCAGGTGTTACTTTTGTTTGCTTGATCAAACTTACAACCAATAACAACTGAATTAACTGGGCTCCAATCCCTGACAACCCTAACACTCGAGCTCCAGAAGAAAAGGAACAAAACAATATAAACGAATAACCACTTTTTCGACGAATTTTAGCCGCCCTTTAGGAGTCGAATTGCTGGTAGGAGGTGAACGTTTGCCCAAACTGCCACCACGCCGGCACGACGTCCTGGAAGAAGAGGTACTGACCGCCGGCCGACAAGATGCCGAAGCTAAGCGGCTGCCCGACCAGCGCGGCATTGCACTGCCAGTTGGCTCCCCAGTTTCTCGACATCTGGATCCACCCCGTGTTCGGCCCCTTCACCCACATGTTCTTTATCGACCCAATCCCTGCCATATTTGTGACCAAAACCAGCTCGAAGTAGTTGCACCCGTTCATCGTAAATCTCACTCCTCCCTGCCTCCAGCACTTAACCCTGCATTTACAGTTTCATATGCGTTGTTCACCATATTAGTTTGGTTAGTTTTATGCATCATGAGTATGTATGTTTGATTGGGAGGCATTAATTACATGTCAGAATTTGATCAATATAAAAAGTATGGCATGATAAAAAAAATAGTTACGGAGAGCTGGTTGATCTGAAACAAAAGTAGTGTTAAAGATTTTGCCATTTTCATGTACACACAAAATTTGGCACATTTGGCTAGTTTTACTTAGGTAGTGGTGGCGAAGACATGCTAAATAGTCTTGAGTAGCAAAAGTATGACAAAGAAGTAACAATGACTAATTAGGCCGGCAAGTGCTAATTTTTTGGCTTAGCATACAACCAAATACACCCCATGTTACGTGTTACCAAGAGAGTGTGGGTGTATAGCTAGACTTACTGTTGGTAGAGGACTGGAACTATGCCTCCCTGGTAGATGCCGATGTTCTCCCAGGCGGGCTGTGACATGTCAAAGTGTGGGCGGGGCGGGTTGCACCAGCCGCCGTTGTCGTTCGGGAGATCCCAGTTCGGCGGGCAGAGGTTGGTTGCCGTGACCGTCACCGCCGTGCCCATCTTGCACCACTGCGGGTCCTGCGCGTAGTCGCAGATGATCAGGTAGCACTGCCCGCACGATGCCCCGTCGTTGAACAACACCGTGCTCAGCGCCGCGTTGTTCACGCCGTACCCTTGGTCGTACAGGTTCCCATAACCGCATGCACCACCTGCATGCATACAGTTAATGGCCCATGTCAGACTCCATTTGGATAGCAATACCCTACGCTCAGGATGACAATGGAAAGTTCGACGCATGACGCATGAAAAGAGAAAAGACAACTCACGCTCAGCATGACAATAGAAAATTCGACAAAGGTTGGCTTTACCCATTGTGCCAGAGGCGTCGCTGCCGCCGTAGAAGGTAGCGGTGGCCGGAAGCCAGTCCGACTTGGCCGGTGAAAAAAAACCGAGTGCCAGAACGGTAAACAGCAGGAAAGGCTTCCCCATCTCCAATATGTACGTATATGACGAACTGCCTACTCAAGAGAGCAATGAGGCAAATGGATTCGGAGATGATGAAGTAGTGTTCGTGGCAAATGAGGTGCTTAAATAGGATATAGCGCCAGTGCGTCCGGACATGAATTCCAAAGTGAAATGATTGTCATATGATTATATTCAAACATGCAACTGCTATGCTAATGATCCAGCGTATATATGCACATGGCCCTAACGTCCAGGAATTGACTTGCAAGTTATGATGATTGATTTGCTAGTCTAAAGTTTCTCTCTTTTCTCCATCCAATAGATGATTAATTTGAGAAAGCAAATAAACTTCCTTCTACACAAGTATGGTCTTGTCTAACACTAGTTAAAACTAGGACTAGACTAGTTTTATTGCAGGAAGACCAATCTTGCACGCAATTAGGTGTGGAATGTTCTATAATTTTTAGTTATTATTTCTCAAAAAAATGTTTTAGTTTCTCGTTAGTTAGGCTAATCTAAAGGGAGCGTACATAGCACATAATAATTTTAACTACAGCCGTTGCATTAGCCATTAATGAATCGTATCTTCTAGTCTGCCCTATGCAGAGGAACTTATCATACCAGTTGGTTGAATCAGGGAATAATACATATTTCAGCCCCTATGTACACGGGCTAACACGGCATAGTTGCTAACTTATCAAAAGTTAGATTTTTTGGTGACGATTAATCGGATTATACCACCAGTTAATTATTTGAGATCACTAAAAATCATGAATATATTATATGCGGCGATTTATCACTGCTAATAACTAATCAGACGATTTATTAATCAGTGTTGGATGCCGACTTTTTATGTTGTACACTTAAATGGCATGCACCATTTCTTTTTCTTAGTTTTTAAAAAACCTTCACGGCTAATATGGTATGTGCTGGTCTAAATATCTCATCTATTAATTTTTATTAGATTTTTTATGCAATATTATTTAAAATTTTTGTGTTTCTAATAGAATCTTTCATATTCATCAACAAGATGCCATTCGCTATGAGTACTTGCATCCTGAGAGTAATTTTGTTCTGTTCCTCTTTTTTAACAGATAACCATTCCGCAGCTGATCTAACCACACCACTCATCCAGAATGATAGATTCTTAGTTATAAACTTGTTTCAATAATTCGATATAGTTTCTTATTACATTTCAACCGACGCAATCCAGTTGGCTAATGACAAACCTTGCAATGATCTGTTTTCTTTCAACGGATTATGGCTTATGACTAGTTTTCTTTATTGAACCCAACGATATCATTTCCTTGGATTTCTTTCAACAATTAATGTTCAGCAACTATTGGAATCGCTCATTGATAATTCTATCTTCCTATCTTTTTTTTAGACTATAGTACAATTATGTGGCAGTTTGTGTAGAGCTGCATCATTTTGCTGGTTTTGTTTAGTTACTGTATCAATCACTGTACTAATTTACAATGGAATTTTGATCATTTTTTGACGATTTTTTTAAATAACTCATTAAAAAATTAATTTCAAAACTAAACCAAAACTTTAAAAAATAGCAAAAATAACCTTTAATCGCTGGATTCTAACAATGATTGGATTTCAATCGTTTATAGAGCCATGACTGAAGAACTGTCGTAGTCCAACTGCCTCGTTGGTCTAGCACAAAATCTTCAGTCGTTAACCCGTTAAACTACTGAGAGCTGAGATGGATTTGTGCAGCTGGGCCACGTCAGCTCCAGTCACTGTTAGTGAAGGTTATTTTTCAAAATTTTAGGTTAAGTTTGAAAATAATTTTTTTAATTGTTGCTCTTTGATCCCGCGACTAAGGGCTATTTTTGTTATTTTTTAAAGTTTTGAGTTAGTTTTGAAATTAATTTTTTAATCAGTTATTTTAAAAAAATTCCGTTTTTGGTTGTATTTTCTACGTAATCTCTCTTCAACAAAGACCAATAGTGCACAAGTTGCGGTGTAAGGCTGTCTCCAACAGGCTTGGCTCTTGCTTGGCTCTTAAACAGAATATTCCCTGCCACGTGTGCGAACACCATCTCAAAGCACCAAGCCTCCAACAGCTTGGCTCTTGCTTGGCTCTTAGCGTGGGCCCCACACTCCTAACCACCAACCAAACACCAAGCAAGAGCCAAGCACTCCAATGGCTTGGCTCTTGCTTGGCTCTATACAATTTAACAATTATATATTCAACGAATTTGTATTAATTCATTAAATTCAATATTACCAATATATTAATATATTACCTACGAAATTAAATTCGATATTTGCGACAAAAAAAATAAATTCGACATTTTGGATTTAAAAATGCACTTAAAAAAATAGATATTAAAATTCGAATAGCGGTACATGACATAATTGCGAAATACAAAAAAATTAAATTTGCAAACAAATGCCTACTACAAAATCCGGTAAGATGCTACTCGTCGGTGTTTCCTTCGAAACGTTGCCAAATGTGCTCGATCAAGTCTCTTTTGAGTTGTGTGTGCGTGGGTTGTGCACGGATGGCAGTATTTCTTCGAAGTACATCTTCGAATAAAGGTGTACCCCCAGAGTGAATCACAGGCGCTACTACCGTGGATGTGTCCGGATGATCATTGTAGTCATAGTTGGCGGCATTGTCGTCGCGCTCGTTCTCTATGATCATATTGTGCAAGATCACGCAAGTCCCATGATCTTCGCGAGAGTTGACTGTCGCCAAAATCGTGCCGCACCGTGCACGATGGCAAATCGAGACTGTAGAACTCCGAAAGCCCGCTCAACATCTTTTCTCGCTCCTTCTTGCTGTTGTGCAAACAACCGATCTTTCACCGTCTGTGGGAGGGGTATCGTCTTCACAAAGACAGCCCACTCCGGGTATATACCATCGGCGAGATAATACCCCATGTTGTACTGTCGGCCGTTGACAGAGTACTGAACATGAGGAGCCCGCCCTTTCAACACATCGGTGAATAAGGGCGATTGGTTTAGCACATTGATGTCGTTGTTGGAGCCTGCAACACCAAAAAAAGCATGCCATATCCAGAGATCATACGAAGCTACCGCTTCAAGTATAATCGTCGGGACTCCATAATCTCCACGAGTGAATTGACCTTTCCATGCTACGGGACAATTTCTCCATTCCCAGTGCATGCAATCAATGCTTCCTAGCATACCTGGAAAGCCACGGGACTCTCCTTGTTGCAGTAAGCGGTGGGTATCGTCGACGGTGGGGCTGCGAAGATATTGGTCGCCAAATATGTCGATGACACCCTGTACGAAGTGCTCCAAGCATTGAATCGCCGTGGACTCCCCAATCCGCACGTACTCATCGACGGCATCGGCGGGGCCACCGTACGTGAGCATACGCATTGCTGCGGTGCACTTCTGTAAAGGGGACAGTCCACGGCGATTAGTGGCATCCCTTCTTTCGGTGAAGTAGGGGGCCCACCCACCTAGAGCTTCAACGATGCGGAGAAAGAGGAGTTTCGCCATCCGAAAACGCCGGCGGAAGATACTGTCAGGGTAGACGGAATATTCGGAGAAGTAGTCGGCGAGGAGCCGTTGATGCCCCTCTTCGCGATCTCTGTCAATATATCTCCTATTGCTGCTTCGGCGGCGTCCACGGGATGATGAAGCATCAAGTCGGGCGTAAAGACCGGCGATGATACGATCTTCCTCCTCCTCCTCCTCTATGAATTCCACTAAGAAATCCTCAATTTGGTTCATGGCATCCTCCTCGGAGCTATGTGTGCTGGAACTAGAGCTAGAAGACATTTTGTGAGTGGCTAATGAAACTGGGTTTTTAAAGAGCTACGCTGTTTGAGAAGATAGTTGGATAGTGAAGAGAAGTTTTGCGGAGGGGGTGAATATATAGACAAAGAGTCCAACGGATATATTACAACGGCTATATTCCAACGGCTATATTTGAACGACAATTTTCGAACGTCTATTTTGCAACGGCTATATTCCAACGACTATATTTGAACGACAATTTTTGAACGTCTATTTTGCAACGGCTATATTCCAACGGCCAGATTCCATAGTTGGATATCAGAGTAAAATTAAGTAGAAAATCATATATAGATTAATAACAGAGGATACATAGTTGGCTACAAGACATAATTCAAAATAAAATAACTAATCATCGCCAGCATTAAGTTTGTCCCTTAGAATCTTCAGCCCTGCATCGTACTCCGCTTTTTGCGCATCGTCGAAGATGGATTTGTCGAGACTTATCATTTTTGTGTACG
This sequence comes from Pharus latifolius, assembly GCA_019359835.1. Lineage (NCBI taxonomy): Eukaryota > Viridiplantae > Streptophyta > Magnoliopsida > Poales > Poaceae > Pharus > Pharus latifolius. The sequence goes on along the minus strand of CM033321.1, from coordinate 6,124,155 downwards.
CCTTATACAAGGCGGATCTTTCCTTCGCCTTCGCCAAGGCGCGCAAGTTATCTGACATATGGAATATGTCCTTCCTCTTCTCGGCTCAGTTGGATTCATTTTGGATGAAGGCATCGAGATCTGCTCTCGCTGCCGACGTAGAATCCTGCGAGTCATCAACCTTTCCCTTACCTCTGCGCTTCGCCTTAGCAGAGTCTCGTCCTTCCGGCCGTGTCTGCGCTGGTGGCACGTCATCGTTGTTGGACGATGACGTGTATGTGCCCGACTCGAACAATCTGCTTCTTTTATTGGGAGGATCAACATAAGCTGCGGACCACTTAGGTTGACCGCGAACCGCCGTCCACCAATGATCCAACACAAACGGATGACCCATCTCCGTCTTGTACATCTCGCGGGCCTGCGCCATGAGTTGGTCGTCTGAACGACCGCTGGCATAGACTTCCTTAAGTCGGAGCCAAACACCGTTGAATTGGACCACCTTTTTATTTGTTCGTTGCCAGTGGTCCTTACAGTGTTTGGTCTCTCTTCTCCTACTTGCCGGCACGGTGTTGTTGTATGCCGTTGCTACGTTGCCCCAGTACATGTCGCACTTCCTATTGTTTCCATCAATAGGATCGAGCGAATTGTTGAGCCAAGAGCTAATCTGCATGTAGTTAAAAAAATTTGGATATCGAAGTCGACCTAAATATATTTCTTTCATAGCACTCGTGTATGAAAATTCAAAATGTTACCAGTTTGATATCGTCATCGTTAGACCACGGTAAGCGCTTGGGCTTTCGGCCAACATCCACAACATCTCTGGTGTTGGTGTCATCGACGACAGGTCGGGCCTCCAGATCGGCCGGAGCATAGTCTGGAGTACCGTTATCGGAGACAGACGCAGAGTGCGGCTGAGGTGGGGAAAACTGCGGACATGTCGGTGGCATGCCGACAAAATGAAAATTTTGGCTATATTGTGGGGGCGGTGGAATTGCGTGGCCGTGTGGTGGATATGGACGATAATTTTGGCTATATTGTGGATATGGCTGGTAATTCGGTGGATACGCTTGGTAATTGGGTGGATACGGCTGGTAAGTCGGTGGCTGCGAAAAACCGGGTTGCTGTTGGGTGTTTGGGGCATCAGTGTTTTCGCCGGGAGATTGGGAAGAGCCAAGCCAATTAACGAAACCGCCAGGTGGATTAGAATCCATGTCGAATTTTTGGAAATTTTTGCAGTAATTTTGGAGTGGTTTTGGGTGTGGATGGGTGAACAAGTGTGAGTGAAAATGGTGAAATAACATGTCTTTATATAGGGGAGAGCTGAGAAAAAATTCTGTGATTTTTTTGGAAATTTTTGGGATTTTTTATGATTTTTTAGGACTAAAATGAATTAAAAAACACTGCAACGGCTATTTTTAAACGGCTGGAAAAAACGGCTATTTTTACTGAGGCTGACAGGTGGGGCCCGCATTTATTCTCTCCCAACGGCTCTTTTTGTAATTCACTCGCTGACAGTGGGCCATCAGAAATCAGACCCCACCTGTCAGCCTCTACGGCTGTAATTAATTACGTATATAAATATTTCAATTAAGCAATATTCCTAAATTACTACTACGGTCAATTTGTATACACCAGTCAATGGCAGGTGGGCCATCAATTTTGGTGGCCCCACAAATCAGTGACGGCAGCTAACATAAACACGCGTCGCCGACGTCGTCCACGCAGCGCAGTGGCGGGCCCCACGTCGATTTAAACCGCGTGCCACGCGGCCTCAAGCTTTACCCCCGTATGACATGTGGGGACGCGTCTCATGGGGCCCAGATGTCAGCGACGGTTTCCAAAATTGGTGCGGTGCGTGCAGGGACTGACACCGGCACGATATTCGTGCGCGTGGGGCCCACGCTACAATTTCTCTGCACCGTTGAAACCGGCACCCAATGAATGACATGTGGGACCTTTTATTCTCTGGTCCCACATGTCAGAGCGTTATTTATGTGGGTATGTGTGGCCGTTCGTCGTCTCGGTGGGGCCCGCTAAGCGCTGCCGTTCGCGTCATCGTCTTCTCCAACGGGGGCGCGTCGTCGCCGCGACCTCGCCTCGCGTTCGCTTCACCCCGAAGAACGCGGACGTCACCTCGCGCCGAGCAAACGCCGAGAGGTTTTCCGCCGCCGTCGACGCGAGCCGCCGCTGCCGTCGCCGTTGGAGTTAGCCTAAGAGAGGTTGGTCAATATAAAAAATCTAAAATGGACAAAGTCTAATGGTAGGTACGCCCACTAAAAACATAAGCCAAGCTGGGCCGTCTATGGCTTGGCCCATGGGTCGCTGGAGGCGACGTTGAGGTGACTCGTGCATCGCACGGAAGCCATCACCCTTGGTACTTAAGTAATACTTTTATGTTTGGTTATAGTTTTAACTAAAATCTGCTAGAAATTTAATTTTTTTAAATAAAGTATAATAAAATAAACTTCTCAGATAAATTTAAACCTATTTGGAACTGAAAAATACTGAAAAGGTTAAGTTTCTCTCCCAAGTTTCTTTAAAAAGTCTCTAGAAAACATTTTTAATAGAAGTTTAAATATTCTGAAACAGAATCACTTACTGATGTTAATGCAAATGAGAAATGATAGAGGCAGTGGGCAGACACCAATAATCAATGATGGCCTTTTAATACAGCCGTCTTTAGGACAGTAATCGATACAAAAGACACAATGGTACATTGTCATTTAATTTATTCTCTCTCAATTATCTAATCAACGAATCAAAGCTCGATTTGATAACCATAAAACTCACGCTACATTATCCTTGCTGTAATACTACTACAGTGTGTGTTATCTACAGTACCAATGCATTTTCTAGTGTCTTTCGTCCCCTGCCTTTTGTGCTGCAATACAGGGAGACAGGGGTCTCGTTCCTAAAATTGTCTTAGTCTCTAATTTATCTGTGTTTCATGAGACGTTTCAACAGAATATTTTTTAGCATATTCTATGTCACGTATACAAAGTATCATCTGAAGCACCTTCTACTCCAACCCATCGACGCTTCGCGAGGCGCTTCACGTGGGGCCCGCATATACAATATTTATTACAGATTAACAAATCACTAAAATAAAATTCGGATAATTCGAAGACAACAAATTAAAAGATAAATATTGTAAATAATGAAAAAAAAATTAAAATTATTTTTATTTGAAGGGCACACGGGAAAAAATATGACACATACTAAATTAAAATTCGACAACAGTTGGCTGTTAACGACCGCACAAACAACTACTCTTCGGCCCCGTCGCCCCCGAAACGCTGCCAAATGTGATCGACAAGATCCCGTTTCAGTTGTCGATGCGTTGGGCGAGCATGGATCGCATTATTTCGATCTAGCATATGTTGGAAAATTGGCAGAGCACTACCGTGGATAGTAGGTGATGTCATGGTTGATGTCTCTTGACTATCGTACAATTAAGTGATCGGGTCATGAAAGTGCCGCTTATCCTTGATTATCATGTTATGGAAGATGACACACGCGTTCATAATATTGGCAAAGGTGGATTGTCGCCAAAATTGACCGGGGCCGCAGACAATAGCAAATCGAGTTTGCAACACCCCAAACGCTTGCTCTATATCTTTTCTTGCCCCTTTTTGATGTTGTGCAAATAACCTGAGTTTGTTCGTTTGGCACAAGGGTACGGTCTTCACGAAAACAACCCACTCGGCGGCCTCACGTGTTTTGTGGGGCCCACGTGTGTCTCGCGCCGCACTATCTCATGTTTGCCATAGCCGCTGACATGCGGGCCCAAATTTTTCTTGGCCCACCTGTCAGTGCGCTTCAACGGGGGTACGCCATCTCCGCTCGCTCGCGCGTGGGGCCCACAAAACGCGTCGCCAGGCAGTGCCACCTACTCCAACGCTGCCGCGTGTGCGCATGAGGCGTCGCCCGGGCCCACCTGCAGATCTTCGAGGGCACCGCGTGGGGAGACGTCGTCTCTCTCTTCTCCGATGTGAAAAATTATTTTTTTATACCCGGGCTCACCTGACAGAGCGATGAGACGACTGGGTTGAAGTAAGTCTTATGTGTATGCACAACAACACAAGCAAGTGAAGTGGGGTCAGTCCAAACTCCCCACGCTGGGTTAGCGTGGCGTCTTTTCCCCAATCGATTATTTATTTGTTTTTTGTAAGAATCCCCATCGGATTAGTTCGTGGCTACTCTATGCCCAATTGCAAAATTGACCTAACACACAAGTTGATTCGGCCCATGGACTGAGCCATATTTCTGGCGCCATGATAGGCTTGGTCTGGTCAACCCATCCCGGCCCATCTAAACCCCAGCATGTGAGGGTACGCATAATTTTCCACGCACTATGTCGTGCACCGCACAGTGCTAATCTACTAAATTATGTTGCAAATACTAAACCCAGTACTGAACTCAAAATACTTCAATATGTGACAAAAAGGATGTACATCATGTACATATCCAAAAAGGAACCAAGGAATGAAATTACACATGCAATTAATTTGGCTTGATCATATATCGGTCGCTTTAGTAATTAGTAGTCGAACTGCCGGTTGCTGGTGAAGGTCGTGCCGAACGTCCACCACGAGGGCACGATGTTGTCGATGTACAGCGTCTGGCCGCCGGTAGACGTCACGGAGAAGGAGAGCACCTGGCCGAGGAGCGCCGAGTTGCACTGCCAGTTTGCTCCCCAGTTCCTCGTCAGCTGGATCCACCCCGTGTTCGTCCCCTTCACCGACACCGACTTCACCGACCCGCTTCCCGCCACGTTCGACACCAGTATCAGCTCGAAGTAGTTGAACCCTCCCATGGTGAACCTGATCCCTCCCTCCCTCCAGCACTTCACCCTACATGTATATGTGTCATTGGAAGTACACTATGTGGAAGTAGGAATACTTTATGTCTTTCCCTACTAATTTAAATTTTTTAGTGTGCTGGATATTGCATGAATTTAATATATATTTGGTTGCTCATGTGAGTCTAATCCAACTTAGTGAGAGAGACTCATATAGTTGGGACATGATGAAGGGATGTAAGTAGATGTTGTTTGGTTGGTTGTAAGTATTAATTTATGCAAACTATTATGAAATGTTACTCGATTAGTTGCATAAATAGTTCAAGTGAGAATGTATAACATTAAAAAAATATTAAAACTAATCAAAAACTTACGCAATTGCATGGCTAATTTTATATAAATTAAATTTCATTTATATTTTATAGAGAGATGCCTTTTTTTAATACTATAATAGAGATAATATTGATTTTGAATATAATTTTTCATATGAATTTTTATCACAATAGAGATAGAGTTAATTTTGAATATGATTTTTCATATGATAAATATATAGCATTATAAATATAATGAATGAAATAAAGTTTTTCTTTTTTCTAATTAATGTGAAATTTTTTAATAATTTTTTTAGATTAATGTGAGAATTTTGAATTTTTTTATGTGAGATCAAAATTAATGCAGTACTTCTAATATCACTAAAATTTATTATATGATAGATTATTAGTTTATTTTTATTTAACTCAAATAACTATAAATATACCTTAATAATTTTTAATTCACCTTAATTCATCAAACCCTTAACATACACTAATCACTCTATTAATAACATTACTAGGCGAGGTTGGCCTAGTAGGAAGTTCAATTTGAGCATCCCTAACTCAAGCCATTTTTATTTTTTTTACATTTGTTATGCTAATCCAGTCATGTAACTCAACCAATCAAATATACGGCTCCTCAAAAGATTTTTCATGAATAGATCAGATTGAGATTGATGCATGCAACCAAACAATCCAATACGACATTAGAGTCGGATGTCATAAATTTAAGACATTGTTGATGTAATTTATAAAAGAAATAATTATGGTAAATGAAGGATCCACTCGTGAGACCATCCCAACTCAAGTAGAGACCAAGTCATTGCCCTCAACGAGTTTATAATAGTTTAATCTTTTGATAAATCGGCGACCGTATGAAATTGAGCGCAGTACCAATGCTGTGAATGGATAATATTGGACTTACTGTTGGTAATAGACGGGGATGATGCCTCCTTTGTAGATGCCGATTTGCTCCCAGGCGGGCTGGGACATGTCGAAGTGCGGCCGCGGCGGGTTGCACCAGCCGCCGTTGTCGTTAGCGAGGGCCCAGTTGGGCGGGCAGAGGTTGGTGGCGGTGATGGTCACGGCGGTGCCCATCTTGCACCACTGCGGGTCGGACTGGTAGTCGCACATGATCAGGTAGCACTGCCCGCACGACGCCCCGTCGTTGAACAGCACCGTGCTCAGAGCCGCCGTGGCCGTACCGTACCCCGCCGAGTACAGGTTGCCGTACCCGCACGCGCCACCTACGTTTACACAGTTTTGACTGATATATTCATACTGTTTGTAGTAAAACGCGAGTAGTTTTGAGAGTTTTGTTTACCCATTGTCCCGGAGGCGTCAGATCCGCCGTAGAACGTTGCCGTTCCTTTGCTCCAATCCGCTCTCGCCGACGCGAAGCACGTCGCTGCGACGACGACGAACAATGTGAAGATCGTGCCCATCTCCATTGACATGGGTGAAGATCTTTTAGGGAAATCAGATGGATGCAAATGGTACAGTAAATGAGAAACTATAGTACAATAGAGTACTTTGGTATTGCGGTGAACATGGAACAGCGCTTAAATAGTGCAGGGAATAAGAATGATGGTCATTAGCAGAGAACATGCTGGTGCTATCGCAGTGCTAGCTAAGCTCACATGCATGCAAATGCATGTCAAAATTGGCGCGTTGATTGATTGATGCATGGCTTACTATTTCTCAATTCCTTCTGATAAGCATGACTTAGGAAAATTTATCATGTGGACAAATTGTATTCCTTCCACACCTCTTCTCGTAGTGGAAAATGTCAAATGTATGCTCTGCATGTTCCGTACTTGCTGCTTTCAGAGATTGTACAATTTTCTGAACACACTACGATTAGGTTATGATATAAATGGGGCTAATTGCGTGGTTAATTAATCTCTCTCTCATATGCTGAGTTACCAATCCTTTGTGAAGAATTTTGAGCATAGTAAAGAAATGGTGATGCACATGAGGCCATGAGAGCCCAGCGTCGACGTCGGCACATGCATGGTTCATGGCTGGAAGGTGGCTAAGCAACTAGTGTTAATTAAACTCACCGCAGACGTACACGGCTAATCATTGCCTTTTTGTACATGTTTAGAGGTTTATCGCCCGTACTTCATTCCGATCGATCATTTCGGCGAGTACCATGGTTCTTTGTTTTAAATTGATCAGAGTCGTCCGAACAACATAAAATTAAATCTCAAATTTATATTATGTTTTTATGATATTGTCGATGATGATTTTTCATCATTGAATATATGATAATAATCTTACACTAATAATGATTGAATAATTTAAATCATGAACTTGCATTCTTCTGTTTTATTATCTTAGCCATATTGGGCCAGGGGGAAATTCCTAGAAGAACAAAGGAACGGATGTAGTGCAAGGGAATGGTCCGTAGATAGAACCATCATTTGTTGGTCCTTCTGATAGCCTGTTTGGCTCGCGAAAACAAATTTTTCTTTTTTTTTTTCTGTAAAATCATTAAACTACCTGCAAAAGCAATACACTAGAGCATGGGATAGAAATGAAGATGGTTAAAGACAATTTTCAATAGGGTGTCTCAATATGTGTTTATAGAGAGATATGATACTAATTAGAAGAGATAAAAGAGATGAGAAAGAAGCATATATGATTCAATATATATAGGTGTTTGTACTATTTTTTCTACTAGTAGAATCTGATAAGAGAGAAAAGAAGAAGAAAAGATGTTTGTGGGATTCACTTAAATGCCAAAGTGAGAGATGTTATTATTAGAATTAGAAAATTTTATAAAGATGTTTGATGATGTATCACTAATTTTTTAATTGAAACACATTTTTATCGAGTACAACTATTGGAAATACTCTAATTATTTCATGAAAAATTTTAATTTTCTTGTCTACATTGATCTAGATTATTAATTTATAATCTAACTATCTATAGAGTACAAATTCGTGTCTTTTGTTGTTTAAAGACATACCAATCGACTGCCTAGAAGGCAACAAGTTGCTTTTATTTTGCCAATTGTCTTCTTTTATTTTTCTGTGTAATCTCGCATCCAAGTTTGAGTATGGCATTTCAATTTTCCATCGGTGCGCATGAGGTCTAGTTGCACAATAACATGGTTTTTCCCTTTAGATTTCTTTCGAAAAAATTTCTTTTACTCTTTGGATTAAAAGGCCTTGATTGGAAAAAGGGCATATAATTTTCATGCAATGCTGGCTAGTATGCCAACCACCAAATTACAATGAGCGCAGCGATATGGATGCAAATTACAGCAACATTTTTTTGGAAAACAGAATTGTTATACCAACAAGTCGATGCAGAGAAGATCATAAATAACTGATACATATCTCATTAAAAGGAACAAATAAACAATATAGACATCATCTACAATATCAGTGACTGAAAGAGTCACCATCTCCAGTGGCAAACAGAGCTTCCAAAACAAAATGTTGGGATATGCACCACATGATTGGAAGTCACAGTCTAATACACTATACATACATATCAGGTGCTTCACCCTCATTATTGGATGTTGTGCTTCTTCAGCAACAACATTTCTTTTTATTGAAACCTAGATAGGAGACGCCTCCAAGTAAGCCACCAGCCCACCACCTGAAAGGAACATTTTATGAGTATGGTTCTCGTAGTGAGATGTGATCTTCATCGGATCAGTGTATATTATACAGAGTATTATAGACTATTTGGCCTTAATTAATGATATACTCTCCATTGTTTTTAAAAAAAATCATTTTAACTCAATGTATAGTTCTTAAGAAGTGGAATAATATAATATGTCTTATCTTTAGTATTTAAAATTAGTTTGATAAGTATGTTGTTTTTAGTGAGTAATTAATAATTAAATAGGGTAATGATTATGAGAATATTTTTAAAAAGTGAGATAATATTGCACCTCTAAAATAAGGAAGGATATTTCTTTTTGTACAATATTTTTTTAAGAATGGAGCGAAGAAAAGGAAAAATTACATGCACGGCAAACCAAAGCAGCACCGCGTAGAATGCTTCTGATCAATTAATAGGTGAACTGGAGGTTGCTGGAGAAGGACTGCCCAAACGCCCACCACGACGGCACGACGTCCTGGAAGATGATGGTCTGGCCACCGGTGGTGGTCACCCCGAATGTGAGCGCCTGGCCGTGCAGCTTGGTGTTGGACTGCCAGTTCGCACCCCAGTTCCTGGTCATCGACAACCTGTCCGTACTCGTCCCCTTCACCCACACCGACTGGATCGACCCGCTTCCGGCCACGTTCGTGATCAGCACCAGATCGAAGTAGTCGAACCCGCCCATCGTGAACCGAACCCCTCCTTGCTTCACACATGGCACCCTGAACCATCGTTACTGTATTAAAGCAGCGCTTCCATACTTCTTGTAAAATATACAGTCAGTATTGGAGCAATGGACAGCTATAATTTAGCCGCCCAATTTGATTTATAAGTCGAGCAGTTCACAATTTTTTTTAAAAAAGAAAATCGCTGACTAAGCTTAAGTCAAACCGTCCAGTAGTAAAGAAGGCCATATCATATTATACCTTTGGTACAGCACCGGCACGATTCCTGCCTTGTAGATGCCGATCTGCAGCCAGGCAGGCTGGGCCATGTCGAAGTGCGGGCGGGGCGGGTTGCACCAGCCGCCGTTGTCGCTCGCCAGCGCGTAGTTGGGCGGGCACAGGTTGGTCCCCGTGATGGTCACTGACTTCCCCTGCAGGCACCACTGCGGGTCCGACTGGTAGTCGCACATGATCTGGTAGCATTGCCCGCACGACGCGCCGTCGTTGAACAGCACCGTGCTCAGCGCCGCGGTGTTCGTCCCGTACCCCGTCCAGTACAGGTTCCCGTACCCGCACGCGCCTCCTGCACTTGGCAATGCACTGTGAATTAGGCTTTTGCATGCTTCTTCTTAACCACCAACTAGTGAGAGCAAAGAAAGGTTCCAAAACTGTACCCATTGTCCCGGAGGCGTCGCTACCTCCGTAGAACGTGGCGGTGCCTTTCGACCAGTCTGCCCCTGTCGGCACAAGGCGCAACGTCGCCGCGACGATGAACAACAAGATCAATGGTTTGCGCATGATCTCCATTTTGACGATGAGTGAATTGAGTGTGAAAAATGGAGGTGATTTGCACGGTTCTTAAATAGAAGAAAGAACAAGGCATTGGAATTTAAGTTTTCATGTTTCAGAGACATGCTAAGAACTATGACACATCACACATGTACTTGCGCGCGCAGCTAGAATTGCGCGTTTCTGCAGATCGGTGATCTCTTTCTTCGCAGCTTCTTGGCACTAACATGGTTAAGACTTAAGATTAAGGAAGATTCTTCTGATCGATCTTCATCTACTCATCTTCTATTCCTTCTGATATACCTCCAGTGTCAGAAACAGATGGTACTCACTTCTGCATGTTCTCTGATTCTTGATCAGTGGGAGAATGATTAGCTGGAATTGTTTACTTAGAGATGCCATATAAGTGGATTAGATCACTTGGCGAGAAGAATTATAAATTACTCAACAATTAGCAGCTCACATGAGGACGGTCACCAGGAGAATCCAACTGCATTGTCAGTATGTCACATGGATTATGGCAAGAAGATGGCCAACTATAATAATGTTTCAGAAACAGAATATGCATGGCTAATTGTTAATTAGCAGGAGGCGCAAAGTCGTGGGATGCGTTGACATCCAATGGATTGATTGATTCCTCTGCATACATAGAGTTGAACAGCATGTGATACGTTGGATTTCCTCAATACATGGATGGGTACTCAAATTGATGTGAAGTCCTAGGTATTGCACGTCTGACTCGATCAAGCGCATGCCTACGCATATGTAACCATGCAATCTTTTTGATATCTGAATTTGGAACACTAACTGATTATATTTGAACTTCTCAAATTGATGTTATAAGTTAGGACATGCTAGCCTATTGTAAGTTTTCCATTATCCTATTTCAAGGGAGTAGGATCCTAGTATTTTTATTCAGCTATTTTAGGATATTATCTGTAATTTTTGCGTTGATCAAATATTCTTAGACACAATTTGCATACTGCAATTCTTTCCTTAAATTCAAGTGATCATATCTATATTGATAAAAAAAATGCCATTCATATTTTTTCATAGACAAAATTTCGTCCGTGCCACTAATAAAGTGTGTATTATTGTATCTACCACCGTGTATTAGTATTTTATATTTGTCATCTCTCTCTGATCAACTACTAATTAATGAAACAAATGACATTATTATCCTTGTACAAATATATTTTTTACTTTTGTAAATGTATATTTATGGAGACAATATTTTTTATATAAAAGTATTGTTTATGTGAAATATGAAAATTTTTGTAGACTTTTATAAAAATATATTTGCTTTATTTTTAAGAATATAAAGTGTGAAATGATAAAGTAAAAATATTATTTTCTCCGTTAACTAGAGTTGATCAAATGACGATGACAAAATATAGAATATCATGTTCCTTTTATTTTTCTCGCCTTTACTTTTGTTAAGAGCTTGCAAAATAAGAATTAGGGATACACGGTGATTAATAAGAAAAAATTAATTTTTTAATAATAGATATAAACGCATTTTTTCGGTGGTATGTATGAAAGTTTTGCTTTTTCTGACTGTGACTCCAAATATAATGCCGCCTTTACCTAGAATCTATGTGATTTATCCCTAAGAAACTGCAGAGGCTCGTGCAGTCGTACGTACTGATCACTGATGTACTGTCATTAGTATAGTTTACCTTGGATCGAGGATTTCATGCCCTACATCTTGCAAGAAAAGCAGCTGGTATGCTTACCAGCGAGTCCGTGCGATGTCATTTAACAGTTTACCAACGCCGTACGACAGTATTGGCCACCATAGGTGGATTTATAGCAGTACTATATATATATATATATATATATATATATATATAAGTTGTTTGTCTTACATATAGTCATATATATATGTTGTATCTATTATATATAAGAGTTCAAGTATTTTTGAATTCTAAAAAATTATAAAAAGATTATTGAACATAGTGGATGATTTATTACTAAACCCCACAAAGTTTAATAATCAAATATGACTATATGTAAGACAAACAACTGATAATAATATATATTTAGTTTGATCTTTTTTTTTTGTTTCTCTTATATATAGTTGTTTTTTATCACAAAAATTTACAGCTCTTCATTATATTATATCCTCCACACCCTCTAATTTTTTCATATTTTTTGAGAATTTGGAGAGCTCAAATCCCATTTTTATCATAACTACTACACGTCGTCGTAAATCTGTTTCATATATATATATGTATGTATGAAGAGATTTTAATAGAACAACAAGTAGTTACTACATGAATCTCCTCCATCCATTTGTGTATGAAATTAGAAAATGAAAAAAATGAGTCTCTCACATGTTTAGTAGAAAAGCATTTTTCCTTCTACTTATGCAGTACAGGTTTTCATTTGGAGATTGCATTGCATGACAGAAATACAAAACTAGAAAAACTACCTTTTTTATTTAGTATTGTGTAGTATCTCTCTTAACTTTGGACTTATGTCATATGACCATATATTTACTAAAAGGAGCGACTTTTTAATGTAGTACTGTGTAATTTTCCTTACACATTATCGGTCTTTTTTAAATTTATAGTTCGTACCTTTGAAATGTATCGGAAGTACTGTGAATTGTACCATTTATACATTCGTTGGATTTCAAGTGATTTCTCTTACACACAATATATCTTTTTAAATTAGTAATTCGTATATTTGGAGTGTATCTGAAATACTGTGAAAAGTACCATATGTACAATGGATGATGTCAATTAATAATTTGCTATTTCATCTCTTTTTAAATCATATTTAGTACCTTTCAAGCAATCAAGATAATAACATAAAAAATACCACTCGTGCAATAGATAATGTCAATTGATAATTCGCTATTGTGAGTTTTGTTCCTTTCTAAATCACATTTAGTATCTTTTAGGCAGTCAAGATAATAACACAAAAGATAACACTCATGTAATGTCTTTTTATACTGTCAAATAAAAGACTTATTTCTTGCAAATATACTGTCAATAAAAACAACTCATAAATAATAATTCATGCGTGACAATTCATAAATGTAAAAAGATGAAAAAGAAGACAAAAACATCAAATTCCCACTCTTTTCAAACACCTTTGCCATATGTTTCTTAGGATGCAAAAGTATGCCACTATAGTCCAAAAAATACATGACACACTTGCTATTTTTGTTGACTAATAAAAAATAATAAAATATCTGACACAACCTTGGGTTCCTCTATCGACTTGCACAGATCTCAAAAGAATTTTGGACGATTAGATAGTATGTAATAGTTACACATGATTGTATTAGCTTCTTTTACATGTATATATCCAGAGAGAGAGAGAATGTTCGAAACAAGAACTCCTTTGAGAACTTATGAGAAGTCTCTTCTCGTAACAATTTGTTTTTTGTTTCTTTTGATCTAGATTGAGTTAGACTATGAAATTTTGTAATTTTATCTATCATTTTCTTTTTTATCATCACAAATTTTTTTAAAATTTTTAAAAACTCCAAGAAAAGAGTTCTTATCGAAAGAGGAGTTTTCATCAGAGATCTCTCTAATACATATCATTATTCATTAATGTTTTTTTGTTTTTCTCAGCCTAAATTGAGTTAGACCATAACAATTTTATAGGGTCTCCTATCATTCCCTTCCTTATGATCATAAATTTTTTTTTAGAATTTTTGAAAATCCTGAGAGGGAAGTTTCTCCCAACCTAACTCCTAAAAGTATATACTCCTTTTATTTAAATTACATTATGGATACTTTCTTTAATACAGTATAGATAATTCTTTGATTATATATATACTTCTTTATTTATCTAATATATTATTTATGAAAGAATATATCTTATAATTTTATAATTATAAAACATACTTCATCATTAGTATTTTTTTTGTTAAATATATATTTTTTAGTTGTATAGTATGTTATGTAAGAAAAATATACCTTATAATTTTAAAAAGTATAACATATTTCATTTAAAATGTTATATTTAGTCAAAACAGTATATAAACTACAAATAAAGAAATATATATATATATTTCAATGTTAGGAGTATATACATTTAGAAGTATAGAATCTTTACTCGTAGAAAAATGAAAAGTATATTGTTTTATTAGATTAAACTAACCATCTGATATGTGATCAGATAGCACAAATATATTATAGTTGCAGTGGGAACTTCAGCAAATCCTGGTGCCCGAGAGGCAGAGCAATATGTGCTTCGGATAAGACTTGATCACGTTCTGCATCACTGCATTAGCTAATTCAGTAGTACTAGCTCCGACGGGGTTGTCGAGGAAAGAGCTAGAAGAACGATAAAATGGAAGTGGAACGGGAGGTGAAAATTAGTGTAATATCTTTTGTTCTAAGGGTTCTTTTCACAAAAGTTCCATCCCGCCTCAATACTACCCATTTAGGCTTGATCAGACGGCGGTTGTAGGGGGTGTGGTTCGAGGAAGGGAGGATCTTTTCTATAAATTTTCCTCCATCACTTGTATTAACCCTCAATCAGATCCGTGTAGTCTTGATCGGACGTCTTCCACATTGAGTGTGTATTGATCGCGTCTGTGAACCAGGCGGTGAGGCTTTTTTTTGTGTGTGCAAAACTCACTCCCTTAACTCAACTATTTTCTGTCCCAAATATGAAATATTTAGACTATGGAATCACTGAGTACCCTCGAAACGCCGCCACATTTTCTCCGATCACACCCTTCCCCTTCCCCTTCGCCACGTCCTCCACCCCCTCCTCCTTGCTCACCACGCCTCCACCGTCCACTTCTTCTTCAGGCGCACCACCAACTCCAAAACTAAAGTGTGGGTGCAGTCTTCTCGTCCATAGATAATTGAACTAAAAGTAATGAATACTTTCTATATTATTCGATATGTGCAACTAAAAAGAAATAATGATTACACCAACTAGATGTGATGAAGGCACTTATTCATGGATAGTTCTCGTTCTCATCTCTTAATTCCCATTTCAGTCCTCCATTTCCCCATTAATCAAACGGGTCCCAAGGAGTAAATACAGTGCTACTCTTTGTTACTCCTTCCAATTCAAAATAAGTGAATGTTTTTTTTATGGTTCACAATGTACAAAATATAAAAATTCATAAAATTGTAATATTATGAATTTTTTTTAATGAAAAATAT
Source organism: Pharus latifolius (assembly GCA_019359835.1). Lineage (NCBI taxonomy): Eukaryota > Viridiplantae > Streptophyta > Magnoliopsida > Poales > Poaceae > Pharus > Pharus latifolius. The sequence continues at coordinate 6,108,845 of CM033321.1, read as the reverse complement.
GTTTTTATAATTTTATTATAGCTACTTTAAATATTTATAAATATATTAATAGAAAAATTAGAAAATTTTGACCGATATATAGTATAAAAATGACATTTTTATTGGAGCGGAGGGGAGAACATGATTCAGGACAAATAAATGATGGACAAGATGCGTGGGCTGTTAGGACAATAAGGGGGGAGGGTACGGGCTTTTAGCCCAATAACTTTCATAGCACCAACACAAATGACGTATAGTCAGGCCCACCCCACCATGCTTCTTTTTTAATCTTTAGAAACTTTCATCAGATCAAACAACTAAACAATCATGTTTAGGCTCCAAGAAAAATTAATTCCGTACATCATGAAACAAAAAAAAAGCAGTATACATTCAACATTTCTCATACACGCTCTATGTCTTCAATATATTTTTTTCAACAAAAAAAAGTCTCATATTGGTACATGTTTTTCTACATCCCTCCCGGCCTGCACCATATTAGCGGCATCGTCGGGTTCTTCTTCTGTGGCGGAGATGGCGAGTACTCCCGCTCTACATAGCTGGCAACTACTGTGATTTCTTAGTCGTATGCCAATGCACTTTTTGTGGAAGATATGTCCACACCTTGACGGAAGGCAGTAAGCTCTCGATTTGCCTACTAGTTCCCATTCCTACAGACATATCGTGCAGTCAATGTTCGGCAACCTATCTAGCTGATCTGCTCCGGTCAATAATGGCTGCCCAGCGCGGCCGCCCTCCAGCCCACAAGCTAGTTTGCAAAGTAGAAGGTTCAAACAAGCGAAAGCCAAACATATTGCTGCGAGATGGATGGATCGACTACGATCGCTGCTGATGCTGCTTGTTACTCCATTATGCAGATTGGTGGAGTTTTTTCGGATTGTTATAGCAAACTCGCTTCACGTACTAGACTACTAGCCAGTTGACCGTCTTAACAAGTTAATTAGTAATCAAATCGAGTAACTCGATCGAACGCTCCAAATTGCGCACCCGTCTCGCGGCGTGCATGTGCTCGGAACCCGCTCCTCTCAAGTAGGGGAGCCAATGCTGTATATATTTTCATGTGTTGGTTCAAATAATAATAATTAACAAGTAATTAATATTTTTTAAATTTCTTAATTTTTAAATATTTAAAGTACTTAATATAGAACATTCATTAACAACCAGATGAATAAAAATATATTAATAGTTTGGTGAAGTAATCGCTAAGAGACACTTTATGAATATACAACAATCTCCCACCTAAAAATATAGACATCATTCTTTTTTTTTTCAAAAAAATTCTTCTCCCTAAAATAATATGTAAAAAAGAATAGAGATAATACAATATATGTTATATAATTTTTCAATTTTGTTACACAATATAAGACTTGCATGTCAATTTGTTGTTATTTTTTATATTCTACTCTATTTGCTTCTCCACTATCTATATTGTTGATGATTAATCTTTCAAATTAGCATTATCTATCATTTTCAAAGTATTTATCAGTGAGAATAGCTTGGTCATTTTTTACTTGATGTTTTGTTGAACTTAAAACTTTCTTAGTTTGTATGAGTGGCCAAAATACGTCTTACATTGTGTAAGGAGAGAGTATTTCTTTATTGTCATACTTGCACAGAGTATGCTAATTCAAGGACAAAGTAGAGGGTGATGGAAAGATGTTTTTTTTTTAAATTTGTGTAGCTGTATCACTTATATTCCTAAAACTTTAAATTTAGCTTCACATGTCATCAAATTTGAGAATTTTTTTCCCAATAACCAAAAAAAAAATAAATTCGAAAACTAACCCGTAACTTTTTAAATTTGCAAAAATGGCTCTCTGTCGCGAAGCCACGTGCGCGACTGATCTTCAGTCGCTAGCCCGGCTAGCGACTGAAGACGTGGCATGGCACAACGCCCCACTGGCCCATGTGCCGTGCCAAGCCAGCTTTCAGTCGCTAGCCGGGCTAGCGACTGAAGCCCGCAGCGTTTCAGTTGCTAGCCCGACTAGCGACTGAAAGCTGTATTTAAACGGCAGCAGTTCCTTTCACAGTACAGCCGAGTTCATTTTTTCGAATTTTTCCAGAAATTACTGAGATCTGTTTAGAGAGAGAGAAGGAAGAGAAGAAGAGAAGAAAGAGGAGAAGAAAAACTTTTTTTGGAGATTCTTCAAATCTGTTCGCTGAGGTATATTTTTTTAACTCGTATATTTAAATTAATTAGATCGTTAACTCGTAGTATTTAGATATGATTTAGAATATATTTTTATACGGATGGTAAATGCGTGAATGTGATGAACAAAAAAATTGAAAGAACTTTGTGTATGTTCGCAGATTAAAAAATTTGAAGAACCACTAAAAAATATGATGTTTTTCAAATTTGAATTTTATTAGTATGCACGTAGATTAAAATATTTGTTAATATGTAGATGTAAACATTTGTGATTATGTATATTAAAACGATTGTTAATATGTAGTTTGAAAAGTTTCTTTTAGTTAGGGTTAGGGTTAGTCATCACCGCTGTCGCTTCTTTTAGTTAGGGTTAGGGTTAGGGTTAGTCATCACCGCTGTCATCCTCATCGTCTTGGCCTTTGCCGCATAAGTTTAGAGGGAGAGGGGTTATTTCTTTTTAGGGTTGTAGGCAAAAATCGTGTAGCCCAATAGCGATTGAAACGGTATTTAAACACCGTGCGTCGCTTTCACATAGTACGGCCATTTCATTTTTTTCGAAAATTCAGAAATTAGTAGAGAGAAAGAAGAGGAGAAGAGAAGGAAGAGGAGGAAAATTTGGACTTTACTTATGAACTGAACTTGCTGTTTGAGCTTCTCTGGTTCATATTCAGTTAATCTACCTTCACACCTAGTTTTTTTTATGCCCCAGAGACCATTCACAAGCAAAGAATCGAGTTCATTTGCCCTAAATCGAAAACCCCCAAATCCCATGTCTTCTTCTCTTGGTCCGCTCGCCGGCCGTCGATTCCGGCCGATCCAGCTCCAGACACTTTGCCATCTAGATGTGTTTCACCCTCCTGAACATTTTTGTCTACTAGCACGACTTCTAATTCGGCCTAGAACAGAAGTTATAGCTATGCCCTAGTTGTTGTACTGTTCATATTGCAGGTGCTCCAGGCCAGTCAACTTCATCGCCGGTTTTCATCACTTTTCGGCCATCTCCTACCCTAGAGCCTGTTTAGTAATTTGTTCCTGTTAGCAATGCCTAACAAGTAGACAAAGTTGTGCATCATTTGGAGCCCTAGATCAAAAGATATGGCTAAACCCTAGTTTCTGGCCATGTCAACTCTATGCCACACCATGCCAACCAGTGGCATTAGCCCTGTTCACCCACCTCTGGTCATGCAAAACAAAAACTACTTTGTCAAATAGTTGCCTCACTATTTTGTGCACCATATGTGATGAGGACATCCTTCGCATTAGTGATCGAGCAGAAGAATTTTGCTCTTGATCAGAAGAACTCTGTGCTCAACCAGAAAGCCTCGAGGTTGCAGCATCCCTCAAGGTCGCAGCCCAGGATCAGAAGCATATGGTCGCAACCTAGGGACCATACAACCTACCGACCAAGTGACGATCGAATGTTTGTTCAGAGAATTCGACCAAGTGCTAATTTCAGCACAGATGTTCTAATCAGTCATATGAGTACTTTCTAGAAAGGTATTCGAAAGAGCTTTCCAACGCATCAAGAATCATCAAAATCGGACGTCGTATGCAACCAAGAGCCCCGAAAGAATGTCAAGTGCACGGGAGGAAAGAGTCCTGTTCGGATCCGTGAGAAATAGCCACTTCAACCAAGCACCATTCTTAGCACAGATGTCCAATTGGATTGCATGAGTACTTGTTGGAAAGGTATTGAAAGGAGCTTTCAAACAAATTAAGAATCATTAAATTCCGATATTGTATGCAACCAGGAGACCCAAAAGAGTAACGACTGCATAGAAGAAAAAAGTCCAGTCCGAGTCCGAATCCGAATCCGAGAATATTAATTCCGGACTTCTTTTATCTTTATAATATGTTAGGATTTTTATTCCGTTTTGAATTAGATTCAGATTGAAAGTTTAGTTTAAATTTTCTATCTTTTGTAAATACCACTCTCTATAAAAGAGAGGCATGGTCATAGTTTTGAGACAACCACGAATTGAATACACAAATATTTTCAGAAAAACTTTTGCTCTTGTTCTAGGGTTTGTGCTCATAAGCCACCGCCTAGAATTGAGAGTTATTCTCTTTACCATTGTTCTTGTAATTTCTTCGTTGATTGCAGGAACAGTGTGTCTACTTTTGCGTGGTCAAGTAGACAACAATCAAAGCGTGTGGTTGGGCGAATTCTTTTGTCGCAGGTTGCTGTATTGACAGTGGTTGGCGCCATCGGTTCGTCAGGTTACACGAATCAACGAGTTATCAACGATCCTAAGTCATGAAGATCGGGCACCCCGTATCAATATGCTTGAATCAAAACCCATTTTGGCCACTGGGAACTATTCAAACCATGTCAATGCCATTCTAGTTTCTAGTACTTTGAGCAATGTTGGTTCTTTAATTATACACTCTGATACAATTATTGCGCATTGTTGCACTATCCTGTTTGAATCTAACACAGAATGACAAATTGATTAGGCTATGGAGCAACCCAGTACGGTTTGCATTTATTACGGAGCTGGTGTAATCCGTAATGGACCAAACGGTGATGATCTTGGTGGTTGTATGTATGTTTACAGTCAAATGAGACAACCACAGTCAATGTCTTTCAATGATTTGGAGATGTGGTCAGTCGACCTGTTACAACTCAATGTTGTGATGGATAATCTCAGGGTCGAAGGCATGGTTCCGGATGAAAACAAATGGGTGCTGAAGAGACTGAAAGGTGACAAATCATGTGGTTCGTTTCGACTATTTGTGACAAATCCAGGCTATGATGTCGGAACCATCATACTGTACATTGAAATCTTAGCACATAGTTCGGAGGGCAGCCATTCAGTAGAAAGAGAAAGCACTAATATCTGTACCGGAGGTCACGATGGCGGTGGTGGTGCCGATACCGGTGCAGGTGGCAGTACCAATGCCAGTGCAACTGGCAGTGTACCTTTGCAAACTGTAGGAGATACAACTCAATTTGGTGGCCATCAAGTAGATGCAGCTGAAGAACTACCAGAATTGGAGGAGAATTTCAATGAGGAGGAGTATACTGATCCGTCAGAAATGTATGAATATCCTGTTGAGCCCACAGAACAGCAGAATCCTATAAGTGAGTGGACTGATCCATCATCCTTGAGTAACGCTGTGGTTCCTGATGAGCTGGGTTCACGATGGTCCTATAATGAATCAATCGTCCAGCTTGGACAGTTGTTTCGGAATAAAAAGGATGCAAAGAAAGCCATAACTGCGTGGGCTGTCTCACTAAATAGGCCATTCCGGGTGGTCAAATCAAATCCGAGCCTGTGGACTGTGAGGTGCTTAGTCCAGAATTGTCCATGGTACGTACGTGTCACTCGGCCACAAGATGGCTCGTTCTTTCGGGTGACCAGAGTGGAAGACCACAGATGTCTGGTTGAGGGCATGGTGCAGCATCATAGAAACATCACTTCCAGTTTTGTTGCCAGTCTGATACTGTCAGTAGTGAAGGAAAATACGGCAATTAATCCGAAAGTGATAATTGCACATGTCGCGGAGAAGTATGGTTATAATATCAAGTACGCGAAGACATGGAGGGCTAAACAGAAGATGCTGGAGGAGCTTTTTGGTACATATGTTGAGGCATACAACTTAGTGCCGAGGCTGTTGCGGGGCATATGCGAAGCAAATCCAGGCACAGTCACCGCAATTGTTGATACGCCGGCAATCGGCTCCGAGGGTGCTGTGATTCCTGGGTGCATGGTACTGCGGAGATTTTTCTGGGTATTCCAACAGTGCGTTGCGTTGTTCAGGTACATGAGACCCGTGCTTTGCATTGACGGAACATTCTTGACTGGAAAATACCAGGGAACTCTGCTGACTGCCGTGGCTGTTGATGCCAATGACTAGCTTCTCCCCATAGCATATGCCGTGGTCGAGGGGGAGAACTATAGCAGTTGGCTGTGGTTCTTGGGCACTTTGAAGAATGGGGTCGTGAAAGACCGGGAACGCGTGTGCTTGATTCATGATCGAAATGGAGGAATGCTGAGTGCGATGGAGTACATGCGATCGGGAGAGGATCCATCGCTGAGTTGGGATGACTTGCAGAGTCGTTGGTGCTCACGGCATCTTGGCGCGAATTTTCACAGTCGTTTCAAGAGCAAGCGCCTGATACTCGTGTTCAAACGGCTTGCCAAACAGAACCAACAGTCAAAATTCTCACAAATCTGAAAGTCACTGGAGGAAAGTACGTTGGCGGAACTACAACAAGCAGGCGTTGCAGAACATCGCGGCGATACCGGCATGGGAAGCCGCCGGGGTCGTCTCAGTTTCAGTCAGTGGATTCAGCCCAAACCAATGGAGAAGTGGGCGTTGCTTCACGACACAGGTGGGGCTCGGTACGGAATCATGACGACAAATCTGGCCGAGGTGTACAACTTCGTCTTGAAAGGTGTGCGATGCTTACCACTCACTGTAATAGTTGAAATGACATTTTATCGCACAGTAGCGTACTACGACAGCAGGGGTTTGGCGGCATCAAGCCTTTTGCATGACCCCTTAGCACACTGGCCCAAAAAGATTAATGATTACCTCGAATTTCGGACAAGAAAATTGTTGACACATGATGTCACAGTGCTGGTCGCTTGCACGGGAAGTATGAGGTTCGGCTAAGGCACAGACATGTCCGTGGCACGTTGCGGGCTGATCGGGTCCACGAATGTCGAATTTCAAATGCAGATGCCCAAATGCACATGCAACAAGCCTCAACTGCTGCACATTCCTTGCTCGCATGTCATCGCTGCCTGCTCTGTTCCTGGGATTGATCCGACGCGGTATATCTCAACCTATTATACTCTGCAGTACCTGTGGAAAACCTGGGATGGTGTCTTCAATGGGTTTGCGGCGGGGGAAAGCTATCGACAACTATACCCGAAAGATGCCATCACGTGGATCCCAGATAAGAGGCTCCTCGTAGGCCATGTCGGCCGACGTCGATCCAGGAGGATAAATAACGATATGGATGCAGCGGAGCGTGAAGATGACCTACGTAGATGCAACGCTTGCAGGCAGCCTGGTCACAGAAGAGATCGATGCCCGCGGGTGACAGGCGCATCGTCTTCGTCGCAAAACTAAATGTTGTAATATTTGAACTACTGAATGTTTTGTCGTGAGTTGTACTGAATTTCCCTATATCAGTTGTGCTTAATTTCCCTAATGCCTTCTCGTGAATTTTCGTTAGTACTACTAAATGTTTTTTTATTTACTGAATGTTTGTTTATGTACTGAGTGTTTCAACTTCTCAACCAATGTGTGAAAACTGCAGGTATGGCGGACGACCATCAGCTTCCCGAGATGATTGCACAGCACCATCAGGAGCGTCACCATGCTCGACGTCTTCTACAGGGCATCGTTCTCCCAGCTGTGCGTATGAGGACACCGCGTGAGATGTGGCCTCTAGATGAGTGGTTCGCGCCTTATTTGCTCGAGGCCGGACTGTTGCCGTTCGCCTGCATGGTAGATCGGGCGAGGCGATTCCCTTTCGACCGAGCCCTCATTATTGCGCTTGTGGATCGGTGGAGGCCCGAGACGCACACGTTCCATTCAGTTTTGACGAGCTCACTATCACGCTGCAGGACGTCAGCATGCTGCTTGGCTTGCCTATCCGCGGGGAGATATATGTCCCAGCGGCCACCGAGAGAGCTGCATGGCGCCTAGATTTCCTACAGTGCTTCGAGGGAGTAGGTCAGTGGGGGGGGGGGGGTTTGCGCGGGACGCGGGAGTTCCTCAGAGTTACCTTCGCGCAGTGCGCGATGGTGCGCTCCCCGTGGGCGCTCCAGAGGAGGTCTTTAGGCGCCATCTTGAGGCGTATTTGCTGTACCTGTTTGGGTGGTTGCTCTTCCCTAGCACCCACGGAGACATATGCGAGCGGCAGTACGTTCAGCTCGCCGGGAGTATTGCCGACTCGGCCTTGGGCCACGTGCCGAGGTTCAGTTTCGGATCCGCCGTGCTCTGCCACACCTACAGGGGGTTGTGCGACGCCACGAGTAGAGACCAGGTCAACTCTCTTTTCGCTGGGTGCGCCATCCTCATGCAGATGTGGTCGTATGAGCATTTCCCCATCGGTCGACCGCTGGTTACCCGGGATCAGTTCGCGTTAGCCGGGGATGCGAAAGACGGCCCTGTGATGGGATGGATGTGGGCTAGGCTGAGTTTGAGGTGGACCACAGATCAGGTGCACCTCTGTTATCCTTCGTAAGGCACGGGCTTCGATCTGCTTCTCGATGACAGCGTCATCTGGGATCCGTGGACCACCGCGAACCTCCAATCCGTCGCTCCAGTCAGCCTTTCTTCTTTTTGTACGCAGGATGCTTTGTACTAGCGCACCCAGGTTCTGCTCGTCTTCTCGCACATGATTGACGGTTACTTGCCTGAGAGAGTTATGCGCCAGTTCGGCCTGCGCCAACTTGTCCCCATGCCGCGTCCTCGACAGATCCCGCACCATATCCACGATTACGTCAAATATGCATTACATTCACATGTTATTTTATACATAATTTCTGTCACGAACTAATTGCTTTGTCCGCAGGCAATCCAGGAAGGGTCGAGTGAGGGACGATTTCGTTCGTCGGCAGCAGCCCTATGTGCAGGAGTGGATGGATTGGGCCCACACACGCACGGTCGAGGAGCACAGGCCGTACAGCCACGACATTCATTTTTCCTATCTGTCCTGGTACCGACCTCGCACAATCTACCGATTGGCGGGTGGTCCACCAACTGCGCCTGATTAGCCCATCCCTCCCGCCACCATCGATGACCGCTACGACTGACGCCTAACTGGGCGAATCCACTCTTCTGTGAGTTCCTTAGCTCTTTGCAACCTTACTTTTGTTGCATCTAGGCCCTTTTAGGTTGATTTTGATTATTGATGACATTAAGTGTTTTGGACTAACCTTGTCTTTGAGCTATTTCTATGCAGAGCGATTTCTGTAAAGTCTGCAAGTGATCCGGGAAGATCTGCAGGTCACAGGTCCAAAGTCGCAAGCGCAAGGTCGCAATGTTGGCTGTGGTCGCAGTTAAAGGTTGGAAGTCAAGGTCGCAAGTGCAAGGTCACCAAAACGAAAGTTGCAAGGATTAAAGATGCAAAGGACCTGAGGTAATATTTGTTTTATTTTGACCGATCTCGGTGTTTGGAGTTTGATCGGTTTAGGAAATTATTTTTTAGTTTTAACCGTACTATAAAGAGGGGTGGCGAAAGTCCTCTCTTTATCTCCAACACAAACCGAGAAACTTAGGTCATTGCATTGCATCATTTTGGTTGGATTTGATTTGTTTTTTGGTTTGAGAGATTTGGATTTTCAAATGATTTTTTGACAGCAGAAGTGTTTTTCATTTTTCCAGAAAGATCTAGGTAGATCTGGTTTTTGCTTCTGTTGACAAAAATGTAACCCTTGAAATTATCTTTCAAACGAGCTATTAAACTATCAATTTGGATTTCTGGATCAAAAGTTATGGATGTTTTTAATGGACTGTCAGTTATTTGGTTTTTCAGTTTAGTTTTTGACAGCAGAAGAGTTTTTGCATTTTATGGAAAGATCTAGGCAGATCTGGCTTTTTCTTCTGTTGACAAAAAGATAGTCCTTTAAAATATCTTTCAAATGAGCTATTAAACACCTCTTTTGGATTTCTGGATTTAAAGTTATAGCTGTTTTTGTTCAAGCTGACTGTCAGTTTGAATGTCAGTTTGTGTTAACTGACAATTGTCCAGAGAGTGTGTTTTTCGGGCCAAAAATTTTTGTACTAAACTGACTGTCAGTATGCCCATGCTGACTGTCAGTTTGGGTTTCGACCAGAGAGTGTTTTTACTGTGTTTCTATTTGATTCTGGTCGAGCCAGTACACAAACTGACTGTCAGTTGCGTGTTCCAGCTTTCCTGTTTTGGCTGCAAACGGCTAGCTATTTTTTATCCGTAAATTTTGTCGGCCGTTGTGCACTAAACTGACTGTCAGTTTGGGTTGCTGATTTTCAGCCCTAGCTCCAACGGTTCATTTGATTCTTGAGGCTATAAAAAGGGGCTTTGGGCATAAGTTTTATACAACAAGTAGCCTCCTCTCATACACATTCTTGAGCTTTAGTTTCTTATATAAAATCTTGATCTTTTGATCAAGTCGAGTGTTTTCTGATCCACCGAGCATTCCAGTTCATTGCATTTGCATACTTGTAGTTTCTCGGTGCGTGTTTGGAGGTCTAGAGAAGACCTTGCTGCCTATTACTCTTGGTGAGCGCCCTCACCTAGACGGTTTGGTGGCGTGGCCGTTGATCTCTCCGTTCGGAGATTGTCGGAGAGGCTCGGCAAATTTGTACAAGGCATCGGTGCTCGCCTTTCCGGAGTGGACAAGGAGCAACCATTAGTGAGAAATATCCTTCGTGGATATTGAAGCAAGACTCATTCGCTTGAGTGCTTCAACGAGGATTAGGGGAGACTGGGCGAGTCTCCGAGACCTCGGTAAAAATCGTTGTGTTCGTTCTCTATCTTCTCTCTTTAATATATTAAATTGCATTTAGTTCTTCTTGGTATAAAAACTTGTTTTAAGCTTTGAAGTTTTTAAAAATCTCCTATTCACCCCCCCTCTAGTCGGCATCCTTGATCCAACACGTGGTATCAGAGCAAGGTCTCTCATTTATGGGCTTTACCGCCTAGAGAGAAAGGATGGACTCGGTAGAGGATTTTGATTTGATTGCTCCTCACTTTGATGGCTCACATTACTTTCGTTGGAAGATTATTATGAGCACTTATTTTGAGGCATTGAGTTTGGATTTATGGAGCTTAGTGGAGAAGGGTGTGACTTATCCGTTGATTTCGGATAAGGATATTCTTCTCTTAAATACAAATGCTAAAGATGTGCTTCTTAGATCCCTTAGCAATGATGTGCTCGAACTAGTGAGTGATCGTTCGACCGCTCACGATGTTTGGACCACCCTTGAGTCTATCTTTGAGGGGACATCTAGCTTTGAGCATGCTAAGGTGCGCTTTTTGATGCAACACTATGAGGCATTTGCGATGTTGGAGTATGATACACTCTCCACCATATATGATCGCTTGATCAACATCACAAATGAGCTCAAAGCTCATGGTGCTAATATTTCCAATCTAGACATTTGTAGGAAATTGCTTAAGGTGTTACCGGAGAATCGCTACGGAGACTTCATTACCACTCTTGCAAACAGTGACCTCTCCAACACTTCACCGAGCGAGCTCATTGACATGCTTATGTCAAATGAGGCTATGTCCAAGGAGAAGGACATACATTCCACCTCCGAGCATATTAAGAATGATGATTTCATTGCGGAGGATCGGGAGCTTACTAGCAAGCTCAAAGACGTCATCGACTTGGTTCGCCTAAGAAAGACAAAGGTGAACTCTTGCAAGAAGAGCTCAAAGAAAGCTAGAAAGAAAGCATCAAGATCAAAGTCTTCATCTCACGATAAATCTATATGCCTTATGGCATGTGACTCGACGGTATCAAATACTAACTTCTCTAATGATGAGCTTATGGATATGATTGTAGAGTTAAATGACTTTCTTGGTAATATGAATAAAAGTTTTTGCACTTTAAAGAATAACTTCTCATCCTTGAAAGTGGAATTTCAAGAGTTGAAAAGTTCTTATGATTCTTTGCTTGCCAAGGAAGCTATTAGCTCCACAACTGCCTTAGATGATAGAGTTGCTTGTGACTTGCTCATTGATCTATCCTTAAAGTCACATACTTCCACTTCACATGCTAGCACCTCTTGTAATGACTTAAGTGTTAATTCATGTTTAGACTCAAATGCTAGCTTTGTGGACACTAGTACTTCATGTGATAATTTGTCTATTGATTCATTTATTGATTCACATGCTTGTACGGTTGTTACTAATAACTCATACCATGATTTATCTAGTGACTCATCTTTATGCCATGGTGTTAGTACTAGTTGTTCCTCATTTGATATGTCTAGCTCATCTAGTGATTCTATTGTTATGCCTTCTAGTTCATCTACTTGTGATGATATGCCGTCATGTTCTCATTCACATCATGCTTCATGTGTTAGCACGGTATCATCTCATATATATAAAATTGAAAATGATGAACTTAAGACTAGAATAAATAGATTGAGTGATGACCCTACTAGATATTATATGAGTAGTGCTATGCTTGTTAAACCCCCTTTAGATCATAGATATTCTTTTAAAAAGGGGAAATTAAATCATGCACACTCTTCTAGTAAGAGGTATCGCATATTTCACCGCACTCATACCATTTCATTTATAAAGCCCTCCCAAACTTCATGTTCCACATGTCACTTAAAAGGGAAACATTCGCATGAAGCTTGTCCTTTAATGACTTCAAACTATTTTGATGCTTGCTACATGCTTCAAAGGTCGAAGAAAGGGTATGCTATAGCAAAGTTCGTTGGTGCACCCATGCTAAATAAAAAGAAGAAATCAATTTGGGTGCCCAAAGCTTTGAGTGCTAACATTGAAGGACCCAAAAAAAGTTTGGGTACCTAAAAGAAATTAATTCTTTTTATGCAGGTGAACTACAAGACCAGTGGAAGGCATTGGGTGCTAGATAGCGGATGCTCCGAACACATGACCGGCAACAAGAAGTTGTTCACCTCACTCAAAGACAACTCAAGCGAGAAACAAAAGATTACCTTTGGCGACAATCGTCAAGGAAATGTGGTCGGCTTGGGTAAAATCACAATCTCAAACGATCTTTCTATTTCAAATGTTTTATTGGTCGAATCTCTGAATTTCAATTTGCTTTCCGCTGCACAAATTTGCGATTTTGGTTTTAGTTGCACATTCTTCCCAAAAGAAGTTTTGGTTGAAAGTTTAAAAGATAAATCTTTGATCTTTAAAGGCTTTCGTTTTGGAAATCTTTATTTGGTTGATTTTCATTCAAAAGATGCATCTCTTTCAACATGTCTTGTCTCTCAAACCTCAAAAGGTTGGCTATGGCATAGACGACTTGCACATGTTGGAATGCATCAATTGAGAAAACTTTTAAAACGTGATTTGGTTGTTGGCTTAAAGGATGTGAATTTTGAAAAGGACAAACCTTGTAGCGCTTGTCAAGCGGGCAAGCAAGTAGCTACTTCACATCCAACTAAGCGCATTCTTTCGACTTGCAAACCTTTGGAACTCCTTCATATGGATTTATTTGGACCTTCCGAGTTCCAGAGTATCGGGGGTAGCAACTATGGTTTTGTGATTGTTGACGATTTTACTCGCTATACTTGGGTTTTCTTCATTTCCCAAAAATCCGAAACCCCCCGATGTTTTCAAAAGTTTTGCAAAACGTGTTTCTACTGAATTCGAATTATCCATCAAGAAAATCCGGAGTGATCATGGTGGAGAGTTTGTTAATTCAACTCTATTTGATTTTTGTGACTCTCTTGGAATCAAACACGAATTTTCCACATCCTACACTCCACAGCAAAATGGAGTCGTTGAAAGAAAAAATCGAACACTTATAGAAATGGCAAGGACTATGCTAAGTGAGTATGATACTCCTACTCGCTTCTGGGCTGAAGCCGTGCATACAGCTTGCTATTCTATAAATCGGCTTTATTTGCATCCTCTTCTGAATTTGACTCCTTATGAACTTCTTGTTGGGCGAAAGCCAAATATTTCTTATTTCTGAGTCTTTGGTTGCAAATGTTATATTCTTAAGAAAAGAAATTTTGGTGGTAAATTTCAAAGAAGAGTCCAAAATTTCAAAGAAGAGTAGATGAAGGCTTTCTAGTCGGATACTCCACCACTAGTAAAGCTTATCGTGTTTTCAATAAAAATACAAGTTGTATTGAAGAATCGAGTGATGTCGAATTTGATGAAACTAATGGCTCACAAAAGGAGCAAGTCTCTCATGAAGTTTCAGGTGAAGATCTTCAAGAAGCAATGAAGAACATAACCATTGAAGACATCAAGCCAATAGAGGAAGATCAAGAAGATGATGTCAACATTGAAAATGTTGATCAAGACGCATCATCATCTCATGTTGATCCTCCAGAACAAGGTCAAGATGAAGCAGTACAAGATGAAGAACCAAGGCAACACCAAACCATCACCAAGGATCACCCTCTAGACCAAATATTGGGTGACGTCAGTAAGGGTGTTCAAACTCGATCTCGTATTACTGCATTTTGTGAACATCATTCATTTGTGTCTTCTTTAGAACCCAAACATGTTAATGAAGCTTTAAATGACCCTGATTGGGTTAATGCCATGCATGAAGAACTTAATAACTTTGCTAGAAATGAAGTTTGGACTCTAGTTGAAAGACCCAAAGATCATAATGTGATTGGAACAAAATGGGTTTTAAGAAATAAGCAAGATGAAAATGGTGTTGTAATTAGAAACAAAGCTCGTCTTGTTGCTCAAGGCTTCACTCAAGTCGAAGGTTTAGACTTTGGTGAAACTTTTGCACCGGTAGCAAGACTTGAAGCTATTCACATTCTTCTTACCTATGCATCATGTTTTAATATTAAACTTTTTCAAATTGATGTAAAAAGTGCTTTCCTAAATGGTGAAATTTCTGAACTTGTGTTTGTTGAACAACCTCCTGGTTTTGAAGATTCCAAATTTCCAAACCATGTATTTAAATTATCAAAAGCTCTCTATGGTCTCAAACAAGCTCATTGGGCTTGGTATGAGCGTCTTAGAGACTTTCTATTATCAAAAGGTTTTAATATTGGGAAGGTTGATACAACTCTCTTTACAAAGAAAATTGAAAAGGAATTGTTCATTTGTCAGATATATGTTGATGATATTATCTTTGGATCTACTAATGAACATTTCTGTCATGAGTTTGGAGAGATGATGTCTAGGGAGTTCGAGATGTCCATGATTGGTGAGCTGAGCTTCTTCCTCGGTCTACAAATCAAACAACTCAAGAACGGGACGTTCGTGAGTCAAACAAAGTACGTGAAGGACCTGCTCAAGCGCTTTGGGATGGAAGACGCTAAACCAATCAAAACTCCCATGGCGACAAATGGACATCTGGACATGGACAAAAGCGGCAAATCGGTCGATTCTAAACTGTATAGGTCTATGATTGGTAGTCTTTTATATCTTACTGCATCTAGGCCTGATATCATGTTAGTGTGTGCTTATGTGCTAGATTTCAGTCTGATCCTAAGGAATGTCACTTAACTGCTCTTAAAAGAATCCTTAGGTATTTGAAATGTTATCCCAGTTTAGGCCTTTGGTACCCTAAAGATGCAAATTTTGAGTTAATTGGGTATTCGGATTCTGATTATGCTGGGTGTAAGATTGATCGAAAGAGCACATCTGGTAGCTGTCAGCTGTTGGGGAGATCATTAGTATCATGGTCATCTAGGAAACAAAATTCAGTAGCTCTCTCCACAGCTGAAGCTGAATATGTGTCTGCAGGCAGTTGTTGTGCTCAATTATTGTGGATGAAGCAGACATTTTTGGATTATGGAATAATGTTTGATAAAGTGCCACTATTGTGTGATAATGAAAGTGCCATTAAAATTGCTAATAATCCTGTTCAACATTCTAGAACCAAGCATATTGAAATAAGGCACCATTTTATTAGAGATCATGTGGCAAAAGGAGATATTGATGTGAATTATGTTAGAACTGATATGCAACTAGCTGATATCTTCACTAAACCCCTAGATGAATCAAGATTCTGCTTTTTAAGGGGTGAACTGAACATTATTGATATATCAAATGCTAGCTGATCTAAAATAAGTGTATGATTTTTCTTGTCCTCCCGCCTTTTTGTGCTTGATGACAAAGGGGGAGAGATTCTTGAGTTTCTTGCTTTATTATTGACATTGTTTATGCTTAGGGGAGAGATTGGGGAGAAAGATTTTTGAGATATCTCACGATCTATTATTATAAATTCATCATTATAGATTAACTCTCAAATTTCAAATGACTCATATGGGTATTTATATATACATGCATTTAGGGGGAGTTCCTGAATATCTGTTAATTATGCATGTACTTAGGGGGAGTCTTTTGATTTTATTCATTTAAACACTTGTTGTCATCAATCATCAAAAAGGGGGAGATTGTTGCATCTAGGCCCTTTTAGGTTGATTTTGATTATTGATGACATTAAGTGTTTTGGACTAACCTTGTCTTTGAGCTATTTCTATGCAGAGCGATTTCTGTAAAGTCTGCAAGTGATCCGGGAAGATCTGCAGGTCACAGGTCCAAAGTCGCAAGCGCAAGGTCGCAATGTTGGCTGTGGTCGCAGTTAAAGGTTGGAAGTCAAGGTCGCAAGTGCAAGGTCACCAAAACGAAAGTTGCAAGGATTAAAGATGCAAAGGACCTGAGGTAATATTTGTTTTATTTTGACCGATTTCGGTGTTTGGAGTTTGATCGGTTTAGGAAATTATTTTTTAGTTTTAACCGTACTATAAAGAGGGGTGGCGAAAGTCCTCTCTTTATCTCCAACACAAACCGAGAAACTTAGGTCATTGCATTGCATCATTTTGGTTGGATTTGATTTGTTTTTTGGTTTGAGAGATTTGGATTTTCAAATGATTTTTTGACAGCAGAAGTGTTTTTCATTTTTCCAGAAAGATCTAGGTAGATCTGGTTTTTGCTTCTGTTGACAAAAATGTAACCCTTGAAATTATCTTTCAAACGAGCTATTAAACTATCAATTTGGATTTCTGGATCAAAAGTTATGGATGTTTTTAATGGACTGTCAGTTATTTGGTTTTTCAGTTTAGTTTTTGACAGCAGAAGAGTTTTTGCATTTTATGGAAAGATCTAGGCAGATCTGGTTTTTTCTTCTGTTGACAAAAAGATAGTCCTTTAAAATATCTTTCAAATGAGCTATTAAACACCTCTTTTGGATTTTTGGATTTAAAGTTATAGCTGTTTTTGTTCAAGCTGACTGTCAGTTTGAATGTCAGTTTGTGTTAACTGACAATTGTCCAGAGAGTGTGTTTTTCGGGCCAAAAATTTTTGTACTAAACTGACTGTCAGTATGCCCATGCTGACTGTCAGTTTGGGTTTCGACCAGAGAGTGTTTTTACTGTGTTTCTATTTGATTCTGGTCGAGCCAGTACACAAACTGACTGTCAGTTGCGTGTTCCAGCTTTCCTGTTTTGGCTGCAAACGGCTAGCTATTTTTTATCCGTAAATTTTGTCGGCCGTTGTGCACTAAACTGACTGTCAGTTTGGGTTGCTGATTTTCAGCCCTAACTCCAACGGTTCATTTGATTCTTGAGGCTATAAAAAGTGGCTTTGGGCATAAGTTTTATACAACAAGTAGCCTCCTCTCATACACATTCTTGAGCTTTAGTTTCTTATATAAAATCTTGATCTTTTGATCAAGTCGAGTGTTTTCTGATCCACCGAGCATTCCAGTTCATTGCATTTGCATACTTGTAGTTTCTCGGTGCGTGTTTGGAGGTCTAGAGAAGACCTTGCTGCCTATTACTCTTGGTGAGCGCCCTCACCTAGACGGTTTGGTGGCGTGGCCGTTGATCTCTCCGTTCGGAGATTGTCGGAGAGGCTCGGCAAGTTTGTACAAGGCATCGGTGCTCGCCTTTCCGGAGTGGACAAGGAGCAACCATTAGTGAGAAATATCTTTCATGGATATTGAAGCAAGACTCATTCGCTTGAGTGCTTCAACGAGGATTAGGAGAGACTGGGCGAGTCTCCGAGACCTCGGTAAAAATCGTTGTGTTCGTTCTCTATCTTCTCTCTTTAATATATTAAATTGCATTTGGTTCTTCTTGGTATAAAAACTTGTTTTAAGCTTTGAAGTTTTTAAAAGTCTCCTATTCACCCCCCCTCTAGTCGGCATCCTTGATCCAACAACTTTCACATGAATTGTCGTTCTATAATTGTATTAATTCGTGTGCACAGCTAGACATCCTCGGCGGCATCTTTACTGGTGCACGGGACATGATGGTCAGGTCCCGCCTCGGACCCACCATGCCCAGCGACGATGTGTACGCATATTGTTCAGAGGTCGAGCGGTAGGTCGATCAGATTCTGGTCGGTTTCAGAGTGTTGCTGCCACCTCACTTGACCGTGATTCCCCCACCATCACCGTTGGCACCGGGTCCTTCGTCGCATGTGCCACCAGCGGACCGTCCATCGTCGTCGCGCCCTCCACCACTGCACACGGGTTTCGTGCCTGCCGATAGCTCTTCGGATGAAGAGCTCGATACTCCTCCATGGCACCAGCCTCTCGACCAGGCACAGCAGCATCCTACGCAGTCGACACATCTGCTTCCTAGCTTCCTTGCCGATGCTCCGCCGCCTACGAAGCTGACACAGCCTTCCCAGTCTCCGCCAACTGCGCAGACACCACCAGCGAGGAGGCGGCGCGTCAGGGATCGTCAGGCCCCCTCTCGGTACACACCATCAGAGTATCAGCCCCCCCACAGACGGGCAGGAGGGGGCAGTAGTCCGATGTAGGTTTTTCTCGGACTGTTCAGTTGTCGAACATTTTTGTTAGGTTTCCAACTTTTTGGGGTTTTCTGTTTTCTACTGTTCTATTGTATGACTCTGCATTTCAGCTTTTCAGCCTTTACCTATTCATTTGATGCTCGTTTTCGTATGATTAGTCTTTTCGACTTTTGCACCTACCATCTTTTGCGCCGAGACGTCTGGTTTCGTACAAATGCGTCGAACCAACGAGACAAAACTAGGTAACAAAAGCACGGTAGAAATGCGAAATTAGTATGTACTTGTACGGTCCCGATGCCAAAACTTTGTCATCTCACCCCTTTTCGCATATCAGCCTACAATTATCGCGGCTTATACCTTTTTTAGATTTTCCGCGGAACCTAAAAAGACTAAAACCCACATCTCATCTCCAAACTTCGATCTAATTCAAGGAGTATCTCACATTCACTATTCTGACCAAGTTTCCCTTCAATAAGATTTTCGAAATCTCATCCGAGGCCTTAGTTTCAAGTCTCTCCATTTTCCGAAATTCTAATTACCCTAATTACCCTAAAGTACTCTGTTTTCGAATTATTCCAAAATCATCAAATCTTGTCGAATTTCATCGAAACTCCTGCTGAATAAGCTCCTGAAATAAAGTTACACTTGTGTGTGAAATTAGATCTCAAATCAGCCCTCCCAATCTCAAAATTTACAAACAAGTCCTAATTCCCAAACGAAATCATCACAAAGTCTTTCGACCGCGACCACAGGCCAAAACTTTCTCAATTGAATTTGTCCCGGGGGAGGCAGCTTTCAGTCGCTAGCTGGGCTAGCGACTGAAAGCTGGCGTTACACGGCACATGGGCCAGCGGGGAGTTGTGCCGTTCCACGTCTTTAGTCGCTAGCCGGGCTAGTGACTGAAAATCAGTCGCGCGCGTGGCTTCGCGACAGAGCGCCGTTTTTGCAAATTTAAAAAGTTACGAGTTAGTTTTCGAATTTATTTTTTTTGGGATATTTGGAAAAAAAATTCCAAATTTGCTTGGTTATTTTATTTAAGTCAATTCATTAGTTAAATTAACAGAAAATAATATAGTTTTGTGATACAACACTTTTAGATTGACGTGACATGTCATTATAATTTTTTAATATAGTATTTATGTCATGTGGTATGTCACAAAAGTTTTCTAATGGCATAGTGTGCTGAAATAAAGATTGAAAATATCACATTATTTGATTAAATACTTAAAATAAATACAAAAGAGATTATGAAAGTTCAAGAATAAAAATTATGTAGCATTAGAATACAAAATTGTATTTAGTTTCAATACTTAACTAACGGAACAATAAAATTGACTAATAAAGATAAATTAAGAATCAAATTGATTAAGATAGATAAGTTTAGAGACTAGTCAAATTAAATTTTTTAGTTGAGGAATCTAAATGACACAATAGCACAAGTTTAGAGTTTCAAAATACAATTTACTTTTTTTTTTCTATTTATAAAACATTAATAAAAAATTTTACAAATACATCGCCAATTCACCCTCACAGATACAAAACCATGTATAGCCATTTCATTAAATCATGAGTCAACAACACATCGAGGCTTGCACTCCCCTACGAACTCCATTAGCACATCCAGCTTGCCTCATGTCCAAGAAAAGGTCCAGACAGTAATTTTCTTTAGAAACCAGAGGGTAAATTTGTCGAATCGTCGGAAAATGGAAAGGCAAGGCGGGCAACCAATCAGGCGAAACCATGATCCCACCTCAGCCATGCACCATCCATAACACGCACACACCATGAGTCCCCTCGCAAAATATTTTTGTAAAAATCTCCTCACGTAGCACCCTAACCATCCGACCTAGAATAGAAATCACAGATAGGAGTTACTACCACTCGATTGGGACCGTGCCAGCTAGTTGCTAACCTAATTTCCCACCTCGATCAATGAAGCTAATTAAGTTTTTTTTTTGTCAACATCAAAAAACAGGAAATAACTGAAATAAACACCCACACACAGGCTGCGAATTAACTATAGCCAAGCCATGTGCGGGCGTGGACTACAAATGCTAGTTGAACTGGACGGAGCTGGTGAACGTCTGACCGAACTGCCAGGTGGACGGTGCGATGTCCTGGAAGAGGAGCGTCTGGGCGTACGTGGAGGTCACCTTGAAGGAGATGGACTGTCCGTTCAGGAAGGCGTTGGACTGCCAGTTGGCCCCCCAGTTCCTCGACATCGCCATCCACGATGTGCTCGAGCCCTTGATCTGCACCGACGAGATGGACCCGGCCCCCGCCACGTTCGAGATCAGCACCAGCTCGAAGTAGCTGTTCCCGTTGATCGTGAACCGGACCCCTCCACTCCTCGAACACGAAACTCTACATTAATTACGACACGACACATGTTAGTTCACTGGCGTTGCTATATGTCCTGCATCAGTGTTCGGAAATTGTACCGAATAGTCATGTTTCCGTATCACTACACAACCTATCTGGTACATTTTATTAGCTATAACCACGAGGCACTCGCACAGTGCTGCGAACATACCTCTGGAACGTGATGGGCACGATGCCGCCGCTGTAGATGCCGATCTTCTCCCAGGCGGGCTGGGACATGTCAAAGTGCTGCCGCGGCGGGTTGCACCAGCCGCCGTCGTCGTTGGCCTTGGCGTAGTTCGGGGGGCACAGGTTGGTCGCCGTGACGGTCACCGACGCCCCCTGCTTGCACCACTGCTTGTCGTTCTGGTAGTCGCACATGATCTGGTAGCACTCCCCGCACGCCGCGCCGTCATTGAACAGCACCGAGCTCAGCGCCGCCGTGTTGGTCCCGTACCCCGCCGTGTACAAGTTGCCGTAACCACAAGCTCCACCTGAACGCAGCAAACAAGAGCTAGCTCAGTCCCATGCATGCATACACCGGGTGCAACCGATCGAAACAAAGCTTTACCCATTGTCCCGGAGGCATCGTTGCCGCCGTAGAAGGTGGCGCTGCCCGTCTTCACGCCGTCTCCGGCCGCCGCGGCGACGTACATTGCAAGAACTATCAATAGCTTGAAGCATTTGCCCATCTCCATCGATCTCAGCTAAGAGGGCAATCTGCGACAAGACAGCGATGGGCAATGTGGGTACACCGAGCCAAATACTCCTACGTGGGAGGTGGGAGAGTGAGGAGGCGGTGGTGGCCATGGTGGTGCTTTAAATAGAGGCAGGAGATGGAGGGAGAGCTCATGAGATGCTCGCGAACTCCGACCTATACTCACATGTCGATGCCTGTTGCATCCAGAAGCTGCATCGTGCGACTTAAATGCACCTATTCCTAATTTTCCTGCTTAGATGCTTAAAAAGTCTATGATTAATCCATAAAGATTTCGAAGAAAGATGCTGATCTCCAGCCGACTTTTGCCATTTCCTATGCCCTTTTGGCAGAGATCCTCTATTATCAATTTTTTTTAATCAACTCATTCTACTTCAAATTAAAGCATGTAAACCCATCTATTGTTTGAAAAGGTGCAATCTGACTTCTCTCTATTGGATTCTCTCTCAGTTCTGTTAATATACTGTGTCAGTGGCATGTAGCATGTTACATGTAGGGTCCAAGCCATCAAAACTAATATGGAACACTCACTTGTCTAGTGGCATACAGGGAATTGTATCAAGAAATTTAATTGCACCAGTCTAGATAGACACATAGTAAAGAGATTTGAAGCATGGTATCATTACAATATATAATCTAATGATATTTTTTATTATCTCATTTAATTTTTCCTCTCTTCAACATTTATTACTAATACCTCACACTAAATATTCTCTGTTATTTATAAGATATTTATGATAAACACTAACTTAATTATTTTCACTTATAATTCTCTAGAACTTAAATACGAAAGTACCAAAGTGATAGCAGTCTGGCTTGCACAATTTTGCTTTACATAAGGATTTTTTTAAAAACAATTTCTATGAAAATCCATTCGTATATAAGAACTAGGTGAGAGTGGTTATATAGTGATCCATATTGCTCGCAAATTACCATGTAATGGCTCTTGACTAGATTTTTTTCCCTTCTTTCCTGTACAAGTAATCTAGCAATTGAATACGAGCTACTGGTTTTTTTGCCTGTTCTTATGACAGATCGATTAAACAAAAACAATCATTTGGGAGACCTGAAGGGATCAAGGATTGGAGTCTGAAGAAGCGAAACGTCACGTGATCACACGAGACGCAAGTGCCCGGAAGCACATGGGATTACGGTTAGGAGGTTGCGTGATTACCGAGGGTCCTTGGATCGAGGTGTGTAATTCACACCTCAAATCATGATACAACCCTTGGATTTAGGCGTTTGACGCGCTTAATTTACCCCCTAACTTACACCAGGTATACGGTTTATGGTCTACCAAAACACAAACGGTCCCCACAGGAAGGTAATAACAGTTAGGGGTGTAGACGCTAGAGATTAGCAGCCTAATAGCTAGCATAACTAGGTAGTTTAATTTTGACTCGCATTATCTGTCTTTAAAGAAAAAACATTCAAAAAGATGGGTACCAGAACTTCAAATTTTGTTGTGAGGTAATTAATCAATCTTAATTTATTTTTCACATCAATATAAATATGATACTAATTCTGGTATCAGACGAGAATCTGATTCTTTAGTTTTGTTAGTTCTTGAAAAAGATTTTTTTTTGGTTGCTCGGAGTCTACGAAAAGAAACTAACTTGGAAGTCAACTCTCATCTAAGGCCTCTAATAGATTATTAGGGCCACGGTTTGTAGATATAGGAGCATCTTTTAATTGGTAATATCTGATTTGTCTGTTGCTAACCTGCTAGATTTCATTGTCAAAACCCCTGGATTTGAATGATACAAAATAGTGATACAAGGGCTGAACAAGTTCGCCTTTTTTATTTCGGTGAAAAAAAAAATCCGTCCGACATAGAGAAATATAGCCACATATGAGATGCGACAAGCGCAACACCTCATGACAAATCAGTTCAAGAACGCAAGATCAAATCTTTCCAACATCTCTCCAAAATTTAAAACAAACAATTTTTTAATGAAGAAATGGTATTCGACAAATCCAAACAACTAACAAAAACCACCTAGAGCTCATTTTGCCATTTTTTTTATTGAGTACATGTAAATTTTAAATTATTTTGAATTTTGTAGAAACTTAAAATTACAGATATATTTGATTGACGTAATGACAATACAGAGGGAGAAGAGATTAGCGGGAGCTCTACTCGCCCTGTCCTACAAGTACTCCTAGTTATACACCAAATCTTATTAAGAAAGTTAGAGAGAAAAATTATCATTTGATCTCCTCCTTAAACCATCTTTTACTATATGACCTTCTATATAAAATTTTTCTAACACGTCCTCAATTTGTGATTTTAAATCGCCAGGGGTGGGTGGGGGGTGTGTTATCATTCACCAACACATTTTAGCAAATATGCTTGTACAAAATCGAGCTAACCTAACTCAATCCAAATTTATCCTAAATTCGCTGTCCACAAGGGCAAGTTTTAAATATAAAACCCAATAGTCAAACCGGGTTGCCCCACCCATATAAACACTCTATGATTGTATTTAGCTGCTTGTATTTGGATTTGGCCTGACTCTAGAAATGCAGCAATTTCTGAAAATTGAGTCTAGTTCAAGTCATGCAAAGAGCACACATGAGTCTGTCCCACGAGAAATGAAATCTCTGATTGTTTCTATGAGCTAGACTCTTCTAATTATGTGATTAGAAAATAATTAGTGTACATTAATAATTTTTAGTATAGATTAATGTTGATTAAGAATAATTAAGGTAGATAAAGACTATTAATGTGAAATAAAACATTTACTAGTTTTGATAGTATTTTTTTCACCTAATATATTTTTCTACTTATATCAATTATAGAATCAACCAAACACTATCTCATACATTAATCAAACACTATCTAATTGTATCTATGTATCTTATCATACCTAATCTGTTCACATATACAAATTAAACTCAACATCATACAAGTAACAAAATACAGCGTATATGATCGGACTTGGGCTGAGCTTTTGGGCGGCCTGACCCGACCCCGTTTCTATATGGTGTTTGGACAGGTTCAGTGGCAAGTCTTGTCGCAGTATCACAGATGTTACTGAACCATGGTCTTGGTCGGCGATATGCCAAGGTCTTGTGATTTCATCCTTGCACGGCAAACTGCTTCGTACAGCGGGCTCTATAATCCTTGGATGCGTAAGTAAGCCGGTTGGTCAAACTGGTTTGTTAATTTCATAATTTGTCCGTATGCGGTGTATATTCTGTTCATTAATTGCGGCATATGGTTATGACAGTTTTTGTTAGTTCGTCTTTGATACGAAACTCAACTCCAATTATAAAGTCTTTTAATTAGGTCACAAGTCATATTTAACATCAAGTGGCATTCTGACTTCTCACAGTCAGACTTAGATCCCAGCTACATATTTTCTTTCAAATATATGAACCATTAAATTAAAATTTGAATGATTGAAATTGAGTTAAGTTTGAATGTACCACGAAATATTCATCCAAATAGTTATTTTGTGATCGAATGATTCTCTCTATTAAATATTGTTGACTTGAAAATTACTTTATCTATTGGACAATATAAATATATAATTTTTTTAATACTATTACAAAATATAAGACGTGAATATAAATTTATTACTATATTTTCCTAACTAACTCTTATTTACTTATCAACTTCTTTTTATTTATGATCATTCTCTTACATTATCATTTTCTCTCTTATTTTTAAAATATTTATAAATAAAAATAATTTAATCATTTACTTGAACCTATTACTTTCTTTGTCCATACATCTAAATTTTTACAAAAGGAGTACGTACTTAAATTTATTATAGGCTGGACTTCAAGCTCCTCAACCGTGTTTAACAACATTACGAGATAGCACGCAAATTTCTCCTCCCAGAAACAGAATTTACAGTGTTCCACAGTCGTAATCAGCCATCATCACCAGCACTTTGGCCAGCAAACCTGACAAGAACTTCTCCCTGAGGAATTTGATCACTGCATTATTACTCTGCTGTATGAAGCCCACCACATAGGCCGCCGTGACCAACTGTATCCCCCTCCACCTCCTCATCTCAGCGTACTTCTCCAAGCCCTCCTTAACCCTCTCATAATCTCCCTTCTTCTTGTCCATGTTCTCTCCCAGAATTGCTTCAGCTAAGCATCTGGCCAAGACGATGCCGTCCTCTAGCGCGGCGGAGCCGCCCTGCCCTAGCTCGGGAGTCATGGGGTGAAACGCGTCGCCGGCGACGCAGACGTTCCCTTTGCAGATGTTGCCCCGTACGAGAGAGAGCGGTGACCGGAACCGCAGCGGCGAGGAGACCACCTCGCTCATCTCGCTTCTCTCGACCACGTCCAGGGCCCTGTCCGGGATCTTGGCGTTTCGTAGCTTGGTGAGCACGTAGTGCCGCATCTTGCCCACGCTTTCCTCGGCATCCCTGTCTGCACAAGATAAGGCTTAGAGCATGCCATTACAAGATAGTACGCCATTGAAGGTGACAAGTACACGTACCATCTGCAGATGGGTACCAGGTGTAGTTCCAGTAGACGGATGTGTCGGAACAGGGTAGCACACCGGAGCGGAAGCCTTCGCCGATGAACTGCAGGATCTCAGGGCCGAATCCGTGGCCGGCCGGGTACTCGGCGAGGCCTCTGGTGGCCGAACGCCCAGACAATATTGGTTTTGGCAGACCCAACCATTTCGCCACCACGGAGTTCACACCATCGCACCCTATGAGAACCTATTGACAGATGCATAAAAAGGAAGCAAAGGTGTGAGTTGTGAGTTGTGAAAGAATTGCATAGTCGTGAGTTGTGACGTCCTGCAAGTCTTTAACCATTACTTGAAGTCAAAAATTACAGGCAGTGCACCGTTGCATTACCTTTGCTTTTATTGTCGAACCATCAGCCAACTGTAAGAGCTTAAAGTTGCCGTCTTCCTCAATTGAGACGATCTTGGATGAGTACCTAATGGTGCCCTCTGGCAGCTCCTTCTCGAGCGTCTCCAGCAAGAAGTTTCGCTTCACGCACCGGAGTTCGTGCGGTCCACTGATGGTACCATAACCAGAATGAAAATTTACAAGTAAACTATCGGATCATTGTACTCTGGGTGAAGAACAACGAACGAATTTGATCATTCAGTAACACTGAATGTGAGTTTATGTATAATATACCTTTTTCCATGCATCTTTAGGCTCACTTTTGCGGCAGCCTCGCCTGTGGATGCAGAGAAGGTAACCAGCCTGTACATAAATACGAAAAGATGTGACTTAGCTCCGTAGAAGTAGTCATTCTTGAGCCAAATTTCAGCATAAGACACATCTGCAACCAAATTGCAACTCCCGTGAGGAGGTTGCCCATTTTCTTGGTCACGTGTTTACAGTTTAATCACCTAAGTATTGTGGAAAATATGTATGATACACCGAACGAAAAATAGTGATCTTGAAGCAACCATACGGTAGAGGAGAGTCTCAGAATACTACAATATTTTTTTAGGGAACAGAATACTCCTACTTAGCCGTTGTTTTATTTGATCAAAACTGCTAACAAAATTTGAACACTTTCTTTGTTTGAATTCATGTCTATTTTACTTAAAAGTACCATGAAAACACACTGTACATATATTGAAGCACATTTTGTTATTAATAGTTTGGTGCAAATGAGCACCTCATTTTGTAAGAAAGATGAGAATCTTAATTTCATATTTATTTTAGGAGCTATGCAATAATGCAATTTTGTTTTAGGATAGAATTTTCTAAAATTTGACAGTTTTGTTACATCAGCGACATGTATTATCCTTGTAACATCCACATGGCACTGACAAGACACACGCTAGTGACATTAATTTGCCGTTTAATTTCTAATATGTAGTGTCACATAGGAATCGAATTGTGGAAATTCCCACCTCCAATATTGCTATGGAGAAATTGAATAGGAATAAAGAAGAAATTTCCTCCAATTCAATACAGAGGAGGTAAGTTGGAATGTGCATTTGTAGGAAATTGCCATTTTCATTCCAAATTGAACCCAAACACCAACACCCCACCCACCCACATTGTAAGGCATTTTCGGAATAGCATCTCTCCGTTAATGGCGATCGGATAACTGGATAATTGACTGGTTCACTGAAAAGGTCTGGTTTGGTTGCTCAGTGCTCACCTTTCATAGAGTAGATGGTGCTCCCTGATCTTGTCACCAACGCCGAGGGCGTCGAGCGCACGGAAAGCATTCGTCCATGTCGTGAACGCGAACCCCGACGCCCGCAGCGTCGGCGACGACTCCAGCACCAAACTCCTTACGCCCTTCCTGTAGTAGTACAAAACAGCACCACTAGCTCAGCTCACTCTGCACTCTGCAAAGAAAAA
This sequence comes from Pharus latifolius, assembly GCA_019359835.1. Taxonomy (NCBI): domain Eukaryota; kingdom Viridiplantae; phylum Streptophyta; class Magnoliopsida; order Poales; family Poaceae; genus Pharus; species Pharus latifolius. The sequence goes on along the minus strand of CM033321.1, from coordinate 6,080,901 downwards.
AAAAAGCTGCCTAATGGCTTAACTGTACATGAAACTAAAGACTTTACCTGTGTAAACCGAGCGCCGTTGCGAGACCGGCAAGGCCGGCACCGGCGATGACGATGTCCTCGACGGCCGCCGTTGGTTGCATTGTCACTCAATGTGGTTTTGTCGTGTTGCGATGAAAATGGAGATAAGATCTGTGAGGCGTCTATTTGTAATAAGATAGTTCTAATCTAAGAATCTTGTGCGTGCGAGAGTTGGTTGAAGTCAAGGTGATCGACCTGGAGACGCCACCAACACCGAGACACCAGGTTTGAATAGGTCAAGGAGGAAATATCCTTTCTGCTAGTCAAACTGTGGTCGTTTTGCGTGTGTGAGTTGTATCATCCAATAAGAAACTTATTACAAATGTAAGAAATGGTGCAAGAGCTGTTTGGTCAAGGCAATTTTAATGAATGGTTTGAATCCACCCAAGGCGTTTAGCTCGCATATATCCGAGTCATTTGAGACAAAATCGACTAGGAAGTAAAGACCTTACATCAAAATAGAAATCAAACATATTATTTCAAAATGAATTGTTACATATAACAATCCACCACAATAGTTTTGCGCATATTTCTTCATTCTTCTTCACTCATGAATTAATATAGATTGATATTTTTTATCTATCAGAAAAATAATAGTACATAATGACGCTTCACTTTTATTAAAAAGTAACACTTTAGTATGGCAAAATTTGGTGATTTATAAGTTCAGTTTGTCGACTGCACTCTAAGCTGTACAGTCGGCAGTTGCAATGGATCCAGCGTTTGCCCACACCATTTGTTCGTGGAATCCAAAAGGAAATGCCCCGGCGGTTTCATTAGAAACGGACAAGGGCTGCTAAGTAAAGAAGATTAAAGAATATAAAGATGTCTTAGTGTTCCCTTCCATCAATAATTTGAACCATGGTTGTACAGATTTGTTAGCTAATTACTAACAACACCAACATGAACCATCCTTTTCCCCCAATTATCAACATTTTTTTACAGCTAAATACCAAATTTGTGGATCAAAATGGTTGAAGTAGATATTCATAAAATTGATCTAGCTCGACTTTAGTCTTTAATTTAGGATATATTTGTTTCATTGCTGCACTTTATTTAAGCAAACTTGTCTCCCATTGTCCTCATATACTCGAGTATTGCACTACATCTAGGCTCTAACCAAATGAATAGTAGAATAATCAATTTTTTCTTAAGCCTCACGAGAATTTCATTTAACTATAGCACTATGTAATGTATGAGTTTTTAATTTTCAATTTTTACTTTTTATGATTGTCAGATCCAAATAATATTAATTATTGATTTGAAACAATATTCTAATTTACTTTTGCCTTAACCATACTAAAAGTACATATTAAACTATTGATGTAATTAATTACCCTCAATTAATCCCCTTTCGTAATGGCTATTAAATGTTGCAAATCATCGAATAAGAATATTCGATTGTACAACTATTTTTGCTACATCTTTATCTAATAAGCTGTGAACCAAAATTTTAATTTGACATGGATTCCCATATACATTTACCGGTAAACATAATAAGTTACAACGAGCTATTACACGAGAGGCAGGAAGTTGCTGTAGATCTGTAGTCTAAAAAAAAGTACAACGATTAGAATAGGCAGGATTAGAGTTTTTTTTACTGTTAACCCAGACTTAAAAATTAATTACGAAACTAATCCATAGTTGCAATTATTTACACAAATGGCCTGCCACGTCAGCTTGTCGAGCTCCCAGAGCTCGACAAGCTGCTAGTCACACGGGGAGGCACGACTAGGGTTTGTCGAGTTCTGGAAACTCAACAAGTTTTAGAATATTAAAATGTATACTGCAATTATATCAAATCCGTTTCTTAACTCAGCTGGTGGGAGTTCTCGGCTTGCAAATGCGTGGCTCGGGTTCGAATCCTGCTCCCGCATTAAAATTTTTTTCCACTTCTCGCGTTTTCACGGCACGACAAGGAGATGTCGTGGTCCAGGGGCACGACAAGCCTCTGGTCGCGGGATCCCGTGCGACTAGCAGCTTGTCGAGCTCCCAGAGCTCCACAAGCTGACGTGGCAGGTCATTTGTGTAAATAATTACAACTATGGGTTAGTTTCGTAATTAATTTTTAAGTCTGGATTAACAGTAAAAAAAACTCACAGGATTAAAACAAGCCATGCATCCAGCAGTATTCTACAGCAAAGATGGAGAAAACAACCAGCTCTAGTCTCTTCAGGGAAAGAAAGCAGGCAGCCTCACAGCGTGCCACAGTCATAGTCCGCCGCTTTCGGAAGCCTCTTAGCGAGTACTCCTGATAGGAACTTATCCCGAAGAAAGCCTACGACTGCGTTATTGCTCTGTTGTATGAAGCCCACAACGTAGGCCGTTCCAACCAACTGGATGCTCCTCCACCTACGGGTCTCAGCATACTTGTGCAGACCAGCTTCGATTCTCTCGCACTCCTCATCTCTTGCACCCTCCCCGACAATGGCTTCGCTCAAGCATCTTGCAAGGATGACACCATCTTCCAGCGCGGCGCAGCCTCCCTGGCCTAAGTCCGGTGTCATCGGGTGAAGCGCGTCACCAGCCACGCACACGTTCCCCTTGTTGATCTTTGCACGCAGGAGCGAAAGGGGTGACCGGAACAGCAGTGGCGCAGACAGGACGTCGTTCATCTCGCTTCTCTCGATCACTTCCAGTAATTCGGCAGGGACCTTTGAGTTCCTCAGCTTGGTCAGCACATATTGTTTCATTTTGGATGCACTTTCGTCGACGCCACTATCTGAATGTGAGGATAAAATTCAGCATTAGTTGTTATTCGTTAGTTAGACAAATTAGACATCACTGTGTGTGATGGTTAAGACTGAGACTCACCATCTTCTGAAGGAGACCATGTGTAGAACCAGTAGATGTCAGTCTCGCTGCAGGGTAATATACCAAAACGAAAGCCTGCACCGATGAACTGCAAGAACATGGGCTCAAGACCATGGCCATCGGGGTACTCCGCAAGTCCTCTCGTGGCGCAGCGCCCTGAATGAGACGGCTTTGCAAGCCCCAGCCATTTTGCTACTACAGAGTTAATTCCATCGCACCCGATCAGTACCTGTACGTGCAACAATGTTAACATTTCCAACTGATTGGTGTTACTGCATAATTATAACAAGAGATGTGGCTAGCACTAATATTACCTTTGCTCTAAGAACTGATCCATCAGCCAAATGTACAATTTTGACATTGTTGTCCTCCTCAATTGAAACAATCTTGGAGGAGTAGCGGATGGTGTCTCTCGGCAACTCTTCGTTCAAGGCCTGCAGCAGCACGTCGCGCCTAACGCAACGGATTTCATTGGGTCCTCTGCATGAAGGTGTAAATTAGTGTGTCCAAATTTTGGTCGTTGCAACGCATGGAAGAAAGAATTCTGCTACGGGATCGGATTATTAATTTATTCATAATTGATATTCGTGGCGCATAAGTGAGTTGAGATGAATGATAAGTCACCGTTTCCCTTGCACATGTAGATCCAATTCCTGCGCAATTTCTCCAGTTGACGAGGACATAACACGCAACCTGTGGATAAACATGCTCAGTCTCGGAAAACTAGAAATACCAAGATATGAACATGGATCCAGCATGGTAGAACCAAACGGGACATGCCAGGTACTCTGAGGAGTGACAGGCACAAATATATAACCAAGTGATAGAAAACGTCACTCCCTCCGTTTATAAAGAGAAAATTGATTTTATATTATTGAATTTTTTTGGTGTCTAGTATAATATACCATTAAAATTTTGCTTCATGTCACTATTTTTTTGAAGTCTGATGTTATATGTTATTTTTGATTGGTTAATTCGAAAAAATGACCCAAATACCCCTGTCAATTCATACATGATCATAAATTTAAATAAACAAAAAGACTGAAACACAAAATTTTTAATTTTAAAACTCTAACACAAAATTAAAATTTTTCTAAAATAAGAGATTTTGCGTTCCAATCTTTCTATTTATATAAAATCATAATTAAGTCTTAATTGATATGTGTATTTTAATCATTTTTCTGAGTTGATTAGTCAAAAATGACATATAACATCAGACTTTAAGAAAATATTATCATGTAGTGATGATATACCTGAGTATGCATACAAATGTGTAAGCACAAGGGTGACCCAATCTTCACATCGTATAAACTTTGATAATTTGATGATTTGTGACCAAACGATGAGATAGCTAATAGCGAGGGTGCATATGCGCGACCTATACGTCACTTGCTACCAACACATTGCCTTTTCATGAGTTGAAGAAGCCAACACACACAATCATGTTGTATAAACGTGGAGCATCAATTGGGTGAAACCAAAATTTCTAATATGGGTAGAAAGATAAGAGCCACACCATACTACCCATAGTAACTGTGATAAACCAAATATAATTCACTTCATACAAAGAGAAAAAACACCACTTAGTGGTGAATTTTTCAGTAATCAAACGGGTCCTCAATGCATGGACTCGTTACATATTTGTAGCTAACTTTGAGAATTCAAAGATAACAACTAGATTTAGAGATAAATTAGGACTCCTAAAAATAAGGAAACATAAAATCTAAAATAGTATATCACATAGATTCCTACTAAAGATAAGTAAACAAACAAAATCTAAAATATTTGGATTATTGTTGCTCTCATATTAGTATTCACATGAATAATATCGTGCTACAGTTGCGATAGCCCACATGTGACAATCAAATAGTTATAACTCATAACTCTTTCAATAGATCTCCAAACGATGCACTGTTTGTTGCATATGAAAGTAGACTTGATAAACATTTCCAAATATATATGAGTTGGCACTGGAACCATCCAAATAGGTGTAGATTTGGTTATAAATATATGACCAACAGGCCCGAATTCATATTATATAGTCAAGGGGTGAAATTTTAGTGGGATAATGTATTAGGCATCAAAATTCAGTGGCATATAATCAATTTTTTGTTTTATATATGTACGTTGTTTTAGACTTCTTTTTCTCTTTATAAATATATGTTATTCCATATTTTTGAAAAGAATCTCATATTCCAACTCTTTATGCTCCCATCTTCCATAAAAACTTACCTAACAATAATTAATATTCTATAGATTTTAATAAAGTTAGACAAGTTATTTCAAGATATATCTTAATTTTCGTGTATGAGTTTAAAAGGACATACACTTGTAAATTTATAAACATAGAGAGTACTCCTGAGAACAAGTTAATCTTTTTCTTGTGAAACACATGGCCTGTTACTTCATCAAACGACTTCAAATTTATTATTTAGTTGCTCTGGAATTTCTCGAAGGAGCCAAGCAAGTTCATTAAAAATGAAGAAACTAGAGATTAAGTGAGTAAGTTATACCTCTGAATATGCAGATGACGCTTCCTCATCTTGTCGCCAATGCCGAGGGCGTCAAGGGCACGGAATGCATTCGTCCATGTCGAGAATGCAAACCCTGATGCTCGCAGCATTGGGGACGATTCCAACACCAAGCTCTTCACCCCTTTCCTACAGTTCCTCAGTTAAACATATCCAGTAAGTCTCACTCACTGTCAGTGTCATGTTAAAAGCATTTTCCCAGCATATGAACGCAAAATCACAAACACTTAACTGATTAGACATATGCACATGTGAGCATGTAACAGCAGGCATACCTGTGGAGTCCAAGAGCTACTGCAAGGCCCGCGAGCCCTGCACCAACGATGACGATGTCCTCGACAGCCTCCTTTTGTTGCATGTTTTTGCTATTATGGCTCCCTCTCAAAGAACAGAAAATCAACGAGAGAAGGATAGAGCCAGATGAGAGTAAGTGGTGAGCATATCAAGAGCATATATGATTGCAAGAGTTAGCAACTGAGAAGGGAATTTTTTTTAGGAACAACCTAATAAAAAAAGAAATTTCAAAATTAACCCAAAACTAATCTTTAGTCGTGTGAGTGAGATTCAAAACTTAGTCTTTTAGTAGAGAGAGAGTCTCTTAATCAACTAGACTACAACCATTTATTTAACTTGTTGCCGTGGTACGGTTTTATACCTCTTTCAGTCGCTAGTCGCTGAAAGTGGATGTGGCACGCGAGCTGGGCCAGCGGTGTATTGGGCCGTGTCACGTCTTTAGTCGTGCGGTCCGTCTCGCGATTGAAAGTTAATTTCAAAATTTGTTAAAATTTTGGATTAGTTTTGAAATTTCTTTGTTTTATTGGGTTGTTCTAAAAAAAATTCCTGAGAATGGGCTTTGACGTCATTGCTGATGATGTTGTAGGGCTGTCGTTATTGCACGGGACCGAAGTCGACTTGGACCCGTCGTCTATACTTTAAGTAGGCCGCCTTTACCCTTCTGGGAGCAAACAAAATTTGATGGCCACCACCTTACTCTACCATGATGACATACAACCAGGGTGAGCATTCTGTCTCGTTTTGTTAAATCTTCAACTGAATTATAAATTTCCTTTTTGAAATTTTAAAAATCAAACTAACCAAACTAAAAATAATAGCCGAACCAAATTAACAAATTAAAAATCGGTCAGCACGTTTGGTTAATGCTACCTGAAAACTCTATGATCACAAATAAAAAAAAAATTTGCACCACACATCCTTAAATTTGTTTTGTGGTAGTTATGTCCTTAAACTTTAAATTTAGTTTGACATGTCCCTAAATTTACTCGATTGTCTCATTTAGATCCATTTATTATTTAATCTAATAGATTTTGATATAGTTTCACGACATAGCATTTTTAAACTGATATGACATTGCACTACTATTTTTTTAACATAGTATTGTATTGCGTTGTATGCTATGTTAGTTTTTTTTGATAACATGACATGGTGAAATAGAGACTGAAAATATAGTATTATTTTGATTAAATATTTATAATTTCTAAATAAAAAAGATAAGATAAAAGCTCAAAAAAAAAAAATTGGCACTTGACCGCAAAATTTGCATTTATTTCCAATATTTAACTGACAGAATGACAAAATTGACTAATACAGATAAGTTTAAAAACCAAATTGATTAAGGAAGACAAATTTAGAAAATTGTCAAACTAAATTTGAAGTTTAGAAACAAGTGAGACAAGCACACAAGTTTAAGGTTCTAGATCACAATTTACTTAAAAAACTGAAACATGCAATGCAATTCACACTTGTAGTGAGTTAATAACAGGAATCATACGAGATAATCATATAACGTAATGGAGATGCATAACTTGTAATCCCATTAGTTCAGAACTTCAGAAAGCTCAAAATTAAAATAACACATTTAACAATTGAACAGATTCCAAGCAGTCACAGGCTACAGAGATACAAAGATGTCACAATCCATGGGCAATTGTATTGAGATATTTACCAATATGTTAGTTTCTGAATACATCCAAACTCAAGAATTTTTTTTTCAAATAACCCTTTAAAAAAAATTACAAAACTAATCCCTAACTTTTAAAATTTTCAAAACAGACTCTCTGTCACGAATTGCCGCACGCGACTGATCTTCAGTCGCTAGCCGGGCTAGCGACTGAAGACGTGGCACGGCACAATGCCCCGCTGGCACCCGTGCCGTGCCACGCCAGGTTTCAGTCGCTAGCCGGGCTAGCGACTGAATCCTGGGACATTTAGTTCAGTCTCTTTTGCCCCATGGTTGCGGTCGAAGGACTTTGTGATGATTTTGTTTGAGAAGTAGGACTTGTTTGTAAATTTTGAGTTTGGGAGGGTTGATTTGAGATCTAATCTCACACACAAGTGTAACTTTATTTCAGGAGCGTATTCAGCAGAAGTTTCAATGAAATTTGGCAAGATTTGATGATTTTGGGATAATTTGAAAACAGAGTACTTTAGGGTAATTAGGGTAATTAGAATTTCAAAAAATGGCGAGACTTGAAACTAAGGCGTCGGATGAGATTTTGAAAATCTTACAGAAGGGAAACTTGGTCAGAATAGTGAATGGGAGATACTCCTTGAATTAGATCGAAGTTTGGAGATGAGATGTGGGTTTTAGCTTTTTTAGGTTCCGCGGAAAATCTTAAAAAGGTATAAGCCGTGATAATTCTAGGCTGATTTGCGAAAAGGAGTATGACGACAAAGTTTTTGCATCGGGACCGTACAAGTACATACTAATTTCGCATTTATACCGTGCTTTTGATACCTAGTTTTGTCTCGTTGGTTCGACGCATTTGTACGAAACTAGACGTCTCGGCGCAAAAGATGGTAGGTGCAAAAGTCGAAAAGACTAATCATACGATAACGAGCATCAGATGAAGTAAAGGCTGAAAAGCAGAAACGCAAAGTCATACAAAAGTAGAATAGTAGAAAACATAAAACCCCAAAAAGTTGGAAACCTAACAAAAATGTACGAAAACTAAACAGTCTGAGAAAAGCCTACATCGGACTAGTGCCCCCTCCTGCCCCTCTGTGGGGGGGGGCTGATACTCTGATGGTGTGTACCGAGAGGGGGGCTGACGATCCCTGACGCGCCGCCTCCTCATTGGTGGTGTCTGCGCAGCTGGCGTAGACTGGGAAGGCTGTGTCGGCTGCGTAGGCGGCGGAGCATCGGGAAGGAAGCTAGGAAGCAGATGTGTCGGCTGTGTAGGATGCTGCTGTGCCTGGTCGAGAGGCTGGTGCCATGGAGGAGTATCGAGCTCTTCATCCGAAGAGCTATCGGCAGGCACGAAACCCGTGTGCATTGGTGGAGGGCGCGACGGCGACGGACGGTCCGTTGGTGGCACATGCGATGAAGGACCTGGCGCCGACGGTGATGGTGGGGGAATCACGGTCAAGTGAGGTGGCAGCAGCACTCTGAAACCGACCAAAATCTGATCGACCCGCCGCTCGACCTCTGAACAATATGCGTACACATCGTCGCTGGGCATGGTGGGTCCGAGGCGGGACTTGACCATCATGTCTCGTGCACCAGTAGAGATGCCGCCGAGGATGTCTAGCTGTGCACACGAATTAATGCAATTATAGAACGACAATCCATGTGAAAGTAAGGTTTCAAAGAGCTAAGGAACTCACAGAAGAGTGGATTCGCCCAGTTAGGCGTCGGTGATGACTACGACAATGAGGCCGTGATTCCTAACCCTAACCCTAACCCTAACTAATTGACAACCCTACCCCTAAACCTAACAAAAAAACCAACCCTTCTCTTCTCTTCTCCTCTCCTCCTCTTCCTTCTCTTCTCTTCTTTCTCTCTGCTAATTTCTGAATTTTCGGAAAAATGAAATGGCCGTACTCTGTGAAAGCGACGCACGGTGTTTAAATATCGTTTCAGTCGCTATTGGGGAACACGATTTTTCCCTACAACCCTAAAAAAAATAACCCCTCTCCCTCTAAACCCGTGCGGGAAAGGCCAACACGGTGAGGGCGACAGCGGTGATGACTACGACAATGAGGCCGCGATTCCTAACCCTAACCCTAACCCTAACCCTAATTGATTGACAACCCTACCCCTAAACCTAACAAAAAAACCAACACTTCTCTTCTCTTCTCCTCTCCTCCTCTTCCTTCTCTTCTCTTCTTTCTCTCTGCTAATTTCTGAATTTTCGGAAAAATGAAATGGCCGTACTGTGTGAAAGCGACGCACGGTGTTTAAATACCGTTTCAGTCGCTATTGGGGAACACAATTTTTCCCTACAACCCTAAAAAAAAATAACCCCTCTCCTTCTAAACCCGTGCGGGAAAGGCCAACACGGTGAGGGCGACAGCGGTGATGACTAACCCTAACCCTAACCCTAGCTAAAAGAAGCGACAGCGGTGATGACTAACCCTAACCCCAACTAAAAGAAGCGACAGCGGTGAACCCTAACCTTAATAATAACAATCATTTTAATATACATAATCACAAATGTTTACATCTACATATTAACAAATATTTTAATCTACGTGCATACTAATAAAATTCAAATTTGAAAAACATCACATATTTTAGTGGTTCTTCAAATTTTTTAATCTGCGAACATACACTAACCCTAAATTTTTTAATCTGCGAACATACACTAACCCTAACCCTAATCTGCGAACATACACTAACCCTAACTAAACTGCGAACATATACTAACCCTAACCCTAATCTGCGAACATACACTAACCCTAACCCTAACCCTAATCTGCGAACATTCACGCATTTACCATCCGTATAAAAATATATTCTAAATCATATCTAAATACTACGAGTTTACGATCTAATTAATTTGAATATACGAGTTAAAAAAATATACCTCAGCGAACAGATTTGAAGAATCTCCGAAAATTTTTTTTCTACTCCTCTTTCTTCTCTTCTTCTCTTCCTTCTCTCCCTCTAAACAAATTTCAGTAATTTCTGGAAAAATTCGAAAAAAGGAGGTGGGCTGTACTGTGAGAGGGACGGTTGGGGTTTAAAAAACAGACTTCAGTCGCTAGCCGGGCTAGCGACTGAAATGTGCGGGTTTCAGTCGCTAGCCCTGCTAGCGACTGAAGCCTGGCGTGGCACGGCACGGGTGCCAGCGGGGCATTGTGCCATGCCACGTCTTCAGTCGCTAGCCGGGCTAGCGACTGAAGACAGTCGCCTGCGGCAATTCGCGACAGAGAGTCTGTTTTGAAAAATTTAAAAGTTAGGGGTTAGTTTTGTAATTTTTTTTAAAGGGTTATTTGGAAAAAAAATTCCAAACTCAATTAGTCATGATTGATAGTCTCATCGACACCAAATAAGCCATAATGGATGCAAACTAGAACGTATCGCTTGATTGCTATCTCTAAACCCACACACCACGACAAGAAGCATTTGCAGGTCTTAGATGGAGACAAGGAAGAGAGATGTAAACTGCTGATCGTGGCGGCACGCTAGACATTGGTGCCGTTTGAGATGCTCCCCTACTACTCGGCATCTTCTGCTTCCAGCGATCCGCCGCCGCACTGGGTGTGCCGCCCCGGAGGGAGAGGGAAAGGACGACAGGGCCCTAGATAGCATCCTCGGCTTCACCCAACTCTCGAAGTAATCTGCATCTTACGGCCCATAATTAAAGGATAAGAGTTTTATAATTTTTTTTTTCAAATAACCAAAAAAAATCGAAAAATAACCCAGACCTTTTAAATTTTGCAAAAATGGCCCTCTGTCGCGAACTAGGCCGCGCGACTGACCCGGCTAGCGACTGAAGACGTGGCACGGCCCAACGCCCTGCTGGCCCAGGTGTCGTGCCACGCCGACTGAAACCCGCAGCGTTTCTGTCGCTAGCCCGGCTAGCGACTGAAACGGTTTTTTAATCTTCCCCAGTCGCTTTCACTGTACGGGTGTTTTTATTTTTTCGAAATTCCAGAAAATATTCAGTTTGTTTAGAGAGAGAGGGAAGAGAAGAAGAGAAGAAAGAGGAAGGAAAGAGGAGGAGGAGGAAAACTGTTTTTGGAGGTTCTTCAAATCTGTTCAGTGAGGTATATTTTCATTAACTCGTATATTTAGATTAATTAGATCGTTAACAAGCAGTATTTAGATATGATTTAGATTATATTTTTATACGGATGCATGGTAAATGCGTGAATGTGATGGACTAAAAAATTTAAAGAATCTGTATATTAGTGTATGTTCGTAGATTAAAAAATTTGAAGAACCACTAAAAAATGTGATGTTTTTCAAATTTGAATTTTATTAGTATGCACGTAGATTAAAATATTTGTTAATATGTAGATGTAAACGTTTGTTAGTACGTATATTAAAATGATTGATAATATGTAGTTTGAAAAGTTTCTTTTAGTTAAGGTTAGGGTTAGGGTTAGGGTTAGTTTTCAATTAGGGTTAGGGTTAAGGGTTGGTTTTTTTGTTAGGGTTAGGGGTAGATTGTCTTTTAGTTAGGGTTATGGTTGGCTTTCAGTTAGTGTTAGGGTTAGGGATCGCGCCCTCGTTGCCGTAGTTATCACCGCTGTCGCCCTCACCGTCTTGGCCTTTCCCGCATGGGTTTAGAGGGAGAGGGGCTTTTTTTTTACGGTTTTAGGCAAAAATCATGTAGCCCAATAGTGACTGAAATGTTGGAAAATTTCTATTGTTTGAAAAATCATGTTTTTTTGTAGTACTTTGAGCAATGTTGGTCCTCTAATTATACACTCCGCTACAGTTATTGCGCATCGTTGCACTATCCTGTTTAAACCTAATACAGAATGACAAATTGATTAGGCTATGGAGCAACCTAGTATGGTTTGCGTTTATTACGGAGCTGGTATAATCCGTAATGGAGCAAACGGTGATAATCTTGGTGGTTGTATGCATGTTTACAGTCAAATGAGACAACCACAGTTAATCACTAGTACAGAAATGCAGTCTACTAACCCCTATCTTCTATCGGTTATTAGTGAAACAGCAGAAAACCGATAGAAAATGTGCCTCGCGGTCATAAAAACCCGACGGATGTATTTTCCCTATCGGTTTATAAGAAACTTACCGATAGAATAAATAGTATGATTTACTCTAGCGGTGATGAACATATTTGCCGTTAGAAGAAATGCATAAGTACTGACGGAAGAATGTTGTGCGCCGATAGGACTGGTCGACTTCAACAACTAGACTTATTCTATCGCTACTGTATGAATATACCGACAGAGTATATTAAAAATTCCTATCGGCAATATGTAGTGCGCCGATAGAATAGTTGCCTTCTACAAATATTTTTATTCTATCGGTAATGGATTCTTTTACCGTTAGAATATATAGAAAATTGCTTAGAACTGTTCGTCTTCAAATAGTTTTATTCTATCGGTAATGAATGTTTATACCGGTAGAATATTGCAAAAAATATCTTAGAACTGTTGGCCTTCTACAACTAGTAATATTCTATCGGCAATGTACGTACACACCGATAGAATATGTACAAAAATTCCTATCGGTAATATTTATTGTGCCGATAGAACCATTCGCCTTCTACAGATGTTTTTATTACTAACGGTATTCTGTTTTCGTACCAATAGAAAATATATATTTGTATAAATACACGGGTATGTCTCTTTCATTCTCACAGTTCATCTGGGGCTCGTAGTCCTAACCCGTAAGCTCCATGGACGGCCGGCGCACCTCTACAGGGGACCGCTGCACCTCCGCACCTCCATCGACGCCCTCTAGACGTCGGCATCCCAAGGAAGGTACGTAAAATGTCTGCAATATTGTTAGATTATTCTAATCCGATTATGGCAATAATTCTGCTTTTTTTGTATCCTTCATTTTGATGTGTCTTCTTTTCAATATGATTATGATCTGTTCAGGTCCTTGGATGATGCTCGTGAGGGGCAACGTATTTCACGGTTCTTCATCGCAGTACGTTGCCTACGTTGGCTTGTTGGCGAAAGAAATGGTGAAGATCACCGTCGAGAGCTGGAAGGACGTGAAGGGCGAGATCTTGGTTGGCTTGGTCGAGAAGATGCTTAAGCCCGGCGTGTTTCTCAAATCAGGACCTATAGAAAGCATCTTACATTTTTTTGCATGCACCAGCTTGTGGCCAGATGCTTACCTGCTTGGAGAAGAAGAATTGTTGTTATTTGCACAGCCATTCTACACCATCACTACACAGAACAACATCTTGGAAGGTAGGTTCTTTTTGCTAATGGAGTTGAGTTGAGTTGAGTTGAGTTGATCGAGTTTGAGTCCGAGGAAATCACCAATACGTACAAATGTATGTCGACGGCAGTTCCAGCTCCTCGGGCGTCTTCGAACTGAACTCCTATGGTTAAGTCCAATGTGGTTCAGAAATTTGCTGTTTTGGATGAATGGATTTGTGATGTATCAGGTCTAACTTGTAGTCGGTAGTTGCATTGTGGCAACCTGCAAACGTTCCCTTTTATGTAAAATGCATGTATGGGCCACTGGGTCATCGTCGTGATCTGTTGTTAATTTCAGACGTGGCTTTTGTAATATACATCGAATGTGTGAATTGTTGTATTTGTATATTGTTGTATATTTGTGTATCATGTATTGCTAATTGGGACATGAACTTGAATGTGCAGGGAGTATTTGTGTATTTAATTGTATTGGTAGGTAGGTGTGTATTTGTACTGCTGTTTCAGACATGCACTTCAATTTGTGAACTGGCATGTGTATGTTTGTACCTGAATTTGTATTGGTGAACTGGCATGTGTATGTTTGTACCTGAATTTGTGAACTGGCATCTGTAATTTCTTTGGCAAGATGAAGTCCCAAGTACCTACGAAAAGTATTTTTGTGTCTCCTTGTTAATCCACAAATTAGCATTTCTTGAAATATATTGCTTTATCTTCTAGTTAAGATCCGTTTGATGTAAGATCTGTTTGATGTTACATTGATATGATTCCTTGAATGTGAGAAATGACATGTGCATGTTTGTCCCAGTTTGGTACCAGTACCTCCTCTAACGGTAAGTACACATATTTACCGATAGGAAAACACATATATTTGCTCAGTCATGCATATTCTAATGGTAAGTACACATATTTACCGATAGGAAAACACATATATTTGCTCAGTCATGCATATTGTAACGGTAAATACACATATTTACCGATAGAAAAACTCTTGCTCGTGTGTCATGCATCATCTAACGGTTCGTACACATATCTACCGATAGAAAAACTCATGTGCGTGTTGTGTCATGCATGATCTAACGGTCAATACACATATTTACCGAAAGAAGAAGTCCTGTATTTGCTCGGTAATGCACATTATCTAACGGTATGTGTGTGTTTTTACCGATAGAATATGTGAGCGGCAAATTACCTAAGTTAGTCTGACGGTTATTTCATGTATTTACCGTTAGAAAAATGTCCATTATAAGGAAAACCCCACTTGACCATTGCTGAGCTGCTCTTTAATTTGTTCTGTTGCACTCTGTGTCCCTCTGTTTGTGACGAAAGTTCCAGCTACACTGCTAGGGTGATCAGCGCAGGCTGGAGGGAAGTTGATTGCGCCCCTCTCTTTAAGGTACGCTTAATCATCAACACTTATCTCTCTCTCCCTCTAGATCTCCCTTCCTCTCTACTTGCAAGCTAGCTGTATTATGTAGTTCCAAGTTTGTAGCTCTAAGCTTGGGAGCTTGGTAGCTGGAAATGCGTCATGTTTTAGGAGCTAACTAGCTTGTATTGTGTAGTTAGCTAGGTTAATTAGTGTTAATTTCGTCAGGCTAGGGTTCAACACATGTATCTGTTGTAAGAGGCTGTACATGTACATATACATAACTTAATCGGGCAGGTTTCATGCATGGCTTACTCGTTAAATTTTGTTAATTGTAGATGGACAGGAAATATTGGATGTCTGGAATAAAACGCACTACTCTTGAATATTTGGATGGTGTGAATGAGTTTATTAAATTTGCTGAGCAACAAAAGGAGAGGAAGGGAGAGAAAAATATGCTCTGTCCTTGTACAGATTGTATGAACTTGAAGAGGTTTAGCAACTCTGATCAAATTAAGAGTCATTTGATTCGTCGTGGTTTTAACGCGCGATACACCCGTTGGATATGGCATGGCGAAGATCTTGAGGAAACAAGCACCACTACTACCAATCAGCAAGACTCGGATGTGGATTGCAATAATATCGATGATCATCCCAATTTTGGTAATGTTCATTCCGATGTGCACGTAGATGATGATGATGACAATCTAGATGAGATGTTACGTGATGTAGAGGAAGATTACAACGAAAATGACTTCTGTGAATTTGAGAAACTGATTGCTGACTCTGAGAAGCCTCTGTTCCCTAGATGTGCAACATTTACAAAACTGTCTTCTGTGCTGAGATTATATAACTTGAAGGCAGGAAACGGTTGGAGTGATAAGAGTTTCACGACACTATTAGATCTTCTAGCGGACATGCTTCCAGAGGGAAATGAGTTGCCAAGATCTACTTACCAAGCCAAAAAACTGTTGTGTCCGTTGGGAATGGAAATCGAAAGAATATACGCATGCCCAAATGATTGTGTGTTGTACCGTAACGAGTACTCCAGTTTGCATGTTTGTCCAAGATGCGGCGCATCGAGGTATACGCGTAGGGACCGGATTGACAGTGAACGTCACGAGGTAAGGAAAGGGCTCCCGGCAAAAACTGTGTGGTACTTGCCTGTGATACCTAGATTGAAGCGGCTGTTTGCAAATCCGAAAGTCGCGAAGCACTTGCGTTGGCATGCTGAAGCCCGAAAACAAGACGGAAAACTGAGACACCCAGCTGATTCTATTCAATGGAGAAACATCAACAGAACATTTGCTGAGTTCGGCGGCGAACTTAGGAATGTAAGGTTCGGGCTGAGTACAGATGGTATGAACCCACATGGTAATATGCGCAGCCGGCACAGCACTTGGCCGGTTCTTTTATGCATCTACAATCTTCCTCCTTGGTTATGCATGAAGCGCAAGTACATCATGATGGCGTTACTAATCTCAGGACCCAGACAACCCGGAAATGATATTGACGTGTTTCTAGCGCCTTTAATCGAGGACTTACAGAAATTGTGGAGCGAGGGTGTGCAGGTGTGGGATGCATACAAGAAAGAGAATTTCATCTTCCGGGCCCTGATATTTTGCACCATAAATGATTTTCCGGCCTACGGCAATTTGTCGGGGTATAGTACGAAAGGAGCCAAGGCTTGCCCTATTTGCCTAGATGAAACTGAAAGCATGTGGCTGCGAAACTACCGGAAAACAGTGTACATGGGTCACCGCAGGTTTCTTCCGGTGCATCACACGTACCGTAAGAAGAGGAAATCATTTAACGGGAAGCCTGAGAAGGGATCAGCTCCAGTGTTTCTGACCGGTAAGGAGGTTTACTCGCGCGTGAACGACATCAAAGTTGAGTTCGGTAAGCATTCTAAACCTCGAGAAAAAAATGTTTGGAAGAAGAGATCGATTCTCTGGGATCTACCGTACTGGGAGCACTTACAAGTTCGACATTGCATTGACGTCATGCATGTAGAGAAAAATGTCTGTGACAGTTTGATTGGTTTGTTGTTGAACATTCCGGGAAAGACAAAGGATGGTGTGAAAGCTCGTCGTGACATGGTGGAAATGGGGATAAGGACTGAGGTTGCACCTTTAGAGAATGGAAAGCGTACATACCTCCCCCCGGCTTGCTATACGTTGTCCAAGAGCAAAAAAACAGAACTCTGTCGGTGCCTGCACGGTGTTAAAGTTCCATGTGGGTACTCCGCGAACTTGAAAAAACTTATGTCTATGAAGGACCTAAGACTGGTTGGCATGAAGTCCCACGACTGTCATGTCTTGATGTGACAGATGCTTCCCATTGCTATCAGAGGCATTCTCCCAGTTAAAGTCAGAGAGACAATCACAAACCTATGTTATTTCTTCAACGCAATATCTTGCAAGGTAAGTACGTGCACTCGTACTATAAGTTCACTACCTCCATTTGTGGAGCTTAATTAGAAGATTTTTCTGCTATGAATATTTGGCGTAACTGTGTCCTCGTAGGTAATTGATCCCGATGGACTGGACGCTTTGCAACGCGACGTGGTTACAACTCTTTGTCAGCTCGAGATGTATTTCCCTCCATCCTTTTTTGATGTTATGGTCCATCTGATTGTTCACCTTATCAGAGAAATTAAGTTTTGTGGACCCGTGTGCCTGCGCTACATGTATCCATTTGAGAGATTTATGGGTATATTGAAGGGATACGTAAGGACTCGTCGTCGACCCGAGGGGAGTATCATGGAAGGTTATGCCGCCGAGGAGGTGATTTAATTTTGCACAGATTATATGGCCGGGGTTGACCCAATTGGTGTTCCTAGGTCCCGACACGAGGGTAGGCTTGAGGGAATCGGAACGATTGGATTCAAAGCTATCGTCCCCGCTCGTGATGTGTACATAAAATCACATTTTTGGGTCTTACAACACATGACGGAGGTCGAGCCATACATACACGAGCACAAGGTAATGTTACGGTCACAGAATCCTTCGAAGTCAGACGTTTGGGTCAGCAGAGAACATAACAGGAAATTTGCTGAGTGGATCCAAGAAAGAGTCACGCGAGCTGCCGAGGGCTCCGTAAGTGAAACTGTGACATGGTTGGCTAGAGGCCTAAGATTCACTGTAGGGACTTGGCAGGGGTACGACATCAATGGGTATTCATTTTACACAAGAGCTCAAGACGCCAAGAGTAGCACGCAATGTAGCGGAGTGACACTGTTTGCTATTTCCGAGGATGCCAGGTCAGTAAGGGCGCTGAACTCATATTACGGTGTTATTGACGAAATATGGGAGCTCAATTACGAATTACTTAAGATTCCCCTGTTTCGATGCTAATGGGTCGAAATCCCTCGAGGTGTTCAAGTTGACAGTTACGGGTTTACTCTCGTCGATCTTGGTAGAGTCGGACACCAAGACGATCCATTCATACTTGCAAAGCAAGCCACACAGGTATTCTACATCGTTGACCCGGCCAATCCAAACTTGCATGTTGTCCTCCACAGCAAGAGACGTATTGTTGGGGTCGAAGATGTTGTCGACGAAGAGGAGTATAACCAATTCGATGAAATACCTCCATTTTTAGAGGACATTCAATCTATCCGTACTGAAGATATCGACGAAACAACGTATCTGCGAGATGACCACGAAGAAGGATTATGGGTTGAGAACCATTGATGATTAATTTCTATTTCAGGGATAAATGCCAAGCAAACAGCCCACAAGTTCTGCAGCAAGGTGAGGAACTTATCATTAATACATCAGGCAGTACATTTTTCTTTAGAATTTAATGATAAGCTAGTTCACAGCATTAATACATCTCAATTTTACTCCACAGCATGAGTTCTAACATGTACAGTACCTTTATCCTGTAAATACTTAATTCTTCCCTTCAAATAGCACTTGCAAAAATCTCATCGCAGCCTCTTGCTTCTTTAAATTAAGTTCTGCAAAAATCCCTTTTTTCTGACGGTATTTTGTTATTTATACCGATAGAAAAGGACATCTTCTCTCAGGCACTTCAAAACGTTTTCTATCGGTATTGTTCTATTTTACCGTTAGAATAAATTCGTTAGTCTCACGGTATTTGTAGTCTGACGGTTTTTTCCTGTTTTTACCGATAGAAGAATACTCTGCCGCTTTGAATTCTCAACCGTGTCGCCATGCGTCGCCTTGGAAACTCTATAAGTACCTCGCCATGCGTCGCGGTATTTTGTTGTTTTTCTAATTGTCGAACGGTTCAACTCTTCATCTTCTCTTTCACAATGGCAACCTCCATGGGATCGTCATCCACGCCCTCCCCGGTAAGAACTCTAAATCTCCTCGGTTTACCCCTGTATTGTTAATCCATGTTCAGTTCATTCTTGACCTGTTGATTTGCACAGGGAATGGTAGCCGTGGAAGACACTGCCAAAGTGAAGGCCGACCTGAGGGCCCTCCAGGAGGAGCTCAAGCTCCTTACAGACAAGCACACTCAGCTACGGCTTGACCTTGACGATCTCTTCCAGCGCATTAAGCGCATGAAGACGGATGGTGACAATGCTAGGGCGAGGACGAGGCGTCTTCGCGAGGAGAAGAAAGCCGTGGATATGACCATCGCTGGCTGCGGTTTGACTATGAAGGATACCATAGCGAAGCTGAGGGAGGTCGCAGGCCTTCTCGACGCGGTAGTAGTTGATCCTAGGGACAACTTGTCGCTAGAGGAGTCCTACGTCCTGGCTGCAAGTCTAACTGACTCTATTCTACATGCAGCCAGGGCTAAGACCACCCCTTGACCTAGCATTTTGGGTTTTATTTTTTTTTTGTAAGTGATAAAACAACAATGAATGAACAATTTCTTTTTATGTCAATTTTCCAATTTTCCGGCTATCTTCCCTCTTTCTTTATCATTCTGCAGCTTTCAACCACGGTCTGTTTGATGTTAAATTGTGTGTACTTTTTCATTACTCTGACGGTATTTTGTTGTTTTTACCGATAGAAAAAGGGCACACAATACTATAATCTCAAGCACTTTAAAAAAAATTTCTGGGGAAAATTGGTCTCACGGGATTTTATTGTTTATACCGATAGAAAAAGGCACCTTTTCATTACTCTGACGGTATTTTGTTGTTTTTACCGATAGAAACTATTATCTCAAGCACTTTAAAAAAATTTTCTGGGGAAAATTGGTCTAACGGGATTTTATTTTTTATACCGATAGAAAAGTGCACCTTTTCATTACTCTCACGGTATTTTGTTGTTTTTACCGATAGAAAAATGGCACCCAATACTATAATCTCAAGCACTTTAAAAAAATTTTCTGTGGAAAATTGGTCTCACGGGATTTTATTGTTTATACCGATAGAAAAAGGCATCCACTACTTCAAATATTTTTCCGGGAAATTTACTTGTTCTATCGGTATTATTTTGTTGTACCGATAGAAAAGTACATAAGTCTATCGGTATCATTTTGTTATACCGATAGAAAAGTTCCTCCACTACTTTATTACTCGTACACGGTCCTTTAGTTTCCCTCCACTCGAACAGTTCCACCTTAGAGCACTGCGTCTCTTCGAGAGCGAAGAAAACCACAACCTCCGCCGTAACCACTCACTTCCTCTCTCCCACACGACGATCGCCGGTTGGACACTGGTTCGCCACTGCCACCGGTTCTTATTTTCGTCCTTCACCGGCCGCCGCTGCGTTCTACACCGCCTCTCCATCACCAGAACTGATCGCCGCCGTAAATACCCTAATTCGTCGTTCTATTTCCAGCATCTTCTTTATTTGATCCTAGTGTTTTGCATGTACTAATTCTTCGAGTTTTGCAATTACACTAGGGTTCCCTATTGTGTTGGCTTATGTACATTCCGCAGGCAATGTTGATTTAAATTAGGGTTTACATAATATGTTCCAGTGCTGTAATGAACCTGTTTTGAGATTTTAACTTATCTATACTGTTGTATGTGTGATCAATTGTATCCAACTGCCATGTAATGCAGATTATATGTTGGAGGTGTTCTTACACATATTCTATCGGCAGCTCATGTGTTTACCGATAGAAAATATTTCTGCACAAGTAGTAAAACTTAATTTGGATCTGGAAGGACATGAGCCATGCAATGTACTAGTTTGGTTGGAAATTTTTACTCACTTCGTATGAATATATGGCAATGTGGATGGGTCTTCGATGTATATGTTTCAAATGCCTATACATGACTTTTCCCAACCTAATAGATGTGAAGTCCTGATGACTCACATACAGGCTAGGCTAAATATTATGCACAGTGGCACTTAGATGCTTGTGTGCATATTTACGTGTGAAATAATAATGCTGGCCCATGAATATTAGTATAGCAAATCATCGAGAATGTTATGTGATGACAGTGAATGGTGGCTTGTCAACAAAATTCCATATGTACAGAACATTGTTATGTTCTATCGGTATCTCACGGGTTTGCCGATAGAAAAATTGTCTTCTGTGGAGATAATTGTTATGGTCTATCGGCAGCTCATGTGTTTACCGATAGAAAATATTTTTGAACAGTTCAGGAAGTAATTTATGCTTGTCTTTCTTTTTGTATTATTTTCCCTTTTGCCGCCCTAGTTAGTCTTCAGTCCTGGGCTGAGTTATGGAACTCCAAGGCGAATTAATTGCCATATATATGGTTTGTTGAAGGTTTTGTAGGGGGAAGACATGTCGTCATCTTCATCGGATGGTACTAGTGGTTCGACTAGGGCCAACCCCATCGTAACTACTGAAGATGCAGCTGTTACATCCCAGCGCAAGAGGGTGGGGCGAGGCGCGACGACGTTGGGGCGTTTGGCCAAACGCACAGATCTTTCTTGTGAGTTCAACCAATTTGGGAGGCCGATTGGAAAGAATGCTGGGAGGTACGCGGCCTACGTTGGGCTGTTGGCGAAAGAAAGGGTGAAGATCACTGTCCAGAGCTGGAAGGACGTGACGGCGGACGAGAGGGATAGGTTGTGGGCGGAAGTGAAGGTTAAATGAACTGAAATCGTTGAACTCTTTCGTAATCACGTTCTCTTGGCTTATACTAAAGTTTAACTAACTCGTGATTAATTGTATGCATTTTTCGGAAACAGGCTAAGTGGAACATCCCCGACGATACACCTATGACTGCCTGCTTGAAGGACATGAACGGAACATGGAAAACCTTTAAGAGCTGGCTCGTCAGTAACTTCCTCGCTGCGGGGAAATCTCCTTGCGAGAAGTACCCCTTCATATCGGAGGAGGTATGGGAGGAATTCACCAAGCAGAAGGGGACTGAGGAGTTCAAGGCCCTTAGCGAGAAGAATAGGGCGATCCAGAAGAGGAACGACCACCCGCATCGGCTCGGATCCCGGGGCTATGCTGGGAAGGAGGAGCAGTGGAAGAAGGAAGACGAGCAAAATCCTGTCATCGACACCCCTGAGTTGCCGCTCTCCGAGATCCGGGATGAGAGGTGCAAGCGATGGTGGAGGGGGAGGGGGTCCGTGTCGTCCACAGGGTCTGTGCAGTTCGCAACCCCTGGGGACACCGACGTTGTGAGGCGAATGGTAAGTTGGCTAACCTCGTAAACTGTGTGCGCACAAGTGTATATAAGGCAATTTGTCTCACAAGGTACCTTTAAATGTAACAGATCTCTTTTGAGAAGGAGGCAGCGGAGGGATTGTTTACCCCGCAGAGGGAGAACGACATCCTCACCCGGGCTCTAGGAAATAAGGAGCATCCCGGGCGGACACGGGCCGTGGGATCCATTGTGTCGTGGAAGGCCGGTTTCGTAGATCCGGCTCCACCGAGGAAGAAGGACCACTCCTGGAAGGAAAAGGAAGCTGACCTCTCCGATAAGATACGGGCTGAGGTACGGGAGGAGATACGGGCGGAGATGCGGGCTGAGATACGGGCTGAGGTACAGTCTGAGGTGCAGACCGAGGTCGCACAAATGAGGGAAGAGTTTGCACGGTTGAGAGAAGCATTGCTGGCCAAGAGTGCAGATGCGGATCCCCAGGACGACGATACCCCGCGGGGTCGGATAAGCAGTTGCGCTTCGAAGGTACTCGCGGATCCAGTGGATCTACTTGAGGTACTGCAAGCCTTCATCTGTGTACTTAAGTTGATGCCACTCCCATTCTGTTAGAGTTGTTTCGCTAACCTATTTTAATTGTTACAAATTTGCAGGGGCCGGAGGGCTGCATCCTACAGAATCACGTAGGTGCCGGGCAGGAAGTGGTTGGACACGGCTTCGTATATCCGTCTGGGTCGGATGTCCGGGTCCACTGTGTACCTCTGCGGTTGGGTTTCGCAAAGGTACAGGTGGACATGGCCATGCCGGGCTAGAATGATTCTCCGTTGCCAGTCCCAACAGAGAAACTGCAGACACTTGCTGAGGCAGTGGGCTCCTACGTACAGTGGCCCAAGAAGTGTCTTGTAATACAACCGGTAAATCCTACACATTTTAGATTACATCTTACTCAGTACACTCAACTTGCATAATCTAACATACGTGCTCATTAATTGAAGTGGCCTGCCGCTGGGCTACCAGGGGACTGCGTGTGAGACCCCCATTTGAGGATCACCTTGGTAACCGCCCAGGTAGGTTACACACAGCAGGATGTCACATGAGCTCCAAACCACTCAAGCATAGCATTATAGATAACCAAGTATCAGGCCAACATGGGCCAATATTACATAGCCAAAGCACCAAAAATGGCACTAAGTAAAGTTGCTAAGAAAATAATCAGTTTATCAAGACAAGAATCGGTATCCAAGTACCGAACACACAACATAAAGCACAAAGCAACGACAAACAGCTTGACTTCAATCAGCAGCGGAGTTGGAGGGGCTTCTCCCACATCTGACTTGACTTGGTGCAGAATCCTTCTAGAACATGGGCTCGTCTGGGGCACTTCCATCTTCTGCTGAGTATTCATAACCGAAAGAATCGGGATCCTCGAATCCCTCTTCTACAGTTGGATATAAATGCAAGGGTGAGCACTTGGTGCTCAGCAACACTCATTCCGGGGATTAATGCAATTGTACTTACATGAGGGTGAAACATATGATTCCGGGGTTTTAGTTTCATATGGATAGAGATATATAGATTTCCAAGTCATTTGTTCAGTAAAACAGTACTTTGTCATGAAAATGATACTTTAAACATTAAACAGGTTTTCAATAAAAC
This sequence comes from Pharus latifolius, assembly GCA_019359835.1. Taxonomy (NCBI): domain Eukaryota; kingdom Viridiplantae; phylum Streptophyta; class Magnoliopsida; order Poales; family Poaceae; genus Pharus; species Pharus latifolius. The sequence continues at coordinate 6,056,823 of CM033321.1, read as the reverse complement.
ATTAGATGTAGTGGTCTCCCATGAGTCACTACTTTGTTAACCATATTATGAAAACATTCCAAAATATTACTTGTGCTATAACCCATGGATAACATCCACTACGAAAAGACTCCTGAACCTGGGAGTACAGAGTATCTGATACTTCTTTTACACTTTGCAAAGGTGTACCTCTTTTTAAATCCACTGGTTCACTCGGCTTTCAAGTCGGATCAGCTCCATGTGACTTATACACATGTGACAAGGCCGAGATCACACAACGCTTTTGCAGTTCAGTATTAACAGTATCCCCGCCCGGTAAATAGACAATTGAGTCTCAAGTACCGTTGTGGGTCCTCCCCACTGCCTTACTTCCTAGCCTCTGGCTTATGTTCCCGCAAGACACATAGCCTTGGTCTGTGTCCACGCAAGACATATGACCGTTCAAGATTACAACCGCGCACGGCTTAATCTGAGGCGTAGGGCGTCTTCCTTCTTTCCACCTTTATCTCTCATCTTTTTTCTGAACTCACATCACTCATGGCCGAACTGCGGCCCACCAGTTTCCACGCGAGAAACCAGACCGACAAACCATGCAGGGAACTGCTAATACCAAAAGCTACTAAGTTGTGCCTGTCCCATACCAGGCAAGTGGTTGGTACGTTTACAATTCGCATAGAGACACAGTACAAGGTTCTCGTCCTTATGAACCAATAGTGAGGAGCATTCACATTCCCTGGTGCGCACCGCACCCTCTCCATACAATCCAATCCTCACTACTGATCCCTTTTATCAGTTTTCTTGACAAAACGGTTTTCGTTATAACTTCTCATGTATTTGACCATTTCAAGTTTAATGTGGATATTCAGTATATGAGTCCTAGGGTGAAAAAAGCATATATATGAAGGTTCAATAACAAAAGGGGTTTCATGATTCATTAGGTAATATCTACTCATGTCATTCAAACATAACTTGTATCTCAAATAAGCATGCATAGTAAGAAACAGAGAATATACTTCATATGAAAATATTGGGTGAGACATGATCAAAGGAATGAGGCTTGCCTTGCAATGCTGGGTCTAAGTACTCAGACGGATCTTCAAAGACTTCCTCTGCTCCTTCAGCTTCTGACTCTGCGGCAATCAAACAACACACAAACACATACCATAAGCATACAGAAAATAGTTTCCATAGAAATTATTAAGTAAATAAGTCATGCATGCAGGGGAAAAAGTTAGGGCAAGGTCACAAGGGCTCTGGTCGAAGAAACGGCTAAAAAGGATTGAACGTCGAAGGGTCAACATTCAGTTCATGGCTTTGGCACAGCTTCAAACTGATCTTAGGATGGTTTTCTGGAGAAGTGATAATAGAGAAAGTTGTAGATCTCAACTCCAGGAATCTAAAGGACAAGGTGGCATTTCAATTACTCAACCAGAAGGGGCTGAACAAGGTCAATGCCAGTGGCTGACATGCACTGACATAGTGCTGGACATGGCCAGAAACTAGGGCATGGCACAACTTTTGATTTAGAGCTCCAATTGATGCACCACTTTGTCTGGGAGGTAGGCATTACTAACAGAAACAAATCACTCAACAGGCTCAAGGACAGTAAGTGATTGGAGGGTGGCCAAATCAGGTGATGAACTGCGGTGGCGACACGGCACAGGCACAGCTCTGGACAAAGATTTGGCAAAGGCATAACTCACAATCTAGGCAGATCCAGGTGTCGAGCTAGTGGAAAGAATTTCTCAGGGAGCTGAGGCAAAGCTAAGGGACAAGGTTTCAGGGGCTAGATCGGCCGGGAAAGAATTCCGGCGACCGGCGCTGGAGAAGACGACATTGGGGATTAGGGGTTTTTGCTACAAGGCTCTTGAACTCGATTCCTTGCTCAGGGAGTTAAAGGGTGGAGTGTGGAAGCTACTGGTGAAGTCAATTTGGTCGGAGAATGACCGGAGAAGCTTGGCGCCGAGGTCCGGCGAACGGTTGAGGTTCCAGTTTGGGATTTCTTCGATTTGAGCTCAATTGGGGATTTTGATTCCACAGGCTTGCTAAGAAATGGCTAAGGATCAGTTTCTACTACTGGGACGAGAGCTAATTCGGGATGAATCGGTTAGCATTGGGGGAACAGGGCAGTTGGGCCTTTCCGGCAATCGCCGGCGCTGGGGATCGTCGGGGAGAAATTGGTTGCTACTACACAGAAAGGGTGAAGAGGGGAACTCACTGGTGAACTTGGATTGGAGAATGGTGCAGCGAGATGGGCTGGCACCGTGAGCTCACTCACTGGCTCGCCGGAGAAGAAAGCGAAAACAGTGGAGTTTGGGACTTAGTCGATTTTCTGGAGGCTTGAGGCTCTCAAAGCACAGGGAGGGTTTAAATAGGCACAAGGACGGGGCTTGCGAGGGATAAGATGACAGCGGTTGCTTGCGCCGGGGAGGAACTTGTCGGGCGCAGGCGCAGCAACGGCGACGGCGACGTGATTGCGCTTCAGGCGGTGCTGCAGCTTTGCCAGCGACATTAGGGCGCCTTGGGACTTCGTCCGGGACGGCGCAGATGCGGAGGCAACAACACAGCTCCGGCAACGACACGTAGTGCCATGCAAATGCCACGGCAACGGGAGCACGCGCGAAAACAAAGCTCTGGAGCGCGGCCGTTTATCCGCTGGGTGAGGCGAAGCAACGGTGCTGGCACGTGCGCATGGGGTGGCTCAGCTGTTCACAACACATGCGACAAGAGGCGGTGGCCGGCGGCGAACGAGCGCGGTGAAAACCACGGCGCGGCTCCGGCGACACGCGCTGGTCGTGGGCAACGACCAGGTGCTGGTCGAATGGACCTGAAAAGAATACTTGGACCGTTCTGCAATTTTGAAACTTGCTCCAGGGACTGTTTTGTAAGGAAAATTTGAATAGAAGTTGGGCCTGATTGCAAATTCGGAGTTCTGATAGTCTGATCTGAAATCTAATTTCGCAGATAAGTTGCATGAAATTATTAGAACTTATCCGGCCAAAGTTTGGTAAGATCGGGCGAGATCTGAAGGGTTTTGACAAGATTGGGGAAAATCAGTTTAGGGTAAAACTAGGGTAATTAGGGTTCTGGGACGGCAAGGGTCGAAACTCAGTTTTAGGATGGGATTTTGGAGATGATCCAGAAGGGAAAAATGTTCTGAACAACATTTAGAAGGGAATGGCTAAAGCAGATTTAGGTTTGGGGTCAAGATGTGGATTTTGGCTTTTTTAGGGTTTGGCAAAAACAGGGGTGTTACACTGCGCCCCCAGCTCGGGGCATGAGGCCCGATCTCGTGTGACCCTGGACACATCAAAGACGGCCTCCACCCCACCCAGCGCATCCACGCCTTCACCTCGGAAGAAAGCTGCCATCACCTCGCCCTTGCCTTCGAAGGTACGCGCTCAGTCCCTGGCAAAAGGCAAGGGCAAAGGCAAGGGAAAAGGGCGACAGGGACAACCGGAGAGGTTCACGAACGGGTTCCCACTCATGTCGGAGGCAGCTTTGCGCAAATTGGATCGATCAACCAGAGACCTCCACGCGTGGTATCTACACCGAGCTCGGTGCAATCTGAACTTCTTAGTTCCCTACAGGCCTGGGCAGTTCCACCGTGAGCCCGGGAGTATATCCGTGGCACACGACAATCTGTTCGACCTCTACAACTGGCGGGAGCTCGATATGTCCATCATACGGACTGGAGTCCTGTGAGTTTGCTGATGCTATGTATTGCTGTTTTCTAACTCTGTTTGCTAACTCTGCATTGTTGTAGTTCATTTGAAATGTAGTAACTTTCTGTGCAATACTAATGTCGTCCTTTGCATGCAGGTGCATGTACAGGCTAGCATCGGGGGCTGCGTGTGACAAGGTGGGTTTCCTCGACCCAGAGAAAATAAGCCTCACGATGCTAGAGCACGACGCCGCGCACACTGAGCAGTACATATCCAAGGCGCTGATGGCGCAGCAGGACAGGGAGTTCATTCTGGTGCCGTACCACCAAAGGTTAGTGCATTTCGTACTAATTTAACTCGATCTTGTATGTTACACCTGAGATATACTTTGAGCACGCGGTCCTCTTTTACGTACAATGCAGCGGCCACTGGATCCTCATCGTGATCTGTCCACCGAGGAACGATGTGTACTACCTCGATTCGATGCGTGACAAATTATCAATGGAATATGTGGTCAAGGGGAATATGGAGGCGTAAGTAACTTATATGTTTGATTTAAATTTTCACCTCACTAGCTCATGATAATACATTAACGGGCAATACTAACTGAAATGCAGGGCTTTTGATAAATATGCGTCCGCTGGAGGGAGGCATGCCGCACCGCAGGGATCACTACTAGCTTGGAAAGAATATGAGGTACTCACGAGACTTTTTGTTTATGCTTAACTAGTTTATGGAAATAATAGCTAACATGTCTTCGCATATGCAATTATCTCAGTGCCATCAGCAGCCGCAATCGTGGGAATGCTGGTTTTATGTGTTGCGCTACATGTACGACCTAGTGCAGACAAACTTTGCCCAATTCCCCCAGGTAAGCATCGATAGCTAACTCAAATTTGAAAATTGGGTGTCACGTTCTAAATTAGGAAGTTAGTTACTAATTATTCACACATGCTTGCAGATCGCCATGTCGAAAGACTCATACGAAAATGCAAAGATTAGAGATCTTCGACAAATCTGGGCTCAATATGTCATGGAGGAAGTTGCGCCCAACCATCCGCCATGATAATTTTCTCTTTTTCGTGTACTCTGTGCATAGACTGTTTATATACATGTGAATAAATATAAATGTCAATAAATGTCCACATTGGATTGCAATTTGTATTTGTCGATATATATGTGAATAAATGTGAATAACTGTCTAATGTGTCAATCTGTACTGTATTGTGTATCCAATCTATAATGTATTGCATCTGTACTGTATATGTGAATGTACTGTATTATGAATGCAAAAAATGTACTGTATATGTGAATGTTCTATCGGCAAATTCATTCACAGCTGACAGACCACTACAAATTTTCTATCGGTAAACTCATCCACAACCGAGAGACTACTGTAGTTTTTTCTATCGGTAAACTTGAAATTAATCGTCAGACTACTGTGAATTTTCCTGCCGGTGAACTCATCTACAACCGAGAGACTACTGTGGTTTTTTCTATCGGTAAACTCATCCACAACCGAAAGACTACTACCCATTTTTCTATCGGTAAACTTGAAATTAACCGTCAGAATAGAGTGACTTTTCCTGCCGGTGAACTCATCCACAACCAAGAGACTACTGTGATTTTTTCTATCGATAATGTCATTTCCAACCGAGAGAGTGCTACACTTTTTTCTGTCGGTAAACTTATAATTAACCGTTAGAATATGGGTATTTTTCCCAACGCTAAACGTTAGACGACGACGGGTTTTCTATCGGTACAATCATAAGGTGCCGATAGAATAGTAATATTTTCCTGTCGGTAATCATGTAATTAACCGTTAGAATAGTGGTACTTTTCTCACCGTTAATCGTCAAACTACGACGGGTTTGCTATCGGTACACTCCTAAGATGCCGATAGAATTGTTAATTTCTTCTGTCGGTTATTTACCGATAGAACATGTTCTGTCTTGTTCTATCGTGTCTATCTCTATCGGTACGAAAACCGATAGTAGAAGGGTTTTTTTTACCGATAGAAGAAAGCTTTTCTGTACTAGTGAATGTTTTTCAATGATTTGGAGATGTGGTTAGTCGACCTGTTACAATTCAATGCTGCGACAGATAATCTCAGGGTCGAAGGCATGATTTCGGAGGGAAACAAATGGGTGCTGAAGAGACTGAAAGATGACAAATCATGGGGTTCGTTTGGACGATTTGTGACAAATCCAGGCTATGGTGCCGGAGTCATCATACTGTACGTTGAAATCTTACGCGCACATAGTTCGGAAGGCAGCCATTCCGTAGGTCACGATGGCGGTGGCGGTGCCGATACCGGTGCAGGTGGCAGTACCAATGCCAGTGCAACTGGCAGTGTACCTTTGCAAACTGTAAGAGATACAACTCTGTTTGGCGGCCATCAAGTAGATGCAACTGAAGAACTGCCAGAATTGGAGGAGAATTTTAATGAGGAGGAGTATACTGATCCGTCAGAAATGTATGAATCTCTTGATGAACCCACGGAACAGCAGAATCCTATAAGTGAATGGACTGATCCATCATCTTTGATTTCCGCTGTGGTTCATGATGAGCTGAGTTCGCGATGGTCCTATAATGAATCAACCGTCCAGCTTGGATAGTTGTTTCGGAGTAAAAATGATACAAAGAAAGCCATAACTGCGTGGACTGTTTCACTAAATAGGCCATTACGGGTGGTCAAATCAAATCCGAGCCTGTGGACTGTGAGGTGCTTAGTCGAGAATTGTCCATGGTACGTACGTGTCACTCGGCCACGAGATGGCCCGTTCTTTCAGGTGACCAGAGTCGAAGACCACGGATGTCTGGCTGATGGCATGGTGCAGCAGCATAGAAATACCACTTCCAGTTTTGTTAGTTGCCTGATATTCTCAATAATAAAGGAAAATGCATCAATGACACCAAAAGTGATAATTGCACATGTCGCAGAGAAGTACGGTTATAATATCAAGTACGCGAAGGCATGGAGGGATAAACAGAGGACACTGGAGGAGCTTTTTGGGACATATGTTGAGGCATACAACTTCGTACAGAGGCAGTTGCGGCGCATATGCGAAGCAAATCCAGGCACAGTCACCGCAATTGTTGATATACTGGCAATCGGCTCCGAGGGTGTTGTGATTCCTGGGTGCATGGTACTGCGAAGATTTTTCTAGGCATTCCAACAGTGCGTTGCATCGTTCAGGTACATGAGACCCATGCTTTGCATTGACGGAACATTTTTGACTGAAAAATAGCAGGGAACTCTGCTGACTGCCGTGGCTGTTGATGCCAATGACCAGCTTCTCCCCATAGCATATGCTGTGGTCGAGGGGAGAACTATAGCAGTTGGTTGTGGTTCTTGGGCACATTGAAGAATGAGGTCGTGAAAGACCATGAGCGCGTGTGCTTGATTCATGATCGAAATGGAGGAATGCTGAGTGCGATCGAGTACATGCAATCGGGAGTGGATCCATCGCTGAGTTGGGATGACTTGCAGAGTTGTTGGTGCTCTCGGTATCTTGGCGCGAATTTTCACACTCGTTTCAAGGGCAAGCGTCTGATGCTCGTGTTCAAACGGCTTGCCAAACAGAACCAAGAGTCAAAGTTCTCACCAATATGGAAGTCGCTGGAGGAAGGTACGTTGGCGGAATTGCAACAGGCAGGCGCTGCAGAAGATCGCGGCGATACCGGCGCGGGAAGCCGCCGGGGTCGTCTCAGTTTCAGTCAATGGATTCAGCCCAAACCAATGGAGAAGTGGACGTTGCTGCACGACACAGGTGGGGCTCGGTACGGAATCATGACGACAAATCTGGCCGAGGTGTACAATTTCGTCCTCAAAGGTGTACGATGCTTACCACTCACTGCAATAGTTGAGATGACATTCTATCGCACAGTAGCGTGCTACGACAGCAGGAGTTTGGGGGCATCAAGCCTTATGCATGACCCCTTAGTACACTGGCCCAAAAAGATTAATGATTACCTCGAATTTCGGAAAAGAAAGTCGTTGACACATGATGTCTCAGTGCTGAGTCGTTTGCACGGGAAGTACGAGATTCGGCTAAGGCACAAACATGTCCGTGGCACATTGCGAGCTGGTCGGGTCCACGAATGTCGAATTTCAAATGCAGATGCCCAATGCACATGCAACAAGCCTCAACTGCTGCACATTCCTTACTCGCATGTCATCGCTGCTTGCTCTACTCCTGGGATCGATCCGGTGTAGTACATCTCAACCTATTATACTCTGCAGTACTTGTGAAAAACCTGGGATGGTGTCTTCAATGGGTTTGCGGCGAGGGAAAGCTATCGATAACTGTCACTGGAAGATGCCATCACGTGGATCCCAGACAAGAGGCTCCTCGTAGGCCATGTTGGCTGACGTCGATCTAGGAGGATACATAACGATATGGATGCAGCGGAGCGTGAAGATGACCTATGTAGATGCAGCGCTTGCAGGCTGCCTGGTCACACAAGAAATCGATGCCCACGGGTGGCAGGCGCATCGACTTCGTCGCAAAACTAAAGCAATACAACTTCCCTATATAAGTTGTACTTAATTTTCCTAAATAAAATAGTAATGTTGTAATGTTTGAACTACTGAATTTTTTGTCATGAGTTGTACTGAATTTCCCTATATGAGTTATACTGCATTTCCCTAATGCCTTCTCGTGAATTTTCGTAAGTAGTACTGAATGTTTGTTTATGTACCGAATGTTTCAACTTCTCAACCAATATGTGACAACTGCAGGTATGGCGGACGACCATCAGCTTCCCGAGCTGATTGCACAGCACCATCAGGAGCGTTACAGTGCTCGATGCCTTCTACAGGGCACCGTTCTTCCAGCTCTGCTTATGAGGACACCGCGTGAGATGTGGCCTCTAGATGAGCGATTCGCGCCTTATTTGCTCGAGGCCGGACTGTTGCCGTTCGCTCGCATGGTAGATCGGGCGAGGCGATTCCCTTTCGACCGAGCCCTCATTATTGCGCTTGTGGATCGGTGGAGGCCTAAGACGCACACCTTCCACTTTAGTTTTGGCGAGCTCACTATCACGCTGCAGGATGTCAGCATGCTGCTTGGCCTGCCTATCCGCGTGGAGATATATGTCCCAGCGGCCACCGAGAGAGCTACATGGCACCTAGATTTCCTATAGCGCTTTGAGGGAGTAGGGCCAGCGGGGGGGGGGGGGTTTGTGTAGGACGCGGGAGTTCTCCAGAGTTACCTTCACGCAGTGCGCGATGGTGCGCTCCCTGTGGCCGCTCCAGAGGATGTCATCAGGCGCCACCTTGAGGCGTACTTGCTGTACCTGTTTGAGTGGTTGATCTTCCCTAGAACCCACGGAGACATCTGCGAGCGGTAGTACGTTCAGCTCGCCAGGAGTATTGCTGACTCGGCCCTGGGGCACGTGCCGCGGTTCAGTTTCGGATCTGCCGTGCTCTGCCACACCTACAGGGGGTTGTGCGACGCCACGAGCAGAGACCAGGTCAGCTATCTTTTCGCTGGGTGCGCCATCCTCTTGCAGATGTGGTCGTACGAGTATTTCCCCATCGATAGACTACTAGTTCCGCGGGATCAGTTCGCGTTAGCCGGGGATGCGAGGGACGGCCCTGTGATGGGATGGAGGTGGGCTAGACTGAGTTTTAGGTGGGCCACAGATCAGGCGCACCTCTGTTATCCTTCATATGCCACGGACTTCGAACTGCTCCTCGACGACAACCTCCAATCCGTCGCTCCAGTTGGCCTTTCTTCTCTTTGTACGCAGGATGCTGTGTACTGGCGCACCCAGGTTCTGCTCGTCTTCTCGCACATGATTGAGGGTTACTCGCCTGAGCGAGTTATGCGCCAGTTCGGCCTGCGCCAGCTTGTCCCCGTGCCGCCTCCTCGACAGATCCCGCACCATATCCACGAGTACGTCAAATATGCACTACATTCACATGTTATTTTATACATGATTTCCGTCACTAACTAATTGCTTTGTCTGCAAGCAATCCAGGAAGGGTCGAGTGAGGGATGATTTCGTTCATCGGCAGCGGCCCTATGTGCAGGAGTGGATGGATTGGGCCCACACACGCACGGTCGAGGAGCACAGGACATTCAGCCACGACATCCATTTTTCCTATCTGTCCTGGTACTGACCTCGCACGATCTACTGATTGGCGGGTGGTCCACCAGCCGTGCCTGATGAGCCCATCCCTCCCACCACCATCGACGATCGCTATGACAGACGCCTAACTGAGCGAATCCACTCTTCTGTGAGTTCCTTAGCTCTTTGCAACCTTACTTTCACATGGATTGTCGTTCTATAATTGCATTAATTCGTGTGCACAGCTAGACATCCTCGGCGGCATCTCTGCTGGTGCACGGGACATGATGGTCAGGTCCTGCCTCGGACCCACCATGCCCAGAGACGATGTGTACGCATATTGTTCGGAGGTCGAGCGGCAGGTCAATCAGATTCTGGTTGGTTTCAGAGTGCTGCTGCCACATCACTTGACCGTGATTCCCCCACCATCACCGTTGGCGTCGGGTCCTTCGCCGCATGTGCCACCAGCGGGACCGTCCGTCGTCATCGCGCCCTCCACCACCGCACACTGGTTTCGTGCCTGCCGATAGCTCTTCGGATGAAGAGCTCGATACTCCTGCATGGCACTAGCCTCTCGACCAGACACAGCAGCATCATATGCAGCCGACACATCTGCCTCCTAGCTTCCTTGCCGATGCTCCGCCGCCTACGCAGCCGACACAGCCTTCCCAGGCTCCGCCATCTGCGCAGACACCACCAGTGAGGAGGCGGCGCGTCAGGGATCGTCAGCCCCCTCTCGGTACACACCATCGGAGTATCAGCCTTCCCACCACAGAGGGGAGTGAAAGGGATCTAGGATATCGACTAGAGGGGGTGAATAAGCGATTTTAACAAATTAACAACTAATCAAACAATTAATAATAAATGAGAGCAAATAACTAAAACAAGATGAACAATGAACAATTTAACACAAGGATATATCCTGTGGTCTCGGTGATTTGCCGATCACCCCTAATCCACGTTGAGGTAAACTCAAATCTCTAGCGCTTCTCTATCTAGTGAACCTTCTCTCAAGAAGTGACCTAGATCTCGAGCCGGATTAGTGTGATGAGTTATCCAAACCTCGATTTCACTAATGATGCACTTTACCGCTCCGGCAAGGCGTGCTCGACCCTTTCACAAGATGTTTTGAGGCTTCTTCACAATCTTCCTTGAAGAGCTCTCCAAAACCTTCCTCCTAGCCGTCTAGGAACCTGCAAACTCGAAGAGTAACAAGCCGGTGATGATCACTTAACCTTCTTCTAGTGCCACAAGATTGATTTAGTGATCTAAATGCAATGCACTAGAAGATCTCAAATGCACACTCTCTCAAATTCAAGAATTAGAACCCTAGAGTGTATGAAACATGCTTTAGCTCTCAAGGATGATGACAATGTTCACAAGTATGCCAAAAGTTATGAACAAGGCCGTGCATGGGAGTATATATACCCCCCACAATAAATATAGCCATTACCAGCCGTTGGGAGAAAAAGCTCACTTGGCGGTCAGACCGCAGGTATAAGCCCGGTCAGACCGCCGCAGTTGCAACGACATTAAACAGGTGCAATTAATGCTCACCTGCCCTTATCGGGCACACACACCGTCAGATCGGAGCCAATGGCGGTCAGACCGTGAAACTGTCCAGAGACGACATAGTTTCTGGACAAGTTATACGGTCAGGCCGATAAATACGGACAGACCGGCCACACGGTCAGACCGTTGTGCAAAAACTCGGTCAGACCGATTTCTCGGTCAGACCGGTCTAACAAACGATCAGACCGTCATAACACAATATGACTCAGAAAGATAGGTCATGAAGTTCCAGGAGACTGACCTAGGTCTTAACTACGGACAAACCGACCTTTTTAAGAAATAAAATACACTTAGACATAACGTCGGTCAGTCCGCGTAAACATTCGGTCAGACCGGCTAACAATCGGTCAGACCGACTGAGACTGAATTTGTCTGAAATGAATGGAACACTGCATTTTCAAAGTATATGACCTTCTAGTATGCAATGCAAGTTGATTTTATGATTTGTGGCACATAGATGAACTATTTCGTGATACACCACATGCTCCTCTTAATAGTATGACGTTTATCCTAAAATCCAGCTAAAATTCTTCTCCAATCGCCTTAGACCGGTAAAATGGAAAAAGACACTATTCCGTACCTTTGCCTCTTTGCTCAATGTCTTTTCTTCATCCTTTGCCTTTAATTATCCTGTCTTTTGAGTTTGATCTTGACACAACTTAACAGGTAACGTTAGTTCAACATTTGTAATTGTCATTAATTACCAAAACATTCTTTAGGGGCCTAGAAGCTACAGGGAGGAGGGGGCAGTAGTCCGATGTAGGCTTTTGTCGGACTGTTAAGTTTTGTCGTACATTTTTGTCAGGTTTCCAACTTTTTGGGGTTTTCTGTCGCACTTTTCTACTGTTCTACTTTTGTATGACTCTGCATTTCTGCTTTTCAGCCTTTACCTATTCATCTTTTCAGTTTTCGTATAATTAGTCTTTTCGGCTATTGCACCTACCATCTTTTGCGCGGAGACGTCTGATTTTGTACAAATGCGTCCAACCAACGAGACAAAACTAGGTATCAAAAGCACGGTATAAATGCGAAATTAGTATGTACTTGTACGGTACCGATGCCAAAACTTTTTCGTCTTGCCCTTTTCGCAAATCAGCCCTGAATTATCGCGGCTTATACCTTTTTCAGATTTTCCGCGGACCCTAAAAAGGCTAAAACCCACATCTCATCTCCAAACTTCGATCTAATTCAAGGAGTATCTCCCATTCACTATTCTGAGGAAGTTTCCCTTCTGTAAGATTTTTAAAATCTCATCCGAGGCCTCAGTTTCAAGTCTCGCCATTTCTGAAACCCTAATTACCCTAAAGTACCCTATTTTCGAATAATCCCAAAATCATCGAATCTTGTCGAATTTCATCGAAACTCCTGCTGAATAAGCTCATAGAATAAAGTTACACTTGTGTGTGAAATTAGATCTCAAATCAGCCCTCCCAATCTCAAGATTTGTAAACAAGTCCTAATTCCCAAGCGAAATCATCACAAGTCCTTCGACCGTGACCAGACGACAAAATTTTCTCAATTCTAATTATCGGGGGGGTTTCAGCCGTTTCAGTCGCTAGCCGGGCTAGCGACTGAAAGCTGGCGTGGCACGACACTTGGGCCAGCGGGGCGTTGGGCCGTGCCACGTCTTCAGTCGCTAGCCGGGTTAGCGACTGAAGATCAGTCGCGCGACCCCGTTCGCAACAGAGGGCCATTTTTGCAAAATTTAAAATGTCTAGGTTATTTTTCGAATTTGTTTTTTTTTTGGGTTATTTGAAAAAAAATTCAGAGTTTTATGAGTTGGAATTTTCAGATGAGTTTGCGAGGACTTTTAAGCCTTTATGGTATTGCATAACAATTTTTTTAACATGTCGCATGGGATGTTATATTAGTTTTTTGGACAATGTAATACAATAAAATAAAGATTAAAAATATGATATTATTTTGATTAAGTAGTGAACCTTGACACGTGCAGTGGCACAGAACATACATGCGATGAAGACGAGCCACCACTGAGGCTGACGCATCTGGATGCGGCAGATTAATGGATGCTTCGCTGCTACACCTTTGATGTCGTCTATGAAACGTAGCTGGTGGAGTGCAATCCATATGTGGGCACAACAGAGAAGGACTCCACAGGGTGTACACTAAGAGAGGGAATGTGAAGAAACAGAACATATTCACAACATGAATCATTGTGGCATTGTAGCGCACCACGAGCAGTAGCAAACGAAATGTCATGAAGCAACCGCAGAGCGAGCCTGAAAATAAGAGATGGAGGAAAGGAAATAAACAAGAGCAGCATGGGAGCGGTGACCGGAAAGAATGGTATTCTGATGGGTACTCTCTGGAGGTGGGGGCGACAAGGTTAGAGTCTAAGCTTGGTTGTCTATGCAACCATGTGCATGACGAATGTGACACACAAAAACACACGTGTGTGTGTCTATAGGGATGGAAACGAGTCAAACTCGAGCGAGCCTAGACAGACTCGGTTTGGGCTCGATAGTGTACTGGGCTCGACTCGGGCTTGGCTCAAAATATTAATGAGTTTACAACTTGGCTCGGACTCGGTTCGACAAAACTTGATTAGGCTCTATACACATATAAACGCTTCGCCGCACTACCTCACACGGGCTCCACGCCTCCACCGTGCCGCCTCATGGCGTGTCCTCACGCGACGCCAGGCGCCGCTCCGCCGCACAGCTAACGCGACCTCGGCTGCTCCACAGTGCCGCCTCTCCTAGCCTCGGCCACTCCTTACACCTCAGCTGAATGCATGATAGATCTGTGGTGGTAGAGGATTTGAGTGCTAAGTTTCAACTGTTCAAGGTTGGGGATGGGAAATTGGGAAGGATCGATGGAGTTATGGTCTGGACTCTGGAGAGGTGCGGAACTGCAGACTGTGTGAGGCCCGTGACTCTGTGAGGCTGTGTTATCAGCCCAATGGCCCATTACCAATGATAGATTAGCCCAATGACCGAAAAAATCAAGATAATTCGAGTTTTAACGAGCTGAGCTCGAGCGAGCTCGGGAAGGCTCGGGCTCGGCTTGAATGTTCATTCGAGCTTCACCTCAGGCTCGAGCCGAGCTTCGATCCAATTCCGAATAGCTCACGAGTTTCAATCTTTTTGTCCAGCCCTATGTATCTATATATATGTGTATATATATAAACGCTATTGTACACCCACTCCTAAAATAGCTATTCTATACACATTCTAGAAACTATCCAATCGAACTTATTAGACCAAATTATAATCGTTGGATAGAGATAGTGGTTACCATCTGTTTTTAAAGGAATTTAAGGTCATTTTATCCATAATGACAGTAAGTTTTTGAAATATTTTATTGTTAGTTTGTTACTGGTTGATATCCGCGTCAATCGTCTCTTTATCTTCTCCACTACGCACTGTGTTGCTGCCCTATGCGCTCGCGCCGCCGATTCTTGCCGTTGATCCTGCCTGCGCCGCCACCCCGCAAGACCACAAAGCCGCATTTTGACCGCGGCCGATAGTTTCTTGTCCGTCATCCAGTGTGCCAGTGTTGCCACCCCACGCGTCCGCAACACCTCTTCTCGACCGCAACCGCTCAGACGTATTCACCATGTTTGGTCGCTAGATCTGGATTGCCAGCTTGAAATAGGTAAGAATTAAATTTTTACCTATTTGTTACACTTATTCATTAGTAAATTGTAGTTGGTCAGAGAGAAAATTTTATCTACATTACCAGTAAATCAGTAATAAATTGATGTTTTTCGGATAGCCGTTCTAGTACGAGAAAAGATATTACATTTTAGTCAATAAATTGTTGCATTACGACTGTAAATTTATTGACAAAAATCTATAGTATATATTGTAGGATCAAGCATGCCGACTACAGGGGGGTGAATAGGAGGCTTTTAAAAACTTTAAGATAAAAGCAAAATCAAATAACAATTGAACAACAAAGAGGAGAAGACAAACACAGACGATTTTTACCAAGATATCAGAGACTCGCCCAGTGTCCACTAATCCTCGTTGAAGCACTCAAATCACTTGAGTTTTGCCTCAATACCCACGAAGGATATTATCAACTAGTGGTTGCTCCTTGTCCACTCCGGAAAGGCGAGCACCGATGCCTTGTACACCTTTGCCGAGCCTCTCCAACAATCTCTAAACTGCAGAGGTCAACGGCCACACCTCTGAACCGTCTAGGTGAGGGCGCTCACCAAGAGTAATAGGCAGCAAGGTCTTCTCTAGACCTCCAAACACGCACCGAGAAACTACGAGTATGCAAATGCAATGAACTGGAATGCTCGGTGGATCAGAAAACACTCGACTTGATCAAAAGATCAACATTTTGTATGAAACACTAAAGCTCAAGAGTGAATATGACTAAAAGGCTGCTTGTTCTATCAAACACATGCTCAAACCCTCTATTTATAGCCTTAAGTCTCAAAAGAAACGTTGGAGCTTGAGCTGAAAATCAGCAGCTCAATCTGATAGTCAGTTTACCAAACTGACAGTCAGTTTAGGTTACGACCGGAGAGAAGAAAAATCCAGAGAAAACAGTACTAGCCGTTTGCGGTCGAAAAAGTAAACAAATCAGTACAAACTGACAGTCAGTTCCAAAACCAACGGCTGACAAAATTTTTGGATAAAAAATAGCTAGCCTTTTGTGGTCGTATATAGAAACTGGAAACCCCCAACTGACAGTCAGTCTCACAAACTGAAAGTCAGTTCGACCACAAAGAGACTAGATCAAATAGTGTAAGATCGAGGATGCTGACTAGAAGGGGGTGATTAGGAGGCTTTTAAATTTTCTTCCCCACTAAGCAATTTCAACAAGGTAATTGTTTAAACTAGATTATACAATGATGCTTAAAACAATTTAATCAACTAGTTGCATTCAACCATATAAAGCATTTAACAATACATGCAACACTAGTGATATAAGTAATTGTGTCAAGAAGAATATAAAGCAAATAAGAATTACGCAATTGACACAATATTTTTACCGAGGTCTCGGAGACTCGCCCGGTCTCCCCTACTCCTCGTTGAAGCGCTCGCTCGGAGCCTCGCTTCTATATCCACGAAGGATATCTCACTAGGGTTGCTCCTTCTCCACACCGGATAGGCGAGCACCACACCTTTCACAATCTTTTGCCGGCCTCTCCGACAAACTTCAATTGGAGAGATCTCGGCTCTCCTCCGGCACCGTCTAGGCGAAGACGATCGCCAAGAGTAACAAGACGGATGCACATTCACTTGAATCAACCATGTGCTAGAAGCTCAATGATGCAAATGATATGCTCACACTCTAGCACTAGCAATCTAATGGAGATGAAGTGCACTAAAACACTCACACAATCTCCCTCAAGCTCTCTCTCAAATCTACTCAAGATTTGGGCTCAATTCTAGCCTCTAAATGCAATAACTCAAATGCAAATCAATTGGCTAGGTTTTCAGCTGAAGAATGAACTCTTTGAGCACGCACAAATGATGCCATACACAAAGTATTTATAGCCTCAAAGAAAAACTAGTCGTTTGCAACCAGATGCGTCATTTTGTACAGGTCGGACAATGTTCGGCCACTTCGGACACTGTCCGGCCAGTATATAAAAAAAATACGCCCGTTGCACAACGTGTCAGAGACCGTTGGGGGCATTTTTTGTGAAGGCCGGACAATGTCCGGCCATATCGGACAATGTCCGCCACTTCGGACAGATAGCCCCCGGACGGATGCGTTTGTCTCTGTTTCATTTCTCGGCTCAAAAAAATTTGTACAGGCGGGACAATGTCCGGCCATTTTGGACAAAGTCTGGCCACTGCATACTGACAGTAAAACAAGCATAACTTTTGATCCAGAGATCCGATTGAGGTGATTTTTAGCTTTTTCGAAAGATAACTTAGAGCTCTACAATTTTGTCAACAGGAGCAAGACCTAGAAAGGTCTAGAAACTTCTAGAAAACTCAGAAACTTTACTATTGTCAAAATGTTCAATCCAAAAATCATCTCAAATGCAATTTGGAGTATTTGTACATACGGATTTTTCCGTTTTCTTGCGGATGTGATTGCTATCACTCAGCAACGACAACAACCACACAGGTCTGACATTCGATCGAAAACAGGTGGTCGATAGGGTTTGGTCGAGCGTACGCAAGCGAGCCGAAGACTGGTACGACCAGTTCGAACTCCTACGACCACGCCCAAACCCTAAACAGAAAGCCACCAAACAAGCGACACGACCACGACCACGTATCAACACTGATACGATCAGAAGATGCAAATACGACCACGACCAGCTCTAGATAAATAAACCAATTTAAACAGCTGGCGATCACGACTAAGTGCAGTTTTCAAAACATTTAATCTAATGCACATGAACTACATTTAGACTCACTAGCAATGCAAGACACTAGTGCAAGATGATATGAATGCATCTGAGCTTCCGCACTAGATAGATTCAAGATACTAGTTTTCGACCCCTCTTAACAGTACGGTCAAACTAGTAAAAAGAAACCTATCAACCCGGTCTGTCTCCAAACACCGAGACCGGTAAAACGCTAAGAAAATAATCCTTAATCTTGGATTTTACCTTAGGTGGAGTTTGACCTCGTGAAGCTCGATCGCTTGACGCTCGTCATTGATCCGGGAGGATCTCCATGTCCTGATCGCATGTGGCTTCGCGACCAAGTCCTGATCGCATGCGGCTTGGCGACCAAATCCTGATCGCATACGGCTTCGCGACCTTAACCGTGTTCGAAAAGGATTCGCGAACATGGATTGGTTCACGACCAGGAAAAGGAATTCGTTCCCTGCTCGGAATTGTAATCCGATCCGAATGTGTATAACTAAGCTTATCTGTTTAGGATTAGTTATATGAGTCTAATACGTTTAGGATTACTAAGTCTGATACGTACTCATACGATTGGACTATAAATACCTTGTAATAGGTCTAGTTTAGATCATTGAACTCAATCAAAGGGTCATAGAACTTATTTGAGTTTTAGACACTTATAGTTCCTTCGACGTAGGCAAGTGTGCCTAACGTTCGACATGTAAAGCCCTCTTTGAAATAAAGAGTTGTGCAATTACTATGGGTTTCGGTATTTCTGAGTAAGATCCCGTTATTCCGCATATTAGAATCTGGGCGAGCCTAGTGCGAAAACCAAGGCTAGGTCTCAAACGGATCAAGTTGGTATCAGAGCAACTTTCCTATCCTGTGGATGGTGAAGACTCGCCAGGGTTACAAAACTTCCGGCGAAATTCCAGGCGATCAATTGACGGTTCCTACAGCCGCGTCTCCGACAATGTCTGACGATACCTCCGTTCAAGTTAACCTAGCCGAAAAAGTGGCTAAGCTCTCCACCAGCATGGAAACCGTGGTTGCTTGGATTAAGCAGCAGGCCATGATTGTACCTCCTGAAGTAGAGAAGGTTATGGGTGAGAAGACTGGTGAAGACTTGCGCAGGGCAGACGAAGATGAAGACGAAGGCGACCACAAGACCGACGACCTCACCAACACCTCCTTAGCTGTCGGATCTTTTAAAGTCGACGCTAAGATTGATATACCCATATATGATGGGGTGATCGATGCCGAGAAGCTGGATTCTTGGATCGACCAACTTGAAACCTACTTTGACCTGAAAAGGTTTAGTAGCGCTCAAAAGGTCAAATTTGCACCTTTGAAGATGAAGGACCACGCCAAGACATGGTGGAAGGCCCTTGTCGCCAGTGGTGAAGCTGACGACCTTGCGTGGGGTCAATTCAAACGACTTCTGCGACAAGAATTCTATCCGATGGGTTACCTTGAGGAGAGATGGGAGCGTTGGCACAAATTGTACCAACGACGCGACCAGACCGTCCAAGACTATACGACAGAGTTTCGACGACAAGCAATGGTCATTGGCATCTCACTATCCGACCCTCAAGTATTTCGGAAGTACACATCTGGACTTCAGAAATCGATCAGTACTGAGCTAAGTCTGTTCGGCGTCCAAGATATCGCGACCAAGAGCACAACTGCTATGGCGATCGAGAAGAAGAACAAATCCCGCAACGACAAAAGCACGAAGGAAAGTGCGACCTCGACAAAGAAAAAGCCGAGTCCGAAGAAGAACGCTTCAAAATCGGGCACGAGTGCTTTCTGCGAACATTGTCAAGTCGTGGGACATACGAAGGACAAATGCTACAAGCTTCATCCTGAACTTCGACCAAAGAAAAACGGACCAGGGAAAAGAACAATCACGGCTACTGCGACTTCACCCAACGAAGAAGTTGTCCGAGTGAATTCGGTTAATGAGGCGGATACGACCTTGTCTCTGATGGCAATGCCGAAGGAGAAGGGTTCGGATCCACCGAACGACCATCACCCGACGGAGGACTTGTTCACCATCAACATCCAGGTGAACACGAAGTGGTCGCAGCGATATTCGATCCAGGAAGTCAAAAGAATTTGGTCTCCGCTGGACTGGTTCGGCGACTTGGTTTGAAGACAACCACACACCCGCGACCATATCCGCTGGGTTGGTTTACATCCGACGTGAACCAACAGATTACGAGTCAGTGTGTGTTGAAGTTTGCGATCTCTGCACGGTATATCGATGAGGTGCAATGCGATGTTGTCCCTATCGATATCTGTCAGGTGATTTTTGGGAGTCCATATCTGTATGATCGAGACGCTCACTTCCATCGGCGAGCGCAAGAGTACGACCTCACCAAAGACGGAGTTAAGTTCGTGATCAGTAGAGACGTCCACGTCAACACTTCGAACTTGATTACCGCAAATCAAGCCAAACGGATTGTTAATGCATGTCACAAGTATGTACTTGTCATGATTCGACCCATTGGACGAAGTGAAGGTACTCGACCAGCGTTGTCGTTGGCGTGCCGAGAAGATTCTGGTCGTTTGTCGAGACTACTGGAGAAATACAATGATCTGTTCGAGACTACCCAGGGTCGTCCACCAAAACGTCCAGTCGAGCACGAAATTCAGCTTGTGTCCGATGCGACACTGCCCAATCTGAGTATGTATCGCAACTCAGTATTGGAGAATGAAGAGATCAAGAGACAACTTGGTGAGTTGCTGAACAATGGTGTCATTCAACCGAGTAGTTCACCTTGTGGATCTCCTGTGGTGTTAGTACCAAAGAAAGATGGGACTTGGCGTATGTGCATCGACTACCGAGCACTAAACAAGATCACCATCAAGAACCGGTACCCCCTTCCTCGTATTGATGACCTGCTCGACCAATTGAAGCATGCTGTTGTCTTCTCCAAATTGGATCTTAAGTCAGGATATCATCAAGTCAGCATCCGAGAGGAGGATACGTGGAAGACCGCATTCAAAACACGACAAGGTCTGTTCGAATGGCTGGTCATGCCGTTTGGTCTCTGCAACGCCCCGGCAACTTTCATGCGTCTTATGAATGACGTATTGAGACAGTTCATCGACGACTTTGTGATCGTGTACCTCGACGACATATTGGTTTATAGTCGTTCGTGGGATGAGCACCTCATTCATGTCGAAAAGGTGTTCGATCAGCTTCGGCAACATCGACTTCGCCTCAACCGTAAGAAGTGCGAGTTCGGCCAGCAAACTCTACTTTACCTTGGATTCCTGGTCGGCAACGGTACGTTGCAAATCGACCCAGATAAGGTAAAAGTGATTCGCGAGTGGCCGCGACCACGAACAGTTACGGACGTGCGTAGTTTTGTGGGAGCATGCCAATATCTTCGGAAGTTCATCCGACACTTCTCGATTGTGGCTTCTCCATTGCATGCGTTAACCAGGATCGATCAGAAGTTTGAGTGGACAGGGAAACATGAGGACACGTTTCTCTTGCTGAAAAGGAAGATCAGCGAGGCGCCTGTGTTAGCTTTGCCGAATCTCCAGAAACCATTCGAGCTAGAAACCGATGCCTCAGGTTACGCGATGGGCACAGTGCTCATGCAAAAAGGTCGACCAGTGGCATATCACTCTGAGTTATTCCAGGGAGCTCAGAAGAACTACCCGACGTATGATAAGGAGTTATGCGCACTGCATCAGGCCGTGAAACATTGGCGGTGCTACCTCTTGGGTAAAGAGACGGTTGTCCACACCAACCATCAACCATTGCAATATTTGCAAACTCAATCCAAGCTACAGTAAGCTCGGCACATGAAGTGGATGTCGTATCTGCAGCAGTTCAATCTGGTGATTAAGTACAAGAAGGGCGTCCACAACAAATTGGCGGACATGTTGTCGCGACCACCAGTTACGGCCCTCTGTTTATTAGCATTCATGCAGATCGAGCCCTCATGTCATGATGACTATGCCACTATGTACAGTGAAGATCCTGTTTTCCAAACAGTACTGACTGAGCTCGAAATAGGAAAACCTACGGAGTTCGTTCGTCGAGAAGGACTCTTGTACAAGGGCAATTTACTTTGTATACCTCGGGGAGCACCTCGAATTCAATGGTTGCGAGAAGCGCACACATCGAAGGTAGCTGGTCACTTTGGGGTTACGAAGACGTTGCAAAATCTTCACCGACATGTGTTTTGGCCGCGTATGCAGCAAGATGTGGCTAGCTTTGTTCGAGGCTGTGGTCTCTGCAGCATCTCGAAACCGGCAAACCGAAAAATAGGTTTGTACACTCCTTTGCCAGTTCCATCGCGACCATGGGAAAGCATATCTATGGATTTCTTGGGAGGATTGCCTAAGACCCGACGTGGCAACGACTATCTATTCGTGGTCGTTGATCGGTTCTCCAAAATGATTATTCTTATACCTTGTCGGAAGACTATCACGGGAGAAGAGGCAACTCGGGTATTCTTTCAACACGTTTGGACACACTTCGGACTGCCGACTTCTATTGTGTCTGATCGCGATACCCGGTTCCTTAGTCACTTTTGGCGATCGCTCTGGACGATGATGGACACCAAGCTGAAGAGGAGTACTGCTTTTCATCCGCAAACTGATGGTCAAACCGAGGTGGTTAATCGAACAGTTGTTCATCTTTTGAGAGGATATAACTCGAAGCACCCGAAGACTTGGGATGAAAGCATACCGTACCTGCAATTTGCTTTTAATCGAGCAGTGCATGGTTCGACTGGCAAGTCACCGTTTGAGGTCTGTTTAGGATTTCTACCACATAGTCCATTCGACATGGAGTTTGTGATCCCTACCTCAGCACAGAACAGCAAGGAAGCATCTGATCAGGATCGAGCACAAAAGTTCCTGGAAGGTATTCAACGACTCCATCGTGAGGTTGAACAGAACTTGCTGAAAGCTCAACTCAAGTACAAGGCGCGACATGATCGGCACCGAGTTGATGCGCAATTTCAAGAAGGTGATATGGTATGGTTACATCTGAGTAAGGAGAGACTTAAAGGTGAAGGTAAGAAGCTCAAACCCATTTGTTATGGTCCTTTTCGGATTTTGCGGAAAGTGGGTAATAATGCTTGTCAGCTCGAGTTACCTCCATACATGGATATTTACTCGGTTGTTAATGTTGAGCACCTCAAACTCTTTGAGCCTTCAATGCTGGATGATGAGCCAGATACCATAGTACCATGTGTTGAAGATTTGGTCTATCAACGAGACGAACCTCTACGTGAAGATGTGATTCTGGAGAAGAAGGTGACTACCACCCGCAGTGGCACCAAGGAGAATTTTCGAATCGGTCGGAAAGATCAACGAGCACGTGCGGCAAAGTGGTACACCAAAGAAGATGGACAAGCCCAATTTCCACATCTCCAGTTTGATCGTGAGGTCGCAACAGGGGTTGGCTCCTTCTCAACAAGGGAGTCATGATCCGGGAGGATCTCCAAGTCCTGATCGCATGTGGCTTCGCGACCAAGTCCTGATCGCATGCGGCTTGGCGACCAAATCCTGATCGCATACGGCTTCGCGACCTTAACCGTGTTCGAAAAGGATTCGCGAACATGGATTGGTTCGCGACCAGGAAAAGGAATTCGTTCCCTGTTCGGAATTGTAATCCGATCCGAATGTGTATAACTAAGCTTATCTGTTTAGGATTAGTTATATGAGTCAAATACGTTTAGGATTACTAAGTCTGATACGTACTCATACGATTGGACTATAAATACCTTGTAATAGGTCTAGTTTAGATCATTGAACTCAATCAAAGGGTCATAGAACTTATTTGAGTTTTAGACACTTATAGTTCCTTCGACGTAGGCAAGTGTGCCTAACGTTCGACGTGTAAAGCCCTCTTTGAAATAAAGAGTTGTGCAATTACTATGGGTTTCGGTATTTCCGAGTAAGATCCCGTTATTCCGCATATTAGAATCTGGGCGAGCCTAGTGCGAAAACCAAGGCTAGGTCTCAAACGGATCAGTCATCGCAAAGCTCGATCTAGTTAAGCTTGACCACGCGAAGCTCGACCGCTCGACGCTTGTCTCATATCTACTTCATCCTCTTCACGTCCTTGCTCGCTTTTATCCTGCAATCAAACTGAGACTACAACACATACACTTAATGCACAATATTAGTCTCAAATATAGGTCGTCATTAATCACCACCAGAGAAACTACTCCACACAGGAGTTTGCTCGACAGTTTCTCTTTCTAGTGAAATGACGCAACCATATTCAACGAGTAGTAAATGAGTATAAGGTAGAATACAATCATATAGATCGTAGATGATAAACACATACGCACACGATCTATACTACTCATGTCAAGATATCAATCAACCTAGATGACCAAAGTGATGAGCTCCCCCTCAACATGTGTATCGATATCAAATCCACAACTGGAGTCATCCACCTCAGGGTTTGTCATATAACATCTTGATCAATCAATTTGCACAAGCTTGATGCAACCACCGAGCTCCCCCTCTACGTATGCATCAATATCAAACCCGCAACTGAGGAAACATTCAATTCAGGGTTTACCGATAATCAATTCAATTTACTTGTGCTAAATCAGGATTTATCTAAATTGTCATTTGATCATCAAAACTGACATCTTCATATTAACTTTAATCGCAATGGATTTATCCAAATCGTCATTAATCATCAAAAGTTAGATACTAAGATCTACCTAGATCCAACAATCTCCCCCTTTTTGATGATTGATGACAACACCATTTATAAGCTTAATAAATCCAAAACAGAATTTTCAGCTCCCTCTCAATATATGCAAAAACATATCGGAACTGAACACAACATCTAATCTTATGAGTTAAAAGATATACATGACAATTGAGCACAAGTTCAATCAAATCATCTTCCAAAAACATCAACTTTCTCAATTTTTCTAACTCAAATATCTCTTCCAAAGATTGATGTTAATGATATCAAATAATATCTCTCCCCAAATATCATTATTAATCTCAATTTTCTCCTATCATCTTTTTCAGATATCAATATCAAATCACCAATTTGTGTACCCATTTGATATCTATCTCTCCCCCTTTGTCAATTAACTCAACTGACTCTAATGTCTCCCAAATTCTCTCTAAAGCTCTTCCCCTAAGGCTTTCTCTAAAGCTTATCTCTAAAACATTCTCTCTCAAATACTATCTCTCCCCCTTTGTCATCAAGCACAAAAAGGAAGTATTGAGAACTTAAATTTGGAGAAATGATATTTTCTAGGGCATGAGATTTTATATGAAATGGTTTTTAAGCAAAAGCATGATTTCAAGAAGGTTTGTTTCAAGGGATTTTGAAAATCACATTCAAAATATGGAGAAGATATCAAAACAATTAATATATATAGTGAATATATCGATGACATTTATATCTATGGCATTTGATTCATTTTCAATCATTCAAAGTCTTGGTGCATCTAATTGTGTGAACATATTCACTAGATGCATATGTGCCACATCAAGATCCAACTCTAAACCTCTTCATGCCACAAACTCTTGTATACAATGGTGTCGTATATCAATATACTTTAACCGAGAGTTTTGAATCAAATTTCTCATCATTTTTACGACATGTTCAATATTCCATAAGAGTGGCATCTATTCGAAAGCAATTTGATAATCCAATGTTTCATCCATAAGAATTTAAGTATAACAGCCACCGGATGTAATTTTATGATCTATCTTGCAAGTCATAAGATCCAAATCCAAATAATCAAGTACTTCCAGATTTGTATTTTGGATATCAAAGATCTATCTAGGATTGCATTTCAATTACCTAAGAATGCATTTAATAGAAATGATATGACATTTCTTAGGAGATAATCGAATTCCAGCATATTTGCAATCACTAAATATGATGACGAGTCTAAATGCGGTAAAAGAAAGCAAAACTATCAATCAAGGATCGATACAGTTTAGAATTGACCGCTTTTTCGTGTTTGTCCATGTCGAGATGTTCATTTGTAGGTTTGAGAGTTGTAATAGCTTCACTACTACAAAAATGCAGTCCACTAACCCCTATCTTCTAACGGTTATATACAATCTGGGATAAAACCATTAGTGTACGAGGACCGTAGTGAAGAGATTTTGTACTAACAGTTATGGTCTAGGAAACCATTAGTGAATAGCACATAACTTTTACTATCGGTTATTAGTGTACGAACCGATAGAAGAGAGGTAAATTCACTAATAGTTGTGTTTTTGAACTGATAGTAAAATTATGTCATTTTTATTATCGGTTATTAGTGTACGAACCGATAGAAGAGATAAAATTTTACTATCGGTTTATTTCTTCAACCGATAGTAAAAGGACGTCATATATACTAATGGTTATGACAGTAAGGACTTTTGGAAGAGAGGAAATTCACTAACGGTTGTGTTTTTGAGCCGATAGTAAAATTAAGTCATTTTTACTATCGGTTATTAGTGTACGAACCGATAGAAGAGATAAATTTTACTATCGGTTTGTTTATTCAACCAATAGTAAAAAGACGTCATATATACTAATGGTTATGACAGTGGGGCCTTTAGAAAAGAGGAAAGTTCACTAACGGTTGTGTTTTTGAACCGATAGTAAAATAGTACAAGACCCCTATAATGGGTTAAACGCGCGGGAGTTTTCCCTCCAGTCCAACCAAATACATTTCCAAATAAATCTC
The DNA here is from genome assembly GCA_019359835.1 of Pharus latifolius. Lineage (NCBI taxonomy): Eukaryota > Viridiplantae > Streptophyta > Magnoliopsida > Poales > Poaceae > Pharus > Pharus latifolius. Next base: position 6,030,532 of record CM033321.1, on the reverse strand, counting down.
TACTCGCGCGCGGAAAACCCCAGCCTCCCCAACATCCCCTTTTTCGCTCCTGCACCACCATTGCCGCTCGCATTTGGGTTCTCCACCGCCGCCGGCCACTGCATCGCGCCATCGTAGGCCACTCCACGAACTGTAAGTGTTCTTGACCAACCCGATTAGAATTGTTCTTGCCGCTCGTGTCAGTTTCTTAAATTGATACTGAACTCGATTAGAACCAGGCAGTCTTTAGGAAAGAGTAATTGAAATGAAATCAATTTCCTAATTTCATACAAGCATGCAGAGCGCTATGTTGAAAGACCAATACAAGTTGCCTCAGTTGAAGCAGCTGCGACAAATTTGGGCTCAATATGTTATGGATGAAGTGGCTATCAACGATTGATCGTAAATGACTTGTGTAATATAAATTGAATGTGTTAATTGGTGTATGTGTGTACTTGTATTGGTGTATTTGTGAATAAACTCAATATAAGAATAATTAGATTCAATCTGTCCAATGCATGTGTATATCTTTGTATTAGTGTATCTGTGAATAAATTCAATCTCTGAATAATTAGATTCAATCTGTCCAATGTGTATCTCTCTGTATTGTTGTATCTGTTAATAATCCTTTGTAATACTATCGGTTCATATCCTACAACCGATAGAAGAAAGTTTCCAGTACTAACCGTGTCGAGTAACTAACCGATAGGAAAATTATACAGTACTATCGGTTTCCAGTGTAAAATCGTTGCAAGAAATCTAACATCACTATCAGTTGAGTTCACTGAGCCGATAGAAGAAATTATCATTCGTGATTAGTGAACGTTGGAATGTAGGTATTTTACTATCGGTTTGCAACCGATAGAGTTGTGCTACGTTTCTTTTATCGTGCCGATCACTAGCGGTAAGAGAACCGATAGTAGAGACGATTTTAAACTGATAGTGAAAAGCAATTCTGTAGTAGTGCTTCATCATCTTGCATCTCGAAGCTTTTGAGCGATTGTTTCACATGCTTGAATTTACTCTTGAACATCGCGTTCTTGAGTTGCTTGTTTTGTCGTGCATGGAAGTGACGTAACTCTTGAATTATCTCACTTTCCCTAAACATCATCTCACAAAAATTCTTGATAGAGGGATTCATTAGTATAATCAAAAGTCATGTCATCAATATGTATTTGACACACAAGAATATAATGTCTCAATTGAATGGTTGATGATGATTGTGTCAAACTTCTCATTTTTGGAAATCATTTGATATAAGAGAGGATTTTGAGCTTTTAACCAATCCTAATTTGAAACAATGGATTTAATCCTCAAAAATTCACTTATTTTGGCATTTAAGATAAAAACACATACAAATGAGAGATATGCCAAAAGGATGTTTGTTGAAATATATTTAGGTCACAAGGTTAAGAGAGGGATATATGACCTCTTGAAATATTCAAGTTTTCAGAAGAATACTCAATTCTCAAATTCATTTGAATATGCTCCAGAATCATGAAGATAATTTTTATTTAATATCCAAAACACAATTAAAAACATTTCAAACTCCATCATATGAATCATGATCAAATGCAAAGATATGGGAAGAAATTAGAGCAAGGATGTGACAAAACTAGGAGGCAAAAGAATCAGCTGAAAAAGAATCAGAAATCATCCAACTTCACACAGTCCGGACATTGTCTGCTAGGGCCGGACAAAGTCCGGTAGGGGCGGACAGAGTTCGGCTCTGGGCGGACAACGTCCGGACGGCTCAGTTAAACGCCTTAAAACTTCTGAAATCTGTGATTTTTGCAAATTTTGCTTCAAAAATGAAATCAAGTTCCATAATAGATTTGAATGGCAAGTTAGGAACTTAGTTGGATACCAATTGAATGAATTTTATTTGAAAAAGATCTTGAATTTGATTCCTCAAAAGTGATTTGGGGTAAAATGGGTAAAACAAAAGTGATTTTCTCGAAAAACTTCAATTCTTGAAGAAACTCGGATTTTTCTGAAGTTTTGGACTTAGATGAGTTTAAAATACCATTTCAAACCAAGACATGGAAGAAAGTTTAGTCTAAATAGCTAAAATCACAAAAATGCACTTTTGGGCATTTTCGGGTCGATAGTCGTTTTCGGGCGACCTAGAATATGTGATAATTTGAAAACCATAGGCCTTGTGAGAATAAGTTCAATACGAACTATCTTCGGGTGAGTGATTTCTAAATGTTTCATATAGAAAGTTTTTATCAAATCTCAACCCATCTTGTTTTATGGAAATAAATCGTTTTGGGCCAAAACAAGATCCCGAAGACTTCAATTTTGTCGAAATTTTGCATTTTAGCTCGAAATTCTTTTGTTTCACTTTCAAAACCTTTGAAAAAATATTTGAAACATATTTATGAAGGTTTTGTGGTAATTTTAAACATTTTGAAAGTTTTGAGCTCTTTTTACCTTTTTGCTAGAAAATGACCCTTCTTACCAAAAGCATGCACTCTTTGATACATATGCACAATTAGGGTATGCAAGGATTCAATAACTTTAAAGTTGCTCCCCTTAAATGTGTCATCCAAGTTTTGTCATGAAAAATATACAAGAGATGAAAATGATCCATTTGAAAATCAAGGGCTCAACAAAAATCCGAATGAACTCAAATTGAGGAAACATCCAAATAAATATCAAAACTCACGGAAAGTTTCATAGAAGTAGAACACATCAACACAAGAACTTTCCAAGAAGATTCAAGATTCAAATATTTTAGTCATTTGAAGGAAATGAGATATTGACATCCAAATAGACTAAAATTTTCTTAAACATGTTGGCTTCTTTATAATCATCAAAACATATGCAAACAAGTTCCAAAAATTCCAAAATAAATTTTGGAGATAGATAATGCAATGAGGAACAATATTACCTTTTATAGTGAAGCCAAAATATGATCCAACAGTGAGATACGAAAAAGACAAATGTTGATCAGATTTTAAAGTTTCAGATTTCAGGTTTCAGAAGTTCATTTTACACTTTTAAACGCACCTGAAAATGTATGCAAATGATTTCCAATAATTTTGAAATTAATTGTCAAGAAATATCAACCATAGAGTATAAGAAGTCATATATAAACTTCCTTCAAATAGTCAACCAATAAATAGATATGAAAAAGACAAATGTTGGTCAGGTTTAAAGTTTCAGATTTCAGGTTTCGGAAATTCATTTTACACTTCTAAACGCACCTGGAAATCTATGCAAATGACTTCCAATAATTTTGAAATAAATTACCAAAAAAGACCAATAATAGAGGATAAAATGTTATAGAAACTTTCTTCAAATAGTCAACCAATAAAAATATATGAAAATGACAAATCATCCCAAAACCACGAGAAAACTGAATTTTGCAGATTTCATTTTCAATTTGTGAAAAGAGTCAATTTTGCTCAAATCAAGCCCAAATGAGATGAAAATTTGCAGATATGATTTTCAATGCATCAAGTACATTTCCCAGAAAGAATTTTCCAAAAAAGATTTTTCAAACAAAAGTTATGATCAAATGAATCTTGTGTTAAGCAAGAAGGTTGAAAATCGACAAACTTTTGCAAATATGAGTTCAAATTTGATTTTCATTGAATTTTTGACATGAAAGGGTTTACATGAGTTGTTCAAGTCATTTTGAGCCAAAATTCACAAATAAAGACCATAGAAATAGTCAAACTCATGTTTTGCATATTTAGGGTATTTTGGGTCAAAGCAAGTTTTTTGGTGAGATTCAAATACCCATAACTTTCAAATGAGAACTCTTTTGAGAAAGTTTTCAATTTCAAACTTCTTCGGATTAAGAGTATCTAGGAGTTTTGTAAAGCAAGTTTTGGCAAAAACTAAATAGATTTTGATTTGTGTTCGAAAACAATTTTGTTGAAAAACAAGATACTCGAAAATCCTTTTGAGGCTAGCTTTTAATAGAAATACTTTTTAACATCATTTCTTCATCCAAAGCCTCTAAAAACCTTTTAAATACATTTTGAAAACCATTTTGATAAGAATTGATGATTTTTGGCCTTTTGGATGGAAAATTGACTTTTTGACCAAATGAACTCAATTTAAAAACTTATAATTGTAATTTTGAAACATTTCACATATAGGGTTGTGATGAGTAACGGAAGCATTCATAAATTATTACCCCTAAAGATGTAGCAACATAAGTTTCAAATTTTCATTCTTTTACATAGTTAGCCATAAAGATTTAAAATAGTCAAAGAATAAAAAGGAGAAAAAACAATGCAAAAGATTTTATGAACCACATCAAAAAAATTTAAACCCTTTTTGGTACCCAAACCATACGAGACCCTCTAGCCTTGTCGCATAGGTCTTTTGGTACCCAAATTGCTTTATCTTTAGGTTTTTGAAAATGACAATGAATAGGTTTTGCAATTAAACCCTTTTAAAAGCAAGAAATCAAATAAGAATCAAAAGAACCAATTTCAAAAACATTAGATGCACACATAATGAATGTTGCCCTTTTAAGTAATATGATAAACATGAAGTATGAGAGGGCTTTTTGAATGAATTTGTATAAGTGTGATAGGGTATATTATGCCTCTTACTAGATGAGTGTGCATGAGTTAATTTTTCCTTTTTAAATGAATATTTATGTTCTAAAGGGGGTTTAGCAAGCATAGCATTACCCACATGACATCTAGAAAGGTTTTTGCTCAATCTATTTACTTTGCTCCTAAGTTCATCATTTTTGACTTTAGATGCTTGAGATGATTCTGTGTTAGCATGTGAAATATGATAAGAACATGACGGTATCTCATCACAAGTAATGAACTAGAAGGCATAGCACAAAAATCATTAGATGAGCTAGACATATCAAATGATGATTGACTAGAACCAACACCATGGCATAGAGATGAGTCGCTAGATAAATCATGGCATGAGTTACTAGCATCATCCAAACAAGCATGTGAATCAATAATTAAATCATTAGACATATTATCACATGAAGTACTAGTATCCACAAAACTAGCATTTGAATCTAACCACGAATTAACAATTGAATCATCACTAGCATGTGGAGTAGAAGTGTGTGACTCTAAAGATGGATCAATATAGGAGTCACAAGCAACTCTAACATCTAATATACATGTTGAGCTAATAGTATTCTTGGCAAGCAAAGAATCATAAGAATTTTTCAATTCTTGATGTTGCACTTTCAAATATGAGTAATTATTTTTTAAAGTGCTAAAATTTTGAGTCAAATTGCCAAGCGAATCTTTTAACTCTACAATTATGTCCAATAGCTCATTCTTAGAGAGGTTAGAGTTTGATACTGTTGAGTTTCATGCCGTAGGGCATAAAGAATTGTCTTGAGATGAAGACTTTGACTTTGACGCTTTCTTTCCAGCTTTCCTTGAGCTCTTCTTGCAAGGTTTAGCCTTGGTCATGCTTAGGCAAACCTCATCGTTTACGTCCTTGAGCTCGCTCGAAAGCTCCCAATCCTCCGCATTGAAATTGTCGTCCTTGATATGCTCGGAGGTGGAACACATGTCCTTTTCTTTGGACATTGCCACATTTGACATAAGCATATCAATGAGCTCTCCCGGTGAAGTGTTGGAAAGATCACCGTTCGCAAGAGTAGTAGTGAAGTCATTATAGTGATCCTCCGGCAACACCTGGAGTAATTTCCTGCAAATGTCTAGATCGAAAATATTAGCACCAAGGGCTTTGAGCTCATTTGTGATGTTGATCAAGCGATCATGTGTGGTGGAGAGTGAATCATGCTCCAACATCACAAATGCCTCATAGTCCCGCAATAATAAGCGCATCTTATCATGTGCAAAGCTAGATGTGCCCACAAATAATGACTCAAGAGTGATCCAAACATCGTGAGCGGTCGAACACTCACTCACTAGTTTGGGCACATCATGATTAAGTGAATCAATAAGCACATTTTTAGTTTTTGTATATAATAGAAGAGTATGTTTATCCGAAGATAATGAGTTATCTATACCCTTTTGCACTAATCTCCATAATTTAAAATCTAATGCCTCAAGATGAGTACTCATCATAATTTTCCAACGTGTATAATTTGAGCCATCAAATTGAGGAGCAATCAATCCAAATTTCTCTAGCGAATTCATCATTTCTCTCTAGTGGTTAAGCCGATAAATGAGAGACCTTGCTCTGATAACAATTGTAAGATCGAGGATGCCGACTAGAGGGGGGTGATTAGGAGGTTTTTAAATTTTCTTCCCCACTAAGCAATTTCAACAAGGTAATTGTTTAAGCCAGATTATACAATGATGCTTAAAACAATTTAATCAACTAGTTGCATTCAATCATATAAAGCATTTAACAATACATGCAACACTAGTGATATAAGTAATTGTGTTAAGATGAATAGAAAGCAAATAAGAATTACGCAATTAACACAATATTTTTACTGAGGTCTCGGAGACTCGCCCAGTCTCCCCTACTCCTCGTTGAAGCGCTCGCTCGGAGCCTCGCTTCTATATCCACGAAGGATATCTCACTAGGGTTGCTCCTTCTCCACACCGGATAGGCGAGCACCACACCTTTCACAATCTTTTACCGGCCTCTCCGACAAACTTCAATTGGAGAGATCTCGGCTCTCCTCCGACACCGTCTAGGCGAAAGCGATCGCCAAGAGTAACAAGCCGGATGCACTTTCACTTGAATCAACCATGTGCTAGAAGCTCAATGATGCAAATGATATGCTCAACACTCTAGCACTAGAAATCTAATGGAGATGAAGTGCACTAAAACACTCACACAATCTCCCTCAAGCTCTCTCTCAAATCTACTCAAGATTTGGGCTCAATTCTAGCCTCTAAATGCAATAACTCAAATGCAAATCAATTGGCTAGATTTTCAGCTGAAGAATGAACTCTTTGAGCACGCACAAATGATGCCATACACGAAGTATTTATAGCCTCAAAGAAAAACTAGCCGTTTGCAACCAGATGCGTCATTTTTGTACAAGTCGGACAATGTCCGGCCACTTCGGACACTGTCCGGCCAGTATATAAAAAAATACGCCCGTTGCACAACGTGTCAGAGACCGTTGGGGGCATTTTTTGTAAAGGCCCGACATTGTCCGGCCATATCAGACAATGTCCGGCCACTTCAGACAGATAGCCCTGGGACGGATGCATTTGTCTCTGTTTCATTTCCCGGCTCAAAAAAATTTGTACAGGCGGGACAATGTCCGGCCATTTCGGACAAAGTCTGGCCACTACATACTGATAGTAAAACAAGTATAACTTTTGATCCAAAGATCCGATTGAGGTGATTTTTGGCTTGTTGGAAAGATAACTTAAAGCTCTACAATTTTCTCAACAGAAGCAAGACCTAGGAAAGTCTAGAAACTTCTAGAAAACTCAGAAGCTTTACTATTGTCAAAATGTTCAATCCAAAAATCATCTCAAATGCAATTTGGGGTATTTGCACATACGGATTTTGCCGTTTTCTCGCAGATGTGATTGCTGTCACTCAGCAACGACCACGACCACACAGGTCTGACATCCGATCGAAACAAGGTGGTCGATAGGGTTTGGTCGAGCGTACGCAAGCGAGCCGAAGATTGGTACAACCAGTTCGAACTCCTACGACCATGCCCAAACCCTAAACAGAAAGCCACCAAACAAGCGACACGACCACGACCACGTATCAACACTGATACGATCAGAATATGCAAATACGACCACGACCAGCTCTAGATAAATAAACCAATTTAAACAGCTGGCGATCACGACTAAGTGCAGTTTTCAAAACATTTAATCTAATGCACATGAACTACATTTAGACTCACTAGCAATGCAAGACACTAGTGCAAGATGATATGAATGCATCTGAGCTTCCGCACTAGATAGATTCAAGCTACTAGTTTTCGACCCCTCTTAACAGTACGGTCAAACTAGTAAAAAGAAACCTATCAACCCGGTCTGTCTCCAAACACCGAGACCGGTAAAACCCTAAGAAAACAATCCTTAATCTTGGATTTTACCTTAGGTGGAGTTTGACCTCGTGAAGCTCGATCGCTCGACGCTCGTCATCGCAAAGCTCGATCTAGTTAAGCTTGACCACGCGAAGCTCGACCGCTCGACGCTTGTCTCATATCTACTTCATCCTCTTCACGTCCTTGCTCGCTTTTATCCTGCAATCAAACTGAGACTACAACACATACACTTAATGCACAATATTAGTCTCAAATATAGGTCGTCATTAATCACCACCAGAGAAACTACTTCACACAGGAGTTTGCTCGACAGTTTCTCTTTCCAGTGAAATGACGCAACCATATTCAACGAGTAGTAAATGAGTATGAGGTAGAATACAATCATATAGATCGTAGATGATAAACACATACGCACACGATCTATACTACTCATGTCAAGATATCAATCAACCTAGATGACCAAAGTGATGAGCTCCCCCTCAACATGTGTATCGATATCAAATCCACAACTGGAGTCATCAACCTCAGGGTTTGTCATATAACATCTTGATCAATCAATTTGCACAAGCTTAATGCAACCACCGAGCTCCCCCTCTACGTATGCATCAATATCAAACCCGCAACTGAGGAAACATTCAATTCAGGGTTTACCGATAATCAATTCAATTTACTTGTGCTAAATCAGGATTTATCTAAATTGTCATTTGATCATCAAAACTGACATCTTCAGATTAACTTTAATCACAATGGATTTATCCAAATCGTCATTAATCATCAAAAGCTAGATACTAAAATCTACCTAGATCCAACAAATAGGAACTCAAATAAAATCAACTGAGGTCAAAAATCAAACTGACAATCAGTTATACCAAACTCACACTCAGTTTAGTTCAAAAGTTTTCAGCCCAAAATACACACTCTCTGGACAATTGTCAGTTTAGTTAAACTGACATTCAAACTGACAGTCAGTTAGGCAAACTGACAGTCAGCCTGAACAAAAATAGCTATAACTTTAAATATAGAAATTCAAAAGAGGTTTTTAATAGCTCGTTTGAAAGATAATTTTAAGGGCTACATTTTTGTCAACAAAAGCAAAAACCCGATTTGCCTAGATCTTTCTAGAAATTTGAAAAACTCTTCTGCTGTCAAAACTCAACTGAAAATTCAAATCTTTCAAATCAAGTTCAACTCAAATCCAACCAAAAAGATGCAATGCAATGACCTAAGTTTCTCGGTTTATGTTGGAGATATAGAGAGGACTTTTGCAACCCCTCTTTATAGTACGGTTAAAATCTAAACAACAAAGTCCTTAACCGATCTATCTCCAAACGCCGAGATCGGGAGAAAATGAAATTACAGATTACCTTGGTTCCTTTGCATCTTCATGTTTGCGTCTTGTCTTTGCTCTTCTGCACCTTGTGCTTCTATTTTACTTTATGTCGGGTTTATCTTGATCATCTCGCATTTCTTCCCGAACAAGCTCTGTATCAAAAATCTTAGAAGCACAGTTAGTCTTAAACACTTTGTTTTCATTAATCATCAAAATTAGGGTTAGACATAAAGGCCTAGATGCAACATATATCTATAATATACGACCAGTAAATTTACTAACATAGTATACGACTAATATATTTATTGGTTGTATACTATACATTTACTAGTCTGACCAGTAAATCTATAGTATACGACCAGTAAATTTATAGTATACCACCAGTAAATTTACTAACAAAAATCTATAGTATACGACTAGTAAATTGTAGTTGGTCAAACCAGTAAATCTATAGTATACAACTAATAAATTGATCATTACGGTCTATAAACAGAAATATGTGATATGTAATAAGATAGTAAAATAAAACTAATATGATAGTAAATGTATCATTACGACCAGTAAATCCACGTGACTAAAGATATTTTGATTTTATATCGACCAGTGTAAATCGTGTGAACAGTAAAGTGATATAAATACAACCAGTAAATTTATAGTATACGACCAGTAAATTTATCATTATGGTATGTAAACAGAAAAATGTGATATTTAATACGACAGTAAATGTATATATACGATCAGTAAATCCACAGGACTGAAAATATTTTGTTTATATATCGACTAGTGTAGATCGTGGTCAGTAAAATGACACTAATATGACAATAAATTAACATGATTTCGGTTCCTATTTTTTAGGGATAGTGTGCGGTTGTAACAAATCGTGATATGAGTTCATATTTTTTAGAGATGATAAAATGGTTTGACTAATTTTCTGTCGTTTATGTTAGTTACTACTATCAATAAAATTATAATCTCGATGCACGATCCAATGAGACAGAAGGTATGTATACAATAGCTATTTTAGTGGTGAGTGTATAATAATCTTTCTCTCTCTATATATGTGTGTATGTTTTACATAAACTTTTAAGAATTATATATATATATTCTGCCATCTAAAAATGTTCAAATTTAAATTAGATCTACATAAGGAGAAACAAAAAAAAAAGACAAATTCAACTAAAAAATAAATCCAAAAATAAAAATATAAAATAACAAGATAAAAATTACTATTCACTATGCTTTTTTTTTTTTTGCCTCTTCTAATATACATTGAGTTAAAATTTTGTAAATTACTTAACCAATGTAATATACACATTTTCTAATTTTTATAGAAATATTCATGATTCTAAGATGAGATGCACTAGATATATGCTCGATATCAGCTGTATGACACTCTTTATTTTTTCAATATATCCCTTCAAATCTATATCTCAAATCTATATGTAAATGAGCATAAAAAAACATGTAAAAATCTAGGACTATAGACACAAAATAAATGAGCTATCTCATAAACTTTCAAATATAAATTTAAGCTACACAAGGAGAAACAAAAAAAAAAAGACAAGTTTAAGAGAAAATAAATCCAAAAAATAAAAGAATTAAAGCTACTATTCACCAAAATTTGTTACTCCTGTTTCTCCCAATATGCATCAAGTTTTGGGTTTAAATTTTGTAGTTTATTTCATCAACCTAATATACACTTTTTTATTTTTATAGAATTTTTTATGACTATTTACACTTTTTTTAGATAGGATGTATGAAAACATTTGAGAGGTGGGATGCACTGGATATACACACATATAGGAATAATCCATGGCCATGAAAGACAATCAATATCAACGTATTACAAAGCACGCACATGTATTGAAACATACCACAGTAAGAGAACTAAGCAAATAGAACACAAACAAAGCGGCAAGAAAGAATGTAGAAGTAGGCTAAACTAGTGATACATCAAAAGCACAACAGAAATAACCAGCACAACGATCGAGCTATAGATGTCAGCACATAAATACTATGGAAGCAGCATAAAGTGATAACATACAAACAAACAGTGCAAACTATGGTGCAAATTGATACAATGAGTAACAAAGAGAACGCAATGCAAGCATATCAACCTGCCATATTGCATAGCCTACAAACCATGGGCATAAATTACTGGAAAGTAGCGTACAACATATAAAAACAGCAAAGACAGTGGAATATGTAAGCATAACATGGCAGGGCTGAAGCAACTACAACAGTCAAATATGCACACTGCACAAACAACAAATTGAGCAGCAGAACAGCATACCTCACAGTAAGGCTACATCAGCACATGAATGCACACAAGGAGGGAGAAATAGGCACCACACCTGTAATGGCAGCATAGCAGATCTGAGGTAGCCATAACAAGCAAACATGCACAACCTATAGACAACATAGGAAGCAGAAGAACAGTATACCTCGCAACAACACAGAGCCGACAACGCACACATCAAAGCAGGAACAGACAACACACCTACAGCTAGTATGGAGCAATGCAACAATAAGAGACAGCACGATATGACAAAAACAACCACAATTGAGTTGAGAATCAGGGGCCATAGCAAATGGCGCCATCAAAGCTACAGTCCACAGGAGGCAGCGATGGCAGAGCGTAAAGAGCGACTACAACCTATGCAAAAGAAAGACACATCAGACAACACGGCACGACAATAACCGCAACGAAAAGATGCAAAGGGATCGCCGCATATCGAACACAAACAAAATGACCCATAGCATGAGGCATCATTGAAGCGGAAGAAATGCATATCAGACGACAACGAAGGCCCAGGAAGTAGCACAGGACCATCGCCAGAGGAACCAAAGCTGCAACAGGGACTGAAAAGTTAGACATGAGGAGGCATCAGATGATGCAAGCATAAAAAGGAAAAAGACCAATGTAAATGCTCTAGGCTAACCTACAATGGAACTACCCACCATGGCATAGGCCAACCGCAGGATGGATGAGCAATAAGCAAGGTCGACCAAATGCTGTGGAGAACATCACAAAGCAACCAACCAACCAGAAAATGGCGAATGGAGCGAAAAATAGCGAGGTTAGCGGAATACAACAAGCAAAGCATAGAGAATGAGACATGGGCGCGTACCTGACAACCCTGGCGAACAGCAGCAGTGGCATGGTTACGCTGCAAAAGCCGACAAAGAGACGGCGGAGCGCGCTACGGCCGAAGCACGCATTAGCACAGCAGCTAAAATCACCGGGGAGGAAGCAAAGGCAAAAGCGGGCTACAAAAGAGCTAGATCTAATGAAGCGGCGTGGGAAAACCCAAAGCAAGCGAGATCATAGCAAACAGAGCGACATATCGGGGAAGCCAACGACGACTCCGATGGGACGGTGGAAGACACACGTCGCAGCGCCATTCGACACCTCGTTAACGGCCACAAACAACGATGGCACGATGCGGACGGCGGGGCATGCGTCTAACATTCGGGTGAACGAAATGGGACAGCAAAAAAGAACGACGATGACACACAAACAGCAGAAACGACCATTGGGTAATGGCGCTGAGGTGGGGGTAGTGCGGCCACATGGTATAGCGGTAGTGGCCAACAGCGGAGCAGTGGACATCGAATGGTGTAGATGCGAAGGCTGCACGGAGCCGCACAAATCGAACGGGGGAAATAAAAAAGCGGACATGAGGTACACAGACAGCTTAGATGGAATTCGGAGAGATCCAGCGACCACCACGCTAGTAGGTCAAGGAGCGGGCAAGATCAGCTCACAGCAGCCATCCAACGAACCAGAAAAATAGGGCGATGTGGCTGCATTTGAAAATCTGCTTCAAACAGTATCTTACATAGTTGATTACAACTTTGATATGTATATATGATACGATGATATAATATGCTAGCAACATTCCCCCACTTACTAGTATATAATATATATTCGTGGGTTGCAAGAGGGAAAAAAATAGTCAAGTTCCAGGGTTTGGCTGCCGTCTCTCCTCTCATCTAGGGTTTCCGCCTCCTCGCCTTGCCCACTCATCGCCATGGAGTTCGACGAATACGAGTACTTAGAGAAGACGGTGGAGCCCTCCGCGGCGCCGGCTAACGGCACCTCAGCTCCCTTATCGGGGGAGAAGGACCGCAGCTCGCGCCGCCGCTCCTCTGGCGACAATGACCGCGATGCCAGCGAGCGCAGATCCAAACGTTCTCGCTCTGAAGAAGGCAGAGACCGCGACAGGGACCGGCACCGTGACCGCCAACGCAGCAGCCGGGAGCATCGCGATCGGGACCGGGAACGCGACCGCGACGAGAAGGAGAGGGAGAAGGATAAGGAGAGGAGGAGCCGTGACCGCGACCGCGAGCGGGAGAAGGAGAAGGAGAAGGAGAAGGAGAAGGAGAAGGAGAAGGAGAAGGAGAAGGAGAGGGAGAGGGAGAGGGAGAAGGATAGGGAGCGGAGGAGTCGGAGCCGGTCAGAGCGGCGCCGTGAGGAGGAGGACCGAGACCGCCACCGCGAGCGCGACTACCGAGACCGCGATGTTAGGTGCCAAATTCATGACCCCCTCATGTGATTTCTATTGAAAATGCTATGGTATGAATTGAGTTGTCTTTGTTTTAACATGTTGACTGGTTCGGAGAGTTGATAGGACAAAAACCTAGGCTTATGCCATTCTCTTCCACATCATTTGGCAGGATATGAACCTATTATGGTTCAAATACAGTTGTTTTTGTTGGTAGTGACATATTTTTAATCAAAGTGCAGTTGCAGTTATTTTCAATTGTTAGATGCGCTTTGAGGGAACGCAGGATTTAATCATAGCATAGAGTGCTTAAACGTTCATATTGACCTTCTCTAGTTATAATTCGGATAGCTTTCTTGTTTATAATATTGTGCCACTAGGGAGCCAAATTTTGCTTGTGCTCATTTTTTTCCCGATTACATCCGAGTACATTATTAGTCTATTTTCCTTGTTCTGTTTTTCTTGAAGCTCATTAAGAGACAATTTAGGATTGGATAGAGGATGTTTCATGGGACATTTAGTAGTTCTTTGTTGGAATTATGTTTTGTTCCCACAAACTTACTTTGTTTTGCTCCACCAACTATGTGGAGTACCTGGCTTTGCATTTATCACCAGTGCTTTATACTTCTACTTAAAATTTCTTCTGGCTAATGTTATAGTCTTAAGACTTTTTGAAAGTCCAAATATTGAACTTAGTATGGGAACTCGCAGATATGATATGCTAGCGCAATCTTCAGATGGTCTTGACAATTGGGCCTGACTCGGGATATCAGGTCATGGATCTTTAATTTCATTCTTATGAGATATTTACAAGTTAGTATTGGAGAGCTAGGGCTTCTAGAATCAGGAATTTTGAAGATGGACAGTGATATCATCTTGTGCTTTTGAGTGGTTCTGATGAACAATGATGATGTCATCTGTGATTACAGTTTTCCTGCATCCAGAACATGGAGCTGAACTGTTTTGTTCTGTTGCAGAAATGCTGGTGAGGGTGCGTTTTGGGCTTTTTCACTGAAGCATTTCATCTAATGCTTATGAGGACATGGGTGCTCTGTCTGCTGCACAAACTCTTTCATTGTTTTTGTTTTTGCAGGAGATGTTAAAGTCAAGTTCTATAGATGATGTCCTATTTTATAACACAGCACCTCCTTTTTTACCCGCATTCTTAGATGTCATGTCATGTCATGATTTGGTAAAACATCAATATGTTGGGGTGTTCAATTTTATTGTTAGGTATCAACTCATGCTAGAAATCCTCCGTGCTATCATTTTCTGTTTATGTTTGTGAGTTGATGATGCAATAGAACACAGAATGGAGGACAAAAGGCCGGTGCTAATGGGCATTGCACAATGATTTTGATATGGTGTTCCTTTGGTTTGTCCTGTTAGTGATGTTTTTTGGGGAGATGTTGCTCAGAGCACTTTTGTATTCCAGCCTTTCCGATGCATCTTTGGAGACTCAATATTGGTGGCTTTTATACCTCTTACCTTTTCCAGTGTTCATAGCTGCTGTTCAGATTTCTGTTCTGCTAGTTGCATCTTTCTCCATGTCCTCTGAAAATAGCTGCTGTTCAGATTTCTGTTCTTCTAGTTGCTTCTTTCTCCATGCCCTGCCTGCTCCTGTATAATTGGCATTAATTAGACCATTTATCTTAATGAAAATTGTTCATTTGATTTTCCTGTCTATGGGGTTTATAGGTACAAACCGGAAACACTATTCAACAAACTTCTGATTTCTAAGCTAAGCTACACCGATCACTTACCAGTCAGCACTAAGCACTTGCTTGTGGGTGGGGGGGGGGGGGGGGGGGGGGGATAGTGACACACACCTATTAGCTTTTTAATAACTGCCATTGGGTCACTGGGAACTTCTTGTGCTCTTAGGGGTTGTGTGTGTGACTGGTCAAAGCCCTGAGCCGCTGCTGGATATGTTGATCTCCAACCTATCACCATAAAATTGTGCACTCCAAACATAGTTTCTTTTTATAAACATTCTTGATGAGGCCATAGAATTTCATTATTACTTGAAGCTGGATTTTCAGTTTTAGCTCCAATTTGTCATGCTATTTTTTCATTTTGCTGTTTCCCCTCTTATTTTTTTTCCCACTGTGCAGACGTAGGAAAGAAGAGGTTGGCGAACCAGAAGCTGATCCAGAAAGAGATCAAAGGACCGTATTTGCTTACCAGGTTATTTCTCCACCTAACATATTGCAGTGCCATTTATATTTTTTTAATTTCAAGCTAATGCTTGTCAGCATAATTGCAGCTATCTTTGAAAGCAGATGAAAGAGATGTATATGAGTTCTTCTCAAGGGCTGGGAAGGTGAGGATAAAAATTACATAATTTTTGCACAGCTCATGATTATGTAATTTTTTCCCTGCTGTAGTGGCTTGTCTAGTTATAATCGAATTTTTTTTATATTAATAACTCTTTAAAAAAGAAAATTGCAAATCTACCCCATAGATAAGAGAATTTGCAAAACTAACCCGTTTTAGAAGTATGTTGAATCTAGTGACAATATGTGGCGGTGAATTATGCGGCATGCCTAGGAAAAAAGCGGCAGCAAATGAAACAACTAACCTACTAACCAAATTAATACCATCCAAATGAAACAACTAACCTACTAACCAATTAATACCTGATGATTGCTACTGCACATTCAATGTGTAGTTGAGGGATTTCTGCACTGCCATTTTTCTTGCGCAAATGCAATGTGTGGCAGCTCTGTTTTCCATTGCCATTTTTCCTGCTGCACTGCCATTTTCCTTGCCACTTTGCGTGCCACACAGGGGTCCTAACTACTGCATTTGGGATGTGCAATACGTGACACACGTCTCCTCCACAACCAACCGTGATTTCAAAATGGATTAGTTTTGCAAATTCTCTCGTGCATGGGTTAGATTTGCAATTTTCTTTTTTAAGAGTTATTAGTGTAAAAATTTGGTTATACTCAATTGGCATGTAACAAATAGACAAGTGTTAGTTTGTTGGAAACTGAAAAACAGATAATTATTTTTGTTGGACAGAATAAAGTTATCTAATTAGATCAACTTAGAGTTATAAGTTAAATGTATCCATGACGATGGGTGTTTATAGGCTATTATTTTGTTTCACGACTCCTCAATATATATATATATATATATATATATATATATATATATATATATATATATATATATATATATGTATATATTCCATTGCTGCTGTTCATTTCTAGCATTTTAGGTCTTTTTAGGTTTGGGTTGGAGAAATCTTTATCCTTGAACTGTTGATTCTCTGTAGGTCCGGGATGTTCGCCTCATCATGGACCGTAACTCACGGCGTTCTAAAGGAGTTGGGTGAGTACTTGGCATAGCTCTGAACCATTTATTTGGAATGGACAGTCTTGCATTTAAATATGGATGAACACCATCTCCTTCTTGCTGTTTCATTTTTTTATTCTTTTTGATGTTACAATACTGAACAATTCTTTTTTTACCGGAGCATAGATGTCTTGGTGTAGCTAGGTAGGAAACATTGGTCCTATTCTTTAGAGTGAAAACGTTGTTCCTGCTTGGTGTGGGGTTGTTTAGGGGGTTTGGTGTTCAAGATGCTTGAATTTTCATATCTAATTCAAGACTGCAGCTAACTAAACTAAACCTATTGTATGATTAATAAATTTTGTGAGTGTGTACCACAACCTAAATGGTGACGTGTATACTGTTGAGGAACTGTGCACTTGGCAAACTAATAAACTACATTCCTGTAGTGTGTAGTGTGACCTGTGTGAGCCACATTCAAAGTAACTAGTTTTGCCATAAACTTAACCCCTGATAATGTTAGAAGCTTGTCTTCTTTGCTTGTTGAGAAATGAGACCCCCCCACCCCATTCAACCCAATACACACACAAACCATTTGCTTTTTTTTTTTTGCTGGAGTATTAATGTCTGGTTGTTCTTACTTTTGGGGTGGTGCCATGATGGTACCTTAACATGATACTATATTGATCCTTTGTTTTCAGTAATTGCTAAATATTTTGTTAGTTTTGCTTCCTGTCAAAGAGCTAAGACTTTAGTGAGGATGAAATATACAGTCAGTAGGATACTGGTGTCTTTATTGATCCTTTTCACAGATAAATAATTGCATTGAGCCCCCCTATTTTGAAGAAAGTTTTGCTGAGCCTCCAAAACTTCTTTTGTTTCAATTAGCTTCCACAAGTATAATAATTGTTTCAATTAAGCCCAATTGAGGCCTAATGAAGATTTAAGGTCTTAAGTTGGCTGTCGTTGGCTGCTAAGACTTCCACGTCAACCTCCAAGTCGGTAGAGGAGCCATGTTAGAACACTTGCCATCATACATGCCTTGTCACCCCCTACTCATTGGGCAAGGAAAGAGCATACGAGGATGTGCGCCTTGACGAAGAGAAGGCAGAACAGCAAGGGCTTGAGCTGTACCCTTGGGCTCCGTGTTCGGATAGGTGGAGGTGTGCATTAGATGACATGGCATGTATGATGATAGGTGTTTTGACGTGGGGGTTAATGTGGACGTGTTAGTGGCCAGTTGTAGCTAATTTAAGCCCTTACACCTTCATTAGGCGTCAATGGGACTTGATTGAAACAATTAATGTACTTGGATGGGGCTATTTGGCACAAAAGAAGTTTTTGGGGGCTCAATGTAACTTTGTGCAAGATATGGGGGCCTCAGTGCAATTCTTCCTTTTGTTTTCCTCTCTTGGAATATAGGTGATAGTGCTATGGATTTCAAATTTTAATAGCCAAATTATGTACTATAGTTTATTTTGATCTTATTGCTGGTTGTATGATTACATAAGCATATTTAACTCTAGTTACACATTGCATTTTCATGCGGAATATATTGGATTTTCATACTCGACAGGAATATTTATAATTTGGTCTGCCTGCTGGGATAATCAGCAACTTATGAGTAAGATGGAATACAAGATCATTTTGATGGCAGTAAGCAATGTGGAACATTATGATTTGACAGTATTTGTGGCATTTTGTGCATACTCAAATAATTTGAGTCACAGGATGGTGCAGTTATAGACTATATATTTAGCGGAAAAATGAGACTAGCCATGTTTGATTTTTTTTTTCCAAATGTAAAATTTGATAAATTATCTGACCTTTCTGCCAAAGTTTGCGAAAAGATCGAACATACATTGTGCCACAAACAAGAGCTACTTTGTTGACCATTGGATACTCTCTATGATATTGGTGCTGAGAACTTTTATCTACATTGGCAGGTACATTGAGTTCTATGATGTTATGTCTGTTCCAATGGCAATAGCTCTGTCTGGTCAGCTGCTTCTTGGTCAGCAGGTGATGGTTAAGCCATCAGAAGCTGAAAAGAATTTAGTTCAGTCAAATGCTTCTTCAAGTGGAGCAGCCTCAGGTGGAGCAAGGAAGTTATATGTTGGCAATCTTCACTCTAATATCACTGAGGATCAACTGAGACAGGTCAGTCATCAGATGAATTATTGTATAGGAATACTTGTTCAGTAGTTGGCTGAGTTTTTTAACTTCCTAGTTCTAACCATGATGAATGCCACTGCTGCTTTTGTTTTGTTCATCACCTGTAATGTTTGTTTATATATTATTATAATGAAAAGAATTTATGTATAGTTCATATTGCAGCCAGCCTGGAATGTCTTTATCGCAATGTAAGAGGCAACATCAGTTTTTGACTGGAGTCAGTTCTTTGGGTTTGATGGTTTCAACTGTTTATTCTTGAAGTTCAGAGCTGCAGTATTTTGCAAAAAAATATTTTGAGCACTTCAGATGTTAATTTTCCATAAAGAGCCTTTTTTAGGGCAAGAGCTTGCTTTCATTCGACAACAATGAACATGATGAATTGACCCTGTTATTCTTTTTTGAGTTTCACTTTTTTCAATTTTGCACACAAAATCCCACATTGTACTCAAGAATTACAATTAAGTTTCTGTCTATTAAATTCTAGTAACAATATTAACAGAAAACAATTTTAATTAGTAGTAACAATTGAGACATCCATAATGCTTCACGAAAAAATATAAAAAGTAGATTATAGTTAGAGAAAATATTCGAAAAATGCAAAGTAAGTCCAAAACTAAAAACTAAACAGCATTAAGAAACATTAAGAAACCAAAATAATCACAAAATCATAAAACAATTTAGCAACTCAAAATTATCTTGTATAATAAAAATTATATCGTGAAAACTATAAAAACTATGAAGTATAGAAAGATTAAAAAAAAATAAAAAAAACGATGCTAAGCATAACAAAAAGTTACTCATAAATAAACACTTCTACAAACTAAAATTTTGAAATGAATTCTATTTTTATGGATATACCTCGAAGAAAAGTAGTTTACATTTTTCTGGTATAAAAATTAAAGAGAGAATTGCATTCTTTATATATACATGTGCTATAATTAGTTTTATTTTTTTACATACTTTTCGATTTTAGAATATTTTTTGTGAATCTATTTGATATTTGATTCTTGTTTGAATTTTTATATGTTTATTAGTTTTTAGTACTTCTTTAAATATTTTCTATTTACATCACTTATGTAACTTATGTAACTTAATGAATAGTGCCTTGATTGCAATTTTGCCACACAATACGGGACTTTTAGTGCAAAATTAAAAAAAGTGGGACAAAATTGCAATTCTTGTGTTGTACTAGGGTCTAATGGTGGTGAAATTTACTCGTTCTTTTTTCTATTTTTCTGCAATAAGCATTAATGTGCACAAGTAAATTATGTATTTTCTCTCCATTACACACTTCATTTTCAACAGAACAATGCTATGTAAATTCTGCTTGTTGATTATCTGAAACATGCCAAAACCTATATTATGTAACTCTTCATCAAGATAGTTCAGTGCTGGTAGAGTACATCAATTGCATTGATCATTAGACTAAATGTGCGGCTATCTTTATTTCCTACTTGCACGGTTTGAATTGAATAGAAGTCTTAGTTACAGTTGTTGAGGATGGTCAAAAACACCCCATAATAGTATACTGGATGCACAAAATTTTCTCCTTTCAGATGGCATCATTCCACACGAAGAAAACGAGTTTCATCAAATTTTCAAGAATAAATGGGTTATTTGCCACAATTCACTTAACAGTTGGGAATAAAAAAGGCCATACTATGTTTCATTTTTTGCACCTGTACTGGTTTGCACCCTATACTATGTTTTGGATCTCTAGCTACTGAATGTAGGTACCACTTGTACTTCCTTGTAACTTGTCATGTACATCATGAGGAATTTGTTTTTCCAGGTCTTCGAACCATTTGGACAAGTGGAACTTGTCCAGCTGCCTCTAGATCCACTGACTGGGCTATGCAAAGGTTTTGGTTTTGTTCAGGCAAGTATTTCTCCATGATGCAATGCCTGTTTTAACTTGTTCTGAGTTCTCATTAGCATTGTTGCATTATTTAGTTCGCACGCCTTGAAGATGCGAAAGCTGCTCAGAGTTTAAATGGGCAACTCGATATTGCTGGAAGAGTAATTAAGGTAACATTTTCTCGATGGTTACTGTATTTCTTGTGTTGCTCTTTTAACTGGTCAGACATTAGGGGTCAACTGCTTGACATTTACGTAACTTATTGTGACCAGGTTTCAGCTGTTACAGACCAAGCTGGAGTGCAAGTTAGTGGAGCAACTACTGGAGATTTAGATGATGATGAAGGTGGTGGCTTGGTGGGTATTGTTTCTGGTTCCACTTGTCTGATAAATGGGAACTTTTGTTTGTTTGTTGTTTACATTTGTTGCTCAGGGGCTGTTTGGTGCAAATTGGGAATGGGCATGAGAAATGTCTTTTCCACCAAATTCCCAATCCCAGCTCCAATTTTCCTTCTCCCTGTTAATGAATTTGTGGCAATTGGTGGGACTTCACTTCCCATTAGCAGTCAATTTCCAGAATCCCACCCCTCTTCTCCCACAATCCAAACCGCTCCTTTGTGCTAACATTTGGGTTGTGATGTACATTCCACAAATACTTCCTATCGCTACTGCTGTGTTCTCTGTCTTTCTCTTGGGGGTGGGATGGCGATTCTCTGGTTATCTAAGTGCTTGGGTTTATCTGGTTAATTTCCGGTACCCCTGTTTTTTTGTGGATTTGAGCAAGAAAGCACTTCTGTACACTGCTGGAATAGTAAAATTTGGACAGAGGATTTCATATCTTAAGTCTGTTTAGGACTTCCATTTAAGCTTTGGCAGGTTGGTAATCTCCTATGTATTCTGTCCAGATTTGCCTTCACTAGGTGTTTGGTTGGCGTCCTCACTCCACCTGCAACAGGCAGGTTTTTTTAAGAGTGGTTGGTTGATGTCCTAGGAAAGCATAATATAGGAACACACGCTTTAGGTGATGCACAAAGCGTAAAATTTAAAATACACTTTAGAGAATGAATAGTAACTCCTCAAATCATTTTAATCCAATATATTTTTAAGCATCATATAGACTGTTGGAGGCGGCGATGGGTGGCAGGCGGTGGGGTGGTGCAGCGGGCTCCAAGGTGTGGGCGGCGAGGCGGCCGATGGTGAGGTGGGCGGTGGTGAGTTGGCAAGCTTTGGCGGCCGAGTTGAGGCCGGGGAGTCAATGTAGGCAGCGAGTCAAGGTTGATGGCCGTGACGATGGGCTTTGGTTGCAGTTTGCGAGAATGGAAAAAAAAGGGAAACATGCCTTTTGGTCGTTTGGCTCCTAGGCACGCCTTGTGTCCCAGGGCATGCTATGGACACCAACCAAATATCCCCTTGATCCCTATAACGAATTGTCCCTTTTCTACATAACTTTTGTGTGTTCTCCGATAATTGTTGTCCACACTTTGTAACCTTCATACCACTTGGAGATGTTTGAAGTGGTTGGGGTGGTGGGTTGGAACTCATCTGATGTATCGTATTGCTCTCTCTGTTTGTCCTGTCTTGTCTTAACTAATAATACCAGCTAGATGCTAGATGTGGATAAGTATACATGTATTTTGTTTGTTTTTCCTTGCTAATACTTCACTATGCGGTATTGTCAAATGTCATATGATACTCTTTCTATACTGTCTGTATTTATATGTGCACTGATGTATGCAGGCATTGAATGCTAGCTCAAGAGCACTTCTGATGCAGAAACTGGACCGCAGTGGCACTACAACCAGGTATAGTCTGATAAGTTGATTAGATTAAATATATTTTCATATGTCCTTTTTTATGTTGTCATTTTCAGAAAAAATATTGGTGCAACTGGATTAAGATTATGGCTTAAGGCTGATCTTATCTTTATGTCACTCCTGTCTACATCTCTAAATTATTTAGTGATTCAAAGAAAGTAGTAGGTCATTGCAAAAGCTGAATGACATTCAGAATTGTTTTTGAACTATTTTTTAATGTTGTTTTCTAATTAGTTTTTCTAGTGGTTGCATCACATTCAAAACCATTAATACTTTTAAGGATTGTTCCAAGTGAGCATTCTTAATTCAGTTACTATTACATGGAGTCTTGATCTAATCCTTTAGCTGAAACATCTTGTATATTGGTTTGAGTATTGCCGCATGCCCCTACCAAGGTAAATTGCACTATTTTTGAAACAATGTGGTGAACTACATATGGTATCAACTCACATAATACACCCATTGAGTTGGAGCTTATCACATAGCTCATCTTAAATTCTACTATAATTGCTCAAGATAGTTTAGTTGTGATGTTTGGATGGAGGGCAGATCTCTGTATATGTGCACCGATGTGAGCTCCTTGTACCAGCTCCTGCCCATAATTTCTGGATTTGCAGATTGGTAGTTCATGATTAGTACTAGAATGCCAAAATTCTACAGTGTCAATTATCTTGCTTGTCAGACTGGTGCATGTCATCTTCTGACTTCTGTATCCAAATCTTATTTTATTGACCTCTACTATATTATCGTCAGGATTCATCCACTACTACAGCAACACTGTTTCCATATAATTCTAGCATGTCAAGGTCATTCTCCATGGGCCTCCTCCAACTCTTATGTACTCATTGGTTTGGCTAAAATTCTCTGCTTACTACCATAAAAATCTACTGCTAAATGCATGATGATGAAACTTGACACATGGGGAATTAAACTTTTCCTACCCTAATATAATTATCGTGCTGGTTCCTTGCAAATTTCAAGAGATTACAATATAATTGAGCAATAACAAATTAACTTATTTCTCCATTCTAAGTTCAAACATGTAGGCAACACGAATTTATTGAAAATGCTTGTACTTTAACATGCCCTTTTATTGGGTTATCTGCAGCTTGACCGGTGGGATTGGTGCTACCGCTGCAAATACTTCTGCTGCATTACCATCTGTGTCAGTTCTTGGTGCACCTCCAGTAGCTGCTCCCCTCCTACAGCCCATGTTGCCTGCTCTCGGTTCAGTTCCAGGGGCAGCCCCAGTTGCTGCTCAATCTGTTGAGACTGCTGCACCCACTGAATGCCTATTGCTGAAGAACATGTTTGATCCTACTGTGGAGGTTGAGTTTTTATTACTATGTTATTATTTCTGTTGTTGCCAACGATCATTCATTTTCCCCCTTTATTCTTCTACATGAGCCTGGGCAATGGGCATCTTTATCTGACCAAGTCTAACTGATGAAAATATTCATCATGTTTGTTGCAGACGGAACCTGATTTCGATTTGGATATTAAAGATGATGTTGAAGAGGAGTGTTCCAAGTTTGGTCAAGTCAAACACATTTTTGTGGACAAGTAAGTCAGTCAGTTTATTATCAAACAAATTATTCGCACCTGCTTCTAGAAATCTTTTGCTTGTATTTCTTTCAGGCTTAGTATATCATAATCATATCTAACTTTGCTCTAGATGTCATTATACTTAGATTTGACACTTTTTTGCTTACTATAAATCTTATTTTTTTTGACATACTAGTTCAATAGCTGTTACTGATTCATGTGTTCAATGTTACTTTAGAAGCTTATTATCATGTTAATCTTATTAACATGTAGTTGTAACTATCATTCAATAATTAGTAGTCGAATTAGGATTCAATAAATTTGTTAAATAGGGTCAGTTTTGTCAAAAGACTAAGATTTAGTTCATAAATTCAGATTTCATGAGCCTAGAAGCCCATGATTATTGGACAATAGTCAATAGTACATGTGATTAGTCCTAATTTACGAGTCATGTATAACTCAGTATGCAAATGCAACTGCAGTGGGCTTTTATCAATGAAAGCCATATTAGCACAAAATAAAAGAATAATTGGGGCTTGGTGAGCTGCACTGAATGTGCGCAACTGATTGCTGACCAATGTTTATAAGCGAGTTCTTTGATTTCTTTTGCTTTATATTTGCTACCACTGCTAAAAAGTGCTATGCTGCTGGCAATTTCTTTGGAAAAGGTTTTTTGTTAAAAAAAAAGTTATGTATATGACCCTTGCATAAAGATGCTCTGCTTTCTTGCTTAGTTCTGGCACAATGATCGTCATGTCAAAACTTAACAAACTCAATTTGCCGAACTCGCGTTATTTAAGCTTGAGCTAGACTTGCTCTCGAAAGCTTGCTTCCTCTTCAATAGCAATTTACTCTGATTATCTAACCTCAGCTCATGTTGTGAATGTCGTTCAGAAATACTGCTGGCTTTGTGTACCTGCGATTTGATAGTATAACAGCAGCAATGAATGCACAGAGAGCACTGCACGGGAGATGGTTTGCTGGAAAGATGATTACAGCAACCTTTATGGTATGGAATGCTTTCTTCGTATTTGTTTGAGTCTTGTGCGCTCATCAACTGAAATCATGGTTCTTGTTTTGTCAGCCTCCTCAGCAGTATGAAATGAAGTTCTGAAGTTAGTGACGGACTGCGAGCTACCCCACATATCAAGCATCCGATGAGTTGTCTAGTATTAGTGGAGAAATGCGTTTAGTGGTCGCCCCTTGTAACATTATGACATCAAAGGATCAAGCCGTTAAGTGGGCTCTTTTTAGAAGGATGTATTGGAGAATTCTATATTATATGTTGTGCTTCTTTATTAGCTAGTTTCGTTTCACGAGTACTTGGTACCACCCGTCATTCATTTACTGTCATAGATTCTTGCAAATGCCCAATCTGTAAGCAGGATCATTTCCATCATATACAGCAAGCTGGATTAATGGAAGAATTTACTGAAGTTGAATTTTTTATTGGATTACATTTGCGATGTAGAAGTCACCTGACGTGAACTGTGGACTAACTTTTGGAACCAAGAGTATCCTTCTAGGAGGAATGTTGTTTTATGCCACTCGAATTGCTGGTCATGACCTAATGAGTTTGGTCGGCACGTCGTGCCCCATGAGTAATAGTGCTGGATCAAAGTCGCCATTGATGGTCGTTGCATTTGCATGTTTATACTTAATAGAACGGGCTACCAACATGGAACTGACCTCATTATTAAGTCTCCAATAAACTGTCCCATTTCTATCTCTTTTTAGAAATACAACAGCACATGTGGTGTAGCTTGTATGAGGTAGCCGTACTATTTTGCGAAGAGGCACCGGCCAGGCTAAAAGAATGCCGCGCTTTGTTCAAAAAGACCAGACTTAAAGAATGCCACACTTCAAAAAGGTATATGTAGACGTCCACACAATGGCAAGTTGGAAAACTCTTCCATGAGGACCTTGTCAATTGTCTGCTTGTGACAATAGCCTAGTTGTGATCTGGATCACAATACAAGGGCTCGGGCTTCAACAAAAATTGCTTCCTAGCTAATTTGCCCCCTTCATATTTTATGTTGGTGAAACATGGTTCTTTACCTTCAAATGAAATCTGCAGCATTAGAAACTAATACTACACCTCGTGCACAGCAAGAAATAAGAACGCCTCACAACTAGTAGTAGGCTTACCAATAATTGGGATACCTTAGGGAAACAATTGATGATTTACAATAAATTTTTTCGTTCTTGTCTAAGAATTGTATATCTAGTTATTACAAATGGGACACCGGCTTTCTACATGTATAAATTATCTAGTACAACATGCTGCCAGATGAAATAAAGAACGAATTACTGTATCTCTTTTAGAAATGCTGGATTTGAATTTAATGCTTTCTTTGCAAGGTTACGGATATCATCTCTTGAGGATTCTCTTGATATTCGAAGCAGCTCCTTGATCCCTCCATTTACTATGATATCACGGGCGTTATCTTCTGCAGAGACGATTTGGAACATTTGACGTCAGAACATCGATATGTGCATCAAAATGTGTGCCTCTTTGCTATGGGCATTAATGATCATCATGGACAAACGTAACAATACAGCAGAGTCAAGCTTATAAAGGGCAAAGTATGAACATGTATGGTGTAAGTAAAAACACTTTGTAAAAGAATATGCAATAGAAAAAATAGATGCCAGAACCTATCATGATTTTCTCATGCAGGTTATAGAAGATAAATAATGTTTGTTTACCTGTTCATCTTCTAATGTAGTTTCGTCTTTCGGGCAAGAAGAACGCCCAATATGTTTGTCTTTTAATTTCTTCTTTCTTCATTTAAATGGTGTAAGTAAAAACACTTCTTTATACTTTAGAAAACTGGATGTTTAGTTATCGGGTTCTTGTACTCTTATCCCCACCAACCAACAGGATAGGTGGGAGACAATGGATTGGATTGATCTAATGACTCTGATCCCTTTCTCCCAAACCCTAGCTGTCGTTGCTTTCTCTCCACCACACCCCTCCTCTCCTTCAATTCTATCATTGGTCCATTTACCCCCCCTTCTCCTGCCGCCCTCCTTCCTTGCCACATATCCGGCTCCTCCCATTTCCGCCGCCCCCACTACTCACCACTACGCTACCAACCTACCACACCGCCATTTTTCTTCTTGCCATACCCTTATATTTCTTTCACTTATGACCAGCGATGCTACAACAACCTCGCTACCCCCTCCCACTCTCGATGACCCTATCACCCGAGAACCAAGCTGCCCTCCCTTACCACTGCGTTGCTAAATTGTTGCCCCTATCCCACCAACAATGATACAACGTTTTTAGCATTCTCCTTGGTTATCAATAGACTAATTCAGTATGCAAGTCAAATGATAAAGGAAAAAGTGGCAAAATTGTCAAATAGAAAAAGTCTCAGACAAATTGGAAACACTGGTGAAACAGGGCAAGTAATAATTATAAAATCAATAGGTACTTACCATTTTGAGCTAAATGGCAAAAACCAAGCTCAATGTGTCTTCGTGTCGAAGCAGAAAATGTAGTTGAATTAGCCACCATCCATGTAAGAATGCCATCTTCGAGGAGAAGGGATCTCCCTTTTCTGTGACCTGTAGCTCCAAAAAGCATAGCACATTTCAATTATTGAATTTTGGACAAGTAGAATTTTCCCCTTAAGCCTTATCTTTTCCCTTGATAATCAATCAATAATGTGTTTTTTTGTTTTAAAAGAAATTAAGGATGTGTTGTTTGCATCAGACTTTCAGTTAAACACAGTAGATAGTATTGAAGCAATGAACTATACGAGATCATATACTGCTCAAAAGCACATCATTTAACCCTATTTCTTTTCCAACATGATAAAGCAGATTAAGATATTTTTCTTATAGGAAAAATGACACAATATGCCACTCTACTATTGTGTTTTGTGCAATCAAACCTTCATCTAAAATTTAAAACACATAAATCCTTCTACTACTCAAACTGATGCAATTAGGTCTCTTCCTCCAACTCTTGTTATCTTCCACTAATACACTAGCTAACATATACTATTTGGGCTATTAGGATGGGCATATGGACACACCTATCAATGACTAAACCGTTATGAAAATAACAAAGAATTGGATAATAGGGCTCAACTGCATCAATCATAATAGTACAAAAGGATTGCATGATCCAATTTTGGGAAGAGGCTTAATCACATAAAAAGTGATAGTAAAAATGGTTGCATGCATTTTCGTCTTTACTATAGCACAAAACCAAGTCAAATTCATTTAAGTGACTTATCAGCATATAACAATGCATGAGTGCGAAGACAAGTTTATTCAAATCAATTCTTGTAGATACTACAATAAATAGTCAAAAGCTATGCTAGTATGATATCTTTCATTAATATTTTGTAACATAGATCTAATAACATGCTATGTTTTAGTCACTATTATGATGGCAAGTAGGTGAACTATGTAGATTTTAGCTAATTGAGTTCAAGTGAATTTAAGAGACTATTTAGTTTGCATCCTTGCTCAAAAATACCTAGGCTAAATCTTGCATGGGACTTGTTTGGAAGTTCTTTGATTCACATCCTCACCATGCCTAGACGAGTCATGCCTGCCTAGCTCATTACTAACCAAAAGAGTCAATCTTATACGTACTTGGTTATGCAAGAATTCTCAAGATTTTAAACAAATCTTAGACATACCTATAAAACAAGCATACTACTAACAATATGAACCAAATAGCCTCTAAATGTTCATTCTAAATGTTAAATAATTGGCAAAAAAAGCTTTTGTGTATCTTTGTTGTTCATGAATCATGATAACCTTATCTCAACTCTTAACCACATCCACATTGGTCAGAATCATCTACACTACTTTTGTGCTTGCCATTATAATATATAAACCAAGCTGTGTTCTAAATGTATAATAGTTGTTACCAGTGACATGAATTTCCATAAATATGCCCTAAATTATATACCACAATTAGCTCAATAGAATAAACTAGGAAAAAGGTAATTAGATGAATGATGGACAAATTACAAACCTTGGCTTACTACTCGGGATTCACATTTTGCAAAGTTTGCTATTCCTCGAGCTATCTGAGCTACAACATCATTATGTCCAGTTCTAAACATTCCTAGGAGTGCTTTGATTCCGCCATCTTGTTTCAACATCACATGCAACTTTTCTGCAGACATAAATGATTGAAGTAATGTCAATAAACACAAATCAATTAGCAAATAGAATGATTAATCAAAATGCATCACAGAACATATTAGTAAGCCAAATTCACCAGATCACAGTTAAACCATTCAATTCAACTGATCAGATGATAGTTAATGGGCCGGAACTGAGCCAAACTGGGTGGAGCAACAAAGGCTCCTTTAATCCATAGGATATTAAGTGAACATAATTTTATTGTACAAACAACAGTATGGTCATTATTATAATTAGTAGAAATCCTGCTTGTGCAACCTAGTATCTATATTCTCTTAGCAAATATTTGCGGTGCCTAGTAGTGCAAATTATGCAATTGTTGGCATACAAGGATTTTCTAAATAATTGTGTAACCTCGTGCTCAACAAATTTAGGTAGGTTAAAAAAAGTTGGCCACCACACAATTAAGCCAAAAGTTAGCCATAAGAAAAAATTACTAATTGTAGCATTGAATGTGAAGTGACAAAATTTTCTTTGCCTGATTCTATGTTCTCCAATCTCCATACATTAGCTACATATTGCATCATGCCTTTGCTGTTCTAGGAGCAGGTGCAGGTGTAGTAGGATGCACCTAGAAGCACAAGAGGATTGTTGTCAACTTGAAAGTGCATGATTCTCAGAAATACTTACAGGGAGGAAACTTATATCAGTTCACCAAATTTACAGTTCTTTAATTGCTAATAACACCTCAAAATTTGTTTTGCCTCACATTCTCCCTCTCCAACCTGTATTTTTCAACTTCAAAACATATTTTCCACCTGTTACAGTCAACTCCTATACCTGAACATTTATAGTCCTCTCAGTAGAAGGTTTACAAGTCCAAACAGTAGTGGTACTTGAAGAACAACTGAAATTTGAGACTAACAGGACCAAAAGCTATTTTTGATAAACTGAATATTGGTAAAAAAAATACTGGATAACAATGAAGAAAATATAGAGTAGCTGTACCATTTCCACATAAGTTGGCAATTGCACCGGCCACCATCCGTAGAGTTTGAGGGTCATCAGTTTTAGATGCAATATTTGCTAATAGTCGAGCACCTCCTTTGTTCATTATCAGTCCCTGGTTTGATCCTGCAACAACAAAGATCAACTGCAATCATTACAATGGTAAAAAAGGTTACCATTGGTTCACCTTCTGTTAATTGGGAATACCAAGAATTTGGCCCTATTGGTGATATAGCTGGAGTGTAGGAAAGCTGTAGCTTTGCCAGTCTTGGCACAATGTGGTCTATCCAAACTCCTAAAACCTATTAAAATCGTAAAAAATGAACTGAATCATAGGAAACCGTACCCTAGACCCTGTTTTCCGTGACAAGAATCAGATACTATACATCAAACTCTAGACTCCTCAAATGTGCACATACCTTTCCATGGATGAAATAAACTAATACAATCCAGAGATAGAAATCAATTTTTGGATTTGCATGTTTCTTATGTAAGCAGATGATCCCAGATTCCCAATCAAATATCATCAAAACAAGATTTAAAAATTTTTGACATTCCGATATATTGAGGATGACTCTCTATTGTCCAATTACTTGGACCTTTTGCACTTAGTTTTTCTTGTCTGAACTGAATCATTTCACCATAAGTCATGTCGTTGATGCTATGGTGGTGAAACGCTGTATACCCTTCCTGTTTTGATACTGAGTAGGCATTACTCTCCAAGTGACCTACTCCAATCAAAGAAGAATTCGTGATGTTCAGAGTTGAACCATGTAATTTGAATTTAGCACTTCAACAGAAGGCCAAAATTTTCAATTCTTACAAATGTTTATCATTGAACAATAGTTGAATTCTCAAAATTGCTTATTGTGGATCAACATCAAAAGCAAATGACCAAAAAAAGATACTTATGAAGCTTTGATTCTTTTAAAGATGAAATGATTGGGCCATTTGAAAAAAAAATGTGGAAAAAAAAATCTGGCAAACAATTGTAGCAAATCCATTACCGTTCATTGCCAAGTTAGCTATAGCACCAGCAGTAACTCGATGAATTGTTGTGTTTTCAGATGTTTCTAGAAGTAAAAGAAGGGCGTCCAACCCACCCTCTTCAACAATTTTTTCCTGATTAATATCTGCAATTCCAAGAGTACAAGGAATAAAGAACTGAATATAACTTTAATAATTACCAAGTAGATAAGAGGAATGGCAAAAAAAAAAAAAAAATACATTGAAGAATTGTTACCCATGCCATTTCAACAACAATTTTTTATTTCCTCTTCACAAGTAAATTTTTCGCACATCTTAACTCATCGGGAAAAAGCAGAGATGAAAAGCATCCACAAGTTAAAAAGAAAAGAAAAATGAAATTCCATACCTTCAGCAGCAAGATTAGCCACCACCTTCACAGCATGGATCTGCACCTCTAGTTCGTCAGATTTTAACAAAGCGAGAACATTTGGAAGACCAACTGAATGCCAATTGGGCCAAAAGAATGTCAAGAGGGAAGAGCAAGACATATATAAAATAGCTACTCTGGACCTCTGGTATGCTTTCATGGACATAAAGTTACCTTCTTCAAATATCTTTGATATAGTACCTCTCTGACCAGATAGGGTCTCCCTTGATTTTCCTGATTTCGGCATAAAAACTGCACTGCCTAACCCAGATCCTGATCTAATCACACCATATGATGCTTTATACTGTCAAGAGAAAAACGCACATAAGAGCATGTAATAAAAATTGAGCACCGCATGATCAAAAGAATAATATACAAATCATACCTCCTCCGCACAATCATCAGGAAAAGATTTTTTCAACCTTAGAATTTCATCTTCAAGGCTCTTTCTATGCATTATCTCATATTGCACCTTTTCTTGCATAGATTTCAGTTCTTTGTATATCAACTCCTACAAGAATTATCAAAGAAACATATATTTGAACATAACTTGCAAATTTGAAGGAATCCTGAACTACTGTTTATTTAGAAGAAATCTTGCAAGGGTAGATGAGAAATGCCATACCTTCTCTGACAAGAGTTTGCTGATTTTTGCTTCTAATGAGTGCATTTGAGTGGTAAACTCTTCAGTCACTTTACGTAACTCCTTTTTTGATTCAAGGACCACATTTTCCTGCAACAGAAATATCGTTAAGTTAGCTTTCTTATTTCATCATCGAACCAATATTTAATTGAAAATATTCTTCTGCAAAATGCAAGCAGTTCCTCCAGGAACAGATAATCCAGAAAAGTGTGCCAGAAATAAAATCTAGCAGATAATTAATACAGGGTAATCTAATATTTTTGTGTTATTTCTTAATATGTGTGAAAATTGCAAAAACATCATTTTTTTTGTAACAGGGAGTATTATTTAGCCTGTAGTAATCAAGATGGGCAGTACTTATGAGAGAAACATGGAAGGCTGCAAAGGAAAAATTACCTTATTTTTTCTCAGTGATTTCTCTAAATCAGTAATTTGTTCAGACAATAGATTCTTTTGGTCTCGCTCTGCCTGTAGGTCCTGCATCAATCTTTTGATTGCAGACTCCAAGTGATGCTTTTCCTTCTCCAAATTCTAGAAAATAAATCACTCATTACTATTTTTCCTGAAACATCATGTCCGCTATTGCAAATGCATGCATCCAACACTAAATAGTTGACCATAAAAAAAAGAGGCAAGAAAGACAAATAGGGGGGTTGTCTAATAAGCAAAGGGCATCTATACTGATAGATATATGATAGTCATGTCAATAAAATGGAATATGAACTTAAAGCTCATACTTGTTGGGTAAAAATACCTCAAGCTGAAGGGAAGAGGTCTTTCGTAAATCATGCAAGGATATCTCTGACTCTTTCAATTTTTTCTCCAACTGCATTTTCTCACTGCATGCGAGCTTTTGTTGTCTCTCCATATCTGATGTGAGATGATCTATCTCACATTCTATCTTCTTATATAGGCTTTCATAATCAACTTCCTCCTTCAACCTTATTGTGTTCACTATTTTCATTGCCTAAAACCATCACAAATGATTAGCAATAGCATCTAGCTCTGCAAGACCACAAATGATATGGTAAACAAATTAAGTACTTGACAGAGTCTTAGCAGTAAAAGCACTTGGGAAAGGAAAAAATATCAAGTCAACAAAATGAAAACTTCAATATACACAATCTTAGGGTTTAGGTTACCGTTTCTGGGTTGATTCCCAGGCCTGGCCGGAAGGCTGGGAACTGGCCGGTTTTTCAATGATTTTCAGTGATTCCGGCTCACTCTTGATTTTTCTTTGTATTTTTATCAAGTTTTTATATTTATTCAATTTATATAATCACTAGTTTATACAATGTTCTAATATAGCACTCCATCACATATATTTTCAACTGATATTACATCTCTCAGTCCAGACCAAAATGACTAGTTTCCACTTGGAACCCGAACCCTGCACAACCTATCGCTCAGTTTCACCATAGCAATTTCTACAATTGAAGCAATTGACCAAAGTCATTACAGCTCAATAGAACAAGTGCATTACATTAGTTGGCAAGTGCATGGTGAAACTCATTTGGTAATATATAATTTTATTCAAAGAATATGAAACATGTGAAAAATAGCATCTCACAAGGTTTAGAGCTTTTAGCATGGTACCTGGCAATAAGAAGGTTAGGGAATAATGCTAAGACTTCTGAGCACAAGAACAAGCATACCAAAATTTAGCAGAAAAACAGGCACAAACAGCCACCACAACTGAGAAACACAAGTTAGAAAAGCAGGTGAACGCCAATGACCAAATACAAGAAGAACAGAAAAGAAAGCCTGCAGCTTATGTTTATGAACATGACATGACAGCATGATTTACAGACAACAGAAAGTGGAAAAGCGATACAAGCTTCTACAAACAAGAAAGGAGAAATTAGCAAATTTTCAATAATATGACAAAGCACAAGAATCTGCTGTTTATTACAAAAAGAGAGAACGATGCCACACTAGACCGATTGATTGGTGAACTGAACTTACTCTCTGCCCGAACATAATTGTGCTTGAAGTTTCTGAGTAGTGCCTTGCAGATGGGCCAATTGTCACAATAAGAGAAGTCCTGGCGGTGCCTGCAAATTGAAGATTTGGGCAAAGGAAATTACACATCCTAGTGCTATGATAAAAAAACCAAAGTATGATGTCACCCACAAAAAAATGATAAATTGAAACAGTTTTGAACAGGATCATACTATCCGATAATTTGACTATTGGTGACATTCATGATAAATCAAACTGATGAAAAATGAAGCCTGTAGACATATGCCAGATGCATATGTACTCGCTTCTCCTTGCAATACTTAGCTTCTCATGCCTGAAGAAGCTTCTATTCTGAACTGCCTCTTTTTCTTCGCAATGCATGTGATGTGACATATTTACCCTATCATCTCTAATTTGTGAGAGTGCTTATGAACACCCTGAGATACATTTAATATGATTAGAAGAGCCAATTGCAGTGTTTAGGTCATTCCTCCAGACATAAGGAACTGCTTTATCTAGTCAACTGTAACTTTTATGATACATAGTGATTTCTGCTGAATCACTACTCAATAATTCACATGTTTATGCAGGTTCTTTTGGATGATATACATGTTTGCTGAAGTGGCTCAATCATGAATGGCAAGGAAGACAGAAAATGATAAGCAGCGATTCAACAACATGGCCGTGATCCAAGCATAAGTGTAATATACTAGTCTGAGTCACACAAGGCATGTCACTGTCTTTTGTTAGGAAGTGCAAGCATGTAAGTGAAAATTGCAGTAGAGAAGACATCTACTCTTCTAAAAGGTAATAAATGCAGACAGACCAACAGGAAAGAATGAACAGAAATTAGATATAAGTAACATTTTGAAAGTTGTTTCACATGTCATGACAGAGTAAGCATGGTACAAGCCATAAGCACCTCCAAATGAATCACGAAGTATCCTTGTAAGTTTTGAATCTCTTGTTGGTATATGAGGGCTATTCTCTGCTAATGCGTTGATGCATTTTCCTAGAGATGTTAAGGAAAGATTGATGAACTTGGCTTCTTCGATCATGTGACCTTCACTTCCTGAGAGGCGCAAAAGTTACAATAGGCATTAGGGCTTAGGCAATAATGCAGCATGTTAAGTGTGGAAATGTCTGCATTAATGTTCAGTATACAAAATTTGTATTTGAGGAATACTAAATTTCCAGCTTATTATCAGAGAGTAGCAAATGTAAAGAAGATTCTTACCGGATTTATCTATTCGTTCTGATCCAGCAAGATCAACAATCAAGAGCTTGCTTTTGAGAACAAGTGGTACATCATCAGAAAAAAAAAATTCTGTACCATTAGGCAGAGAATTACTGCTTTCCTCTTTCACTCTTGAACTTCTTTGTAAATGAACCTGGAAACAGCATGAGATATAAGGAACATTGCATCGATGTGTCATTTAATTTTAGCATCTCAACATGAAAAGTAAATCATGGCAATGAAGATAGCAATCCAGGAACATACAATTAGAATAGCATGACTCCGAGATGACTCAGTGTTCATCTTAGTATTGGCAGCATGACGATTTGCCTCACCAATTTGCAGAAGTTCAAAAACATGTTCAAGATCCTTTATTTCAACTATGGCAGCACCTGGCAAAGAAACCTCACCAGTTTTTGGATCCTCAGCAATTGGAATATTAATCTTTTCTGGGGCCAGTAAGTCTTGCACAGATTCTAAGTACAGCTAGACAACAAACAAATACAAGAATTTAGTACAAGGACAAACTAAAAACATAAGGTAGAATTTGATTTAGAGAAAATTGATTCTATATCACTAAAATTTGATGCCTCATACAATATGTCATTTTTTTTTTTGACTCTATTATATATTATTAGATTTTTTTTACCTAATGTTATATGTTAGTTTTAACCAATCAACTCAATAAAACGACAAAAGTACCCGATTAGTTGCTTTTTAATTAGACCTAATCATGATTTTAAATAAATAAAATGATTGTAATGCAAAATTTCAAAATCGTGATTTTGTGTTCCTATCTTTCAAAGATTTAAAAAATTGGAAATTTTCCATTCTAATCTTTTTTATTTATTTACAATCATGATTATATCTAACTAAAGGGCAACCGATAGGAGTATTTTGGTGGTTTTGTCAAGTTAATTGGTAAAAAATGGCATATAAAATTAGGCAAAAAAATCCAGTGACATATAACAAAGAGCAAAATCAGTGACATATTGTATTAGGCACCAAATTTTAGTAGCATAGAATCACTTTTCCCTTTGATTTATGATGCAAAAAATCTGCAGAAAAATGTAAAGACAGAAACATAAGAACAAGTTATTACCAATTGCTTGGATGAAGCATGGCTTATTCTAAGCTATTTTGCACTAGACAGATATAAAGTTTACATAGTAAACTATGACATTTTTTTTGTGTGCTATTCATATAGTTTACAGTGCAAATTGTTGTAGGATGACAAGTTACAATATTATATTAGTTTCTTGTGTCACTATAATTTATATTTACAAGAGTAAATACCATATTTAATTATGATAAAATACCTTACAGAATAGATAATAGGAGTTAGGTGAAAAATGAGCGAAAATAGTCAAACTCATTTTGTTGTATATGGCCTACTTAATATAATGTATTACTGCATGATTAACTTTCACAAAAGGCCATTGTTGCATTAAAAATTTCATTTTAGTTATACGTTCATTTTCCAAAATTGGTCTTATTTTCTTCCAGAATTGATTCAAATTGGTTGTTTTAAATGTAAGGTAGTTCAATAGACACCACCTATGTCAATTTATGTGTTATACAATCATGAAAAACTTAGCATAAAAATTTTATTTCTTGCAATTACCAAACCTATCTGAATATTTCTGGTTAATATAAAAAAGTTAAAGTAAATGTGTGAAGAAATTGGTGAGCTGATAAATATTGGGAAATTCCTGATTAATACTTCAATATATGGATATCTTGCTCTGGATTATTGGAAGTCAGTATCAACTTCAAGCCAAATCCCAAGTCCATGAACAATCAAGAGAGATTAAACACATAAACTAAATGTATCATATAGGAAATCCTAGAATTCTTGAGAAATATCTAAATTGAAGTCATATCGGGAGCCCTAGAATGCTTGAGCATTTTAGGCATCTGTTAATAGTATAAATAGGGGCCTTGGCACCCAAGCAGGAATCAATCAAGGTTCTCTCAAATGAGATTTTGCTATAGCAGGCCAGGAACTTGGAAGTGTTGCATGACATGAAGATGCGGAGTATCAACAGCTAGACAATAGTGGAAGTTTTGTATTAGAGAGTTGGTGTTGTAATAAAATCATATATTGGCCATTTGTCTCTCTACCCAACATCTGCAATGCACTCAGCCCTCTAATGTATTTTCTAGAAATGGGAGAAAACAAAATATGAAAGTTTAATCCTTTAAGATAAATAAAGGCTAAGTGAAACATGTAAAAGAATAGATAAGGTTGGAATTCATGAATAAAACCTGAAGATATGATATTGCCACACTATCAGACTCCAAAGACATGCTAGTGAGGATATGCTCCAAGGCTCTGACCATTATACCACGTTCAGAAGGATCATCCTTTCCAATTCGACCAACTGTGTATGTCTTCCCAGTACCTGTTTGACCGTAAGCCATCACTGTCCCATTATACCCTTCTAACACACTCTGCAAAGATACATGGATTCTACATTTTCTCAGACGAACGACAATTCAGTGACATGTTGCATAATAACGACTGAAAAAGATAGGGTTAATGAAAATAGCTTGTGAAACAACAAAGGAATATCAGAAATCTGCAAAAGTAAGCGATTCATTCTTGTGAAATGTTAGTACAGCCAGCAAAATAGGTTTCATGCACAACTACAAAACATGAAATCAAACAGATCATAACAGCCTACCAGGAAAATTCCAAAAGCCCTCTCTCTAAACACATGTTTCCAGTAGCCAACAACAAATACATGACTTGAAGAACTGTTATAACATAAGCCAAGTATTTCTAAGAGTAAATTGCACCAGACACAACTTGGAATTAGTCAATTTTCTCCTCCTTTTGCCTAAAATAATGGAAATATGCTGTGAGGCATGGTGGACGAAACAACTATAAACCACAAGTATGTTTAGGGTAATTTTAAAACCACATGTACACGTTTGCAATGTTGAAGTAGGAATAGATTGTCTGTTTTTCTCCAACAATTTAAGTTTTTGAGCGAACTAGTTAATGTATGAAACTCAACATGGTATCAAGTCAGAGATTTTGAGTTCAAGTTCTGACTAGTGCAATTTATGAAAAATAAATAATTATTGTAGTTAAAGGATCCAATGATAAAATTTGGCTCAAGTTAAGTTCATGTCATAAGACATGTTTGACTTGACTTCTGCTTTAGTTTCTAGTCAAGAGAAACCAAAGCAGCGGTCAAATAGGTAACTTCTCATAAGAGCTTCCCCCCAGAAGCTGAAGCCCTCCACGAAGAGAAGTCGAAACTAAGATGGAGTGACTTTTGCAACTTCTCACCCTATGTAAAACATGTAGTAGTACCACAAAACATTGTTCTTTTAACATGACTAATGATAATATTGCTCATGAGTAGTTGACTGCTATATGTTTACAAAAAATAGTGGAATAGATGACTTGCCTCCACGACAGGCTTCGCAACAACTTCATAGACACGCTTTTGTGAAGCATTTTCAGTGAAAACCTCATCAAATTTGTAGGACTCGCAACTCCAATTGTTTTTCTTTAGCTTCAGCTTCTTAAACTGCAGATAACCAGACCCAGACAGTAAGTCGCAAAATTTTTACTCCCATACACTAAGGTGGCACCAATGTGAAGTGTGAAGTTTAAGAATCAAATAAGACAGATGGGCAAACCTCAGGCTGCAACTCAATACAACTATCAAAGTCGGCACCATGAGCTAAGTCTTCAGCATTCTTAGGCCGGAGTCTTACAGAAACTCTTACTCTACAAGAATCTGCGATTTTTTTATTAAAAAATCTCATTTATCAGTTCTGAAATGAATCGTAAGGTTTTACTGTGCCACGAAACAAAAAATAAGAATAAAAAAACGAAATGAAATACACAGGCCCTGGCAGGTAGTACTGCGCTAGCAGGAATTTACATGAACACCAAATAATAACCAGCATATGTACATCACAATGAATGATCTGAAAGGTATGTAACAGTGATTGATGAGTAATACTTATGCATACATTTCCCTTGCTATTCCCATTACCCCAATTCCATGTCAAATAGTCATCACAAGCTATAAGCTATAATCCAATCGCAATAAGCCTGTGAACAATAGCAAAACTCCAACACTAAATTGCAACAGGATGTGCTGCTGCCATCTCTCCACAAACACACTCCATGACACGCACATATAAGTAATGGACGTATCGCTCACGTACCGCCATTGCCGTCATGGTCGGCGGCTGGGCGCGAGGCACGCCGTGGACCGACCGACTTGGAGCGCGCGTTTCCGCGGGGCGCGCCGCCGCCGCCGCCCTGCCGGTCGTGGGCACGCACGGACGCCCGCCCTGCGCCGGTCGCCATCGCAGGCGCAAGCCCCAGATGCCGAGCTCAAGGGGGGAGATTGGGAGACGCAGAGACGGCGATGGCGTTATTGACTTATTGTGCGGGAATGGGAAGAGGGCTGGAATGGAAGGAGACCAAGGTGGGGTTTTGTTTTTTTGAGTTGAGGCGCGCACGACGGGATGGGTGGCTTGGGGGAAGGAGCTGTCTGAATTCTAACGCTTGCTTTTAGTAGCCAGACGGTGGTCGGTTGAAATGGTTACACATATCATAACGAATTTTAAATTATATTAGAGTTAGAGGCAAATAAAGAATGAAATGAGACGGAGTATTTTTAGAATATAAGTGAGTTGTATTTGAAAAATATGTTGAAATATATTTTGAATGTGAGTATTTTAATTATACAATGATTTAATTAAATAATAAATAACATATTTTCATTATGAGTAATTAAAAAATAAAATAAAATTCACGAACCAAACATGTTTATTTTATTTATAGTTCGGGTGGTTGTTTTCTCAGGCTTTGGTTAGGAGTTGGGGGTTAGTTTTGATTTTTGATTAAGTCGAAAAGGATGATTGTTTATTCAGAGGGTTCTCATGACTCTTTGTATTGGAGATATGTGATTACTTTATTTTATTTCTTTCATGCCGTCATAACTCCTTACCTCCTCCACAAATATTAACATTGTCGCTCGTAGTCCCCTACTAACTGGGCGACCACCCATGACAAGGAGGCATCGTCACGTTGACCCACCCTATCTTGCACTACTCTCCTCTGTGCCTACCACATATTTACGTTGTCTCTTTCACCAACAAACATCCACCCCACCACCTACAATCAATGATACCACCACTATCCAACCAGTTTTCCAGGAAGCTATATCAGGGAAGGATAGACCCTAGGTAGATTTGTGCATGAATCTTGGAATAAAATGACAGATGCGAGATGATATCTGATTTTTTTTTTAACGAAAACATGCAAATTTTCTTTAGCAATCCTCAACTAGAAATACATATATGAAGATACAACATATTCGTACCATGGCAATCATATTTAGGCAAATAAGATACCGTGCCGCCTCCCTTCCAAAATGCTGAAATTCAAAATCTGAACAAGTTTCATGCAATTCTCAATAGCAACAGCATATTTAGAACACAAAAATTTTGAATGAAAATTTTGATTAACTTGCATTAGATGTTTGTTTATTTTTAAAATTCCTCCAAAATTTCTGTTCCAAGCAGGACCTAAAACTACAAGCAAAGATCAACAGATAAGACAAAAAATTGGCCAAAGAGTTTGCATCAACTGACTAAAAAGTTTCTAAGAAAATGAACCACACATATCTGAAGTATGTTTTTCCAACACATCTTGCTAAGAAACCCACCGCCCACACATCTTCCTGCTAAACAAAAAAGTTGGGCAATGTCCAGGTCGACTTGTAACAAAAATGAACAAAACAAAAAAAGAACCAAAACTGTGGAACACAATATTACAAATTCCCGATGAGCCTATATAAGCAACCCCAACTGCTCAACAATCCGTGTATGAATGGGTTCAATAACCACAATTATAGATACAGGAAGCACTGTACTCGTTTCTCCATTTAAGGCAGCAGCCATCCTTCTACAGACAAACAATAAGGTTTGGCTCTGAAATCCTGCAGCGAGAGCTACTATGTCCAAGATCCAACAAATGAGCAGTAACAAACTTGGCACAGTGGCCTCACACTCTGTGCAGAGGTTAAACTCTGCACGATACGTAGGCTTATGCATTGCTTGATACCTCACCTATGAACTTTCCAAGGAAATGCCAGAAGTCGCATGTATCTCCAAGGAGTGCTCTGGTATGTACGTAAGACCTGTAGTATATCAGATGAAGCAATCACTCTAAAGCTTGAAGAAAGTACAACATGAATCAGAAGAGAAAGGTAAAATAACTACGTTGAGAAATCAGGTGGTCCTGTTCCAGTATAGTTGAACACTTGTTTTTTTGTACTATCTTTCACTTCTGAAGGTGCAGATTTAATAAATCCAAAGAAAGTAGTGGGTTCACACTATATGACAGAGAGTGAAACAAAACAACAAAATTCCTTCTTCCAATGAGGCACTGTATATCAGAGTATCAAGTTGCTAAATTAGCACTTCTTTTTCTTTTTTTCTTTTTTCTTTTTCTCATGAAGAAATTACCTTTCTCCCTTATGGTTATTTGCAGTGTGTCCAATGTAATGATCCCATCTGTTAATGGAAGTAGCTCAAGTTTGACGGTGGTGCTTGAACGTGGAGGAACACACCTATTAACCACAACAATAAATAGTGTTATTCTATAGGAATATTGAAATCTGGATACATTTGTTGAAGCTCAAGGAAAACGAAATTGAAAGTCCATACCCTAAGGGAACGGCACTCTGCAACCACAGATGAGTACAGCCTGAAGCTGTACTAATTCTATTTCCTGCATTATCACCTTCTTTTGTAGAGCCAGCAAGAACTGAATCCAATCTTCGAAAACCTGTTCCATGTTTGTTCGAGCCAGATCTCCCCACAGACTC
The DNA here is from genome assembly GCA_019359835.1 of Pharus latifolius. NCBI lineage: Eukaryota > Viridiplantae > Streptophyta > Magnoliopsida > Poales > Poaceae > Pharus > Pharus latifolius. Next base: position 5,987,840 of record CM033321.1, on the reverse strand, counting down.
ATTATGACCATCATACGAACTATTTGGCGTTGTCGGAGCTGAGTTCAAAGATACAACTGAAGAAGAACCTGATGCTTCTGGGGCAAGAACAGTTAATGTAAGATTTTCAGATGTCATATTAGTAGCTTCGAGGGTTAAAACCTGGAAGACAAAAAACAAAATAGTATCAACTATCAAAGTAAGACATGAAGAACTTGCATAACAGCACAGACCTCAAAGTGGCACTGAAATAACCTGCACAGGGAGTTGAGGAACTCGAGCACTCGGGCTAGGATTTCGTAAAGACAGTTCAGATGATACAGAGATCATAAGATCACTAGGAACACAGGGTCGCCAGCTTGTGGCCTTCTTGAAAAAAAGCTTTGATTCTACAGAGGATAAAAAAGGGTTGGAAATCAGAAATGATAGCTCAAGATTCTGAAGCATTTATTTTCTGTTTGTTCAACAGTTTACCTGTGTAATTGCAGCGGTATGATACAAGAACAGCATACTGATCAGTAAGAGCAACATTGGGCTCACCAACCCTTGCCAAAGAAGCATTTATGACAGCTCCAGTCATCTTCGAGAGTGGCAATGCCAGATGTCCATCATTGTTGGTCCTTCTATCTCTAGAAGACATAGTTGCTGGCTTGAGAATAAAAGAGTGCTCCTCACCACTCCTGCAAAGCAACAAGTTGTAGCTAAGACAGGTGGAAAGCTTTCAGAACAAGTGAAGTTTCAAGGGGTAGTGTTACAAATGCTCAGCATCTTCCTATATTTATCACCCACATAAACTACTACATTGAATCTGGGACGAATTAAACAAGAACCATGAAATTTGCTCCACTATAGCATTTAAGAAACCAAGTTGCCCAAGCTGAGAAACTGAAAAGATAGAGGAATATGAATGATGCTGATACCAGAACACATGTTGCAAAAACTTGCTATTAAAACAAAGACAAGACAAGAAAAAGGTAAATTCAAAGGGAAATCATTTTCCTAATGTGGAAATAATATTGTACTTCAACATTACTAGATTGGTGTTAGTTTACTTTATAATAAAACGAGGGTGCTTTCGAGCTAATATGAATAAAATGAGGATTTTTCTCTGCAAGCCCTCCGTCTTTACCACACTTCTCATTCAAATTCCACATCTTTCAATTTATGCAATTGAATCTACATCTTTTATCCCACCTACAAATCTTACCCCTTCTACTCAAAATGTAGTCTAATCTCTAAAAAAATTGCTGATGTGGCTATTTCGTGGCGTGCTCGTTTTTGTTATTTTTCTTTCTACTCTAGAGACTTTGTATGCCCAACATGTAGAATATTTTTTTAAATAACCCAAATAAAAAAAATTACAAAAATAACCTCCACTATGAAGTTTTTGCAAAAAATAAAACACCACTTCAACCTTTCGTGTCTTAGAACCGCGATAGGCGATTGGCCATTTGCGACAAGCATGTTGCGGCTACAACCCACATGCCACATGTGCACTGAAAATGAATTGTATTTTGTACCAAAAATTTATGATTCTTTCAGAGTAAATATTTTTCGATCTATAATTCCAATTGATGATCTCTTTAAACTAGCTGACTTGTGAAGTCAAAATATCATATCGATACAAACGGATCATCAATTAGAGTTCACAAGTCTACTGATTTAAATGGATCATTAATCAAAGTTACAGATCATAAAATATTGATCTCAAAAGAATCATAAATTTTCAGTACAAAATACAATTCAACTTGGGGCTGACCTGGGCTTACTTTTCACGTCTTGTAGTCATAACATGCATGTGTTGCACATGGGCAACGGCTTTCATGGTTCCAAAGCGCAACATAATGACATGACAAGTCATTTTTGCAAAATTTCAAACTGTGGATTACTTTTGTAATTCTTTTTTTAATAATAGTATAAAAAATATTCCCCATATGTACCTCAATTTTCAATACATAAAGCTTTTAGCAAGGTTGTTCTTGTATTGTTCTAACCTAAAAGTTCTCCTGCTTGCATCTTTGACTAACGTGGTAATTACAAAAACTAGCTAATACATGCAAGAGCAATGAGAATTTGGAATAGAATGGGTGAGCTTGTATTGATTAGGATGGACGCTGCCCTCTATAGGATGTGTGAGCACAAAGAATTTGGAAAGGGATGGATGTTACTCTCCCTGTATACTTTGCTTTTACAAAGTCTGCTAATCCACCCCATCAATGACGAACTAACCACATCAACTGTTTCTTTATAGATCTGTTTTTTTATAGATTGGACAACATTTTGGATAGAAGGGGTAAGATTGCAAGTAGAGTGAAAGACTTGGGACTCAATTGCAAAAATAAAAAGATGTGGGACTTGCATAAGTGGAGCAAAGATGGGGGACTTGTGGTGAAAATTCCTCTTAATAAAATCTTATGAAAATTGAAAACTTACTGATACAGTGATACTTCCAGCAATACTAACAATTGAAGAGTTAAAGCTCAGTTCAGATTATTGATACACCATCTAGATAACATTTTTCCCTAAATGTTCGTGCTATCCAATCCACTTTCTAAAACAAAAAACATTATGTTAGAAGCATAACCTATGCAACTTTTTTATGGAACAAAGCCACAAGCTATTTTGTAATTTCTCCGGATTAGTGAGCAAAGCTACTACAGTAGCCAGAACTTCAGCAGTATAAATGAGAAATTTGCATATACCTGAGTGCTAGATTTGGTAAGCTGTGGCCATGCCCAACCTCAATGCTAGCAATTGGTAGTGATAAAGGAGCACCTCCTTTGGATGCCTCCTCAAATACAATAGTTATTGCATCTATAAAGACAACTATATCTTTTATATGAAGTGGAGCAATATTCTGCAAAGGAAGTTAACATATGAGCATTAGCATTGAAAGGTTCTTAGATCAAGTATAAGAAAGAAACGTATGGTTTAATATATTCAATGAACCTTTACTAAAACACACAACAGATTTTCTGCAGTGCACTTCGCAGCAAAAGAATGCACTTTAATTGGTTGAATGATTTCAACTTTTCTCCGCCATCTCCTGCCTGGAAGGTATACCCCTTCTAAACCACAACGTACAGAGTACCGTTCAGGCTCCAAAGGAACTCCTCTAAATGATAGCTGCCCTTCATTTATAACATCAGGGGTTTTTGCAGGCTTTTCTGACACAAATTCTTGACCATCAGATAGTGGCGGTCTTGTGCTGGGAACCTGAACAGAGGAAGGTGGTCCACTGTGTGCGATTGAAGGCATGGAATAGCTTCTGAAATGACTTAATGAAAATATTTGAGATCCAGACGCAGATTGCTTTTGTGATACACTGGGGTTGAGAGCAGGAGGTGATAATGAACGAGGAGGTAGTGTGCGATCTAAAGGGTGCAACCAACTAAGCAGTTCCCGACATGGATCCTCATTACCATTGGGAAGTCCATCGACAAGATTCGCAGGCACATAATTGCTAGATAGACACTTCTCAAATTGAAGAATTTCAAGCACTGGTTCTTTTAGTTTGTTAACACCAACATTCACTTGCAAAACAACCTGCATCCTTCCAACAGAGAACAGGAGTGATCAATCAGCACAGTTAAAGGCCACACAAAATAAACTACATGGGTGCACCAGTATTTTGGACCTAGCTAAGTAGTTGCACCACTAAATTCTTAGAGAATATTTTAATATTATTAAAAAAATCATGTTTTACAAGTGACCACCGAACATGATTAATCTATCAACCAACCAACCTAGTTTCCAAGGAATTTGCATAGGCCTTAGCTAAAATCTATTAACTAATTTATGGAGGAGATTAGATTTAACTTTTAAGAATTTCGGGGCATAGCTCATCAGTGTTACTAATAAAAAGGCACATAAAATGCATGTCAACTTTATGCTTCAAAACACTGGGCATTGGTCAACAATGTCTGACTGCTAAAACTGATGCAATAAGGCAGCAGATTGGAGATAAATCTCCAACACAACCAGGTAGTAGCTGACTGTCTAGCAAAGCTAGGATTATAGTATCAAACTTGCAAAAAATTATGCAATGCCATACACTTCCTGAAGTCATTTAATACCAAGAAATTCTAGTGCATAATGTCACATAACATTTAAACAGAAGGACCCTTTAAAACATACCACGATGTCCCCATTCGGCAAAACATAGCACTTGGCAGTATCTCTAGCGACTCCTCCAGATGTGGTACCATCAAAAACACCTTTATCAGAAATGGCATTATAAACATTACACTTTGCAACCTTGCTATTTCCCTGGTTATCTGAGTATGATCGCTCCTCTGCTATCTTAGTCTCAGCTACTCTTTTCCTGGACCAGAGAGGCTCATCTGACTCCGCAATTCTAACAAAAAAATTAGAATTTTTGAATATTTGTAACAGATTTTCTATTTGTTGTTTATGATCCTCCATTCGAAGTAGTGATTCAGTCTCCATAATATCTTGTTTTGAAGGGGAGGCTTCACCATTGAGTTCAGCAGTCTCCCCATTATTTTCAAAACCCTGAGAGCCATTTTCTCCACTTGTTCCATTGGCATCACCATTTTCACTGACTGAACTAGATTTATTTGTGGAATGCTGCAAAGAATTTCCATTCCTAGACATCACTGCAGCAATTCTAAATGGACTAATGATCTGTGTATCTTGCTTAGAAGCTGACAGGCATGCCAGTATATGAATCTGCTCACCTGATAACTGAAGTAAGTCAGATTCCAGCCAACGAGTAACTGGCAATGTGCAATAGCATCTGACCTTTCAACTAAGAGTCTAAGATCACAGGGAAAATGCATTACCAGGAAAAAGGAAAGAGCGATCCAAAGGCTGCAACTGTGCCATGTCTGAAACATCATTCCAATTTTCAGGAAGCTCCTCTGCACAAGCAAATCAGAGATGTTACCAACCAGAGGTCTAAGAGATTAAATAGTTTATGATGTTTACAAAAACATGAAGTCATCCATAGCACTTCAAAATGAAAAACAAAACTATGGGTTTTAAATATTTAGCAGAAAATTCTTGGTCTTGTGCTTCAATTTAAACCAATTATAGTAATTATTGTAGAAAAGTTCGGTAGCACAAAAAAATCACTCAAAGTAAAGAGTAGAACTAAGTTTACTATACTGATCAAGGATACAAAAAAGATATTAGGGCAACATTTCTCAAATGAACCAATAAATGATGTGATGGAATTTGCAATGTGCAACAGGACATTAACATATTGTTGTAGTGAAAATAAAGACGACCAATTCAAAAAGCACTAACTGCGTGGAATTGTTATCCATCCTTCATCATCTGAAACATCGGTGTGCTTTCCTGGCGGAACTGAACTTTTTGAATCTAAAGACTCAGCATCCCCACCCATATCGCCAACTCCATTGTTAGTAGCTTCATCTTCGATGGATGCAGATGGCTGATAAGGATCATCAGCAATAAGACCCTCCAACGTCGTAGCTGGCTTCTGTATGAAACCCTTGTGCTGTTCTGTCTCTGGTATCTGCGGTAGCTCGGGAACTACAGGCTGAGCGGTTCGGTAGAGGAAATTCATGGCCAGTTGTCAAGTTCCTACAAAGCAAGAACGTAATGGACATAAATATGCTTGGTCTTTTGATTAGCACATCACAAAATCAAACCTAACACTGAACAAATGACACGATACCAAAAGAGATCTAAAAATATTTCCATACAAATGTTTCAGCATGGGAGGAACAAAATTAACAAAGGCAACAAAAATTCAAACGGATCTGACATATAGAACTACTGTAGCCAAGCAGGGGCCGATGCACCTAGGCTCCTGTGGGATCACAAGGACCCCACTGGACTTTTGCACGCCAAAGCATCGACGAAAAAGCCCATTAGATTACATTAGTAGCAACGAACGAAAATTGCAGCTAATCCAAGCATGAACTTACGCAAGAAATGGACGGAATCAGAAAGATTGCTCGAAAACTATGGAGAAGTGAAGCAAATCAGGGCTTACCAGCAAATTAGTCCGGATCTCCAATTAGCGGTGGGGGGCGCTGGAGGAGCTCACGACCGGTGGTTGTGAAAGAGATCGAACTCTCTCGGGAGCCGGTAGGTGACCGAGAAGGGCGCCTCGGTGGAGGTGGTTGACGAACGGAGGGAGAGAGAGAGATGGGCTGTCTTGTCCTCACAGTCCCGTACGAGAAGAGGCAAGGAACGGAGCGTGCTGGTAGTGGAAACGACTAAACGAGGGAGGGATCTGCTACTGCGTCTGGCAGGGGCAATTACAGTAGATTTTGGCTGTTCAGTTGTGATCGGACGGTCTAAATTAATCTATAATCTAAAATTAGAAAAATACCTCCTTATTTTTTTATATAGTTGATCTAGAGCATCAATTTTTGATCGAATGATATACACGCACATTAAACTTATGTTGTCCTATAACATATTCAAATCTAAAAACCAGAGATCGTGATTTGAATTTGTATCATTCACTTAAAAAAAAAGGTATATATAACTTTCTCTTAATTTAGATTATTATATCAAAAATTAACAATCCAAATGATTAACAAATTCTATTTTTTTTAATATTACTCTATACTATTTACTCTTTACTAAGGAAAAACACTATCTTTTCTTAAATTAAGATAGAAGATTCCAATCTGATTGTGGGGAATTGACAACCTGAGAAAAAATTTAAGTAAAATATATGCTGAACTTTTAGATTAAATTTACATTGGATTTGAAGTCCGAACATTTCTTTTTTAACTCAAATTCAGATGGAAATACAAAAAATTGAGAAGTTGGTGCCAAAGCGCTTCAATATTGACAAAGCGTAAAATGAAATACACTTGAGAATTGAACGTAGGTGACACGCATGAGAGAGGCGACAAACCGATAAGCACAACAAGCTTCCATTTTAATTCCCCCAAACAAACTCAGTGATTGGCCCTCCTTAAACTTATCTCAACGTTAGCTAAGCTAAATAGACCCTCAAACTTGAATATAGATTGCATGATTACTAGTACATGGATATATCGATTTCACACAATCCAATCGAACACAACGGTGGCGCAATGACATAAAAAATTCCTGCTCATTACACAATCTACAAGAAATTTTTACCAAACATTATCTACCAAGATTCTGAAACTGTTAGCCAAATAAAAGTTCACAGAAGAGCCTAATGACATGAAATGACTCCAGTGCCGCACAGAAGAGCATTTACATTTATACAGATAAATCAGATTCATAGAGCAGCTGCTAGCATCAAATCCGCTGTATCACAACATTCTACCTCTACCAACACTGTTGCATTACAGGATTCTGGAGGTTCTTTAGCTAAGCAGCTTATGTGCTCTTTGAGACAAAAGTATCTTCATCGGCCTCTCTTCAACATCTTGCAGATGCACAGGCCTCCGGAACAGAGGAATGGCTCTTACATCACGATGTCAGAAAAGGGAATATCGCCACCATTTGATAGAGATGTGCTTATCGGCATCAGTTTCAAAATCAGGCGCCCATGAATTCAGGTTTCAATTCTAGATGTTGCCTTCCAATGACTTGATGTCAGCTTGTTTAAGTTCAACAAACTTCCCAATTCTGAACAAGCAAAATCCAACAAAGGGTTAATTTTCACATGAAAAGTTGGTCAAACAAAAATAAGTCCAAAATACTAAATGCTTATTGGTTGTCATATTAATTTTGCTTCTGTAATACATCAAACAAGCTGGACATAGAATCAAAACTCATGCCTCTAGATTACAGGTGATGGTAAACCAGGTACCAATTGTCTCTGAGTCTGAACCACTCTCCATCCTATAGGTAAGAAGCAGCTTGCTCTTGTCATGCCAGTTTTACAGGCATTATCTTTACTCAATGCACAAAAGTCTATTCACCTAATTTTTCGTCTTGGCTAATAAATCTTTGGAATATGTCAGTTTGGAACCATATCATGTCGCACCAAAACAATAATTTTTGACCTAGATGGGCAACACATTGCCATACTTTGTAAAAAAAGCATGAACAAATTGGATAGGCATCAACTGGAACTTGGTAAGGAAAAAGGAAAAAAAACCAGGGCTTTGGCGTCCCATGCCCTCAGATGGTGTGGCAAGCAGAAAATAAGAAAAACCTATTTCTTGAAAAGCTGAAAAAGAGAGAATATAATGCATTACCCCAAATCTGCCGGAAGCCTGAACTTGCCTATCCGAACACGTTTCAGCGAGTAAACCTATCAAGAACAAGGATGAAATATGAGCTGCTTCCCATAGGAAAAATGATAGCACATGATGTATTTGGTTGACAGCATTTGAAGTAATAATGCTGTCAAGGCAAGGCACACAATGCCAGGCTTGCCAGCCAAACCATATAAAGCATACACAAGAGGGTAGTGGCTTCTGTGAAGTGGATGGACTTGTAGCAGTCTGTGTACCTACCAGGCGCTGCTGACACGTATGCAGCACTTTGTACTTGAGCCATGCACCCGTGCCAGTCCAAATCCACGCATCAGCAGGCAGGCACACAAATAGTTACACACCCACATCAACTATAAAATAGGCATCTTTCTTAAGTATTTACTGCAAACACAATATCCAGGGGGGAGCACGGCCATTTTTTCTTTGTTTTAATCGAAACTAACAGTACCAACATTGACTTTGATGATAGGACCCACTGCATTTGGCTAGATCTTGGTAATTGGTACAGATATCACAAAGGATACCCGTGTAGTCATTAAAATCTTTAGAAAATAAGCTAGCCATTCGTTAACATGCTACAAGTTTGGTCATGTGAGGACAAACTATGGTGGCAAGATTAATTATGAATATTTCAAGCACATGATACTCTCCAAGTGGTCTTCTGTAATTTTATGATTATATGCTACTGCCTCTCAAGAATGAACAAAATGAACTACGCTGTGCTTGCTAACTATTGCAGACAAACAAGATCTGATTGAAAGACAAAATGCTTGACCTTACCCACACGAGAAACTAACAGTTCTTAAAACAAGTTGAGTTTCCAAGATATCAAAGCAAAATGCTGAACATTTCAAGCACATTAAAGGTATTCCCAAGTTACATAGGACGTCAAAACCATGTAGGCCAAACCAAGTACAATGTAGACTATCATCATATGTACAGATTGAGTTGAGAAAAACTCTGCAATACATTAATTAGGTGCATTTAGGTTTTCTTTTCAGAGAGTTGTATTTAAGTATCTGTAGTGCCGGTAAGCATCTCTGTTCCCAACAATATAATGCGAGAAGAAAATATCTTTGTTGTCATTTCGAATCTATAACCAAATAGCATGATTACTAACTTATTGTACAACAACATATACTATGATATAAACCAAGAAAAAATTTGCCAAAGAAACATTGATCACACAAAACAACCTGTAGTCCTGAATTCTGCACAAGTTCACGAACTTCATGATTTCTTCCTTCATGAACCTGCCAGAAGTCAACAATATCAATACCAATAAGTATATAATTAAATGCTTTTACATCTTTAGAAAATTGCACAACTCAAGCAAATTTTCCACAACTAAACAACAACACAGTAATGCCATTCAAAATGATAAACCACCAATGCTGGAATATCTGCCGTAGTACAAAGTTCCTTTTCAGATCGCATAGAGCTGAAATTATTTCCATTCCCATCAAGCTTCAAGTTAATAACCAAGCAGCAGTGCCAACTTTAATTGATCGCAGGCATTTGTTTGCCAATTTTGAGCAAGTCAAAACAAATTGTTGCTTGAAGATTGCACAACCTGCTTCTGAAGGCTAGGATAGTTTCTACTTTCTAGCATTGCAAAAGGTAACCTGATTATTTTGGATAGTTTTGTGACTATGGAACCATTTGCTTGCCACAATTATCATCTATAACCAACTTTACATGTTTGCCAAGCACTTTATCATGGCTGCCAAATACGGAATAAATACCAACCATTCCCACGAGATTAAGCCATCTCTAAAACTTCATGTACATACTCAGCGGCTCGTAATGAGAATGGTTTCATTACAAGGATATATTCTGGCTAAAGTGAACAAGCCAGATTGCCTATAATCTGCAGTGGCCTGTTGTACATGTAGAAGTTAACATATAATTGCATGCATGAGTTACTTTCGTGCAATAGCAAAAGCAATTACAAGAATATGATAGAATGAGGCATGCATGAAGGGACAATTACCACTATTCTAAGGCGGGTCCTTTTTGCATCTGGTTGCACTAATGGTTCCACCAAATCAGGTATGCACTTGACTCCATCGATTTCTGTGCCTTCACTGATAGCTATGAGGTGTTTCTTGTGCACTGCTCCATCTATAGTTACAACATATCTGCAGCATGTAATAAATGAAAAATGATAAATCAAAATCAATGTGGATTTTTCCCATGGTTCATTGTTCAGCCACCATTTTTTACCATTTATTATGAACAACTATAGCTGGAAAAAAATTGAAGTTAGATGTTGATGCTGTTTCTATAGTAGTTCTTCACACTTAATGCTGCCTATTGATACTGGTCACCTGATAGTGACACCAAAAAAGCATGGTTAAATTTTCTGATATGAAAATTTGTATAGTATTTACAGTATTTCAAGAACATTCTGCTTTTGTATTACAGTACTTCAAAGGACATACATACAAAAAAAGAAAAACCTACTCCTTGGTTACATGTGATGAAGGATGTGCGAGTTTCTGGGCAAACTCACCTGAAAGGGAGGTAAGAATTAACTTTAGGTCTAGGATAGTAAAAAAAATACTAATTCCCATGTATTTTCTATCAAGTATGATCATGATACCATCATTTGTAACTAGTATCAAGCCAGTTGTGGCAACATCAAGACGACCCACGGTAAATAAGCGTGGTTTTGGTAGTCCTGGCTGAACCTTGTTCTGCAAATATGGACAGATATATTGGAAAAATAGCAGGAATAATTCATAAACATTAAGGGTAAAGGAATCCACAGGCATTTTGAATATTACTAGAATATCAATGCAAAGCCTTGTACTAGAACATACCCAGCCCTTCAAATAGTCATCAAATAAGGAGATTACAGACTTTGATTCTTCACCACATGAGCAAATATATCTGCAGTACATTGGAAGTAACATTTAGTGGTATCACTTAGAAGGACTGCTGGTTCCTTTCTATGATTTAAGAACATTTTTCTGATATACTGAATAATCAGAATATCTTGATTGATGTGGAATAACATGGAATAAAAGAGAACCAACCCTTTTGGCTTGTTAACAGCAAAAAACAGCTTCGGAGGCAGCTTCTTGGAAATGCGGTTCCCATTAACATAGATAGAATCCTTTGTGATGTCAACTTTACTCTACATTAGGAAAAAGATTTTCTCAAAAATGTCTAACCAAAGAGAAGATGCTTTTAATAAATAGTTTATATTTGAAGCAGACTGATCAAAATTTATAGAGTGACAAAATCAAACACCTATCTTTCTTGCCAGCAAATAATTAATTAAATTAAACAGTTTATCTTTACTGGATTGAGGCAATTGTGGTGATACTGCCACCAAATAAATTTAAACGAAAGTTAAAATATCATTAAAAATGATACTAGAACTAACAGAACTAACACTTCAACATTCTTAGAACTTTGAAGTGTATACCTGAGGAGAAGTGCAGACAGAGCCATTAACAGTCACCTTCCCTTGGAAGATGAGCTCCTCACTGCTCCTCCTTGAAGCCACTGGGAAAGGCCATTCAGTCAGCACCACAGACAAAAAATGAGAAAAATGACAACATCGACAGGAGAAGGATAATGCTTCCGAGAGGTGCTACAACTAAAGAAAAGTCCAATTTTGTCAAGATTATACGAACAGCAGAAATAACAGCCCAAATATGTTGAAGGACCCATGTTCTTAATAAAGCTCTTTCAACCTCCCCAATGTAGTTCGATTCATTTTGACACCGATCCAGGAGCTTATCTTCCAGGCATTATTCTTATTTACCATAGCAGAACACATTGACCCAAACTCTGATTTTCCTAGTACCATACCATTTTATTACTAGAGATGCTCCCTAACACTTTCAAGTTCCAAAACTACTAATTGATTCTATACAATTGAATTCCCTATTCAAAATACTAGATGAGATGATAGAAAGAATACCTCCTGCGGCTGCGAGGACCTTGGCGAGCCTCTGTGGTTCCCGGTCCCGGAAATTCTCATTGTAGAACCTCCTGGCCGCCTTGGAGAACTTGAGCGGCGCAGCCGGGGCGGCCTTCTTTTCCTTGGCCTTGGCATTGGCGGCGTCGGCGACGGTGGCAACTGCTCCTTTCTGGCCCTTGTGCGGGTCCTTCCTGGCCTTCTTGGCCTCTTCCGCAAGAGCCACGGCCTGGAGGACGTCCGGCGGCGGCGAGGTGCGGAGGCAGGGCTTGCCGTCCTCCCCGCGAACGATCCACGGGACGAGGAGCTGCGCCGAGGGGTCTGGGGCTGTGGCTTTTGAGGGGGAGGGCTCGGCGAAGGTGATGTTGAACTCTGGAGTACTGGAGGAGGTGGTGGTGGTGGTGGTGGAGGAGGACGAGGAGGAGGAGGACGAGGAGGAGGAGTAGGAGGCGCGAGGGAGGAAGCGGGGGAGGCGGCGGCCGCGGAGGAGGACGCATGAGGGCTTAGAGAGGAAGGGATGGAGGGAGATGGCCGCCGCGGCGGCCATGAGCGGCGGCGGCGGTTAGTGTGGATGCTGCCGAGTTGGGAGTGGAAGGATATCAGATATATCCCCGCGCTTGAGACTGCAGCATTTTCTCATGTACCCTAGGAAAAATTCTACTAAACGGCCATGTAAAAGACTACAATTTGCCTAACGTTCATGTTTTAAGGATGACATAATATCCACTGCATTATTTAATGCATTATTTGAGAAAACAAACCGAGGTATTAGTCGTCTCACCAAATTCTTTAAACTCTCAACCACTCATATAAAATTTTTTTAAAAAAATTGGTTAGATACTACTTTATTATACCATCATTTCTTATTTATTATTGTCTTCATGAGACTTAGTCTAATATCATTATATTATTGTGTTTATTTACTATTTATCACTATTTAGATTAAAATATAATTTCCAAAGAGAATTTTTTTTTTTGACAATACCCAACCACCCCTTGAGTCACTTTAATTTAGGGACTCCGTCACCTCTCAAATTGGTTTAACCTAGCCATTTGTGAGTTTGAACTGCTTTAACTCAAGGACTACATCTCCTCGATCTACATCATGTACCTCATGTTGAAGTAGCATGCACACTGCCCCAGTCATGCATAGCATCGACCTCACCTAGAAACCTTGCATGAAGTACATCATGGATTTGGCATTGTCGTACTGTAGAGCCCTGACTGCAATGTCCTTATTTAGCGGCGGCGTGGCAAGCACCAAAGTCGATACAGCAGAGAGTGGTCGCGCTCGGGGGCAAACGTCGATACAGTAAGGTGGCATTGATGACATTGTCCATCAGCTATTCATAGGCAGGTGGAAGGTGTCCACGGTGAAAACCCAGGGCAAGCAATGCGCTCATGCAGAATAGAGCAATTGCACGCTCTCACCATCACCGAAATAGTGTAGGCGACGAGATGATGAACAACTACAATGAGAAAGACGAGAGTGGTCCGGAGATGGCGCAATCATCGAGAATTGGACGAAGACGGTGTGAATCACGTGGCGGCGGTAAGGCGACATAGAAAAAGAAGGGGAGGAGCTAGCTGCTTGATAGTGGCATAGCTGTCGGTGGTGACTATCAAAAGCAGATTCAATGGAGGTTAAGGAGCAATTTCTGAATAGGGATCAATGGTGGTGATGGCTGAAAAATAGTCCAATGAGCAGTAGAGGAAGTTGTCGGTGTTTTGTCACCTTAATGTCATCATAGCAATTCACATCACTTCTGTCCAGTTTCCTACGATTGCACCATCTTCAGACTACTCTTGTCCTCCTCGTTATGGTTGTTCGTCACCTCACCTCCTACACTATTCCAGTGACAACGAGAGCATGCAATTGCTTTGCTTTGCATGGGTGCGGTGCTACCTCGTCGTCGTTGACCTCAGTTCTCATCGCTAACACCTCCCAACTGTCTAGGAGTAGTTGCTAGACAATTTCATTGATGCTGCTGGCGATCACATTGTTGCATCAACATTTACCACCATTGCAACCACTATCACCATTCTGCTCCGTCTAGACGCCACTGCTATAAATCATATGTTTTTGAATCCCTTGTAGTAAGCTCAAGTCACTGGAGGCCTCGCCATCGGCCATCACATGCCAGAGCTCATGGAAGCCACAAAGAGCTTCCTGTCATGCTTGGTTTGAAGTGCAAACTGCAAAGGATTAGTTTGGGCATTTTATAAAAAAAGTATTGTAGAAACTATATTTTAATCTAAATAGAGGTAAATAACAAATGAATACGAGAACACAATGATATTAGGAAAAAACCTCACGAACATAGTGGTAAATAGCAAATGACAACATAATGTAGGGGTACATAGCCAATTTTCTCTAATTTAAATGGTATAAATCGATATAAAAGAGAAATTGAGATAATTAATTATATTGTAAGAAATTTAACTTCATCTTGATTTGGATAGTTAGAGAAAAGCCGTATGTCTTTTTTCTATAGGCATAGGATAAGATACTATTGATGATTGCTTATTTGCATCTACCAATTTATATAATTTATATTGTTTTTTATTATTAGATCTATTTTTTTACTGCTCGATTTGTTCAATGTGAGTTTTATTTATGTTACACCTTCTTAGATCTCTAGGTGATGGAAGATTATTGATGGGCTATGGCTAGGTGGTGGGGCGGCAGTTGGCGAGCAAGATGAGATGGCAAAAGAAGAGATAGTACTATTGCCAATGATTATAAATAATGACACCTCTGGAGATAGAGTGACAACAAAAGATGAGGGATAAAGTGAGTGCTAGCAAGCAACTGTTACAATGAGAGGAAATGGTGGTGGGTGAGGGTGCCATGATATAAAAAGTGATGATGTCATTTGCGGTGGAGGGGGCTGCGAGATTGGATGTGGGGGTGGCAAGGTGAATGGAAGAGGAGGAAGGAGGACATGAGCACATAGGTGGTTTTTTATCCAATAGTTGAGAGAATGTATTATTTTGAGGAAAATAGGTTTATATATTTTAAACATCTTTTTATTTTTGTTCGGTGAATTCTCAAACTTATTGTAAAATAAACTGAAATGAATAGATTTTTTGTTTAACTTTTATTTTTAAACTTTTTTTGGTAGGAAAAAAAACTAAAAATAAACCCAGCAAACTAGTAACAAGAGTTTATTTAAACTAAATCTAAACTAGGCCAGCGAGTCTCTAATGTTGCTACATTAATTAATAGAGGTAAAAAATTTTATACAAAAATGAAAAACTAGATTTTTCTCTATAGCAACAGCTATATAAATATGCAACAGAGTAAGAATAATAACCACATAAACTAACATCTTAGCAGCCTCATAGACGGCAACCAAACTATCAGATGATCTCACAAAACAATGCTACTCCTGTTTGCTGGTAGTTGTATTGCGGTTAGCACGAGGATATGAGTAGCGGGAGAGCTCGTGTAAGGGGATAAAGTATAAAACTAGTTGATAAAACAACCGGCCGGGGTCGTCCATTCAGGCTAATCTGATCCCTTGGTTGCCCAAAGAAGAAAGCAGGAGACGGCTGAGAATTTGAGATCCAACATCTTCCTTCTGTGGCTACGAACAAAGCGAGAAAACGGCGCGGAGAGTACCAACCAAAAAAGAAACCCAAAAAAAAAAAGAAAGAAAGAAAAAGAGAGAGAATTGATTATATTCCAGTAAACTTTAATGCTTAATATAATATCACATTAAAATTTTATCAATTAACTATATATTATTATTTTTTGAAGCATAATGATGTTATATATCTTTTTGATCGATCAATTTGAAAAAATTACTAAAATACTCCAATTAGTCATGATTTCAATTAAATAGAAAAATTGGAACACAAAATTCCAATTGTTGAAAACTCTTACACAAAATTTAAAAATTAGAAATTTTTTGTATATCTTTTTTTATTTATTTAAATAGTGATTAGGTTTCAACTGATAGAAATATTTTGATCATTTTTTCGAATTGATTGGTCAAAAATAATATATATAATATTAGGATTAAAAAATAGTGAGATATATAAACTATAGATAAAATTTTAATTATATATTTTATTAGACATTAAAGTACATATTTAAAAAAGAATTAATTTTTTTAAAAAAAATAGTCCACCGCTATTTCCACCACAGAAAACCAAGCGTGCCCGCCTCGCTCTGCCCGCCCCATCCGCCACCCCCTGCCTCCTCGTCCCACATTTGACATCTCCATGGCTGATTCCGCCGCCCTCTCCTCCACCGCTTCCTCTTCCTTCCCCCACTCGTTGGCGTCCAGGAGGCCCTTGTCTCCTCCTTCCCTCTCCAAGTCACGATCGCCTCACGGCCGCCGCTTTGGGTCGCTGTCTCGGCCGCGATTTGGTTTCCGGTTGCGAGCTCAGGCGCGGAAGGATGATGCTGAAGGTCTGTACGGACCCTATCCGTGGGATCAGCCTTCGGACCTCACTCCTGGGTTTGGTATCATCACTTGCCTTCTTTGTCACGCATATACTCGTTTCTGTTCTAATCAAATGGTTAGATGGAGAGCAATGCACCGAAGTTATCTTGTGTCATGCACAATACGTTCTGGTCGGTTGCCATGCTATGTCAGTGATGGGGATGATCCAATGGCTACTGTACACTATGCTTAGGAACATAGGAGGTGTTCGGTTCGTGAATTTTCACTCCGAATTTTGACTACATGTAAAGGGAATATGCTATCTGTTTTTTAGTTCGACCAATCCTTAATCATTATACACATATTCAGAATACATCAAATACATCCAGGTGGACAGTTTATGGTTACGTTCCGTGCCTGAACCAAACCTATTTTGTTTTCACCCATTCCACCTTCCGACTCCATTGGATTCTAAAACCCATTATAATTTTGATTAGTAATCCGACGCAAATGCTACATTGCCACCATAGGGTTATTTTCTACAGTTAGTTGTTTTGTATTTATCATTAACATGCAATCTTTTTGGTTTCACTCTGTAAATCCTACCAGAGATTCAGTGGCTGTCAGAAGATAGAGTCACACTTTTCACTTCTGATGGGCTCATTCAAATTGGGGGATCCCTCGTTCCTCATCAAGTTACTGCTTCAGAGGTAGTCAATCTTTCAAGTTGGCACCGTTGCCATCTCTTTACTGTGTCTTGATGAGAAAGTTTAATAATTTATGGGTGCGTCACATAGATTTCTTATCACTTGAATACTTGAATAGAGCACATGAATACTTGGATACTGTTTGAGTGTTTCTGGAGTTCTGGGAAACATTAAGTCAAACTGTCCTCCTTGTGCATGTTTTTCCGTCAATACTTGGCAAAGCTGCTATGTTAATCCAGTTCTCATCAATGTTTTGCATGTTATCTGCTCTCAGTTCTCACATGCGTTATTTCAACCAGAAGAGGCAGCAAAAAGCAAAAGCTGCACCAAAGTTTCACCGGTTTCAGGAGAGCTCTTACATGGATCCAAATCAGAGTATTTGCCTTGGAGCACTATTTAACATAGCAGCAACAAATGTAAATATGTTTAACTGTAACTTCTTTGCTTATGTTGTCTTCCTTATCTTTTAATAATAGCATTTCATACCTCAGGGCCTTGACATGGGTAGACGATTATGTATCTTTGGCTTTTGCCGGTCTATTGAAATGCTAAGCGATGTGGTGGAGGTTACAGTATTGGAGCATGGTGGTGAGGTACTTCATGTTGCTTGGCTAACCAGCTTACATGACATCTTCTATCTTTATAATCTTAGCATTGTGGTCTTTTTGATAATCTGTGATGCATGCGTTTTACTCATTAAGTTTCAAATTATGCTAGGATTTTCCTCGTCTTGGCATGTCATGTTCTATCTACACTAATAGAAAGTGTTCCTGTGCAAGTAACAATTGATCAAGCCACCCAGAAAGTTTTCGTAATTTTAATTGTTGGCAGTTAGAGGTAGACAGCAATATCAACATGTTGCCATGTGGCATGTTAAGTTCAATAGTGAACTGGACAAACTCACGTCATGCTGGGTTCTCACTTCTCAGATGTTGGTGGTCATCTGAGTTATACCGAACGTCATAAGTTCTACTTGAAGGTAACAAACCTTTATGTTATGTTTTATGGTTGGTCAGCATAAGGTTTGCTACATGTCCAAAGTAGCAAACAGCATATCTAAGTGTGCATGAAGCTCTAGCTATCTGCCTAGTCAAGTTGAGATATTTTATAGCCTTCCTCACTAAAATTTAAGTATCCAGCCGCACACACTGTATCATATCTTTGATTGATGTACCCACTTGACTTATTCTTTAATTCAACTTAGAAGATCGAAAGAGTCTGATCCTAGGCTGCAAAATATCTCTGCATAGTCATGCGTTATCCTCAAAACATTTAGCCGAGTATGTCATGGAGGTGAGTGCATGTTTATTGCTGGTTTGTAAAGGACATCTCTTTTGCAGGTTGTTGCTGCAGAAAAGGCGAGCAATGGAGGCCTCCAGGAGAAGTTAACCATGTCTGTTGCAGTACCATTGTTGTGGGGTGTTCCTCCAGCATCGGAGACCCTCCGTGTTGCTGTGCGGAGTGGTGGAGGTATTGTCGACAAGATCTATTGGCAATGGGACTTCTTGTAAAACGTCCAAACACTAAAAAAAGGATCCATTCCACATTGTATATACATCCCCTTTTACTCTAATTCTCCTGCACACTTTGTGCCAGCAATTGTGTAACATCAGCAAATGTATTTATACCTGCACAGACGATTAATCTTGTGCAAATAAAAGAAACGAGTTCACAGTTGAATGTTTAGTCTATGACTGTTTCAATCTTTTTTCCCAATTAACGTGTCACTATAGAGGCTGTTTTCGTTTGTGAAATGCATCCATGCTGGAATCATCTGATCCTAGAGCTACTACTTGTTTTGTGTTTGGCTAGAATCATTCAATTATAGAGGAATCACTTGTTTTGTGTTTGGTTTATTGAAATAAGTGACCTCAAGTTAGCACCAAGGCATGCCTTTTCCACTTATTAACTATTAAATGAGAATACGAATAATTTAAATTGATAGAGAAGAGAAATTAAGACAATTAATCATCTTGTGAGAAATTCTAAATTTCTCATCTATTTTTTTGATCTATTAGTTCAAAGACATATGCCTTCTGCTTACAAATCCAACAACCCAAACTGTGAGTAAAATGAAGAATGAATTGAATTTGGGAATTATCTCTCATAGTCATATACAGGAGTAGGTTGGGCCTCATGGGCCTATACACACACATATGGGCCTATACACACATATACATTAACACCCCATCAAACTCAGGATGGTCGTGGGGGCTTAGACATGTTGAGTTTGGAGAGGAGAAAATGATGATGCTCCTAAGTTTGTGCCTTAACGAAGAAATCAGCAACCTGAAGTTCTGAAGATACGTACTGAAGAGCAATCGTGCCAAGATGAAAATGAGATTGAGTGAAGGAGGCATCAACACCAACATACTTGCTCATCTCGTGCTTCACAGGGTCCTTTGCCATCTGAATGGCGCTAGTATTGTTACACAGCAATGAGGTGGAGGTAGGACACTCAACACCAAAATAAGTCAATAGCCATCGAAGCCAAATCATCTCTCTGGTAGTAGTAGCCAAGACCCTAAACGCAGCCTTAGCACTAGATGTGGAGACTACAGTCTGTCTCTTAGACTTCCAAGTTAGTAAGGAAGTCCCAAGAAACACACTGCAGTCTGAATGACGCTAGTGTTGCTATCAAGGCGAGTGAACGGCTGAAGATTAATGAGATAAACAGCCGTGGAAACCGCCTTAGCCCAGAAATGATGTGGGATATGAGAGGAGATGAGAAGAGGACAAGCAGTCTCAAGAATATGACAGTGTTTGCGCTCGGCAACACCATTTTGAGGATGAACACTAGGACAAGAGAGCTGTGGAAGAGTCCCCTGATCCGCAAGAAACTGTCGAAACACATGTGAAATGTACTCTCCACTAGAGTCCAAACGAAAAATATGAATGTTGGCAGAGAACTGAATGCGAATCATGCGAGTAAAAACCTGGTATATCGATAAGAACTGTGAACGATGAGACATAAAGTAGATCCATATATATCTGCTATAATCATCAACAAAAATGATATTGTACTTATGCCCACCTTTGGATAAAAAAGGATCAGGACCCCAGACATCAGAGTGCACTAAAGCAAAAGGGTGTCAAATACTTGAAACACTAGAACTATATGAGAGTTGTAGCTGTTTACTAAGTTTACAACACGGACAGACAAAACGCGACCCGATCTCGACACAACCTAAGACACCCTGATGCATAAGTGTAGAGAGACGTGAGTCACAGAGATGACCCAGGCGATGATGCAACTGAAAGGAGTCAGTCGCAGAAGCAGCAAAAGATGATAATGTAGCAGCAGCAGAAGGATCATGTAGAGATGGAAGATGAAGATAATCTAGCACATAAAGACGACGAGAAGAGTCTCTACGGTGATGGCCAGTACCAAGTAGCCTGCCTGTCCGATAATCCTACAATAGCAAAAAAGCTCATCAAACCCGATGAAACAAACTCGATCAGCAAGTTACCCTACTAAAATGAGACTCATAGATAGGTGCGGAACATGAACAACATCTGTTATGGTGAACTGAGCAGAAGAAAGGCAGTCCTAAGAAGTAGCAGGCAAAGATATACCATAGGCTAACCGGATATGCAGGCCATCAGTAACCGGTTGACACAAGGTCAATTGGGAACCATCTGGTGTGACATAAAAACTGGCACCTGAATCCAGGTGGTGATCAGGAGAATCCATACTTATCGAGGAAGGAGGTGAAGTGGCCAAAATAGCGGACCCACCAAAAGGTGACGAAGGAGTAGTGCCGAAGGTTGAAGCAGCTGGGACGCGCTGTTGTGGAAGGTACGCCTGAAGCTGGGAGTTCTGAAGGCGCAACTCCTGAAGCTGCGCCATCAGCATCTGAAGTTGAGTGGTGGAGGAAGAGGCTGCATCCTCCACAGAGACAGCAAACGGAGCAGCATCCCCACGAGGAGGTCGAGGCGGACTCCGGTCAACATTTGAGGCACCTCGAGGGCGCCAAGTAGGTGGTGCCTGTTGATCGAAGGATGCCGACTAGGGGGGTGAATAGGCGGTTTTTAAATTTTTATTTTTAATCTAGTGATTAACAACCTAAATTGCAATAACAATGCTCAAAAGATATGAATTACAATTCAAGACAAGTTTTGCAATTTCTAAAAGATTAAGAACAACAATTCAATCTCTAGTAATATAAAGCAAGTAATAGAAATAACTGAAGAGATAGAATTTTTCCCGAGGTCTCAGAAATTTGCCGATTTCCACTAATCCTCGTTGAAGCGCTCTTCGCTAGAGCTTATGCTTCGATTTCACTAGGGGTAGCCCTTCTCCTCTCCGGATAGGCGAGCTCCGAGCCTTTACAATCAATCGCCGGGCCTCTCCGACACACACCGTCGATGGAGAGATCGCCGGACCTCCCGGGTCGTCTAGGTGATGGCAATCACCAAGAGTAACAAGCTTAACACCTTGCTTGATCAACCTCAAAGCTTGAAGAACAAATATGCAAATGCAATTGGCTTGAATTTAACTCCTCTCAACAAGCACTCAATAGTTTGCTAGGGTTTTGACTTGAAATGCAAGAGTATGAGTGTGAGAGGCTTTGCAAGTTGCTACACAAGTGTTGAGAGCTGAAATTCGTGTGTATTCAACATCTACAAACAGTGGGGTATATATACTCTCAGCAAAACTGTCGTTTTCAAGAAAATTGGGCGAAAGTTGTACTGGCCGGACATTGTCCGGTCAGTACAAAAAACTTGACCGCTGCTCACGTGTATTTCAAGTGTCAGTAGCCGTTTGAGCAAATTTGTGAAGGCCGGACAAATGGATTTGTCCGGACAAAACGTCCGGACAGATACATTTGTCTCTATTAACACTCCTATTTAACGGTACATGTACACACTGGACAAATCGATTTGTCCGGACAAAATGTCCGGACAAATGCATATGTCTCTGTTGACACTTGAATTAAATCAATCCATCAAATGAATAGGCCGGGCATATGTGATTTGTCCGGACAAATACATATGTCTCTGTTAACACATGTATTTTCAATTTCTCAGAAAATGTATTGGCCGAATATTGTCCGGTCACTTTGGACAATGTCCGGTGCATTTCAGACAAAAGTCTCCGGACAAATACATTTGTCTCAACTTAACTTGCCGTGAAAAATGTATTGGCCGGACATTGTCCGACCTATATCGGACAGATGCACCGGACAAGTTAATTTGTCTTTTATTCACGTTTTGCAATTTTCAGATGATATTTGTATTGGCCGGACATTGTCCTGTCACTTCAGACACTATCCGGCCAGTACAAAATGAAAACAGAATTGCTGAATTTTTACTCAATTTTGATTTGAGGATAAATGCATATGCAGATGAGTTTCTAAAAGACCTCAAGGTTGATCAAGAGACTTGTGGTTAGACCCCTCTTAATAGTACGACCATCTAACCTAGAAATTTTCAAAACAAGAGAACGCTAGGTTTAGATATTTGTACTCTTGTCGAGGTTTTCGTCATTTTCGCTTCATGGAGTCTTGATAATCTTGCTTTGCTCTTTCTTGATGCTTTCTCTGCTGATTAACCTGAGTCTCACACACAAAGGTTAGTCGCAAATCTTACGGATGTCATTAATCACCAAAACCCTAATTAGGGCTCAAGATTCAACAATCTCCCCCTTTTTGGTGATTGATGAGAACCGTTGTGCATAAAACACCTAGATATCAATAATGAACAAGAATGAACATAAGCATATAGTGCTCCCCCTGAATCTTACATCCAAGTTCATAAACATATCCATAACAAGATATCCATACGTATCAACACATACACATCCATAAGAGAGATATCCAAACATCAATTTCATAACATATCCATATCCATGTTCATACATTCATACATCAATCCATAACAATATATATCCATAGTATGACATAACCAACGACATAACACATATCCACAAACATAAGCACTCCATAACATAACTCTCCCCCTTTGTCATCAAACATCCATAAAGGGAGAAGGCATATGTACAAGTAGCAAAGATACATAAGGAGTAGCATAGATCTAGGATGGCGGAGGATGATCAGAAGAAGAATCTCCGCGACGACGACGCTGATACTGGCCTGCGTCAAAGCGTCCCCGCAGCTCAGAGATGTCCTGACTCATAGAATCGATGCGAGGCTCGATGACGTTGAGGCGATGGTCGATGGAGCTCAATTTGGAGTCGACCTCATCAAAGCCAGTCTCGAAGCGCATGGACATCTGGTCAAGGCACTCCATGATCATCATGTAAGGAGCCGAGACATCAGGACTCTGAGAGATGGAGTAGGACTGAAGTGGAGAAGGAGCTCCCGCTACCGGAGACATGTGCTCATCTTCATGAGCTGGTGATCCTACTTGATTTTCATATCTGACCAGAATCCCCAAGCTATTCATCCGGTAGTACTCCATCGAGGAGGGACGAGATGCTCGATGCAACCCAAAGTAAGTCAGAGTGTGAGCTATGAAGGGTGCGAAGGGCAAAAGCCTCTTCGAGTCCATCTGAACCTCCTGCATCTCATGAAACATGAACTCAATGATATCGAACGGAGTCTCATCAACTTGGGCCTTCAACAGTCGTAGCATGGTAGATGTGACGACCCCGCGATCTCCGATTTTGGGCAAGATGGTCATGCGATTAAGCTTTTCAAGATGGCCACCGGAGGGATCAGTTGAGAGACTTTACCGATATTGGGATCTGGATTGTCGAAGAGGTGAACGACATCTTCAACTCGAACTTCATCGAAGGCGAAGAGGCTGTTGTCGACATGCTCAATCTGAAGAGCCTCTTCAAACTGTGCCTTCGTGAGTGTCCTCTTCGAGTTGTTGTTCATGAAAACGATGTGGAATCGATCCGAGGCTACATGGAGAGATGCAAAGAACGATCGGATGATATCCACGTTCCACCTCCAGTCTTCCTTCATCTCGGTGAAAGAATACATACTGACCGCCAGGAACTTGCTCCTCAGTGGATAATTCACTTTGCTCTCGATTAAGTTCCAGTCGATGGCCTGATGCCCAAAGACTTTGGCGGAGGAGAAACGGGTGTGATACTGGGACATCTGAAAAGCATTCCAGAAGTTCCTCAGTACAGGTCCTCGGATGCTTATACGGATTCTTTCGACGAAGCCGCCGAATAGCACTAGCGGTGAAAGTCTGATGGCCCCTGGGTTGCTGATCACCGCTACTACTGCTGCTGTCATCCGAGTCTGAATCAGCAAGGGGAGACCCTATGGGAGATGCTGGAGCTGCATCATCCTCATCGACTGCCAGGGAATCCCAATCAATGGGTTGTGCCTGTTGGGAAGATCCAGGCCCATGGCGACGGCTGGTTTGTTTCATTCTTCCTGACATGATGACTCTGGTAGAGAGAGAGATAGAGAGTTTGATCATGATATGACTTGATGAAAGTGTCATGAGATGCATGAACTAGTCTTCATATGTACTTGAAAGCATGACCTAATCCTCATGTGACTCAAGTTGAACTAAAATACACTCATGCATTCACTAATAGAGGCTTGTTTAGTCTTCATATCATCACTTTATGCAATTTGATTCAATTTGGCTCTAGTCAATTTGCTTTGTTCATAGTTAGATATCTAATGCAAGCCAAAAAAAAAACATCTATATGCACATCTCTATATTCATCTTGTGCATGCCATAGCCTTGTACAAATTTGATGTGAATCTATGTTTTAATAGTTGATCCAACTGGTTTGTTACTTATCCATATGAAGCATATTTGATTTTGTCACAAAACCTAACCCTAGAAAGCATCTTGTTACCCATACCATGCATGTTTATGAAAAGCTTCAATTTTGCACAAATCAATTGAGATGAGATCACTCCTGGATATCAATTTCATGAATCTATAAGTAATTTAGACATGCAAAAACATTTAGGCAATTTTAAACCCTAGTATGACATGAGATGCAATGCATGAACCAGAGAAAGGAATAGGAAAAACTGACCCAAACCAAGGAAAGAGGAGATGCACAGGAGCCCAAATCCGAGGCCGGACGAGACCTTGTGTCCGGAGGAGAAGGATTGAACAGTAGTGAGAGGATGAACTGGGGAGCTAATAATAGAGAATGCACGATTTGGGGAAGAAGAAGGCTTCGGGAGATTTTAATAACCGAACCGTTATGCACACACCGGACAATGTCCAATATGGCCGGACAAAGTCTAAACTGGGCGGACAATGTCCGGTCAGTTCAGATAAGTTCCTGAAGCTTCTGAAATTTTGCATTTTTCGCAAATTTGTCTCAATAAGGGGTTTGATTCCAGTATAAACTCAAATACCATGTTGGGAATATAGCCAGATAGCCTTGAGTTAGATATGAGAGAAGAAGATCTTAATATGAGCCTCCAAAGCACATTTTCGAGTAAAACGAGTAAAACAGAACGGGTTTTCACCAAATTGTCAAATCTCCATGAAACTTGGATTTTTCTGAGATGTTTGGACTTGTATGAATTTGAGTACCATTTCAAGCCAAAACATGGAAGAGTTTTTGGCTTAAACAGCGAAATTCACAAAATGCACGTTTTGGGTATTTTCGTGTCAAAGCTCGTTTTCGGGTGACTTGAAAAATGTGATAACTTGCAAACCGTTGGTCTTTTGAGAAAAAGTTTAATATGAACTATCTTCGAATGATTGATCTCTAAGTGTTTCATGTAGAAAATTTTTGTCAAAACTCAACCGATTTTAATTTATGAAAATAAGTCATTTTAGGCCAAAACAAGATCCTTAGATCTTCAATTTTGTCAAAATTCTACATTTTAGCTCGAAATCCTTTCTTTTCACTTTCAAAACCTTTGAGAACATATTTGAAAGGTATTTTTGAAGATTTTGTGTTATTTTTACATATTTTGAATATTTTAGCACTTTTTCACCTTTTTGATTGAAAAATGACCCTTTTTAATGAAAGACATGCATATTTTTTCTTTTTGTACACAATTTTGGGTATACAAGCATTCAATGAGCTTAAAGTTGCTTCCCCTTAATGTGTTATCCAAGTTTTGTTGAGAAACGACAAAGTGGTGAACTTTTGGTCTTTTTCTTCAAAATAGGAAGTGATTGGCATAGATGCCTACATTGATTGAGTATGAATATATACATAAGTAATAGTATACATGCTAGACACAATCATACAAAAGACCGTTCCAAGACAAGCAAGAGATCAGATAGCATTTGAAATGTCAATAACATTCAATTCATTTCTTAACTTGCTAAATCTTGACTCATCCAAGGGTTTAGTAAATAAGTCCGCTAATTGATTTTCGGTTGAAACACGACAAATTACTATGTCCCTTTTTGATACATGATCCCTTAGAAAGTGATGTCTAATGTCAATGTGCTTTGTTCGAGAGTGTTGAACGAGATTGTTAGCAATTTTAACGGCACTCTCATTATCACATAAAAGTTGAACACAATTGACTCTTATGCCATAATCTAACAAAGTTTGCTTCATCCATAGAAGTTGTGCACAACAACTACCGGCCGGAACATATTCCGCCTCGGCGGTTGAGAGTGCAACCGAATTTTGTTTCTTTGAAGTCCATGAGACTAATGATCTTCCTAGAAGTTGACATCCACCGGAAGTACTTTTTCTATCAATTTTACATCCGGCATGATCAGAATCCGAATATCCTAGGAGATCAAAGCTAGCATTCTTAGGATACCAAAGGCCTATATTTGGTGTATGTTTTAAGTATCTAAAGATTCTTTTTACTGCAGTTAAGTGACATTCTCTAGGGGCAGCTTGAAACCTAGCACACATGCATACACTAAACATAATATCCGGTCTAGAAGTAGTAAGATATAATAAACTACCAATCATAGAACGATATAATTTGAGTTCTACCGGTTTACCTCCCTCGTCCAAGTCCAAATGACCATTTGTAGCCATGGGTGTCTTGATTGGCTTTGCATCACCCATGCCGAATCTTTTGAGCAAATCCTTCACGTATTTGCTTTGACTCACAAATATACCTTCTTTGATTTGCTTAATTTGGAGTCCGAGGAAAAAGCTCAATTCTCTTATCATAGACATCTCAAATTCCTTGGACATGGTTTCACCAAAAGCTTGACAAAGAGATTCGTTAGTGGAACCAAAAATTATATCATCGACATAGATTTGGCAAACAAAGAAGTCATCGTTTATGATTTTGGTAAAAAGAGTTGTGTCAATTTTTCCAATCTTAAATCCTTGTGAAATTAGGAAGTTCCGCAATCGTTCATACCAAGCCCTAGGGGTTTGCTTAAGACCATAAAGAGCTTTTGAGAGTTTATAGACATGATTAGGATATTTTGGATCTTCAAAACCCAGTGGTTGCTTTACAAATACAAGTTCCGAAATTTCACCATTTAAGAAAACACTTTTAACATCCATTTGAAATAATTTGATTTCAAAACATGATGCGAATGCAAGCAAGATACGAATGGCTTCTAGTCTAGCTACGGGAGCAAAAGTTTCATCAAAATCTAATCCCTCAATTTAAGAATAACCTTGTGCTACCAATCTAGCTTTATTTCTTACAACTATGCCATTCTCATCTTGCTTATTCTGAAAAACCCATTTTGTGCCAATTATATTGTGATCAAGAGGTTTTTCCACAAGTTCCCAAACATTATTTCTAGTAAAATTATTCAATTCATCATGCATGGCATTTACCCAATCCGGGTCCGCTAGTGCTTTATCAATGCATTTAGGCTCAATACTAGAAATAAAAGATGCATGTTCACAAAAAGATGCGATTCCAGAGAGAGTTTGAACACCTTTACCAACATCACCTATTATTTGATTGACGGGATGATCCTTAGTGATGGTTTGATGAAGTCTTGGATTTTGCAATGCTTGATCTTCATTTTCCTTCATTTCCGGATCAAGATCAACTTGAGTAGTAGCCTCCGGAATTATAGAAGCTATTTCATTTTCTTGATCAGGTGACTTTGAATCTTCATCCTTGGGCTTGATGTCCCTAATCGTCATGTTCTTCATAGCTTCTCGCAGTTCCTCATTTCCTACATTCTCAAAATCTTCATACTCTTCTTGAGAGCCATTAGATTCATCAAACTCAACATTGCACGTTTTTTCAATGCATTCGGTTATGATGTTAAAAACACGATAAACTTTACTAGTTGATAAATATCCAACAAGAAAACCCTCATCAACACGTCTTTGAAACTTTCCAAGATGCATGCGTTTTTTAAGAATGTAACATTTGCAACCAAACACTCGAAAATATGAAAAATTTAGTTTTCTTCCAACAATTAGTTCGTAGGGAGTTTTGTTTAACAATGGATGAGTATAAAGCCGGTTTATGACATAACAAGCAGTATTGACTGCCTCGGCCCAAAACCTAGTGGGGTTTTATATTCATCCAACAAAGTTCAAGCTATTTCGATTAATGTTTGATTTTTCCTTTCCATAACACCGTTTTGTTGAGGAGTATATGGTACGGAAAATTCGTGTTTAATTCCAGATTCATCACAAAGCTCAATAAAATCCGAATTTTGAAACTCTCCACCATGATCACTTCGAAGTTTCTTGATGGGGAATTCAAATTCATTTTCAACACGTTTTGCAAATCTTTTAAACACACTTGGAGCATCAGACTTATGATTTAAGAAGAAGATCCAAGTACATCGAGAGAAATTATCAACAATGACAAAACAATAGTTACTACCACCAATACTTTGAGTTTCCGATGGACCAAACAAATCCATATGCAAAAGCTCAAGTGGTCTAGAGGTTGACAAAACGTTTTTAGCGGGATGAGTACTAGCAACTTATTTTCCCGCTTGACAAGCACTACAAAGTTTATTTTTTTCAAACTTTACATTTTTCATACCTAAAACCAAATCTCTTTTTAAAAGTTTGTTTAATTAATGCATCCCAACATGAGCCAAACGACGATGCCAAAGCCATCCCAAAGAATTTTTAGCAACCAAACAAGTTGAAATGCAAGAATCTTTTGAACCGAAATCCACCAAATACAAATCTCCATATCGAAAACCTTTGAAAATTAAAGATTTGTCTTCTAAGCTTTCAATGATAACGCCATTTGGTTCAAAAATGCATCTAAGACCCAAATCACAAATTTTTGCAACCGAAAGCAAATTAAAATTCAAAGATTCAACAAGTAATACATTTGAGATGGAAAGGTTGTTTGTGATTGCAACTTTACCTAACCCAATTACCTTTCCTTTGCTATTATCACCAAATGTGATTTTATCAATGTCATTGCAACCATTCTCAAATGAGGAGAAACGACTTCCATCACCGGTCATGTGTTGAGTGCACCCGCTATCAAGCACCCAATGCCTCCCACCGGTTTTGTAGTTCACCTAAAAGAAAGGTTAGACGCTTTTAGGTACCCAAACTTGTTTAGGTCCTTGGAAGTTAGCAACAAGGGTTTTCTGAATCCAAATCCTCTTTTTATGTTTATTTTGATAAGGTAAACCAATGAATTTAGCAATTACTTTTCCGTACTTGGTTTTCTTAAGCATGTAATGGGAGTGATACTCATTTTCTTTAGCTCTAGAAGTTGAGGGACAATTATCCGGCAAATGATCTACATCATGGCATTTGTGACAAAACATATTAGTGGCCTTAACAAAAGTCACCTTAGTACTCAACTTCTTTCTTTTGTTCGGTTCATATCTTAAGCCTTCCTTTCTAAAAGAACATCGTTGTTCACTAAGAAGTTTGTCTAAGATTTCCTTTCCTTTAAAACATTTTGCTAATCCTAAATTTAGCTTTTCCACTTATGCCTTGAGTTCTAAATTTTCTAAAATCAAGTTTGAGTTGTTACCAACAATTTCATCACAACCATTTTCATGATTAATTTCTAAATCATTACAAGTGATTGATTTTGAATGAGAGACAATATGAGAAGATTCATCTAGAATATCACAAGTAATTCCTATATCACTAGTTTGTTTAGAATCGATAATTTCATTAACTAGAAGTGCCTCATGCGAGTCATTTAGTTCGGCATATAAATCACTAAGTGTTGAATATTCCTTCTTAAGCATTTTATTCTCCTTAGTTATTCTACCTAGTGCCTCATTTAATTCCATAACCATATCAACAAGTTCCTCATAAGAAGGTTCGAAATCCGATACCTTAGCATCATCACTCGCCATAAGACACAATGATGACTTGTCTTCAAGCGAAGAGACCTCTCCAATGGCAATTCCCGCCATCTTCTTAGAAGTTGATAGTACTTCATCATCCGATTTGGATTCCTCCGATCCGGAGTACCATTCACCAATATAGGCTTGGCCCTTGCTTCTATTGTTATAGAACTTCTTGAAGAGCTTCTTTTTACCTTTTGACCCTTCACCGTCATCTTTTCTCTCATGTGATCTTTGATGATCACCCTACTTATTTGGACATCTTGAGGCAAAGTGTTCCTTCTCATTACATTCAAAGCATGTAATGTTCTTGAATCCGGTCTTCTTGTGTAGTCCTCGTCTTTTGTCAAACTCAAATCCCTTTTTGTTGATTTTGTTTAGGAGCTTCCGGGTCTTTCTCACAAGAAGAGCTAGATCACCATCGGAGCTCTCATCCGAACTATCCTCCTTGGCCTCCTCAACATTTGCTTTAAATGCCAAGTTTTTCTTCTTTGATCCAGATGCTTCCACAATCCATTTCTTCTCTTTTTGCATTTCATGGGTAATAAGAGTACCCAAAAGCTCGGTAGGAGTTGTGGATGTATTATCACCGTTGATAAGCACTGTCACAATTGTATCAAAGCTCGATGGTAAAATCATAAGCATTTTACGCACAATATCAATATCTTCAAATTTTGTACCTAAACCTTTGAGATCATTGATTAATAGGTTGAGTCGAGTATACATATCACTAACATTTTCAGATTCAAGCATAAAGAAGGAGTTGTATTCTCTAGTTAATTTAATTAGCTTAGCTTCTTTGACCTTAGATGTGCCTTCATGAATTACTTCTAAGGTTTTCCACATTTCATAAGATGTATCAAGGTTACTAATGCGGTTAAACTCACTTAAATCAAGACCATTAAATATGACATTTTTTGCTTGAGCATTTGGTTGGAGGTTTTTTGCTTCTAGAGGTGTGAGATTTTCTAAATCAATTGGAGCTCTAAAACCGTCTCTAGTGACCCTCCAAACATCAAGACTAATGGATTCTAGGTAAACCGCCATCCTAATTTTCCAATAGCAATAGTTATCACCCTTGAAGAAGGGGACCTTTCCATTATAGTTTTCTTTGATCGACGACATCCTCTCTTTAGACGGTTAAGCCTAAAATAAGAGACCTAGTGCTCTGATACCACGTGTTGATCGAAGGATGCCGACTAGAGGGGGTGAATAGGCAGTTTTTAAATTTTTACTTTTAATCTAGTGATTAACAATCTAAATTGTAATAACAATGCTCAAAAGATATGAATGACAATTCAAGACAAGTTTTGCAATTTCTAAAAGATTAAGAACAACAATTCAATCTCTAGTAATATAAAGCAAGTAATAGAAATAACCGAAGCGATCGAATTTTTCCCGAGGTCTCGGAAATTTGCCGATTTTCACTAATCCTCGTTGAAGCGCTCTTCGCTAGAGCTTATGCTTCGATTTCACTAGGGGTAGCCCTTCTCCTCTCCGGATAGGCGAGCTCCGAGCCTTTACAATCAATCGCCAGGCCTCTCCGACACACACCGTCGATGGAGAGATCGCCGGACCTCCCGGGTCGTCTAGGTGATGGCAATCACCAAGAGTAACAAGCCTAGCACCTTGCTTGATCAACCTCAAAGCTTGAAGAACAAATATGCAAATGCAATTGGCTTGAATTCAACTCCTCTCAACTAGCACTCAATAGTTTGCTAGGGTTTTGACTTGAAATGCAAGAGTATGAGTGTGAGAGGCTTTGCAAGTTGCTACACAAGTGTTGAGAGCTGAAATTCGTGTGTATTCAACATCTACAAACAGTGGGGTATATATACTCTCAGCAAAACGGTCGTTTTCAAGAAAATTAGGCGAAAGTTGTACTGGCCGGACATTGTCCGTTCACTTCGGACATTGTCCGATCAGTACAAAAAACTTGACCGTTGCTCACGTGTATTTCAAGTGTCAGTAGCCGTTTGAGCAAATTTGTGAAGGCCGGACAAATGGATTTGTCTGGACAAAATGTCCGGACAGATGCATTTGTCTCTGTTAACACTCCTGTTTAACGGTACATGTACACACCGGACAAATACATATGTCTCTGTTGACACTTGAATTAAATCAATCCATCAAATGAATAGGCCAGACATATGTGATTTGTCCGGACAAAATGTCCGGACAAATACATATGTCTCTGTTAACACATGTATTTTCAATTTCTCAGAAAATGTATTGGCTGGACATTGTCCGGTCACTTCAGACAGTGACCGGACAATGTTTGGTGCATTTCAGACAAAAGCTTCCGGACAAATACATTTGTCTCAACTTAACTTGCCGTGAAAAATGTATTGGCCGAACATTGTCCGGTCATTTCGGACATTGTCCGGCCTATATCGGACAGATGCACCGGACAAGTTAATTTGTCTTTGATTCATGTTTTGCAATTTTCAGATGATATTTGTATTGGCCGGACATTGTCCGGTCACTTCAGACACTGTCCGGCCAGTACAAAACGAAAACAGAATTGCTGAATTTTTACTCAATTTTGATTTGAGGATAAATGCATATGTAGATGAGTTTCTAAAAGACCTCAAGGTTGATCAACAGACTTGTGCTTAGACCCCTCTTAATAGTACGACCATCTAACCTAGAAATTTTCAAAACAAAAGAAAGCTAGGTTTAGATATTTGTACTCTTGTCGAGGTTTTCGTCGTTTTCGCTTTATGGAGTCTTGATAATCTTGCTTTGCTCTTTCTTGATGCTTTCTCCTCTGATTAACCTGAGTCTCACACACAAAGGTTGGTCACAAATCTTACGGATGTCATTAATCACCAAAACCCTAATTAGGGCTCAAGATTCAACAGTACTAGCTCAGGGTGAAGCCGGAAGCAGTGCTCAGAAGTATGACCACGCTTCTTGCAGTGAGTACACACCACAGAAGTACGAACAGCTGTAGTGACTATCACCTGAGAGGGAGTATCAATAGGCTCCAAAGTGGCTGCAAGGACGGAAAGCTACTGTTGAGAGACTGGTGCCACGGGGGACTAAGTACACAGATGGGTCTCCACAGCAAGAACAGCAGCAAGAGCATCATCCAGGGTCGGCGGAGTCTCATGACCAAGCAACAGAGCACGAATACTCTCAAACTCCGGGCGAAGCCACATGACGAAGGCAAACATGCGAAATCTCGCCTTGTGACTACGAACAGCAGTGTAGCTCGAGCAGCTGGCACTCAGAGAAGGGGCAAATGAATCCATCTGACAAGTGATAGCACTGAAAGCACTGTTGAATGCCTGCACAGACAAACCCCCCTGTTGGAGACTCTGAAACCGCTGCTCGAGAGCATATAGCTGATCGGAGCTATCCTGCACGTAGATTTTCACCAAATGCTTTCATATTGCTTGAGCGAAAGGAAGCATGCAAGCTTGACGTGGACGGTGGTGGACCACTGAGGATAGTTGGAGCCGTCAAGCTTGACGTCCAGCACGGGGAGAGCGTCACGAGCCATAGAGGAGGCTGAAGAGGCTCAACTAAGGGAGCACAACCAGTAAGAATAGACCCCAAAAACATGATCAACGCGAAAAACTGGCCCAGGTAGATTTTTGGCGGCCAACGGCTCGAGACCCGACTCATGGCTCGGCTCCAGTTTGGGCTCACGGATCGGCTCGGGGTTCGGCTTGCGGCTCGGCTCAGAACTAAAGACGAAAATCTGTTGCAAGAGGCACTCAGATCTAAAGAGCTCTTAGATCCAAGACATGGCGGAGGCGACCACGGGGCGAAGACGACGGCGCGGAGGCCCGGGTGGCGTTCTTCTCGCGCGTGAGGGCACTCGCCGGCGCGGCGAGGCGGCCGCGATCGTGGCGCGAGGTGATCGACCTAACCGCCTGCTCACGCCCGAACAGCTACGGGGACGGAGTCGTGCTGGTGTTTCTTGGTCTTGTCTACCACCCCGTCTCCATGATCGCCTTCCTCTGTTCGCCGCCTGGCTGCTCGATGGCAAGGCGAAGCGGCGATGGCGACAGCGCTTGGCGACTGAGTCCCACACTCGGCTCCTCGACAGGTGAGGGCGACGGCAGCTCCTAGATAAACGGCAACTCCTCAACGAACGGCGGCGACGGTTATCCCTCAACAAGCTGAGCTAGGGCTTTAACTCAGCTCTGATATCACGTGAGTAAAATGAAGAATGAATTGAATTTGAGAATTATCCCTCATAGTCATGTATAGGAGTGGGCTAGGTCTTTATGGGCTTATACACACATATATATTAACACAATCAACCAATTCTAAGACCTACTCCAACAGTATTCCCAAAACATTGTTCACCCGATTTTTTTCGGCTATACACGCACGATGGGTAGCAACGCCCGCTCCAACAGCTCCCCCAAACGCCGCCGACATGATACACATTGGAGAGAGAAAACTCAAATATCGACATCCTCTCTCCGATCTCTATCTTCTCCAACGTCGCCACCGCCCCCAACTATCACCACTTTGCGCGCGCGTTTGCCCGTTGAAGAGGCGACGTCTCCAGCGGAAGGCCTGGCGCTGGTGCGTCCTCGCCGTCGGCGGCGTGGACCGGCGGAACGGTCCTTGCGCCGAAGGGGGAGCAACGTCCGCGCGAGGCCTCCGGCGAAGAATCCTCGACGGTGATGCTGAGGTGGCGAATGAAGACGAAGGCGGCGATGAGGACGACCAAGGCGACGATGGCCGCGACGGCGGCGAAGCAGAGGCAGACGCACACGATGGTGTTGCGGGAGCAGGGGCAGTAGTCTTCGCAGTAGTCGCACATCCCCATGGACGGCCGGCGGCTCGTCGGAGGAGCTCTTCTTGAGTTTGGATTTTGGGCTGGTATCCATGCTAGGTGCCCCCGCGCCGCCGGTCGTCGGTCCCCCTCCCAGCGCCGCCTGTCCCCGCCTCGTCGCGCCGCTAGGTGGCCCCGCCCCGCCGGTCCCCGGACCCGCGCCCAGCGCCGCCGCTCCCCCGCTCCTAGCGCCGCCAGCTGCCCCCACTGGCGCTCCCCCTGCGACGCCGCTCCCCGCGCCGCTGTTTCCCCAGTTGCCGCTCCCCTTGCGCCGGCAAGCCCAGCCGCTCCCCTTGCGCCGCCGGATTTGGATCCAACCCTAGGAGGAGGTGGAGATGGAGCGGTCCTCGGGAGGCGGGGGATTAGGGCTACGGTTTGGTCCTTACTCCGGCGATCGCCTTGAACTGATCCGTTTGAGACCTAGCCTTGGTTTTCGCACTAGGCTCGCCCAGATTCTAATATGCGGAATAACGGGATCTTACTCGGAAATACCGAAACCCAAAGTAATTGCACAACTCTTTATTTCAAAGAGGGCTTTACACGTCGAACGTTAGACACACTTGTCCACGTCGAAGGAACTATAAGTGTCTAAAACTCAAATAAGTTCTATGACTCTTCGATTGAGTTCGATGATCTAAACTAGATCTATTACAAGGTATTTATAGTCCAATCGTATGAGTACGTATCAGACTTAGAGACCTAAACGTATTAGACTCATATAACTAATCCTAAACATATAAGCTTAGTTATACACATTCGGATCGGATTACAATTCCGAACAGGGAACGAATTCCTTTTCCTGGTCGCGAACCAATCCATGGTCGCGGACTCATCCAGGTCGCGAATCCTTTCCGAACACGGTTAAGGTCACAAAGCCGTATGCGATTAGGATTTGGTCGCGAAGCCGCATGCGATCAGGACTTGGTCGCGAAGCCACATGCGATCAGGACTTGGAGATCCTCCCGGATCATGACTCCCTTGTTGAGAAGGAGCCAACCCCTGTTGCGACCTCTCGATTAAACTGGAGATGTGGAAATTGGGCTTGTCCATCTTCTTTGGTGTACCACTTTGCCGCACGTGCTCGTTGATCTTTCCGACCGATTCGAAAATTCTCCTTGGTGCCACTGCGGGTGGTAGTCACCTTCTTCTCCAGAATCACATCTTCACGTAGAGGTTCGTCTCGTTGATAGACCAAATCTTCAACAGATGGTACTATGGTATCTGGCTCATCATCCAGCATTGAAGGCTCAAACAGTTTGAGGTGCTCAACATTAACAACCGAGTAAATATCCATGTATGGAGGTAACTCGAGCTGGCAAGCATTATTACCCACTTTCCGCAAAATCCGAAAAGGACCATAACGAATGGGTTTGAGCTTCTTACCTTCACCTTTAAGTCTCTCCTTACTCAGATGTAACCATACCATATCACCTTCTTGAAATTGCGCATCAACTCGGTGCTGATCATGTCGCGCCTTGTACTTGAGTTGAGCTTTCAGCAAGTTCTGTTCAACCTCACGATGGAGTCGTTGAATACCTTCCAGGAACTTTTGTGCTCGATTCTGATCAGATGCTTCCTTGCTGTTCTGTGCTGAGGTAGGGATCACAAACTCCATGTCGAATGGACTCTGTGGAAAAAATCCTAAACAAACCTCAAACGGCGACTTTCCAGTCGAACCATGCACTGCTCGATTAAAAGCAAACTGTAGGTACGGTATGCTTCCATCCCAAGTCTTCGGGTGCTTCGAGTTATATCCTCTCAAAAGATGAACAACTGTGCGATTAACCACCTCGGTTTGACCATCAGTTTGCGGATGAAAAGGAGTACTCCTCTTCAGCTTGGTGTCCATCATCATCCAGAGCGATCGCCAAAAGTGACTAAGGAACCGGGTATCGCGATCAGACACAATAGAAGTCGGCAGTCCGAAGTGTGTCCAAACGTGTTGAAAGAATACCCGAGCTGCCTCTTCTCCCGTGATAGTCTTCCGACAAGGTATAAGAATAATCATTTTGGAGAACCGATCAACGACCACGAATAGATAGTCGTTGCCACGTCGGGTCTTAGGCAATCCTCCCAAGAAATCCATGGATATGCTCTCCCATGGTCGTGATGGAACTGGCAAAGGAGTGTACAAACCTAATTTTCGGTTTGCCGGTTTCGAGATGCTGCAGAGACCGCAGCCTCGAACAAACCTAGCCACATCTTGCTGCATACGCGGCCAGAACACATGTCGGTGAAGATTTTGCAACGTCTTTGTAACCCCAAAGTGACCAGCTACCTTCGATGTATGCGCTTCTCGCAACCATTGAATTCGAGGTGCTCCACGAGGTATACAAAGTAAATTGCCCTTGTACAAGAGTCCTTCCCGACGAACGAACTCTGTAGGGTTCCCTGTTTCGAGCTCAGTCAGTACTGTTTGAAAATCAGGGTCTTCACTGTACATAGTGGCATATTAATCATGACATGAGGGCTCGATCTGCATGAACGCTGATAAACAGAGGGCCGTAACTGGTGGTCGCGACAACATGTCTGCCAATTTGTTGTGTACGCCCTTCTTGTACTTAATCACCAGATTGAACTGCTGCAGATACGACATCCACTTCATGTGCCGAGCTTGCTGTAGCTTGGACTGAGTTTGCAAATATTGCAATGGTTGATGGTCGGTGTGGACAACCGTCTCTTTACCCAAGAGGTAGCACCGCCAATGTTTCACTGCTTGATGCAGCGCGCATAACTCCTTATCATAAGTCGGGTAGTTCTTCTGAGCTCCCTGGAATAACTCGGAGTGATATGCCACTGGTCGACCTTCTTGCATGAGCACTGCGCCCATCGCATAACCTGAGGCATCGGTTTCTAGCTCGAACGGTTTCTGGAGATTCGGCAAAGCTAACACAGGCGCCTCGCTGATCTTCCTTTTCAGCAAGAGAAACGTGTCCTCATGTTTTCCTGTCCACTCGAACTTCTGATCGATCCTGGTTAATGCATGCAACGGAGAAGCCACAATCGAGAAGTGTCGGATGAACTTCCGAAGATATTGGCATCCTCCCACAAAACTACGCACGTCCGTAACTGTTCGCGGTCGCGGCCACTCGCGAATCACTTTTACCTTATCTGGGTCGATTTGCAACGTACCGTTGCCGACCAGGAATCCAAGGTAAAGTAGAGTTTGCTGGCCGAACTCGCACTTCTTACGGTTGAGGCGAAGTCGATGTTGCCGAAGCTGATCGAACACCTTTTCGACATGAATGAGGTGCTCATCCCACGATTGACTATAAACTAGTATGTCGTCGAGGTAAACAATGACAAAGTCGTCGATGAACGGTCTCAAAACGTCATTCATAAGACGCATGAAAGTTGCAGGGGCGTTGCAGAGACCAAACGGCATGACCAGCCATTCGAACAGACCTTGTCGTGTTTTGAACGCGGTCTTCCACGTATCCTCCTCTCGGATGCTGACTTGATGATATCCTGACTTAAGATCCAATTTGGAGAAGAGAATAGCATGCTTCAATTGGTCTAACAGGTCGTCAATATGGGGAAGGGGGTACCGGTTCTTGATGGTGATCTTGTTCAGTGCTCGATAGTCGATGCACATACGCCAAGTCCCATCTTTCTTTGGTACTAACACCACAGGAGATCCACAAGGTGAACTACTTGGTTAAATGACACCATCGTTCAGCAACTCACCAAGTTGTCTTTTGATCTCTTCATTCTCCAATACTGAGTTGCGATACATACTCAGATTGGGCAGTGTCGCATCGGACACAAGCTGAATTTCGTGCTCGACTGGACGTTTCGGTGGACAACCCTGGGTAGTCTCGAACAGATCACTGTATTTCTCCAGTAGTCCCGACAAACGACCAGAATCTTCTTGGCACGCCAACGACAATGCTGGTCGAGTACCCTCACTTTGTCCAACGGGTCGAATCATGACAAGCACATACTTGTGACATGCATTAACAATCCGTTTGGCTTGATTTGCGGTAATCAAGTTCGAAGTGTTGACGTGGACGTCTCTACTGATTACGAACTTAACCCCGTCTTTGGTGAGGTCGTACTCTTGCGCTCGCCGATGGAAATGAGCGTCTCGATCATACAGATACGGACTCCCAAAGATCACCTGACAGATATCGATAGGGACAACATCGCATTGCACCTCATCGATATACCGTGCAGAGATCGCAAACTTCAACACACACTGACTCGTAATCTGTTGGTTCACGTCGGATGTAAACCAACCCAGCGGATATGGTCGCGGGTGTGTGGTTGTCTTCAAACCAAGTCGCCGAACCAGTCCAGCGGAGACCAAATTCTTTTGACTTCCTGGATCGAATATCGCTGCGACCACTTCGTGCTTCACCTGGATGTTGATGGTGAACAAGTCCTCAGTCGGGTGATGGTCGTTCGGTGGATCCGAACCCTTCTCCTTCGGCATTGCCATCAGAGACAAGGTCGTATCCGCCTCATTAACCGAATTCACTCGGACAACTTCTTCGTCGGGTGAAGTCGCAGTAGCCGTGGCTGTTCTTTTCCCTGGTCCGTTTTTCTTTGGCCGAAGTTCAGGATGAAGCTTGTAACATTTGTCCTTCGTATGTCCCGCGACTTGACAATTTTCGCAAAAGGCACCCGTGCCCGATTTTGAAGCGTTCTTCTTCGGACTCGGCTTTTTCTTTGTCGAGGTCGCACTTTCCTTCGTGCTTTTGTCGCTGCGGGATTTGTTCTTCTTCTCGATTGCCATAGCAGTTGTGCTCGCGGTCGCGATATCTTGGACGCCGAACAGACTTAGCTCAGTACTGATCGATTTCTGAAGTCCAGATGTGTACTTCCGAAATACTTGAGGGTCGGATAGTGAGATGCCAATGACCATTGCTTGTCGTTGAAACTCTGTCGTATAGTCTTGGACGGTCTGGTCGCGCCGTTGGTACAGTCTGTGCCAACGCTCCCATCTCTCCTCAAGGTAGCCCATCGGATAGAATTCTTGTCGCAGAAGTTGTTTGAATTAACCCCACGCAAGGTCGTCAGCTTCACCGCTGGCGACAAGGGCCTTCCACCATGTCTTGGCGTGGTCCTTCATCTTCAAAGGTGCAAATTTGACCTTTTGAGCGCTACTGAACCCTTTTAGGTCAAAGTAGGTCTCAAGTTGATCGATCCAAGAATCCAGCTTTTCGGCATCGATCACCCCATCATATATGGGTATATCAATCTTAGCGTCGACCTTAAAAGATCCGACAGCTAAGGAGGTGTTGGCGAGGTCGTCGGTTTTGTGGTCGCCTTCGTCTTCATCTTCGTCTGCCCTGCGCAAGTCTTCACCACTCTTCTCACCCGTAACCTTCCCTACTTCAGGAGGTACAATCATGGCCTGCTGCTTAATCCAAGCAAGCACGGTTTCCATGTCGGTGGAGAGCTTAGCCACTTGTTCGGCTAGGTTAGCTTGAACGGAGGTATCGTCAGACATTGTCGGAGACGCGGCTGTAGGAACCGTCAATTGATCGCCTGGAGTTTCGCCGGAGGTTTTGTAACCCTGGCGAGTCTTCACCATCCACAGGATAGGAAAGTTGCTCTGATACCAACTTGATCCGTTTGAGACCTAGCCTTGGTTTTCGCACTAGGCTCGCCCAGATTCTAATATGCGGAATAACGGGATCTTACTCGGAAATACCGAAACCCAAAGTAATTGCACAACTCTTTATTTCAAAGAGGGCTTTACACGTCGAACGTTAGACACACTTGTCCACGTCGAAGGAACTATAAGTGTCTAAAACTCAAATAAGTTCTATGACTCTTCGATTGAGTTCGATGATCTAAACTAGACCTATTACAAGGTATTTATAGTCCAATCGTATGAGTACGTATCAGACTTAGAGATCTAAACGTATTAGACTCATATAACTAATCCTAAACAGATAAGCTTAGTTATACACATTCGGATCAGATTACAATTCCGAACAGGGAACGAATTCCTTTTCCTGGTCGCGAACCAATCCATGGTCGCGGACTCATCCAGGTCGCGAATCCTTTCCGAACACGGTTAAGGTCACGAAGCCGTATGCGATTAGGATTTGGTCGCGAAGCCGCATGCGATCAGGACTTGGTCGCGAAGCCACATGCGATCAGGACTTGGAGATCCTCCCGGATCATGAACGCTGCGACGGGGACGCCGAGGTCGACCTGCACCGCGAACTTGGAGCCATTCGTGCACCGGATGTGCAGCGTCGTCGGTGCCGCCGCCGCACCCTCGCCAGCCGCTCCCTGCTCGGACGCTCCCCACGCGAAAGGAGACGACGGTTGGATTTTATGGATTGGGAGTGATTTGGGGATTAAACTGTTGGAGTGAGATAAAATATAGGGAGAGAATCTTTTTAAGTAGATATAGAGATCTATTTTTAGGTATGCTTGTTGGAGAAGGTCTAAGTCGGGACAAGTTGACAATGTCATACATTTTAGCAAGGTAGGGGATATGAATGACCTCGTGGTCTATCTAAGACCAAGTTCGGTAAAGTCCATCTTACCTTCAAAACGAAAACGAGGAGAGACGTCACAGATTTTAAGACGTATGAACTTAACGGGGGCACAAACGAAAACGAAAACGAGAACCCAAAAAAAAGAATTTTTCGTACGGAAAACCTAAAGTAAAAAAATAATTTCGCAAAAAACACAAAAGAAAATAAAATTACAAAAATGACCATAGTCGCCAGCCCGGCTGGCGACTTAGTGCTTTCTGCCCTAAGTCACCAGCCCAGATGGCGACTTAGGCCACCTCCTCTGTCGCCAGCCTAAGTCGCCAACTGGGCAGGCGACTTAGGGCAAAAAACAATTTATTTCAAAGTAATTATTGTTTTATATTATTTCAAAATAGAAACTAATAGTTATTGTTTTATAATATTTCCAAAATAACCAACATAGTTTTGATTATTTCAAAAATAACCCATGTGGTGTATGTTGTTTGTAAAATAGCCTGCAAGACTATTTTTTATGTACGAATAACCGAAATAAAAAGAATAATTACAGGTAAAACATAGAAAGGTATATTGAACTACCGCAACCCGCCTAATCAGGGAGAAAAAGAGTCGCGAGGGGTTCGGTTGATTGATTCGTATGTGTCGTTGTTAATTTAATTTGTAGGGTTATCAAAAGTGAGAACTGAACGTAAAAAATACTGAAAAGTAGAAAGGCTAAATTATAGAAAAACCATGTTTCATACATACATGTAAACACAAATCATGTTTCATTGAGTAAGAAATTAGAAAAAAAACTAATGTCGGCCCTTCTTCGGACGACGAGGCCGATCCCGCTGAAACGGTGAGGGTGAGTAGGTGGTGCGTCCCCGCACCGTCCTCTGTGACGGCTGTCGATGTGGTGGTGGTTGGGCGGTCGCCCGATTGAGACCTGTATCAGGAGGGTCCTGCGACGGCGGAGGCGCATCACCAAGCTGTGCGGACGCCAACTGATGCTGGCTCTGGTGGGTGTCGTCTGCCCTCTGCAACATGTCAGCATAGTCCGCGTACGTAGGGTCGAGGACCACGTCCGGGTCGGCATGGACGGGCTGAGGCGGAATGCAGGGTGGGCGCCTACTGGACGGTGCCGATCGAGCAGATGAGGACGTACCGGCAGGCTCGTGCACCGTACGCTGCGACATGGTGACGTACTCGTCGTCCAGGTCGAACGTGATATCGAACCCCAGGCTGGAATTGGAGCCGGAAGGGCGCGCAGGGGTACCCTCAGAGATCCGTACACCACCACACGATGCCACGTCCACGTGAGGTGGAACACCTGAACGGTAAGAGCGGGCCGGGGGCGCACCAAGATAAATAGGGGCGTCAATGGCCGTACCTGACGGTCCGGGTGCATCCTGCGGATGAGCGGCCGACTGCGACGGCGTCTGAATGGGAGGGGCCCTCGGTGGAGGAGGTGCAACAGATGTCGACGAAGTGGCGGAACTCTCCCGCAACAGCTGCGTCGCAACTCGATGAATGAAGGCGATGGCCTTCCTATACTCCTCGGGTGTGATAGGTAGACGTGACTCACCCCGATGGAGTAGCGGCTGCGTGGTGGAGGTAATCGCACGAAGGCGGTCAACCTACAAGACCAGAACACAATGGTAAGCAGAAATAACAATAACAAGTAAGAAACCGAGTATTTGTGCGTACCTGGCGGTGCACACGGGATGCGTGGTGTGGATCATACGTCTGCTGCACACTCGGGGCAGGGATTTCGGCAGGCGTTGAAGCTAGTGGGGCAATGCGAGGAATGGTGCGACGGATATACCATCGAAGGTAGTCGCCATATGTCCTCAGATCGTATGGCCTATCCTAGCGCACTACATCCATCCCTGCTCTCTCCTCCCAGCGGCGAGTGTACGGAGCCTGCCGATCCTCCCAAGTGAAAGCCTTCTTGCCCTTGCGGGTTTGCCTGCAAGAAAAACAAAAGTGTTAAGCCTTTTCGTGG
The DNA here is from genome assembly GCA_019359835.1 of Pharus latifolius. NCBI lineage: Eukaryota > Viridiplantae > Streptophyta > Magnoliopsida > Poales > Poaceae > Pharus > Pharus latifolius. The sequence continues at coordinate 5,944,260 of CM033321.1, read as the reverse complement.
GGCGGAAACACTATGCGTAGAGATGATCGCGAGCTTACTCATGCTGGGCGTGCGACAATCGATGTGGAGCGTCGACAGGAGGAACAAGCTGAAATAAGCCAAACTGCCGCATCACCCGCCATGGAGCGTATACCTCCAACATATGGCTGAAGACAAGAACACATCGGGTGAGCCATAAGTCCCAGTCCCCTGTACATATCGATGAGATCCCCCCTGCAGCTGTGCTCTGAACGTAGGTGGCCGTCCAGACCCTCTAGATAACACACGAGGGATGGAGCAGCTCCAGCTCATCACTGTACGCCCCGTAGCATGCGTGCACCTGGACCGTGGCCCATTGCAGCTCACGCTGCAACCAGCGATCCCCCATGGTCGGGCGATCTGCCTCGTCCTCCGCATCCCTGGGTGGGTACCCCTCCGGCAGCGGCACGGGGACATCAGTGCCGAGCGGTCGTCCTACGGGAAGGTGCTCGTACGACCATAGGAGAATAAGGAGAGGACACCCAGCCATAACTGCCTGCCGGGCACGGCGAACGCAGGCGTCGCACAACGCTCGATACGTCGCACACAGAACCGCCGAGCCCCAGCTGATCTGTGGAATCTGCTCGATCGGCATGTCTGCGAGCATCTGCGTCAGTGGAACAAGCCAACGGTCCACCGTGTCGCCGTGCGTACCTGCGAACAAAAACAAACAGGAAGTTAAGATTTAAATGCAGTAAGTAACATACATGTGTATGTACCATGAGTAAGCGTACCAGTGAACATGAAGCTACCAAACAGGTGTAGTAGGTATGCCTCGAAGTGTCGGCTGACTGTCCACTCATCAGCATCTGCTGGGCATATCCGAAAGTGAGCGAGCCAGGCTGTAGGAACTCCCGCGTCATGCTGGAAGGGCTCGTGTCCTAGAGGTAGGGGGTGAAACCTCTGTGTGAATGCCACATCCCACCCGGCAGGAGTGGGTGGTGGTGCCTAGACCTGTCCGCGAATCGGCAGGCCGAATAACATCGCCACATCCTCCAGGGTGATGGTCATCTCCCCCCACCGGAAGTGAAATGTGTGTGTCTCTGGTCTCTATCTGTCCGCCAGAGCAGACACCAGTGAACGATCGTGCCTGAAGGACTCCGCTCTGGTGATATGTACGTCTCAATTGACTTGTTGTCATGCGCACACGCTGCCATCACATGGGAGCACGATTTATGCAACAAAGCAGGCTTGTTACAAGTGCACTTCACGCCGTCTTCAAAAATGACACCTTGCTTTCTGATCGACCGCATGTATCCTCCCCCCACGTTCTTACTCTTCAGATAAACAATCCAACTTTGCCTTCTGCTGTTTGGAATGCACTGGGCTGAGTGTTTGTGAGCGGTCGCGGCTTTCATTTCTAAGTACCTCTGAACTTCGTGAGGATATTTTGCTGGTGTGACCCCAAGTAGTGCTCTTGCAGCTGTACCCCTCTCATGGAAGTATTTAGCAGTGCGATGCCATGTAAATTCCACAATTCCGGTGAGCGGAAGCCCTCGCACCCCCCTCAACACAAAGTTGTACACCTCCGCCATATTGGTTGTCATTATTCCGTATCTAGCTCCTGCCTTATCGTGCAATAGTGACCATTTCTCTGGAGCTTTGTCACCGATCCATTCACTAAATTTCTTTGTTCTTGATCTCCGGCTGCGACGTATCGGCCCATCTGAAGTTCCCACGACATTTTCTTCATCCTCCGTCTGTTGCGAACTGCTTGTCTCAGATCTTTGAGCTTTAGCTAGGTCCGAGGTATCTTTCTCTAGCTCGTCCCAAATTCATTGGAACTTATGGCCCTGGTTCTGATCACACAACCGCTTGAACTTCTTCATCAGGCCTGTGTTTCTGTAGTGTGTGAAAAAGTTCGCCGCAAGATGTCGTTTGCACCACCGACTTATCAAGTCATTCCATCTGTATTGCGGGTCCTTTGTGCACAACATGAACTCTATGGCACTCAACAGGCCCTTGTGTCTATCATGGATGACGCACACATTCCGTCTATCCTTCACAACAGCTTGTTTCAGATTTGTAAGGAACCACACCCAACTGTCTGTGCTCTCGCCTTCTACGATGGCGTACGCCATCGGAAGTAGCTAATTGTTTGCATCTGCGCCAACAGCTGTCATTAAAGTTCCCTTGTACTTCCTAGTTAAAAATGTGCCATCCACGTAGAGTACTGGCCACATGTACTTGAATACAGAGATAGTTTGCCCGAATGACCAGAATATACGCTCCATGCACCACGTCACCGTTTGTGCCCACAACTGGGCTATGAACCATGTCCATTACAGTGCCAGGTTTGGTATCGACGATTTGTTGTATCAGTCTGGGCACGTAGTTATATGAATCGTAAAAAGATCCAAATAGCATCGCAAGGCCAAGTTGTTTCGCTCTCCATGTCTTGCCGTATTGAATGCTGTATCCGAAAGTGTCAGCGATTTGAGCCACAATTTCTTTTGGTGCCATGTCCAGATTTGCATGAAGGTTCGCCAAAATCACATTTGCCACAAAAACCGATGATATATTCCTGTGGGTCCGTGAGGATTCTGTGACCGAACAGTCATGTTCGGTGATTCTCGAAACAACAAAGTGCTCACTATCCTTGTACCGGGCAATATGAACATAAAATCTACATCCCTCCACCGTGCACTTCACTGCGTACAACCGCGGATTTGTTCTATCCACCTTGAAAGAGCGACGTAGTGCAATGGACCACATCGCCACGCCTTGCTTTACCTCCTCCTTGCTTCGAAAATGTTATCCTAAAATTAATCTTTGCTCATCCGATGTCGACTCCGAACTGCGATCATCGGGATTCGTGCATTATCAAAACCACTTGGATCTAACCATTGCTGTGGAGGTCGCATCCCACGATAATCTTCTTCGCTAGACGAATCCGCATAGTCTGCATCCACCTCCGAACCTTCGCTGCCTAAGTATTCCATACCCTCGTCTTCACATTCATCGGCGTAAGCCTCGTCCCCAGTCCAGAAATACCCACTCACGAATCCTGTGTTCGAGACACTGCCAGATTCCTGTGTTATTGTTGGATCAATGACTGGCTCGGGTATCTCTTCCACCGGTGGGATGTTTAGTACCGTTACATACAACACGCAGTCATCTGGGCCATGAATGGGATTTAACACTCTCCTAACTAGAGAACCCCAAGACCGATCGCCTTTAAGTTTACATAATTTCCAACTACCTGTTTCACCAACAGGCACCAACGCTTCTATGACAATTTCATATTTAGATGAGTCGATATTTAATATGTCCATTACTCGGGTCTTAAGATCCTCAAAATTAACTGCACTAAGATCATTCAATTCCATGTCTACACGATGACAGCTACATAGGTCATCTCCATGTGGTCCGTTTCTGATTACTTGTTCTCCGTGAAAAACATACACTATTCTTCTTTCTGACATTGTCTACGACAAAAATTTAAAATTAATCTTTACTCTGTGTATTTTTCACAAATTTCTAAAACAGATCTATACTCTAAACTAAATTTCTAAAGCAGATATGTATTTTCCACAAATTTCTAAAACATATCTATACTCTAAACTAAATTTTTAAAGCAAATATGTATTTTCCATAAATTTCTAAATAAGATCTATACTCTAAACTAAATTTCTAAAGCACATATATATTTTCGACAAATTTCTAAATCAAATCTATACTCTAAACTAAATTTCTAAAACAGATCTATACTCTAAACTAAATTTCTAAAGCAGATATGTATTTTCCACAAATTTCTAAATCAGATCTATACTCTAAACTAAATTTCTAAAACAGATCTATACTCTAAACTAAATTTCTAAAGCAGATATGTATTTTCCACAAATTTCTAAATCAGATTTATACTCTAAACTAAATTTCTAAAACAGATCTATACTCTAAACTAAATTTATAAAGTAGATATGTATTTTCCACAAATTTTTAAATCAGATCTATACTCTAAACTAAATTTTTAAAGCAGATATGTATTTAAACCTAATTTTTAAAACATATCTATATTACAAATTTATTTTCTGAAACAGATATATATTTTCAATGAATTTCTAAAACAGATCTATACTCTAAACTATATTTTTAAAACAGATATGCATTTAAAATTAATTTCTAAAATATATCTGCATTTTAAATTTTATTTCTAAAACTGATATGTATTTAAAACTAATTTCTAAAACAGATTTAATTAGATAATTTTAAAAAACTTACCTCCTCTTCTTCCTCTTCTTCTTCTCCTCCTCCTCCTCCTCCTCCTCCTCTCCTCTTCTCTTCTCTCTTTTCCTTCCCTTTCCTCCTCCTCTCCTCTCTTCTTTTTTTTGAAACCGAATGAATTTTTCCTCCCTCTGTCGCCACCGCTTGGGATTATATATCCCCCTAAATCGCCAACCTGGCTGGCGACAGAGGATGCGGAAAAGTTAGTCGCCAGCCAGGCTGGCAACTTAGGGTTTTCAGTGCTAAGTCGCCAGTCCGGCTGGCGACTATGGTCATTTTTACAATTTTATTTTCTTTTGTGTTTTTTGTGAAATTATTTTTTTATTTTGGGTTTACTATACGAAAAATTCCAAAAAAAAAAAAAAGCCATTTTTGCTCATTCTCTTGTCTGAGTATAGTGGCGTTGCCCTGCCGATCTTGACGGGGGCACGGGCAATGTTGACGGCTTGGGCAATAGATATTACAAGTGGGGAGGATAGGAAGTGAAAGAACAACAAAAAAAAAACCAACATAAGAACACTCATTACATGTCTTAATCAACGCTATTAGTGTAGATTGTTATCTAGTGGTCTTTTTTAGCTTTTTCTTGTTTTGGAGTGGTATTTTTGAAATATGATTTTTTTTTTTTTTGGAAGACCCTTGTCACAGTTCCCTCTAACTAGAAAACACAACACCAAGTGTCCTAAAATAGAAGAAAAAAAAAAACAGAAGCATGGAGAGCCCTGTTCCTTTGGATACACCACTGAAGTCCTAGACTTATACATCAAAATGTGTTGCAAAACTATTCTTGACGAGGATATACAACCCTCTCTAAACAAATAATACATGAAACTTATGTGAGAATTGTCCATACCTGAGAAGTGAGAACCCAACTCATAACCACTAAATTAGTTGATATGTACTTATCCAACCATTGAGAAACGGCTCATCGTCATGTCCACGATCCTCATATGGAATCCTTCCCTCCATGTATGGATCAGGCCACGCCGTAGCAGTTAATTTGTTATTCATGACCAGCCAGCCAACTTGCATGCTTCTATCTTTCGTGACGCAACGCGCGCATAGTTCTGGTGCCATCCACTGTATCCGTGGACGCGGCTTAGCAATGCAGCGATTAGAAAGCATAAAAGGAGCTCAGTCTCTACCAAACCAACAGACAAGAGCATGAGACACTGGTGAGCAAGACCATACCCACCGCCAGCTACGGCGCGGACGGCGTGTACCGCTCGTTCCGTCCGGCTGTGCCCATCCCGTCCGACCCCGGTCCCTGACCGACCACATCTTCCGCTGCACGGCCTCCTGCCCCTCCGCTCTCGTGCTGGCCGACGCGGCTTCCAGCCGCTCCCTCACATTCACCGCCCTCCGCTACGCAGTCCTCACCACCACCGCCGCTCTCTCCTCCCGCGCCTCCGTCCGTCAGGGCGACGTCGTCCTGTTTGTCGCACCAAACTGCCTGCTCTCCCAGTCTCATTACTCGCCGTCGCTGCCCTCGGTGCGGTGACCACCACGGCCAACCCCGTCTATACCGCCAGCGAGATCGCCAGGCAGGTCTCCGACGCCCGCCCCAAGCTCGTCATCACCGTGTCCAACTTCCTGCCCAAGATCGCTTTTCGCCAGCTCCCCACCATCCTCCTCGACGCCGCCGACGCGTCCACCACCCGCATTCATTCGGACGCCAGCATCACATTCTACTCCGACCTCATCGTCGGCGTGCAAGAAACCGAGTACCGCCGCCCGAAGATCAAACAGCGCGACACGGCCGCACTTCTTTTCTCCTCAGGCACCACGGGGACCAGCAAGGGCGTCATCCACACGCACCACAACTTCATAGCGGCGGCAGTGCTCCTGACGGCGGACCAGGACGCGCGCGGAGAGGGACAGAACGTGTTCCTCAGCTCCCTGCCCATGTTTCACGTCTTCGGGCTGTCCGTCATTGCCATCGGGAAGCTGTAGCGCAGCAACGCCGTCATCGTCATGTCGCGGTATGACATGGACTCGGTGATGGCCGCCGTCCAGCGCCACCGCGCGACGCACCTGTTCAGCGTGCCGCCCGTCATGCTCGCGTTGGCCAAGCACGTGAGGGCCAGGAATAACGACGACAGCTCGCTCAAGCTCATCGGCTCCGGAGCCCCGCGTCTCGGCAAGGACGTCATGGAGGTCGTGGCCAAGAACTTCCCGGACGCCCAGATTATTCAGGTGAGTTCGTGCTTGCGCTTGTACAGTTGTCTTGGTTACTGTGCTACTTGCGCATCTTACAATTCTCTTGGTTACTGTACTGATAAATTGCTTGAGACTTTGAGTGAACTTAAAAGGTTACTCTTCTTTTTTTTTTTTTTTACTCTAATTTTAGGTTTTTTATGATCTCGTGGGTAAAGTTTTTGATATCTTTTAATTATATATCAACAACAACAACACAGTAGTATAAAAATAAGTTTGATGATAAATCTAATAATATTATCTTCTTGTTATTAATCTTGATTAATATTTTTATATATTAATAATCAAAATTTAAAATATTTGACTTACACCTATATCAAAATAAAATACAGCAGTACCTTTTTCCCACAAGCTACTAAGATATGTTTTGGGTGAGAAAAAGATGGCAAACTTTTCGATTTTTTATATAAATAGTTGTTTAAAAAAACCAATTTAGTCTTTTGATTTTATAAATCGAAGTCAAAACAGGTCGTATTATTAAAATTTTGATTTAAATATATGAAATGACGTATGTTTGTCAGTGGCATGGTGGACTAAATCTCTTTAATTTTTGTATAGCAGGGGGCACATCTCATCCATCCAAATGACCCCACATAATATCATTTTCTTGCTGTATTTATTAGACTAACGCCAACGCGGGCAGCGATAAAAATCAATTTTTTTTGTGACTGATGAGAGAAAAAGATGCCTCGCGATGCTGTGGACTTTTTTATTTTTTTCTCAATTTTTGTGTAATTAAATTATATGTAATTTTTATTTATTGATTTATATATTAATCTAATTCAAATTAGATTTTTATTATATTTAAAAAATTATAAGTCTTTAAATTATCTTTATATAGATTTTAAACATCAATTATATTCGATTTTGATATTAAAAATTATTTATGTTTCATACATTTTTATATTAAAGTGGTAGATGTTTCATATAAAATATATCAAAAATATTTTTCTAGAACACCTGATTAGACACTGATATATTGGTCTTAGTCTTAGAATATGCTCAAGATGGTCACACTTGAATCTAGAGGTCAGTCTGACGTTTGCAACCTCGCAACGATCCCATGCTATTCCAAATGGAGTGATCCACAGAAGCGCAAGACGTGTGTAATCCGTGACCTGGGATATAACATATTGTATAGCGGAAACACACTGCGTAGGGCCGCCGTCCAACCAACAGAATTCAAGGCAAACTACTCAAATTAGATTCGAGTTTTGATTTAGTTTGTTTGAGTTTAAGTTCAAAATCAAACTCAAGTTCAACTTGAACAAAGTTCTGATATATTTGAGTTCGATAAGAATTTAAATTTAACAAGAATGGAGTATAATTTGAGCTTGAGTTCAAACTCATTGAAATTGAATTTGAGTTCAAAGTTAAACTCGAATGAGATGGAGAATAATTTAAAATTCAGATGGACGGAGTCTAAACTCGAGTACTTAGCTCAATTTAAATTTGGTTCGATTCAAACTTGGCTTATATACATCCATTTATGTCTATTAGAATGGAGCTAAATTTGAATTAGTGTTCGAGTTCAGTATTAAGTTGAAGTTTAATTTAGATTGAGCTCGAACTAAATCTGGATTCGAGTCAAACTCAATAACTCGCGAACTCAAACTATTTTAATATCACTAAGATATGTGGTAGTTAGAACTATCCGTGAACATGCAATATGTCACCAAATGGGTTCATACTGAAGTGGGTTGCTTTGCGTGGAGTAATTTTTCTAAAGAGAGATCCAAGATTGCTTTGTACAACTCTAGATTAGTCAACCCATGTGTCTATCCTTACCTAACGGCACGAACGTGGACAAGTTGTCCTTACCGCGACGTGAGGAGCTCAACGTGAGGAGTTCTGTACCGCGATGCACACACACAAAACCCACAGCCAACCATATCGTTGGGCCAAGAGAGAAGCAACCGGAGCTCACCACAACTCTCCCCGTGCCGCCCTCGGACAAACACCTTGGACACATCCACCCCCACCGAAGCAGGAGACAAGCGCGCGAGACAATGGCGAGCAAGGCCGTGCCAAGCGCCGGCTACGGCCCGGACGGCGTGTACCGCTCTCTCCGTCCGGCGGCGCCCATCGCTTCCGACCCCCGCCTCTCCCTGACCGACCTCATCTTCCGCCGGGCGGCTGTCTGCCCGTCCGCGCTCGCGCTGGCCGACGCGGCCTCCGGCCTCGCCCTCACGTTCGCGGACCTCCGCTCCGCCATCCTCACCACCGCGGTGGGGCTCTCCTCCCGCGCCCGCGTCGGCCAGGGCGACGTCGTGCTTATCCTTGCCCCCAACTGCCTGCTCTACCCCGTTTCCTTCCTCGCCATTGCCGCCCTTGGCGCCGTCGCCACCACGGCCAATCCCCTCTACACCGTCGGTGAGATCGCAAAGCAGGCCGCCGACGCCCGTGCCAAGCTCGTCATCACCGTGCCCGAACTTCTGCCCAAGATCGCCTCCCTCCGCCTCCCCGTCATCCTCCTTGAAGCTGATGCGGCCACTAAGAGCGTAACTTCCGACGCCAACATCACACTGTACGCGGACCTCGTCGCCGGCGTGCAAGAAACCGAGTATCGCCGCCCGGTGATCAAACAAACCGACACGGCCGCACTTCTTTACTCCTCGGGCACCACGGGGGCCAGCAAAGGTGTCATCCTGACGCACCGCAACTTCATTGCGGCGGCAACGATGGTGACGTCCGACCAGGACGATCGCGGGGAGGGGCCGAACGTGTTCCTCTGCTTCCTGCCCATGTTCCACATCTTCGGGTTGTCCTTAATCGCCTTCGGGCAGATGCAGCGCGGCAACGCCGTCGTTGTCATGTCGGGGTTCGACATGGGCTCGGTCATGGACGCCGTCCAGCGCCACCACGTGACGCACATCTTCTGCGTGCCGCCTATCATGATCGCGCTGGCGAAGCACGGGAGGGTCGGGAAGTACGATCTCAGCTCGCTCAGGTTCATCGGCTCCGGCGCCGCGCCGCTCGGCAAGGATGTCATGGATGTGGTGGCCAAGAACTTCCCGGACGCCGAGATTGTTCAGGTGATTGCGTGCTCATCCTTGCGCTTGTGCAATTTTCTTATTGCGCTGATGAATCATTGGAGCGAACTTTAAAGAAGTGCTCTTTGACATGGAACTGTAGAGATCTGTTTGGATTAGAAAAGATGCAAAGTTTTCACCTTTTTCGTTGTGGGGACTTCTCTTTGCTGTCTTTTTGCTTAAAAGTTGGAATTAGGCGACAAGAAGTTCAATTTTTTTTTTCGTGGTACCACCTTTCATAATATAATGATGATTTTGCTGATGTCTTTGTCGATTTGATTTTGGTACTCGAATCCTAAAACCGGAAAAACTTCTATTTTGCTTAGGAAGATTCGATTTTTCTTTTCCATTTTTGTTTGCAAATGTAACTTGACCAATACACAAGATGGTCAGATTTGAATTTTTTTTCTTAGGATTGAATTTTGCTTTCTTTGTATTGAAGCTTGATTAGCTGGCACTATAGACATCTTTCATATAGTCTGAAGGTCAGTCAGATATCAGCTAGTTTGCAATGATTTCAAATATCATGGAAGTACACCGCATATAGTTTAACATATAGTTTAATGCCTAACTCAACACTGTTGTGTGAATGGATGTGGGGTTATTAACAATTTATTTATGAATCTAGCAAGTGATCTTTGCTATTAAATGACTCCGTCAGATCCGATCTGCAACAATTTCTTTGTTTGCTGGCCTCATCACTCTTTCTCAGATCAGTAGAATTCAATGAATGCTCAGCTCAGGCGAGCTTTCATTGGTTTGCCTGTGGATCTTCAGGGATCAATTTGTTATTTATACATGGCTTACATGCTACTATTGGAGCTGATTAGGAAAAGGTGCCTAACGAAAAATGGCAAGTGATATAGAGGATATGTGGTCCACATGCCAACAAGTCTGAATAATGTCTGGTATTATGGTAGTGTGGTTTTCCTGAAAAGATAGCATGTGTGGTCCACACGCAAGGCTAATCAATATTTTGTGTGCAATAACAATTTAAGCTAAGGCTTGTCTTCTTAGATGTAGTTGTAATGAGGCTGCACACTTACATGCTAAGCAAACTATAGATCATGTACCAACTAATTGTAGCCTCAAATGGTGTAACTTCTTGATTGAATCAGAACCATCATGCAGTATTGTGGCAATACATTCTAAACTAATTTAACTATCAGAGACTCAGTTGCTACAGGGTTGAAACAGTCAATTTTTTGGTTTTGTTGGCATTCTTTTCCTTTGTAGCTCTACCTATTGATTCAATAACTAAGTTCTATTTTGAAAAGAAGTTCAATAACTAATCTTAAGCAGTATATCACATAACCTTATGTGATGACATATTTGTTGAATACAAAAGTTTATCTTGCTCTGATGTATATTCCTCATAAGCTGTTTGGAAATTTCATATTGTTGTTTAGTTCTAACTTTTGGACTTAATTTCGACAATAGTATGCTTTTGAGCATATACCCTATTTCTACTGATAATTTCTGCAATTCTATTTTATTTTGATGGCTAGATATGCATGTCAATATCTCTTTACCATTTGAGTTGACAATTCCACAACCTAATAGCAGTCCTCATATCTATATAATTTGGAATCTTTGTCAAAAATTGCTCTTGCCCCCTTGATGGATTGTAGCATTATGTTGTTTAACATGTTTTCTTGCAGGGTTATGGTATGACTGAGACCTGTGGGATCATATCGCTCGAGTACCCGGAACAGCAGCAGGTTCGCGAATTTGGGTCAACTGGAACACTTGTCTCAGGAGTTGAAGCAAAGATTGTCCGTGTGGAGACACTAAAACATCTGCCACCCAATCAAGTTGGAGAAATTTGTGTTCAGGGACCAAACATAATGCAAGGTCAAATTTCAATTGTGGACATTGTCGTCTTATTCTCTGTCACTGTGTTCTCAGTTCAAATTGGAAGTTTATTCAAAAGACAAGATCACTCATCTATTTCCTGGTCAACCGTTACATGATACTAAGTTCAACCTGATGATATTAAGTTCCTGTACTTTTCATAAGATATGCAGCTGCTGCATCCCTGTTTAAATTCCCCATAAGTGAATTTAAGTGACGTGACCTGACAATAATATTATACTAGTCCTACAGTTTTGCACAAAGCTGAAACAATGTCTCCTAACTTGATATGGCATGGTTGGTGATTTTTAATGTTGAACTTAGAAGCTGCTGAGTCACTTGAAGGATGTAGAATGAACATGAACCAACACCACCGTTTTAGCTCTTTTAGTTTCCAATAAGAAAAAAAAATGTTCTGGATCAATGAAGGGATTTGTTTAATGCATACTTTATCAGTATGGGCTTTTGTGTTACCTATTTTAAATTTTCAACTAGGTCATATCAGTTGTTGTTGCCCTATTTTGAGTGGCATATAACAAATTTTCCCTTGATGGTATTGCTGACCTTGATTTTTTCTTGTTTACTGCTGATGCACAACTTAATAAGGTCTAACATACCTCAAGCAAATACCTTTGTACGAAGAAGTTTTTATGTCAAAAGTCCCTGTCAGACATACTTCTATGTTATTTTTGCTGATGATAGGTCCAAAACTTTTCCAGTGTATTCTGTCCTGAACAGTTGAATGGCAAATAGTTTTCCTCCAAATTCGTTTTAGTATGTCATTTTTCTTACTTGTTTGGGTGGATCATAGGGTATTTCAACAACGTGCAAGCTACTGAATTTACAATCAAACAAGGGTGGTTGCACACTGGTGATCTTGGATACTTTGATGAAAGAGGGCAGCTTTTTGTTGTCGATAGACTCAAAGAGCTGATTAAGTACAAAGGTTTCCAGGTAAAGATTTGCTGGTCTTTTGGACAAGTATTTTTGACTTTTTGCAGTTAGTTTGCTAAAATTTTGTAATGAGAACTCTTATTTTAAGCACACTCTGCCTTATTTACAGAAACCACTAATTTTTCTTGATTTTACCAATAGATTGCTCCTGCTGAGCTTGAAGGACTACTTCTATCTCATCCTGATATTCTTGATGCTGTTGTTATCCCGTAAGTCGAACCACCTAAATTAGGAGCTTCTAGCTGTTGCTCAGCGTGAAGTGTTGCTTCACTGACATGTTTTAATCCTTTTGGTCTGCTTTACTATATGTTAATGTGGAACTCGACCTGTTTCCTAGGTTTCCTGATGCTGAAGCAGGGGAAGTCCCTATTGCCTATGTTGTGCGGTCCCCTGAGAGCTCGTTGACTGAAATTGATGTCCAGAAATTTATTGAAAAGCAGGTGAGTCTGTCTAGGATCCTTGACTTACCAACAACGTACATATTGGAACAAATTAGAACAGGGTACTTAACAACAACGTACCACTTCAATTCAATGAAGCATTTGACAACATCACTTGGTGTTCATTAATACTAATAACACTTTTGTGTTTGTCTGCCACCTGTATATACTGTTCATTTTTGGCATTGATGTTTGACATGCTTTGTCAGTAGCCTAGAGTTACACACGTATCAATACCAATATATTGTCAAAAGAAACTAAAAACTATAAGCATCTAGGATGCATCATACTGCACTCGCATTTGACAATAAGCTTTGTTAGTAACATGATTTCGAGAGTTATGCATGCACATCAGCACACATTAATAGTCAATACCAATATACTGTCAAAGAAAGGAAAAGTCAATTAGAATGTGGGAGGCATCAAGCTACACTCACAGTTGAAAGAAAAAAAGTTTTGTTGGTAGTATGATTTCGAGAGTTACACACGTCAATACCATTATATTATTAAATGAAGGAAAAGCCACCGAATATGTAGGATGCACCATACTGCGCTCACAATTGACAAAATTCTTAGCCTGTCTCTTAATCTTCAAGACCAAAGATGGCAAGTACCTTAGGTTAGCACAGAGCATTTGTTAACGTTAATTGAACAATACTTTATGCATCTTGGTATGAGTACTATTTATGTGCAGTGACCCTGTAAACAGCATGTTCCATATATTTTGCGTCAACTGCCTACCCCTTCTCATACACTTCTCACTTTGTTCATGAACTATATTTACAGGTCGCACCATACAAACGATTGAGAAGGGTTACCTTTGTGGACAGCGTGCCGAAATCTGCTTCAGGAAAGATCTTGAGAAGAGAACTCATCGCCAAACTTAGATCCTCCAAGTTATAGGAAACCAAATTACTAGTCAGTCTTGCTGCTCACTTCATGGTTTTCACTAGATGCGGCCATTGCTTTTGCTTCTATTTTAGATTGTTCCCTCCTCCATTGCTGCTCAATTTCAGATAGATAAGATTGTCCCCTGCTAAATTTGAACTCTGAATCACGTCCATTGAATGCTGTAAAGGCTTGCATATAATTGAGTAGACCTTGCAAACTGTGGCTTCGAAAAAGAATAACAGCAGGAGAGGACCCTACTGTGAATATATCAAATAGTTAAAATATGTGGAGGGGTTGAAATTGTGGCTTATAATCTGTGCACCAAGATGGAATAAATATGCATGCAATACTGATTGTTGTGTTCATGTTATACATTATGCATGGCACCGTATCTGTTGCAGTCCACTGTTTAATGTTACAGGAAATTATAACCTGAGACGAAGACATACTCACGTGAGATCCTAACTAGAGTCATTTGATTGTGATCTATTAGGTGGATCATGATCTAATGATCCAATGACTTCAATTAAGTCTCACAAACGTGGGGATCCTCACAAATGTTACTTTCTACATCCATCGCAATACAAGTGATGACGAGCGCCAGAAAATTGAGCTGCTGGCATGCGTGTGAAGGAAGTATTTTATGAAATCATATAAGTTGTTATGAACATTGACCGACTTGCATGTAGAGTGAACTTTGAAAGGACTAATCTGTCAGTGAGTGTTCACAAGACTCCGTGTATCAATCTCGCTATTGGCAAAATATATTACTGCCCGCTAATCAGTAATATGTCAAACAAATAAAGGATAAAGCTTACATTGAAAACTGTAAAATCCAGCAAGGAATTAATCCAAAGTGGATACAGTCACTGAGACCTACTGTTCTGAGGCCTACTGTTAATACAAGTAATGCCGTGTATGAACAAATAGTTGATGGTTTATCCTGAAGCTCCCAAGTATAGATTAGTGGGGTGTTTGTCCGAGTTTAATTTAGTTTTGTTGGTCAAAACAGGCTCAAGTTGTGGCCGAACACCTTCCAATTGTCTTCTCTCTACACAACTCTAAGTAGATAAGCAATGTTTTGCTATTTGACCTTTTGGGATTAGAAATAAGTCATAAGTCTTATAAACTGACTTATTTGATAAATTCAAATTCGGCCAAACACGCTCTATCACCCTCTACCACTGCTGCTGCTGCTGCTGCTATTTCGGGTGTTAATTGTCAGTTGTGAATTGAACTCGTGTTGCGGATGCTGCCTGCGAGTCTCGCCAGTTCTGCATACCACAGATTGGTGGTATGTTCTGGTTGCCTTGATTTGAATGTTGAACTATATTCTGCATACCATATACCTGATTAACCCCATACTCAGTTGTCAATCCAGTTCCTGCAAAATATGCAAACCATTACTTCAAATTTGAAAGAAAGAAAGGCAGAAACAAGAGGTGCTGAATTGATGGTACAGTCTTGAGTACACTACCTGAATATGATGAGTTCATCACCATCATGCCTGGCATTGCCCCTCCAATGGAGGGAGAAACAGCTGCGGATGGTGAGAGAAGAGGCGCAAACATACCGATTTGTTGTTTCGGAATGTGCATGCTCCCTCCGTACATGTTGCGGCGCTTGAAACGGTGTGTTTCTTTAGGGAGAGTTATCAAGGTAAGGAGCCTGACATCACTGTACATTAACTTTCCATAACTCTTCTCTAAGGTCCCCTTCTTGATCACAAGATGAATATACCTGAGGAGACATTTGGACTAAACTTTATAATTATGAACACTCTGTAAACCACAGAAGAACAATAACAATTGAATTATCAGCAATGCAATGTGAAGCCCTACACACTGTTGTAAATTCACAAGAAAGAAGATATATAGATATCTATTCTAAGATGATGGAATGGCTAAATGCTTACCTTGCTTCAGAAAGACGGAATTCTGTATCCTCGCACTCTTCCCAGGTATGAAACATTCCTCTGAGCGGCTTATCAGCACGGTACGATTTCGGCGAACATTTAACCTGTACAATTGATGCACTGAGTGTATATTGCAGCCATCGACAAGAATGTAAGCCCAGTGCTAAGGAATTAAAGAAATCTAAACCTCAATGGTCAAGGTTTGGAATCTTTCATTGTTGAAACATGCGCGCATGGTCTTAATGTCTGCCCAGGGGATATCAATCCTCTTGCTTTCGCTGTCTCGGCACAGTTGGCACACAATTTTTTTGGTCAGGTAACAGAATTTGGCAAAAATTTTGAGCCCATCCTTTCCTTCAAGGAACTACATTCCCATAACAAAGTATTATAAGTATTAAAGTTAATGTATTGTATGCAATTGCAAACTGCTGTCGAAAACTGCCACTTGCATAGTTGCATTACCGTTCGATTGCCGACCTGTAGTTCAAGCAGAGGCAATATGGCGGGCCTTCTCCGGCCGTTCCCTTCCCCGTGCTGATCCTTCGCTGCTTTGAGCTCCTTCATCCTGCCCCGATAATCCAGGTCGCGGTAAACGGTGGAGTCTCTGTAACGTGCTCGTGCCAGCCCGACGAACTGCAGGAAAGAATCGCTCATATCCAGCTTCAGATTCTCCGACAACGGCTCGCTCGACGATGTCTTCGCAACCGAGGACTTGATATTGTTGCCCTGCAGAATTCTTGGCATAAGTCACCACCAATCTGGCAATGAACCTATTTGATCATGCAATATTGCATGCAAAGGAAAAGCAAGTAGTAAAGAACCTGCATCTCGCCTCCAGCGGCGGCGCTGCCATGCTCGGAGCCGGCCGTCATACCGAGGGGAGAAAATTTACACCGATCGAAAAGCGTGTACCAACAAACCCTAGAGATTATGTGAGTAACAACAAACAAATTTAACCGAGACTAATCCAAGAACTAGCGAATTAAGAGAAAGTCGGAACTAATCCAATCAGGAATTTCCAAGCCTCTAAAGAGAAGTAGACGATATGGGAGGATATAGCTGCACTAACGAGTTGGGTGGAGTATGCGGCTGTGGTCGGGAAGATATAAGAGCACGCGCGCGGGAGTTCTGTTATACGGGAAGACTCCATTGTTGCTAGGAGTCGTGGGGAAGTCCAACAACCCAAACTAACTCTCGCGCGCTAGCTCCTGGCGGTTTACAACTTAACCATAGGTTGGAGACTTTTAGACAGCGCTGTCTTTGGTTCGGCAACTTAGCACAAAAAATTTGTATTCTTTTTAGAACCGGAGTGGTTTCCGGTTCATGCTGGTTCCGGCAAGGAATCGATCAGTTCCAGCATTTTTACACAAGCACATAAAATCGGTCATAATCCATGGTAAAATTTGTCTAGGATTAAGTATCCCCTCCTTGGATCTTTGCCATCTAAGACAAAAGACAGAAATATATTTTTTCTATCATCTTAACTGTTCAATTGAAACTTAAATAGTTTAGATTGATATAGAGAAAAATTGGTAACCTTCGAGAAATAAAAAGAAAGTATCTTTTGGTTTTAAAAGACATATGATGTCAATTCCCCTAACCGGTGGGTTCTATTGAGTTTTGGAACCTTAATCCTCTTTTATTTCTCACATCTAATCTTATCTTGAATCTACATCTACCTATATTTTATATTTTTTTTATAAAAAAAAACTATTCTCATAGAAGCCTAACAATTCGTGCCTAACCCAGACCTGCAGCCCATAGAGCCATATTAGGTTTTTGAGTCTGTGGCTAATGACGTCTATGACTCAGTTCCAATCTAATTATGTTTTGCATGCCATGTAAAATTCATCAATTTAATCCGATATATGACTTAATCCTACTACTAATAGGGCTGGGCTTAGACCAAACTCACCTGATCAAGATGGAACTAGGCTTTCTGGTGTTCCTTCCCAGTCCTAGATTAAGTCCACCATTTGCATACTGCTTTTAGGTATTGTAAGTATTGCTATGCATGGACACACGTTCTGATAAGTGTCTTGACTTTTAGCTCATGGGTTGCTTAAACCCTTTTTGTACAGCACTAAAAAGATATTGTTTACGTTATTATGCTATTTGACTATTAATTATTTCATTATAAACAATATATTAATCATATTTAATAATAAATACTATACATAAAATTATAATTTTACTCTGTTTCTTACAATTGTGCACGAACAATATATAAAAATAAATAAATAAAGGGAGCAAAGCACACGATGATACATGGCAAGCCATTAATACATTTTTATTCAGCACAGTCAGTCGGTAGAGATCATATAATAAGCCGGTGATCAACAGAATTGCCCAAAGAAGGAACAAGTGATCGATCCAAAATTATTAGTCGCCGTTAACATTTCACACAAGATTGCAATTAAAAGGCTAATAGCCGTAGTAGTACGCTGCTCAAAATCCTTGTTTAGATTACAAAACGAGTATAGAAAAAAGTGACGAAGTGTGAAGAACTGACAAGCCTCCCGGAGGCGCGCGGCCATGTATCGCGTCGCGCATGCACTAGTGCGTGCCCCTGGTCCTGTGGTGGCCACCGTGGCGTGCGGAGGACTGCCTCGTCTTGACGCCATCGTGGGCCGCATTTTTCTGCCCGCCGCCTTGGGCCGGCTTTTGCTGCGCGACGTCTTGGGCTGCCTTCGGCTGCGCGCCATCTTGGGCCTGCTTCTGCTGGGAGCCGCCTTGGGCCGGCTTCGGCTGCGTGCCGTCATTGGCCGCCTTATGCTGCGCGGCCTCCTCGATGTCGCCGGGGAGGAGCGAGTTGATCCGCGCGACGGAGGGGCCGACATGCTTCTGCGGGTTGTTGAAATCGGGGCACGACCGCCGGATCTCCCCGTCCTGTCCGACGAGGACGTTGACGTTGCTAAGCTTCACCAGGGCGCTGGCGAACTTGGCCATGAACTCCTCGGGCGGGCGTCTGGCCAGCTCCTGGATGATCGGCGACGTGCGCGAGTCAAGCGCCAGCAGGCGGTCGACAGTGAGCGGCACCTTCTTGGCCAGGACATTGTTGTAGTACTGGGCGTCGATGACGTACGGCGAGGTCTGGTCGAGGAAGATGGAGCCGTCCTCCTGGTTACGGCCGCCGCACTGCTTGGTGGCGTTGGTTTGGTAGTCCGCGTCCATGGGCACGACGTCGGGCTCGAGGAAGAAGCACTTGACGGAGCCGACGGAATGGCCGCCGCCTAGGAGCACGAGCATCTCCTCGTAGGTGAAGCCCTTGGCGGCGAACTCCTCTAGAAGCTTGGGGATGGGGATGTCGGGGCCCGGCAGGTTGTCGCCGTCCTCGCGGTTGGAGACGAGCGAATCGCGTCGGCCCGTGCCTATCTCATAGGCGGGGCCGCCGGCCAGACGCACGGCGTCGCGGGTGGCGAGCGCTAGGATGTCCGCGCACGACACGGTGAGGGGGCACCGCTTCTCCAGCTCCGCCTTGGCCTCGTCGATGATCTCGTACCCGCGCACGGACAAGTTCGGCCCAGATTCCTTCTCGGTGGCCTGGCTTGACAGCGGGTCGATCAGAATCGATCCATCACAACCCTACGTAAGTAAAGGAAGAAAAAAATGTAAATGACTTTACTTTGTAGGAGTATTATGTATTATTTCAAACATAATCATGACATAGCGTCGGAGCAGCTATAGTGGAGGTGTAACTGCACACCGCGTGTAACCCGTTGCATCAAAACCAATGCTCGATATCAACCCTACGTAGGAACTGGTATACGCACTCGACCTCATTTTTGTCACTCCTCATAATGCTTGACTTGAGATGTCTTTTGCACGGTATTGATCAAATAGTCCAAAATAGATGCAATTCCCTATCTGAAGCACCTCCAGTGCAACGGATCCTCTTCCCCATAACACTCCCGACCAACTAACTAGGAAGCTCTACATTTGGGCCATTGGATGATCTATGATAGATGTTAGGAAAATACTTCTATACTCCAGAAAAGGAGAAACGAAATAGATTCCAAAGCAAATGCAAAGTTGATGGGATGGTCTGCACCAGTCACTCCTGAAGGACTAGGGTTGTATGTTTGTTTTTTTATGTGTTAATCTGATTTCTCTTTTCCTTTCTATATACCATAAAGAAAGGAACATAAAAGTCAAGTAGAGAAAGCACAGGCAAGTCAAACTCCTCCTTGAGATGTTATGTTGTGATAATGTGACAATTTACTTTTGACAGATGGGTGTTGTTACGTTTGCGAAGCAGTCGTGGAAGAACATGCGGAGGAGGGCGGGGGCTATGGAGGGGTCAGCCTTGAATTTCCCCTCGATGACGCCCCGGACGATGTTCTCGGCATCGGGGCACGTCCAGCGGTAGAACTCGTGGCTGAGCTGCGCCGAGGCCAGCGATGCGGCGGCCGGGAGGAGGACGAAGAAGACGAAGCGGCGATCCATCACGTTGGAAACCGGTGGTGGGGCGACCGCATGACCAATGCAACCGCTCTATATCTCGGTGCCGGTGGTGGTGCAGGAGGTTATTGCGATGCTGCGACCCGTTTGGGTCGTTTATATATTGCGTGCATGAAGTGATGGTCACAGGGCGAGGCTCCGAGCAGAGTGGCACGGCTCCGCGAAGAGAGGGCGCCATGGATGGTTGTTTCTTTCACGGTGTAAAAATAGCATTAGGAAGCTTCTATCTGTTCTGAGTTTTCTCTCAGTTTTTCTTGGCATGTTGCTGATCCTGGGTGTAATAATAGGAGAACATGCATGTCCCTGCTTTCTTTCTCTATCAGGGTGCGTAATAACATTAGGAGACATGTCGCTGTTGTTGTTAGGACTTGGGAGAGATGTTTTGTAAGGGAGGCAAGTTTCACAAGTACTATTGAGCTAATTCATATGGAAAATAGTGCAATTGAGATATTCTATTATCAACTTATGTGTAATAAAACCTCTTTATTTGAAATTGAATAAGATAAACTCTTATAGTATTCAAACAAGAACAATTAAACTCCTCAATCTAACTCTCCATTAAATATATTAAAATAATAATCACTGACATATAAACCTAACATATCGATGACTCAACATATTAGTTGAATTTACAGAAATTAATAGTAGAAAGGCTTCTAGGAGCAATTAGCTAAATTCATAGAAATTGATAATAGAAGAGTTTCCATTTCATATAAGTGGCCAACATATTGGCTCCCATTTGGATAGTGAAGGATTTTATTTACTATATTTTTAAGTAGAAGAACTTGATTACATAAACTGACAATAAAGAGCCTTCCATTGCTATTTATTCAAAAATAATATTAGACATTTTTCAGGCCTCAGGTGCGCTTTTGTTCTAACATAAACTAATAAATCAGGCAGAATCAAGTTTTTGCCCAGTGCATTTTTCCATCAGGCCGATCTCCAAATTTGACCTGGCTACAGACCAGTTGGCCTGATCCCAGTCTGGCGTTTCAACCGAATCATCCACAACACTACACTTCCATCCACAATATGCACTTGTTTGCTCGTGAAATGAAATGGAATAAGAAAATTTTCCTCAAACTCGAAATAGAAGACTATCATATAATCAAAAGCAAATTCTTCCAATACAAATATTTGCGCCTAATCTGAAATCAAATGCTTACTATTCTAAATGCTACACAATTACATTATGTCAATATTGCTTTACTGAACCATTAAAAAAAATAGATTAAGGCAGTTAGAAATTACTAGCACTTCAGGACTACTATAGGCCAGGATGTCCCTCACTCTACCTGATGCAAAGCTAAATCAGATCATACAACTTTCCCCATTTACAAGCCTTTACATAAAAAAAGAATAAAAAAGAAGTAATAAAACAAACAGCTAAGACAACATGGACAATGAACATAGATCTTAGCCGCTAATGCTCATGCTTGACGCGACCTTTCAGTATTCCTGGAATAGGGGGTGACCTTGGTAGTCTAGCGGTACTATTATTTGGCCTCACAGGTTGCGGCAATTGATGCACATAAATATTCGACGTGCTTGAGCACTCACCTCCATTCGAACTTGGCTCTTGAGTACAGTCATTTTGTTCTCTTCCACCAAACCTCATTGCTTTTAGTACATAAGAGTCATCATGCAACTCAAACGGGGTGCTGCATTTGAAGAAAGAAACATATCAGAAAATAATGGTACAAGACCTTATGATACTTATTAAGAACCAACTAATCAGAATACATGTTATGTTGAGATCCTTTCTTTCAAGAAAACTCATTTTATGGAGGATTGGAAATTGCAGTTGGAATACATACTACAGAAAAAGTCAAACAGAGCCAATGCAAATGTACATTTTAATTAGTTGGGGGAATTGAATTGGTGTGCATCCAAAGTTTCTATATTGCACAACTGCCCATCCAAAATGAAAGACTACATAAATGCACATCCAAAAGTGTGATAGCTAGTTTCCATGCTCCTCATTGAAAAACCGTGAGGATTTAATTATAATAGTACTCAGTTTAGTCCTTAAGAACATAATTGAGTAATTGACTAATGTGGTTAGCTAAGTTTTTTGGGTTAAACCAAAAATACTCTTGTGGTGAGGAATGGAATGGGGGTACGAGCGGGTCTATGGAGCAACTTGAACGGGGATACATCCAGTACGAACAGCTGAACAGCTCATTTGGTTTAGTTTTTCCTCCAGTGCAAAAGAGAGGTGACATGGTAAATTCCTGACTTGGTAGTATAACAATGTCAAAATAAATTGCTAACTAGTGTTAAATATGTTTAGGGGCATGATAATGCCTTGTAAAACTTTAGGATGGACATTTGTGTAGTTTTTACTATTAGATGGCCATTTGTGCAATACAGGAACTTTGTCTGGGCATGTGTTCAATTTCCTTTTTGAATTCTGAGGCCAAAAGTGCAGCATATCGATAGTAGTTGCATCTGGTCCTAACTCAAAAAGTATTTCAGTGGCACCCTCCAGATAGAATTAAAGCCTGGTTTCAATGTTTTATCAAAGTTACAAGCCACCTGTAAATAGAGATAAAAAAAATCTGACCACACTGGCCAAGCAAAACAATTTTCATGTTCAAGAACACATGGAAATGAAGGTTAAAAAATGCACAAATTTGCAAATTCTTCAAAACAGAAAAAGGATGCAAGTAAGATAAGAGGTCCTCCTACCAGTAAACTTTTCAAAGCCAAGAACAATCACCATCAAATTATAACAAATGAAAGATGAGACATGCAATGCCACTCCAAAATTGTAAGGATTTAGCTAATTTGGTCAACTGTTTGTGTTCAGAGAGAGAAAAAAAAATAACATACAGAATTCTGCTGTCTTGCGTACCTATTGAAGTCAAAATGCACCAGCTGCATATCTTCTGATATCTCTACTTCTACAGTAGCATGAGGTCGTGTCTGCATGCAGAAGAAAAAGAAGAGACCCATGTTACTTACCCAAAATCACTTCCAAAAAGCTTTGCCAATGTTAACAAGGGATGAAGGGAAGATCAATACAGAAAGAGGTAGACATTCATGATCAACTTAAAAGAGCATTACGAAAAGAAAAATTAACAAGCTGATGAAATAACAAAGGAACGATGGACAGAGACTTCAAAAGTAATTCACCTGAACCAAGATAAATGGCAAGGCCACTCCACCTGAAGGAGCATTTCCTGAACCATATAGCTGCTCATTTCGTTGTACCAAGTTTTGCAGACCTACATACTTAAATGTACCCAAAAAAAGAGCCATGGTTATTATGCAGATCAAAAACTGAGATGAACTAACATGCAAATAAATAAAATAGAAGTGGCCTAGGTGTAATGTAAGAATGATCATGAAAAAATTTTATACTCAAGCATCAATCCTTAAGCAACAACCCTTTGTTCTATGCATACTTATTGTGACAATAATTTGTGAAAAAATGGATTCTTAATCTAAACCAGCACAGATCATAATATAAACAAAGTTTTAACTTCTAGGAAGCAAGGAACATCTTCTCATAAAAAAAATAGCACAGAGCAGTGGAATTCATATATGCACAATATTGGTGTGCAACTGGAGCACATATTTGATGAACTTATAGTGCATAGAAATAAATATGATTGTCAAATCAGATGGTCTTAGTTATCTTTCTCGAAATCCTCTACTCAATCAGAAAATCACAAAAAACGTAGCAAGACCAAAAAAATCTGGCTCTATTGAACAAACAAGCCATTGCTAAAAAATTTGAAAACATCCTCATCTTGTTCCAAAAATATTAGTATGTACCTTGCCGCATACTTTAAGATTATATATAAACAAGATACTAGACCACTGAAGCAAGAGCAAGTTTTGGACTTTGCTGCCATAGCCAGTACAACATCCCAGCCAAGTCAATGTGTTACCCTACCAAATATGCACCATGAGACACACAAGGGTACACCAACTAAGTGCTTCCTCATCAGCAAAAATGAAAAAAATAAAACAACTAGTATTGACTCCATGTTGCTATTGAAATAGCTGGACATAAAATTTTATTGAAATGCTCTTTTGTACCACTGGCACCTTGAAATGTGAAGTTTAAAGTACTGCAATTTGTCCCTTGTGGATTTGGGGGCATACCAAGTATATGAATCACCAGAGTTGCACTCTTCATCCAAATGTATAAATTAGAGGTGGGAAGGGAATATCTGAGGATTTCAATTGACATAACAAAGGAAAACAGATGAGATCATATCCTTACTTGGTCTTGTAACTCCTGCAAATATGCACTTTTCTTGTCAATCCTACCTTTCAGTCCCATAAGCTCTCCCTGAAAAAAGGGCATGAACTGATGAAAAAAACTGCCAAAAAGTATATGAAATGCCAATAAGCATAGGATGAGAAAAAAAAAACCTTCAATTCTTCAATATCATTTATACTAGTCCGAGGCAAGCCCTTCCACTGTATTTCCTTTTTATCTTTAGATATAATATCCATAGCCATCAGAACATTCAATGCATCATAAACCCTTCGTCGTATATTTTTCTCATCATATTGTTGCTGCATTTTTTTTCACATACAGTGAGCACATATTCAATTAAAAAAATAGTTGGTGCCAAGAAAGTCATATTTCTTAACTGCAGTGGGATTCTCAGGATCTGGCGATCCAATGTTATTATTGGGATCTGCAAACTCGGCTACAAGTTCATCTGCCACCTGACAAATACAGGCCAAAAGCATTAATTCTGAAATTTTGGTGACACCAATAAGAAAAGTCCAAATACATCACCATAAGAAAGTATGAGAGCTTTTTTTAAGACACATATACCAAGTTCATGCACCAAAAATGTGTCTACTTACACTATTCTATCACAAGAAGAAAAGATAACATTGACAGAGATAACAAAGCACTAACCTCGTTGTAGGTTGTTCTCCCTTTGCTTTCAACTTTCTCACAAACTGCAGAAGAACAAATGGAACACTTCATGACATCTATAATGTTAGCATTCGGTGGACCACTATTCACTGAACATGGACTTTTAAATGGAATAGTAAAACAGATGCACAATGTGATGGAAATAGAGAAGAAATATCAATTATGCTCAGACAGTATTTTGCATTTGAATTATGCTTCTTATAAACAGACGTGAAGATGACCCTCAAGAAGACAGTACTAGTAGGGAAAGGAAACTATTGAACTCACCTTTCATACTGAATTGGCGCAATCCCCGGCCACTTTTATCAGGACCAACTGCCCGTACTCCTCTCTTTTTCTTCTTGCTGCAATTATTTTTTTTAAAAAAAAACAGACAACTACCTATCAGGAGTGCACTAGTCACTGTAAAGGACTAGAGAGGCAACTAAAGGAAAAGATCAAGAAAACAAACTTAAGAAGTAGAAACCATTGCTATGGAAGATTAAGAACAAATTCATTTCATGTTCTTGTTATCTCCTTAGTTATGTCATCAGGTGATGGGCAACAATTTCCATTTTAATGATCAGAAGAAAATACAAAGGAACACATCTGGAGAAAGTTTCCATAGCCTACCTACAAGTAAGCAATAATCATAGACAGATCAACCAAACAGAGTAGCAAGCATGCTCATTAACTTCTAAGATGCAAAGTTCAATTATCTAGGAATAAAACACATGTGACTGCTGTTTGCTTGTTTATACTGAACTACTGATCAACATATGCACAATGAGCACCTGTAAGAAAAACTAGTTCACGTATCACTCCTCATTAATAAGGAATTCATCTAACTGTAACACAATCCAAAAGCCAAACATACAAGACGGAATCCTAAAAAATATCCCCTGGAATATCATAGTTGTACTGGCACATCAAAGTAAGAGCAATGTTAACTTCACCAAGCATGCATGCTGCAGTCCAAACTCCAAGCAACAATGGTCAAGTATCAGTCTTACTCTGTTCAGCACAGTACAATTTAGCAGCTCTGCACACTAACATAACTCCATGAGCGAATCCCCATAACATCCCCGTTTCAAGGCCAATTCACACTAATTCTGACTTAAACACAACCACACACCAATCAAATCTCGCGAAAGTACGAAGAACAAGCAAATGCAACTCCAAAAGCTTCTACTTGGCAACAGATGTGAACCAATGCACGCGCCAGGCGACAGATGGCCAAACTGACAGCTAAAGCAGAATTAATTCACAAACCTCGCGGCGGCCTGCGACGAGGGCGCGTCGTCGGCGTGGATGTCGAGGTTGTTGAGGCGGACGAAGGTGCTCTCACTAGCAGGTGTGGAGGACGCGGCCGCGGCCGCCCCCTTGCCGGTGGCGGTGGCGGGATGCTGCTCGCTGCGGCTGGACGGGGACCCGGCGCTCCCGCCGCTTGTGGAGGCGGAGTGGGCCCCGCCGGAGAGCGGCGGCGTGCCCCAGGACGATCGGGCCCCGGACGGCGGCGGCGGGCGAGGGAAGCTGGTGGTGCTGCGGCTGCCGCCGTCATCCGGGCCGTGGGCAGCGCCGGAGACCATGGAGGCCGAGATCGCGCGAATCGGGAGGTGGAATTGGTGGAGAGGAAGGGAGAAACCCTAAGTACTAAGAGGGAGATGGAGGGAGAGAAAGAAATAGTCGGGAGAGCGGGGAGAGACGGGAAGAAGCTATTTTTTTGTTTATTTGTTTGTTTTTTATTTTTAATTTGGGTTTTATGGAATTTTGGCGGTTTTTGGTATCCGGAAGTCCCAAGGATCGTGGATGTTCCTTCTTCATGCTGTGGGTATCTAACCGGGGGCAAATTAAAAAGGTTTTATCCGTAATTTTTTTTTCTTGTAAACATACATAAAGATGAGCATCCAATTTATTGGTCAATAAGTTCACTAATCTTCAATTATGATTTTCTAATAACTATATACCTTACTATTTATATCAATACAAATAGTAATGTGATATATTATGTCTTTTTTTTACATTTTTATTAGAGAAACAACTTATTTTTGCAACAATGTGAAATATTTTTCAATTGCTTCTTTCAATTTTGTTGTATATAGTATCGCAATCATTCAAATTTTTAACAGATAATATAATCTCAAATAAAAATTGTGCTAAAATCAATTTAAATTGATAGAGATAGATATAAACCAAACCAATTATATACTAAAGGACATTAAACCAATTCCATGTTTGATTCTGTAATTAGTTGCACTTGTTTTATTGAGATTTGTTATTGTCAATTGAAAGATTCTCCATGATTTGTACAGTGTAGATTAAGTTTATAATATTATAATTTGTAGTATAAAAATAACATGTTGTATCATATTATAATTGCAATGTGTATTCTACATGTAATGGTAGGAGTATTTCAACATGGATGTGTCATTAGTTTTGATTCAGTTGTTTATTTTATTTAAAATTTTTGAGAAATTATTCACATTTTTAATGGGTATTTTGTTCACTTGTTTTTAAAAAGAAAAAAAAACTTTACTTCTTATACAGGCGAACCGGCTAAATTGGTGGTCACTCGTAGAAACAAAAGACGGAGCAACATCAAGCCACTTTAATAGGTATTTTATTCACTTGTTTTTTATAAAGAAAAAGAAGACTTTGCTCTTTGGACAGGTGAGCCAGCTAAATTGTTGATCACTAACTCAGAAACAAAAGACGAGCAACGTCAAGTCATCAGCAAGATACTCGCGCTTTAATGGTTATTTTGTTCAGTTGGTTTTTAAAGAAAAAAGTTTTTAGAGTATGTTTGATTTGTTATTCTTGATAATTTTGTCAAAATTTAATTATGATTAAATTATGATATAATCAAATTTTGATAAAAATAAAAGTATTTGATTTGAGGCTAATGTTAGTCAAATTTTGATAATTGATGTGTTAAACTTTAGTGATAAAAAATTTTGCCTTTAAATTAGCCTATAAAATTAACATATATTGTCAAGACAAGAAAGATTAATCAAATTTTGAGTATAATCTAAATAATGATTAAATATTGAAAATATGAATAAAATTTGATAAGATAAAACGTGAAAACAAACTAAACATATCCTTACTAGCTAAATTGATGAACACTAACTTAGAAACAAAAAACGGAGCAACCCCAACCGATTGGCAAGATACTCGCTCCTCAGTCGAAGTGCAAGCCTGGCAAATTCATGAGCGACCGAATTACTCTTGCAATGAGCAACCAGCTGACACCACCTGACATCTCGTCGCTAACATAGTATGTATTCTACTTGTAATAGCAGTACATGCATGTGCCATTAATTTTGATTCGGCCATTTATTTTGCTCACTTTTTAAGGAATTGTTTTTTTTTCTTAAAAAATTAATTCAACATCACTCAAAAAATTATTAGTAAAATATCAGTCAAATGTTCGAGACCGATAAAATACACTTAAAATTTACAACATTTGTCTTTGTACTATTTTTAAGTTACGAAAATTAGTTTAGATTTTGTTGACCTCTTCGTCTTACTACTTCCTCCACGGCACTGCATTGTGGCCGGCGAGCCATGACAACGGCTTCGGTGCACCACGGCTGACTTGTCAGGACACCCACCTGCTCTGGTACAGCACAATGACCTCAACAAAAAGATGATGGTCGCGTTCCTGACTAGCTATGAAGCAATCCTCCGTTGTGATGACGTGCAGCACACACACACACCTCCATTGCTCTCACAACCACTGCTGAACAATCTTGTTAGAAGTTTTGCCGACTACCACCAATGAAAACAATGCAACGAATTTGAACGCCAACCCAAGAAAGATGAATTTTTGAACAGTAAAGTGCACCTGACCGGTTGGCAGGTCTTCCGATTGCAACCAGACTCAGCGATGCACTCCTGTAATAAATGGACCAAGGTAATGGCAAGCTCACACATTGGAAGGTCAATAATGTTTGGAGGAAAGATCAAAGAATATATGGTGCCGCAAATCAAGAAGATAACAATAAAGAGATGGATTTTTTGAGTTGCTCTACATTTTGGTCATCCTAGTCTCTCTTTGTTGGATGCAGGGCCGCCCGCCTAGCGGTAGTGGCATGTCCTATTTAAATGTGACGAATTATCCATTGGTGTGAGTCTGGTCAGCTAACAAGGGTAGAGACGACGGTGGTTAGTGGCTGTTTCAGCCAATTATGGCAACGTAGAGTCGTAGTCTTTGCAGCGGCGGTGATGAAGGAAGCAGGAAGACAGAGGAGGAGGAAGAAATTGAGAGCAAATTTAGAATTTAAAAGTTTTTTAAACAAAAGTCCTAACAAAAGTTATAGGAAATTTTAAAAATACTAATGGTGCAAGTTTTAAGTGGTATTTTACTAATTTGAAATATTTGAGTATTATTTTACTAATTTGAGATATTTGAATGATATTTTATTAAAATGATTTTTTTTTTGTGGTATTGAGCTAATTTTTTCTTTCTTTTGGTATTTTGTTCACTCATTGAAGTAGAGTCTCTGTGCAAAATTTACGATGATCATTAAGACGGGCCTCACTAGGCCATATCATAAGGACTATCAGACCCAAACTATCATTGGGTAGGACATCACATACGAAACACTTCATAGATATATTTGATTTATTGCAGTTATTTCAATGACATATGAGGCCATATTACTAGGGACCTGCTACACATTGAGAATTTGTCTGGGAGCAACCGTCAGATAATAGATGTATAACTTATTCCCCCACTAAAATGAGGCCCGCAGGCATGTGGGCTTTGTTGGGCCTTGGCTCAAAACATGATGGCATCCACCACAATTCCAGGAAAGAAGCTCACTGAAAAGTGGGTCCCATCGCTCTCACACATCTGCCTGCATATCGTCATGTGGCAACTAGCAACCATCGCCATCTAGATCAATACTTCGGCACTATTTGCACCGTACATGTAAGATTCAAGATGGAGTGACACGGTTGTGAGGTTAGGCTTTGATTTAAGATCATATCAATAAAAGATCGAGACAAATAAGAATGTTGGGCTAGTCAAATTTGAATCTGACTCAAATAAGAATGGGTAAGTTTGAATGGAGCACATTCAAAAATTTGTGTTGACTCAATCTCGATGAGGCTTATTAATGCTTTGAGTTCCCATATCAAGCATAGAAAAATCTCGACTTAACTCTAACCTTGAGTTGTCAGGTAAGGTCAGACCATGCCCGATCATATACTCTATTAGGCCAAGTGGACTAGTTTGGAATCATGGCTAGTGAGCATCATAAAAAGCTACAATTTTTTTCTCCCTTTTTAATTTCCGAATCAGGAGAATTGATGCTGAGAAGTAAATTATTGTTAATGATTTGGTAAATTCTGTTATGAAAATTGTTGGGGGAAAATATTAGCCATGCCAAAAATATCAACTGGGGACGGGAGAAGGATCTCCTCGTTCCCGGGCTCGTCCTCCGAGTGAGGGAGTGGCCTCACTCTCGAACCCGTCCTCTGAGCTAGGGAGTGGCCCCACTCTCGGACCCCGTCCTCCGGTTGAGGGAGTGGCCTCACTCCCGGACCCCGTCCTCCAGGTGAGAGAGTGGTCTCACTCCCGGAGCCCCTCCTCCAAGTGAGAGAGTGCCCCCCCTCCCGGACCCATCCTCCGGGCTAGGGAGTGGCCTCACTCTCGGGCTCGTCCTCCGAGTGAGGGAGTGGCCTCACTCCCGGACCCATCCCCCGGGCTAGGGAGTGACCCCACTCCTGAACCTGTCCTCCGGGTGAGGGAGTGGCCCCACTCCCGGACCCGTCCTCCGGGCTAGGGAGTGACCTCACTCCCGGACCCTCGTTCGGGTGTGGAAGTGGCTTTACTCTCGAATCTCGTCCCGGAGAAGCGGACACTGAATTTAAGGGTGGCCATGTGTCAAAGATCGGTGTCCCAGACCTTGCCAAAAGACCATCTAGCCCTCGATCCGATGGTTGTAGATAGGATAGTCTAGTAATTTGCATCTTTTGAGGTCTATATATACCCTTGTACTCCTCTCTTGTAACCCAAGATATTCATTTGACGCAATTCACAAAAATGAATAGGCGTGCTTTAGAGTCCTCTCTCCGGGAGAGAGCCCCCTAGCCGACGCTTGTCGGGAGCACGTCGACAGGACTAGGGCCTCCATTGTGGTCCGAACCTATATAAACCCTTGTGTCAATCTCTGATATTGTCCAACGTGGGGTGACCCGTCGCACGGTCAGTCCGTGTTGAGGAACACGTGTTACACACGTCTTCAAACTTACCGGGGAATTTTTTATACCACAACAAAAATTATACTCTTATAACTATAAAGTATATGTATAGAATATAGAGAATTAAGAGAACAAGAAAATGTTTTTTGCATATATATATTATTGTCATGTGTGTACAAAGAGTTTCTATTTATAGGTTAATATGTGCATATCAAAACACTAAGAAGATCAATAGCATTGGAGTTATAAGGATTTGACAATTGGGGGTTACCCAATTCATGGTATTAATGCATAATAGGTTACTAATTTTCATTGCATACTAGTGGATTATGCTGTTGATAGTGAAAGGGGTTACTATATTTATGTCATATAGGCTATGGACATCATATAGAGAATATTCATAACACTTCTCTTGGTATGTTCATTGCCTATAAATATGTATATTTCCTTAAAAATATTATCAAGAAAAACCCAATGGGAAAAATCATCATTAAGAAAAAACGAGTACATACATATCCATTCCCCCTAATGATCATATCAATTAAGTTCTTTAAGTTGGCGTAACCCAATATCATAAGTCAATTTCTTGAATGTTGTTGTAGGAAGTGTCTTGATAAAAAAAAAGTCTACTAAATTCTCACTCGAGTGAATTTGTTGAATGCTAGGATACCATTCTTTTGAAGATCATGAATAAAGAAGAAATTTGGTGAAATATGTTTCATGTTGTCTCCTTTGATATATCTTGCTCTCATTTGGGTGATGCATGCGGCATTGTCCTCATGTAAGATTGTGGGTGCTTCCTTCACTGAAATTAGGCCGCATGTTCTTCAAATATGTTGCATCACATCCCTTAACCAAACACATTCTTTGTTGGTTTCATGAACTTCCAAAATTTCTGCATGATTAGATGATGTTGCAACAATAGTCTGCTTCATTGAACGCCATGCAATAGCAGTACCACCACAAGTGAAAACATATCCAATTTGTGATTGACCATTACTAGGATCAGATAAATATCTTACATCTGCAAAACCAACTAGTCCTGTTTTAGATATGTTAGAAAAATATAAGCCCATGTCCTTTGTACCTTGAAGGTAACAAAGTATATATTTCACACAATTCCAATGTCTTCTTGTAGGATAAGAGTTGTATCTGGCTAATAACTTAATGGAAAATGATATATCCAGTCGTATATAAGTAGCGAGATACAATAGTACTCTTATAGAATTTAGCTATAGCACTTCAAAGTTAAGAATTTCCTCATCATTTATCGGGGTCAAAAAGGATCTTTGTTTACATCAAGTGACCTTACAACCTTTGGGATACTCAATGGATGTGCTTTATACATATAAGATTGTTTTAATATTTTATCTATATAAGTTGTTTGATGCACAAAAATTTCATCTTTAAGATGATAAATTTGCAATCCAAGACAAAATTTTGTTTTCCTAAGATCCTTCATTTCAAATTCTTTCTTCAAAGAATCAACTGCTTAAGAAAACTCTTCAGTGTTTCCAATTAAATTTAAGCCATCAACATACACAGCAATGATCACAAATTCAAATCCATATCTTTTTATAAAAATATAAAATTTTTTAAGATAACCCAATTAAAAAATTAATTTCAAAAATAGCCTACTACAAAAAAATTTGCAAAACTGACCTTTAGTCACTAACTGAGTCAGCAACTGAAGACGTGGCAACACACTCAGGCACATGTGGCAGCAGTGCATATGTGGCAAGTCTTCAGTCGCTAGCATAATCAATGATTGAACCAGTGCACTGTTGCACATCTGCTTGAATGTGCCACTATGTCTTCATTCACTGATTGGTATAGCTACTGAAGGCCAGTTTTGCAAATCTCTTTTCCACCAGGCTATTTTTAAAATTAATTTTTTCATTGAGTTATTAAAAAATTCTAAAAATACAAGAACAAATAGAATCATTTTTGTATCTTCCTTTTTCACATATCATTAAGGCGATTATATCACATTTGTCCAGACTGTTTTTTTCCATATACTAACTTATTCAATTTGATTGAATATTGTTCTCAAGAACCTACTTTTGACAGTCTGAATCCTTTAAGAAGTTTCATATAAATGTCATTATCAAGTGATCGAGCCGTACAAATAGGCTGTAACAATATCCATTAGATGTAAGTTAATGTCTTCTTTTATTGTCAGACTCATAAGATATCGAAAAGTTATTGCGTCCATCTCTCAACCTTCTCTTTGGTCCCATCTTAGTGTGTTTTTGTGGAGCAATTGGGACATACACTGCACATCTAAAAATTTTTAGATGGGAAATATTTGGCACTTGGCCAAAAACCAATTGCAATGGGGAATAAATATGATTACTTGTTGGTCTAATGTGAATCAATGCTGCTGCATGTAAAATAGTATGACCCCAACCAGTTATTGGAAGTTTTATTCTCATAACTAACGGTTTTGCTATTAATTGAAGATGTTTAATATGTGATTCTACAAGACTGTTTTGTGTATGAACATGTGCTACAAGATATTCAACAATTATTTTAATTGACATACAATAATCATTGAAATTTTTTGAAGTAAACTCACCGGAATTATCCAAATGTATTGTTTTAATAGGATAATCTGAAAATTATGTTCACAACTTAATTAGTTGAGCCAAAATCTCGCAAATACCAAGTTGAGAGATGATAGTAAGGAGAAGTGTGACCATTTAGTCGATGCACTCGATTAAAACCATAAAATATTTAAATGGTCCACTTGGTGGATAGATGGGTCCACATATGTCACCATGTATGCGTTCCAGAAAAGCAAGGGAGTCAGTCCCAATTTTAGCTGGTGAAGGTCTCACAAGTAATTTTCCTTGAGAACAAACCGCACATGAGAAATCATTTGATTGAAAAATCTTCTGATTTTTCAATTGATGGCCACATGAATCATCAATAATTTTTCACATCATTATTCACTCGAGATGGCTCAACCGGTCATGCCAAATAACAAAGTCATCAAGATTAGTAAGTTCTAGTTTATGAACGTATATGATTCAATTTTATTGATCTTTATATAGTACAAATTGTAGGATATTACGGGTAATTTTTCTAACACATACTTTTTTCTTGATGACATATTTGTAATATTAATGTACTATATTTCTCTTTCACATGTTGTCTCCATATGATACCCATTTCGATAGATATATCTAAAACTCAACAAGTTTCTTTGGGACATTGGAGAATATAATGCGTCATTTATATATAGTTTTGTCCCACCAAATAATAATATAGTAGTTCCTTCGGAGCCTTCTATAAACTTTGCACTCTCAAATATAGTATTGACATTTGCCTCTTGTGTCACTATGGAAAAAAATATTTTTTATTCTTGAGTATGGTATGTGTTGCTGCAATATCCGCGAGATACATGTCTTCACCATTCATTGCTAGTTGAGCCAGAGTAATATTCATTTATTTCAAAAGAAAACATATTATCATAAAATTCATCTGACATTCAAATAGCACAATCTTAAAAAGACTTATTACAAATTTTATAGAAACAAAAAAAACTCATTACAAGATAAAGAAAACGATAACATCTAAATATTTATTATAGCATAAAGAAAATAATATCTAAATAACTTAATCTTGGACAAAGAAATCAGCAATATGGTCACACCAATATGGCCGGCATCTTCAGGCTGAGTTATGTCAATACGATCATCACCAAGATCATCATCATCATTTCCACTGTTCCAAGCAAAATTTGTCTCTATTTTTTTTATTGTTTTGGAGTGATGTTTGATAGAGTTCCACAAAATGTTTAGGCGTATGACAAATACGCAACTAATGATTTTTGCCTCTATAGCGATAGCAAATATTTTCTACAACAACTTTATAATTCTTACCTTTTTTTGTCTCCCTTTTCCTGCTTCTTTGGGAAATCCATTGTGTTATTAAAATAAACACCATAATTACCACGACCACATCATATCCATATCTACGGCCACATCCATGGCCACGACCGCGACTACTGTCACGGCCACGGGCAACCTATATTTTGATTATTATAGCTATATGTTGCCACATTTGCTTCAGACAATAGAGCATAACCAGTTGGACGTGCTTCATAGTTTTTCAACAAAAACTCATTATTTTGCTTAGCCACTAGTAAACAGGAAATCAATTCAGAATATTTTTTAAAACTTTTTCACGGTTTTGTTACTGCAAGAGCACATTTGATGCATGGAAAGTAAAATATGTTTTCTCTGAGATTTCCTTGTCAGTAATTTTTCCCCACATAACAACAATTTTGAACTGATTTTAAATATGGCTGAATTATACTCAGATACAGTTTTAAAATTGTGCAACCCCATGTGTATCCAGTCATAATGAGTTTTACAAATAATCGTAGTTTTTTGGTGCTCATACATTTACTTTAGATTGTTCCAAAGAACAAGTAGATCTTTCACAGTAAGGTATTCGATCTTTAATTTTTCATGGAGGTGATGGCGAATAAAAATCATGGCTTTAATCTTATCTTGATTAGATACTTCATTTCATTTTTTGATTGTATCACCAAGGCCTTTGACATCCAATGAATTTTAGCATCTAACACCCATGACAAATAGTTTGTACTAGTAATGTCCAAAGTCAAAAATTCCAGCTTTGCAAGATTAGACATGTTGAACTACAATATATTATAAATGTAAAATTATAAATATTATAGTACAAAAATTTCATCCAAAATGAAACTGAAAAGATATTTCACCGTAAAAGGATTACTATGATCCATGATCAATAAAAAAATTCTTACCGTAGTTGATGGTGATCGTCAGAGACAATTGTGCTAATAATGTGTTATGAAAATTATACTCTTATAACTACAAAGTATATGTATAGAATATAGAGAATCAAGAAAATGATATATATATATATATATATATATATATATATTATAATAATAAGTTAATATGGGCATATGAAAAGACTAAAAAAATCATTAGTCATTGTAGTTACAAAGGTTTAATGGTAGGGGTTTATCTGATTCATGCTACTCATGCATAATAGGTTGTTAGTTTTCATTGCATAGTAGTGGGTTATATCCTTAATAGTAAAAGGAGTTACTATATTCATGTCATATAGGTTATGAGCATCCATATATAAAATATTCACAACAAATCCAATGCATGCGCGTTTAAGTAGCAACAGGGAAGCGGGAAAAAGTTCCAATTCCAAATCAACCTACTAGATTTTGCTTACAAAATAAATGAGAAATAGATTTTTTTTTAAGTGGCAGCAATCTATTATTTTCTATATTTCTCTCTATATTTAGATCAAACACATCTTTTTAGATTTAATTTTCTATGGCTCACATAACCCCCTCCTTTCTTTGAAGGCGGCCCGATAGCTGGTGCAGGCAATGCAACAAGATAGTCGGTAAGGAAGATGGGTGACGGAATAGGCGGGGTTATGATGGTGGTGCGATGCGGCAGCAGCGGGCTACAGGGAGGAGAAGAGGGTTGTGATGGTGATGGTGGCGAAGGGATGAGGAGGGGAGAGGGAGAAGGAAGAGGAAGAAAAAGAGTAGGGAGAGAGTTATATTTTATATGTGTGATATAGAAAATATAAGTTTTTAAATAAAAATACATGTAACTGCTCCTTATATAGCTCCTAAGAAAATATTGTTTACATTGTTATGGAACTGGAATGTGCATACTAATACACTAATACTTTGCATCAATTCCAAGCATACCATATTACCATTTAAACATGCTTGGATTTACATTTGTTTATTGAAGGCTTGAGGTAGTAGAAGGGCAGAACAATGGGGGCACGTGGAAACGTGGAATACAGTGTCACTGAGCATGGACACACTGACTTGCGAGCTAGTATTAAGTATACAAATCAATTCATCATAAACTCCCATTAGTAAAAGATTTTATGTGAACCATTTTAGTTTCAAAAATTCATTTCCTACTTCTAATCGTTAGAGCGAGTTATTCTCGGACAAAATCCAAACGGCTCGTCAACTACTCCTGCAGGAATGCAAGCGGCAAGCCCGTGTGATTTGAACGTATATATTCACAGAAACTGATAGCAAATCACTGTAGCGGTAAAACTATTTGAATGCAGAGAAAGGTCCATGTTGGTTGTTCAACTCAAAGTCCTGCTCTCTTCTTAGACCTTAATTTTTCAAATGTAAGAATAACAACGCTTTACCTTATACAAACTTATTACAAATTTCAAATAGAGGTGCATATCACATTTAAGTGGATGCGGGTCAAGGATATGTATGAATGTGGGGATCAATTGAGGATGTTGATTAACTTTTGTAAAAACTAGTAAGTTTTTAGTTTTTTCCTTTAAGCTCTACTTTCTTCTGGGTCCAAAAATCTTTTATTTAAGGGGGTAATTTTTTATGTCACTTTGAAATTTTAATATTTTAAATTTGTTACTTAATGTTTTATTTATATGTGAGTTTGATTTCATCTTATCATCGTCACATATGATAACTCTAAAAATTTTTACAATGACATAGAAAACATTTTCCCTCTATTTAATAAGAACAGGGAAGTCCTACTCCACTGTCTCGATCCCTAAACTTTGGGGCTAAGCCATTTTAAACCCTAAAACTTTTTTGGGTAATATTTCAATTTCTCAATTGTGGAAATAGGTATTATTTTAGTTCCTCCTTTTAAAATACATATGCTTTTTTAAAATTTAAGTTATTGACAAATGGTGTCTACATGTCGATGGTCCCACGTATCGATGACTTAGAAGCGTCAATTAAAACTATCATAAAAATTGCAAACTAAAATGGTGCCAATGAAAAGATTGAGGTCTTAAATGGACTTCACCACAAAGCCGAGAGACTAAAATATACTCTACCCAAAAAGAATATCAAATGTGGTAAATCATTCTTTTATTAATATAATAGTCTAGGTCAACATATCAATCACACAAACACCTTTTAAATCAGGCCTAAAACCTTCAGTGTTTTTTAAACTCGAGAAATTTAAGTTCTAACAACAAGTGATTACAATGGGACTTTGCCCTTAAATTTTACAATCACATAATTAAAAAATACCAGTACAAAGAGAAATAAATAATAAACAAACCGCCGGCCGAGCTGACGCCATTTTGACATATCCAATCCTGCAGCGACCGCCACCGGCTCACCGCAGGCTGGCAGAAACTTACCCGGCACCGCAACCTGGCATAAAGAAACCACACCCGTCGTCCCACTCGGATCAGGATTAGCCCTGACCCACCACCACCTACCACGTAGGACTCCGCCCTCCCCTCCTATTTATCTCCGGCCTTGCCATTTCTTCCCCTCCGTCACACACACACACGGACACATCCAAGAACACCAACCACACACCCACAAGCACGTACAGAGAAGAAGAAATTCATGGGAGAGAAGAAGTCTCAGAAGGGCGCCGACGGCGGGGACCAGAAGAAGGACCCCGCCTCCGCGGGGCCGGAGGCGCAGCCCATCGTCCTGAGGCTGGACTTGCATTGCGCCGGCTGCGCGCAGAAGGTCAAGAAGGTCATCAAACACTTGCCCGGTAGGTGTCAGTCCTCTTGCTCTCTTGTTTGCCTCGACTGATTTGGGCTTTTGACTAATTCGGTGTCATCGCAGGGGTGGAGTCGGTGGTGCCGGACGCGGCGGCGAACAGGGTGGTCATCACGGGTCCGGCCGACGCGGCCATGCTTAAGGCGCGGATCGAGGCGAAGACTAAAAAGCCCGTCGAGATCGTCTCCGCCGGCAGCGCCCCCAAGGAGGAGGCTGCCGTTGGCAAGAAGGAGAAGGACGCCGGCGGGAAGAAGGCCGACAAGGACGCCAAGCCCAAGGACAAGGAGCCGGAGAAGAAGCAACCGCCGGAGGAGAAGAAACCCAAGGAGGTAGGTTGGTACACAAGAAGGACGCAATCCCAACCACGCTGTACGTTTCAACCACTCCTTTGACCTGCAACTAAAAATGTTTCTGCTTCTGTTCTCGTCAGGGGACGGTGTTTCTCAAGATTCGGCTGCACTGCGACGGCTGCGCGGACCGCATCAGGCGGCGCATCTACAAGATTAAAGGTGACATCTTTTTTTTCAAGCAGTTTTTAACCGGGAATTTAGAATCTGTTCTGCTGTTAATCTTATGGGGTACATGTACATTTTTTTTAAAAAAAAACATGCACCATACTCTTCATTTCTTCATTTGTTTTTTCTCTAGAGCTTTATCTGAAGAGAGTAGATCTATGTAAAAAAAAAAAATGCATATAAGATGAAAAAATGTATGTAAGATTAGAAAAAAAAAAATACATGCACCTAGTTTTATTTCAAAGTTTCAAAATTGACACTTTTTTGCTTGCTGTGCGATTGTAGGGGTGAAGGATGTGGGATTGGAAGGGGCTGCGCAGGATCTGGTGAAGGTGACCGGCACAATGGACGTCGCGGCCATGCTGGTGTATCTAAAGGATAAGCTCAACCGCGCCGTCGAGGTCGCCGCACCCGGCAAGAAAGATGCCGCCGCCGGCAACAACAAAGACGACAAGAAAGACGGCGCCGCCAAGGATGAAAAGAAGGAAAAAGGCGGTGACGGCGACAAGAACAAAGACGCTGGTGGAGATGGCAAGACAGGCAAAGACAAGCACATGGCGGGTCCATCCACGTCGGCGGCCGCCGCGGCCTTCGTGGCGCCACCGGTGGCTGACGTGAGCATGTACCAGCCGGTGCCGCCGTCCAGCTATGTCGCGTACCCCTACGGCCCTGCCAGCTACTACTATGGCAATGTCGATGGCGCGGGGAGTGCCAACTTGAATGCCACCTACTATGCCAGTGCCCACCACTACCCGCCGTCGTACCCGTACCGCATGGACATGGTGCATGCCCCGCAGCTGTTTAGCGACGAGAACCCCAACGCCTGCTCCGTCATGTGAGCACGACGGCGCATCCGGCACTGACACGGTCGGGCAGGTTGTTTATTTGTGTATTGAGGGCTACGCGGGCTTAGCGTGCCGAGAATGCACTTGTAAATAACAATGAGGTCTTAGGGGATGGGAAGCATGTAAGATTGTGTGCGTCCGATCAAATTTTGTTTTATTTATCTCCTGGTTTTCGTGTCCTGATTCACTGTTCGTACTTCGTACTAGCCTAACTAACCTATTGATTGAACGCAAGTTGATCTTGTGACTGTCAGGCTACGGTAGAGTTTAACACGTTCTCAATATTGCTGTTGGATATTTGCCCCTTCATTTATAAATGGCCATGGCCAGGGACAGGAAACTTTTTTCCGGGCTCAATTTTCTGATGAAATATACATATTTAAATTAGAATATTTATAATATTTGATGATATTATGATTTGTAATTTGATACTATGTCGTATCTCATTTGTTGATTTTCATGATCTTCTTATTAAACATAGTAAAAGATAATCATAACAGATAAACATTGGTGTGTATATATATTCGGTTGCATGGAAGTTAATTAATTTGTTGTTTTGTTTCTACTTTGGTGGGATTTTGATAAATCTAAACTAATCACGTGCAATATAACATTTCTCTCAAAACAACTTATTTATATATGAGAAACACATAATCTTTTGTAAAAGAAAAATCAGATATAGTTCTTGCATTCTTGAAAAACTGATAGACATATTGTGAGAAATTGGGTTTGATTAAAATGAATTACTTATGTATCACCTGATTAAGGTGAATTATGTGGTGTATCACCTATCTAAATTCCAAAATATATTTGATTTTGAGATAGTGAAATCCGAGCAAAAATTTGTTTGATAGAAATGTAGGCCACAAACAGTGTGCTGAATTCTGTAAATCTCTATTTTTTTATTTTTTGAATTGATTTGAATTTTTAATTCTATTTACTTCCATCTCCTTATTATCTTTCTGATTTAAAAAAAAAAAAAAAACAATTCGTCCCTAGTATGCCTTGATCCTACACTTTATAAGTTCAAAAGTCCAATATATCATCCTTTCATATAGAATGCAAGTAGCAGCAAGGGACGGATCGGCCCCTGCTCCTAGCTATATAGTGTGAAACAAATTAAGTACTTTATGAGAGGTGATGTTTGATGTTATGTAATTAAGCATATAATTAATCCATTTTAACTTTTAGTGGTTATTGGTCTGTGTTATTCTTATCATCTTATGGGACTAGAAATTCTCTAAACCAATTATATTTTAGTGGCAACGGCATTTTGCCCTGGAAACTGATTTGATTTTGTTATCGCATCTGACGTGGAGTCTAACTGGATAGTTGATTTCGTCTGAATATTTTCTATTAAGTGTGGGCCTATGATTCTTTTTTAGGATAATATTTTCTGTGCCGCATGCGGCCGCTGAAATGTTGTGAAGCCTCAGTTTCACATCCTTTTGACACATGGGAGAAGAAGAGAATACGTCGGTGAACTAAAAAAAACCTGTTTCAGAGCTTAAGGAGGGGGTGTTTGGCCAAACAAAACACTCAGTAAGGTGATTTATTAGTTCTATAAACTAAAATTTTGACAAAATAATTTATTGGAAAAACTGGAGATAGGCAAAATAGTTAGATTTTATACCCATATTTGCAGCGTTGCAGGTGTTATCCGGACCAAAATGCCCCACGATAATGTCCTTTTCCCCACATGTTATAGGCATTGTCATAGTTTTGACTGCCGCGGCAGTCACAAATCCTAAGTTGCCCCATGTTGAAAGAATGCGATTGTTGTTTGGAATATACCATTACTCTACGACCAATATAGACTTTGAACAATGTGAGCATTGGAATACTAGTCTCGAGTTGAAGTCTCTCTCTATGGGATTGGGGGACACTCCATGGTCCTGAATGCAATGTTTCGTGAAGCTTTCCTATCACTTTTCCAATATCTAGTTTAATTCCAACATCGGAAATAGTGATAGAGACGTGTCTATTATCATATTTTATAAGACTTTCCTATTTGAAATTAGAACACACAATTTCATTTACTATTTGAATAGCAACAATTAAGTTCCCGTTTCAATATTATTTTAATTCAAACTTTGGTCTTCCTGTAAACACCAAATGGCTAGCAAAAATATTTGTAAATGGTTATAAGCAATGTCCTGCACTTGCAGTGCAGGTTTCTACCACTACAGTTATGATTAGGTTGAGTTTTTGAAGTCCCTACGGAACTTCAAACAAATCGTTTGTGCACCTAAGCATCTATAAACACTTCCATGTATTTAAGAAGAAAAAACTAAACCAAACTTTTACTACTTTCTTTTGTTGGCCAGGCTTAGTTTTTTTAATCACTATTCATGTTCAGTTTTGTCTCCATGCATATGTTCCACTAGGAAGATTCTTGATCCTTATATGATTAGACCACATGTCAGCAAAAAAATGGGTTACATCTAAAACACAAAATGGATACGACACCACACTATATCTT
The DNA here is from genome assembly GCA_019359835.1 of Pharus latifolius. Lineage (NCBI taxonomy): Eukaryota > Viridiplantae > Streptophyta > Magnoliopsida > Poales > Poaceae > Pharus > Pharus latifolius. The sequence goes on along the minus strand of CM033321.1, from coordinate 5,901,747 downwards.
TAAAGATTTTTATAGCACAGCTCTTAATATAGTGGTTACTTGCGTCGATTTTTATTTTGTTCAAATATTAAGCCATTATGAACTGTCTTTATACACATAAATTTTAGTCAAACATATGATTCACATTTGTTGTTTTTCTAAACAAGTTTCCTTTATACCGCCCCTAGTCATGATAAAAAGGTGTATTTCTTTCAAAATAAATTATAATGATATTTATTGTTTATATAGATTTAAGTTTAGAGATAGAAACAAACTAAAAAAATAAACATAACCAGTATTTTAACTAAAATTCAACCTAAACTACTACTAATAAAAAAAAGAAAAAACTCCCCTTTAAGTTAAACTCTAAGATAAAATGCAACCTAATAGAATCATTCATGGAAGCATTGGGTAACCTAAACCTGTTTAAGAAGGACAGGTCTTATTTTGTCGGTGTCCCAATCTTTTTTGAGTTAATTAAGTCTATGTTTCTGTAGTTTTGGTACATGCCGCTGTAATTACTTTGCCCGTGCTGTTTATGAAATTTGAAAGGAACCGGTCTATGAATCATTGACTGGATTTCGCCACAATGATGTGGTCGTTGGCCATTGTACGTATTAATTTTTTGTTAGCAATGTGATTATTATATGCAGTGCTAAGTCTCGTGATGTAGTGGATTTAATCGCCATCTCATTTGGTCCCTACAGTCTAAAAGAATTATCATTCTTTAATAAGAGAAAATTAAATTTTTATAATTTTTTGATCACTAATATATTTATAAATAAAAAAAATTTACAATACATCTAGAAAACATTATATGTTTAACTATAAAAACTAGACATCATATGAGACTATGATTTTATCTCACAAGTTGAATCTATAATTTCTTTTTATGTAAATACATACTCTAATTATTTAGATGCAGATGAATACATGTTAGTGTGATTAAAATGTTTATTAGTTTTAGGATTGGGACAGCATTTGATCTAACGAAGTCCAAAAAAAAAAAAGTTTTGATCTAAGGAAACTCCCGCCTAAATGGAAAGCCCACTCTTTATAAGGTCCTTTCCTCTTTCCCTCCCTCATTTATTTCTCTCTTTTTTAATCTCCTTTTGCCTTTTTTACCTTTTTCTTTACTTTTTTTTTTCATTTTTATCTTTATAATTACGAATCAGTTGGGAATCTATCAAAAGACAGGAGGGAAACAAACAAGACAATTTCCAGCCTTTGGGAGCGCGATGACATTAATTGTTCATAGTACCCTTTAATCACATGTTGGTTCTTATTTAATCCTTGCCACTCCAAACTTGTCCACTACCCAGTAACCATTTTGCTTGATCCAGAGCTATATTCACACACTGCTGGCTGCCATACATCATCTGGGAGTGGGAGTGTGGGATCGCGTTTATTCAATATTATCGTCAATCAAACATATCTAATATTTGTTTGGAGACTTGAGAATTTTTATATATCAAATATTGATGAAATTAACTAGTGTTTGGTGATAGACTACTTAAGTATTATTTGATTTTCTCAAGTGATCAATTTTAAGTGTATGCAACTTGTAATTATACTTGATAAAAAACTTTGTGCACAACTTATTCAGATTTTTCGACAAATTTTTAACCCAATTATTTTTTCGACGAGGACAAAATAAAACAACCTTCGTGCATCTCTTTCATTCTGGGTGCAGGATCTGGTGAGGCCACCACACATTCTTGTGGTTCGACTGACCAACCAACTGTAGATAACCTGGTGAGTGGTAACTTGTAAGGCTAGCTGATATTTTACTGGCAAAGGACGTGTTTTAAGGGCACCTAACAAAGGAACCAAGTAGGCATGCAAAATTGTTGGAAGACACTAACAAAAAAGAATTATGTCTTTTGAGGTTTTTCATTTGTTATTATGCTCCATTCTTGAAACTCTATTTGACATATTATATTTAGGCATGACAATTACCGAGATAATTTTTTGTGCATAAAATTTGCTATATTCAGAATTGCAAACTAATTTACGTCATACATAAATCTTGACTTGATATGCACTTTAAGCAGACTTTTATCAAACCTAATCTATAGTCTATATCTTTTTATTATTCGATCACACAATTTTGTAAAGGTGACAAATCTCAGTAATTTTCGAAAAAAAAATGAAAAAGAGAACTAAGTGTCGTTCCTCGACTAAATTCATTCTCTAAATGACCAAATTGTCGTTTTAATTTTTTTCTGCTTGCATTTCCAGTCGTAATACCTTGGTTAATTTGTCCTAATCTCCGACCGTGTTGCAGGCCATTCAGTTAACCGTTCGCTCTCAACATATGCTTTGTTGACTTTGCAAAGGGAGAAAAGCAAAAGAAGATTGCAATATTTATTTTGACTTATAACAACAAGTTCATTGTATTATCTGGAACCAAGAACTCAAACTTTGCACCCAATATATACTAATAATAACACAAGAAATATTATCAAGCAAAATATTTGTCTAGTACAGATAGATATTTTTTCAATTGCAGACATATGAGAATGAGATCCTCTGAATTATTGTAGAAAATATGTCCGATCAAAACAACACTCATGTTTATTGTGAGTAATTGGCATTTTCTTGTTCAAGCAATATCTGAAACATACATTGATGTTCAGGCTTACAAGCATGACCGTTTTGTCGCGATAGTGATAAGAAGAGAAGAGAAGTTCAACACTAACAGGTGAAAAGGCTTCATGAGAAAAGTACAGCAGCAAAATCTAGCAAGGAACCAGCAATCTTACTTGTTCGTGAAGTCTGAAGTCTCAACAATCGAATAACTTGTTTGCGCATGCGCAGTTGTGGCGTCACATTCAGTGACCTTGGTGCAACATATGTAGCCTTTTTCTCTCTTATGAGTAAAAAGGAGCCCAATCTTTGAAGAAATCTAAGACATGGACAATAAGGAATCCTAGGTCAGACAATGCATGGCTTACTGCTCAAAGAAATTGATATTGGGTATCTGATCTTTATAACGTAGAATCATTGATAACTCGTTGATTCATATAATCTGATGAACCGATGGCGCCAATCACTATCAATACAGCAACCTGCGACAAAAAAATTCACCCAGCCACACGCTCTGCTCATTGTCTACTTGATCATACAAAAATAAACGCACAATTCCTATAGTCAACGAAAAAATTACAAGAACAACGTAAAGAGAATAACTCTTAATTCTAGACAGCAGCTTTGAGCACAAATCCTAAAACAAGAACAAAAGTTTCTTTGAAAATATTTGTGTATTCAATTCGTGGTTGTTTCAAAACTATGATCATACCTCTTTTTTATAGAGGACGGTGTTTGCAAAAGATAGAAAATTTAAACTAAAATCAAATCTTAATATAATTCAAAACAGAATAAATTCTTAACAAACTATAAATGATAAAATAAATCCGGAATCAATCTTCTCGGATTCAGGTTGGACTCTTTCCCTCCGTGTAGTTGTTACTCTTTTGAGTATCCTGGTTGCATACGATGTCGGAATTCAATAATTCTTGATTTGTTGGAAAGTTTTTTTGAATTCCTTTCCAACAAGTACTCAAATGACCAACTTGGAGATCTGTGCTGAGAAGGGCGCTTGGTCGAAATTGTTGGTCAAATGTCGGACTGTTACTTGATCAGTAGACTATATATCGAGCAGAGTTATTTTGGTTGTAGCGGGTATAATCCTTGATGAAATTGAGTGATCTTGGGCTGGCTGAAAAACTTAGAAAATTCTCTTTCCATTTAGTAGGTGTACGACGAGATTCAATGAAGTTCTTTAGTTCATACATGATTATGCCTTTCCTATTATGCTCTCTCTCTTCATTTCTAATCAATATTAAACAAAAACTATTAGGTAGCAGTATATTCTCATCAAAATTTAATTCTTTGAGGAACAAAATTACTTGTTGATTTAATTGTTTGGTTTTCGCTCAAGTGATTGGTCTTGTATTTTTTTTTGTCGAATACTAGTGTTACAAATGTTAGAGATGTCCTCATCAAAAATTCTACAAGTTCCAACCTCACAATAAAAAATATAAAATCTATTTAACCGTTTAGAGTGATGTTTGAAATGAATTTATACTCTATGTAACTCATGTTATTCAATGATAAAGAAGTGAGTGTTATACTTTTTACTCCCAAAACTTGGTCCTCTACTTGGATGCACACACTTCATGTAACTTTACAGGCTGTGATCAGTAGGATGCATTGGGTTGAGGTGCCAAAAAGGTTCGAAGTGGATTCCAAATTTTCAATGCTAAAGATTCTCATTAGGTTGACCCTGGTTTTTGGTTTCAGAATCCAGGGTTGTTTAATGTGAAGGCTCAACTTCCTTTAAATTTCTTCCTTTTTATTCTCCCTGTTGTCCAAAGAAAGTGAACCAAAAAAAAAAAAAAACCTGCTTTTCATGGACCACCTTCAAATCTCACATCCCCCTACCAAATTTTGAGCCATTCTTGCCTTGGCCTTTTACTTTCTACCAAAGCATGCATGAGATAATGTACAAGAAAGAAAAAAAAATTAAAAACATTCTTGCATGTAGTACAGACAATGGCTTCAGCTTTGGCTTTACAGTGGGCGGGATGTTGCATTACAACTTTGCAATCCACTCGCGGTCGCTTTACGCACATGCTTGCATGGCTTCTTTCATGTCTCTTCACTCTCTTGTTACCGACTTTCTTCTCCTCCACGAGGGCATCACGACCACGAACGTAGACTGTATGGATATTTGTTGGAAGTTTCAATTTAAATTTATGGGTTTATAAATTGATGTTGGGTCTAAATATCTGACTTATTTCATTGCTTATTTCATAAATTTATATATTTTTTAAGTGAAAAACTCTCGTAAGTTGAAGTCAAAAAAAGTTTCTTGGACATATAAACTGAAGCGCCAATAAGTAACTTATTAGAAAAATTCAAACTCGACCAATATGTATCTGTTTGTATTTTTCTATGTATGATATATAGATTAGAGTAGTTGAGTATAGATAATACACATACTGTAGAGAAAAAAAAATAGAAGGGCACCCACAAAACGAAAATACTAACCCCGGCCCGGAATATGCATTCAAACTTCTCAAGTATGGGGTAAAAGTGTGACGCAACTCTCAGAAAACTTGACGCAAAAGATTAGAATAGAAGAAAGGGTGATCTATGGGGCAGAACGACACAAAAGGGTAAGAAAAGGCCATTTTTGGCCCATTTACAAAGCCAGCCCAGTCCATGTTTTTCTCCATCTTATTAATAAGTACAGGCTTAAAGGGCATGAATAGGTAACAGTGTTCCACGTAGAACCATGGTTGTCGGCTCATTTCACAAAGCGAGCCCAGCCCAAGTTCACCTGATCAGTACTATAATTGAATTTAAACTTGAAATTTCAAAGATCGCTATGCCATTTATAGCTTATTACTTACAAATTTCTTTTGAATTTTTAATGTTGATTTGGTTGCGGGCATTTTATATGGTGCAAGTGCATCATTTCAGCAACTTGGTGCATATTTTTTTAAAAGTTTTATTTTTTTTTCAAAATTCAAACTTTTCCTTTTCTACACGTAGTTTTAACTTAAAAGTTTGTGCTTACTTATAAAAAGAATATATAAGTTAAACTAATTTCATTGAACTTTTCTTCAAATTATAAAAAAACTTACAACTAAAGATGTGCATTTATATTTACTATTAATACTAACTTACAATAAATATTTATAAACAATAGTACAAATTTAAAACTAAAATATATGATATTAGAACTAAAAAAATAGTAACATCATTTTATGTAAAACCTAAATATTTTGTAATTATCATCATAAAAATTAATTGTATGTACTAATACAAAACTATATCTTTATATTATATCTTTTTACAATATTTTATTTGAAAAAAGAGTAAATCAATATGATAAGATGTGGGAGTCTCTATGGTGCCAAAATACACAACAATACAATATTCCCTCTGCCACACGGCATGCCGACCGAATCAACGGAAAACAAAAAAAAACATATACGAAATCTCGTATACGGATGCACACAATAGAAGTTTGATAGGCTACAAAACACTCGTGTTCAGATGCCATGAAGTTTGTATGCCATCAAAATATTTGTTTATGCCAAAAGTACAAGATGTAAGAGGTGATGAAACATGCATCAAGATGCAAAACCCATATACAAATATTAACAAGAATAAAACTCGAAACAGAGAACAACCATAGAGTATTTGTTCCAAGATCCGACTAACCAATTCGGACTATGGAGTAGCTCTCCACAACAATCTAAAACAAATCTATCAAGAAAGTTTAGGTTCTAATTTCTTATATATGAGAATCTAATGCTATTTGTTGGAATATATCTAAAGAGGATCTTATATGTGATGATTAGAACATCAAAAGCTGTATATTAACTTAATTGCAGAATTATATTATTTTGTAATAATTTGTATTGATAATGTATTGTAATTTGAAGGATGCTCTATTATTTATGTATGTTTTAAATTATGAACATAAATAATAATAGATGAATATTGAAAAAAAAAATGGGGAGAAAAGATGTGCATGTATGTGTCAGTCATAAGAATATTTTAGTAATATGGGAAAAACTTTAACCTCCTCTAATTATCCAAAACCTTCGCCTTTGCTCCCACGATACTGATACTAGCAGCCGATGAGCCCAACACCTCCCTTGGTTTCCACCTGTAGAATCGCGCGGGCGACGCAGCCCATAACAACCCATTAAAGCCACCCGCCGGCCACTGCCCGCCGCCTCGGTGTCCACGGCACGTCAACCACCCGACGACGGCGGCCAGCGCTGGCCATGGGTTGCTCCTCCTCTTTGCCAGGTCCACCTCTCCCTCTCTATCAAATCTTTTTTCTTCTGCTATGTTGGTTGTGGATCTTAGTCGGTCTCGAACGACAGATTAGCGGTATGTTGCTGTATGAAATTGTTATTTGGGATTAAATTAGTGATTGGAAGACAGCTTGATGCTGATTCCATGGGGTGAATCTTTTTTCACGGCGTTGGTCGGGCCACAAATTTGCCCAATTTGTAGGGTTCTGATCTGTATTTAGTAAATAGCTAGGATTTGTTGCTCAATTTAGAGGAAATTGAAATGAGCTTGTTTGATTTCTTTGGGTTGGCCAAATTGGAAATTTTGCGCGACAAGGATAGAAGGATATTAATGCAGACAATTAATTAGTGCCCACTACCCAGTGTACATTCCAGCATAGTGGTTGATGCCTGTCTACCAGCTTGTTCTGCTGATGTACACGCTGGCAGTCGGCAGACCGATGTCATTGCCACGAGTGAAATGCTTGCTTAATTATGTTTTTACTATATTTCCCGCTCTCTTCCTCATATCCGGCTGTTAGTTCTATGATTTCTTTTGTTGTGCCGTGAAATTTGCACTATTACTTGGTCTGGTCAGTATTGCTGTGTGTTTTTAGCACATATGTTTTTGTATGGTTCTTGAACATTCTCAAAAGTTGTTAGTTTAACCTCTGGATCAACAATCATTAATGATATTGCATGTATGGTTTCTGAGGAGGCTAACATGAAAAGGTTCATCACAAGGTTACTGCAACAGTTGCATGATTCTAGTCAGACTTCTTGTTGTGGAAGTTTTTTCATCTTCAATTTGACTTGTATTGCTGTTTTAATAGCATAACACACTAATAAAATTTCACCTACTGTTCTCAGTTCATGTTAGTTTCCTTATTGTTAGTTGATTGTAATAGTATTTCACATCTACTAGTTTGTTAATTTTGTTTACTAGAAGTCTAGAATATATCTGCTTTGTGTCTTTAGTATTCTTATAATTGGTACTGCTATTTGAGCAAAAGAATAAGCAATTTTATGTCATTTATTAATATGTGAATAGTTTTTTGTTATTCAGCTAAAAGTACTGGAGGGTTGAGCAATATTAACAACGAGAGCTCTTCTGCAACTGATTCAAGTAACTTGCGGGCCAAGGTTAGCTAAACACCTCCTTCTTTATTTGTTTGTGGTGGTTGATTCAATATCATCTAGGGAATCCCTGCTTCCCATTGAAGCGACAGGAACAGGTGTACTGTATTCAGTTTGTTTTCATGTAGAAACATGTCAAATGAGATATAGCCATAAGAAAGGTACCATAATCTGCTTGTTTTGCATGCCACCAATTCACATGAGACGTAATCCCTACCATCTGTAAATGTTCTAAGATTTTCCAGTCATATTCTTTACAACACTCTTCTCATTTGTCAGATAATATATTGCAATGGTTCTGTTTTGCATGATACCTTTTCTGTCCATAGTATATATATTTCTGTTTAGTTACTGCACTAAACCACATAACAGGAGTAGTCTTATCATGTATATGGATGGTTGAATTAATGAATTTATGCCGTTCAGTTTTCCTTTACATAATTACTACAAGTATTTTATACTGGCGTGTTGACCACATCATTTTTTGGAATATATCCCTATTGATCACTGATTAATGACTTGGAGTTTCTTTTATTTTTCCATGTTGTAGTTGGTATTACTGGGAGATTCAGGTGTTGGGAAAAGCTGCATTGTTCTCCGGTTTGTTCGTGGTCAGTTTGATCCCACTTCAAAGGTGAAACAGCAATTCGCCATTTTGAGCTTCTTGAGTAGCTTATGAAATTTTTATTCTTCATTTTAGACTCAATTTTTTCTTTCGAATTTTGTTTTTTTTCTACTTATTTTATAAAATGATTGTAGGTGACTGTTGGTGCATCATTTTTATCACAAACATTGGCATTGGAAGACTCTACAACAGTGAAGTTTGAAATATGGGATACTGCTGGGCAGGAAAGGTAAAAATTTGGAGCTGTAGTTAAATTTTGTTAACCTTGGGTACTAACATGTTGTTGATGCATATTAAGCATTGATTTTGCATACAATTCTTGTACTATATTTGCAGACTTTCCCATAGGATGTATGCACACTTGATTCATCTTGTTTCCAAGCACATGTATGTTGCATTTTTCTATCAGGAAGTAATGAGATTTGGTTGATTTCAGGTATGCCGCCTTGGCCCCTCTTTACTACAGAGGAGCTGCTGCTGCAATTGTTGTCTACGACATAACTAGTCCAGAATCATTTAACAAAGCACAATATTGGGTGAAGGTTGCACTATCTTTTCTATTCTGTTATGACTTCTTGTTGATTGAATATGTTGTCCTTTCTTTCAATATTGGACTGTGTTTCTGCTTCAAACTCTGCCATCTTAAGGTTTATATTTTACTATGAGATTGCTGCTGGAAGATTATAAATGTGTTGAATATGATCAGCCTCTATTTCAAAGAATTATGTAAGATCCTTGAACAGCATTAAGCAAATGTAATATATCTGGTTACTATTTAATTTTGCACACACTTTACACAGTTAATTGTGTGATATCAACTAACCCAGTGATGATATTAGCTCTTATTGAAGTGAAATTCAATATGATCTTTCCCTTTGTTTTTGTTTCAAGGAAAATGCAATATATTCACAATTTCCATTTCTATTCTGCAGGAACTTCAGAAACACGGTAGTCCTGATATTGTCATGGTTTTGGTTGGGAATAAGGCCGATCTACATGAAAGCCGTAGTGTATCTTCTCAGGTTAGCATATGTTTTTACTTTTTAGTGGTTGACTATGTCACTTGGTTCACTATTATGTTGAGATATACTTTACATGATGATGTTGGCTATATGCTGCACTTTCTTAAGGAGGCACAGGAGTATGCGGAGAAGAACAGTATGTTTTTCATCGAGACATCAGCAAAGACAGCTGACAATATAAACCAACTGTTTGAGGTATTATAAAGCTAGTTGTTTTAGTCATAAAATCGTTGTGAACCTCATCATCATAACAAGAATATGTTCCTGGGACAGGAAATTGCAAAGAGGTTGCCTAGGCCAACGGACCTTGATCAATGACCTCTGGCGTACTAAAGAGTGATATACTCATATATTGATATACATGTAAATCATAATGTTAGTTTGCATCATGTAGCACATGTATCATTTCAGGTCAAGCCATATGTATTGGTGTTGTTTGGAAAAACAGGCGCTCATGTAAAGTTTATTCCATTGTTTCAACCTAGGAAATCCTGGTTTCCATCTCCCTGGTGCTGCTTTAAAACTAGGTGGATTTCGGTAATATATAGCTCTTACATGTTACTCTGCTATTTCTGTTCTGGCATCTTCAATGAACTTGCCGGCGGAGTGATGTTTTTGTTGATATTACGCACTGGATTCAGTTTGATAGTAGTTTTGTCAGAATATTAATGATCTATGAAGTTACCTTGTAAAGCAACTGTGCATTCATTGCCTAATGACCTATTTGCAAAACTAATTCTTTCAGTTTTTTTAAGATATAATTTTTTTTCCTGTTTTCACAATCTGACAGTGCAACACAAATCTGAATTTTCTGGTGTCATGTACTCCAGGAGCAACATAGGAATTGTTTCGTGAATATGTAATTTCTGATGTAATTAATAATTATGTTGCGGTAAGTGGCTACTTTAAACCTTCTATATGGCCAACTTTAGGATCATGTGACAACTTTGCAGCCAATATAGTTCGTTCGAACCTAGTATTAAAGAGTTTTACGTATAGGGTTAGCTTTGAATCCGATTATACACACCACTAATCTCCTTAGGAAACAAGATACCCAGATTCTAAACTTCTCCATGGAGGAGAGCGAGGTCGAACACAATGCTAATTACACTATTCGATCCCTTAATACCCACACACAAACATACCCGTACGACACTTCCATGTGGTCCCGTTCTGTCCCTGTCATTGACTATAGGTCGGCCCGAGCCCTCATCTCACACGACTCCCGTCCCGTGAAGCACTCCTATTTGTATGCTAGGTAGACCACACATCTCCCGAACCCACATGTCATACACTTGGACTAGTTCTCAAATCGGTGACGATTCTTACAACAATCCCAAACCCCTCCTGCAAGAAAGAAGCTGTAAAAGTTGGCTAATCCCTTCTTCAATCTTCACCTCCTCATCTATTTCTCTTCGGGAACTCGACACACAGTACACCAAAACCTAGCACCTTTGCAACCTTCACTTCACCTGCCATGGCGAGCCAAGGCGAACCCTCGTCCTCCGATCCGTAAGATCCCGCCCATCTAGTGGCCTCTAGGGTTTTGATCTGGTTGTTGCTATCTGTGTTTTTTTTCCTGCGATTTTTTTGTGATCTTTTGGGGATTTTTTGGGCGCAGGAAGGGTAAGAAGGATTATTCGACAGCTATATTGGAGAGAAAGAAGTCGCCGAACCGCCTGGTGGTGGACGAGTCGACTAATGACGACAACTCCGTGGTCGCGATGCATCCTGACACCATGGAGAAGCTCCAGCTCTTCCGTGGCGACACTGTTCTTCTCAAGGTATAGAGCGTAAATCTGAGGGTTTTTTGGGGGAATTCTTGGGTTAAAAATTAGGGTTAAGTTTTTTTTTTGGGGGCAATTCTCCTGTTAATTTGACGATTTTGTTGTGCTGATTGTAAGGTTCTTAATGATGTTGCCATGGATTGAGCTGCTAGGATTCTGATCTGTGGTTACTGTAATGGATTTGTGGTTTTTTAGTATTTTAGTCTGCTGTGGCGATTCCTTACAGCTGGGATTGCAAATCTGTAGGGAAAAGTTCAGCTTCTTCGTTTTTACTTGTTTTCTAAGATTTGAGTGTCAGATAATTTACTTCGTTGTAGGAAATTGAGAAACTCAGTGGGTTAGATTGCTATTTGCATGGTGCTTTGGTTTTTCGATTTAGCTTAGGGTTTGGGGTTACATGCAGGGGTAAAAAGTTACTGTGTTAACCACTGTTTTGTAGCTACTCTGTTTATAGTGGTTGAAGCTACACTATGTTACATGTAGTTTAATGGTTTTTGACTTGTTCGCCATGGATAAATGGTTTTTAATATGAAAACAGGTGGAATTAGCTGTTAAACTGTGCTAACTACAAAACTTGGTAAGTTAGTGCCGGGGAGCATGGGAATTAGATAACTTAGAGCATTGGAAGTAAATAGCTGTTGGCGTGTTAACTCTGAAGGCTTTCTGTCCTAGTTGTGCACTTACTATGAAAAATTGGAAACCCTGTAGTCGGAGATGGTGATCATGCCAAACAATGTTGTTAGTGTTGCATGTTGCCTTGTCTGCACTCTGGAGCATATCTAACCAGTTCGTGTGGTTCATTAGTTCCATTGACGTCACCTTTGGATAGAGTTAGTTGTGCCGGGCAGTTGTTGCTGTTGTGTTTCTGGTCAATTTGTCTTTTGTTGGATGCTGTTCTATTCCCAAATTCTGAGTTTGTAATGTCCTTGTCTAGTAGTTTATATATGCGGATTGTGGATACTTCTCTTATTAGTTCTTTATCAGACCTCTAAATGGTAGTTCTTCTGTCTGTAAATTCTTTCTGTGGATTGTTATATTTTTTTGTTTAATGATGAGAATGAGTACTTAGAAGTGTTGAGCGTCTCTGAGATGATATAAAAGGTAGCAATTAGAACATGATTCTTGGCTGCTTACATTTTGAATCTACTGCATTATAGGGTAAGAAGCGGAAGGACACAATCTGCATCGTCCTTGCTGACGAAACCTGTGAGGAGCCCAAAATCAGGATGAATAAGGTCATCAGGACGAACCTGAGGGTACGTCTTGGTGATGTTGTCTCTGTGCATCAATGTCAAGATGTGAAATATGGGAAGCGTGTACACATACTTCCGATTGATGACACAATTGAAGGCATTACTGGAAACTTGTTTGATGCCTTCTTGAAACGTGAGTTTCTGTTTCCTTTTGCTGCCAGTTGTTTTATATTGTTGTTTTGATTGGTTGATTTTTGATTCTTAACAATGGCTTGAAATCTGTGTCCTGCATGTTGAAGCAAATAATTCTACAGAAATTGTGTATTATCAGAATTTGTGTAAATTGTTTGCTTGGTGGCATATGTAAATTCTTATCTACCTCTATCCAGTTGTCATGGGGGTTTTTTCAAAATTGGAGGGGTGTTAGTGATGCTTTGGGTATGGTTAGGGGGACTTTTACCATCAATCCGTCGATAATTTTAATGTGCTATGTTGGATTTGGATATCCTTTGTAGGGGTTATGGCAATATGTGCATGCTCTCATAAATTAACCGAAATAACTCCAAACTGTGCCTGATTTCTAACAACTATAACGCCTAAACAATCCGAAAGTTATTTTCCTTTGTGCAGAAACTGAGCTTTGTGGACTGTAGCAGGTTCAGTTGTGAATTGTATGATGTTACCACTAATCTTTATCAAAATAGCCTTTCCACTGAGCTACCATTACAACTTCTTAGTACCCTATATATGCTGCATACTAATTTGATGTTGTTTCTTAAGTTATGGCATATGGAATACCTTGATGTAATGTTTGACCATTTAATGGTTAGTTTTGTTGACAACAAATTCTTTTGGGCTAGCTAGATTTTATTGTGACATGTTATCTCTGCTTCATCATTTTTCTTTATTAATTATTGCCCCCGCTGTTATTTGCAGCATACTTCCTTGAAGCTTATCGCCCCTTGAGAAAAGGTGACCTTTTCCTTGTCAGGGGTGGGATGAGAAGTGTTGAATTCAAAGTAATCGAAACTGATCCTGCTGAATATTGTATTGTTGCCCCGGATACGGAGATCTTCTGTGAGGGTGAACCTATTAAGAGGGAGGATGAGGAAAGACTAGATGATGTTGGCTATGATGATGTTGGTGGAGTTAGAAAGCAGATGGCCCAGATCAGAGAGCTGGTTGAACTTCCGTTGCGACATCCTCAGCTTTTCAAATCTATTGGTGTTAAGCCACCAAAGGGTATATTGTTGTATGGACCTCCCGGATCCGGCAAGACCCTTATTGCTCGAGCTGTTGCTAATGAGACAGGGGCATTCTTCTTTCTGATTAATGGCCCAGAGATTATGTCAAAACTAGCTGGAGAAAGTGAGAGCAATCTCAGAAAGGCATTTGAAGAAGCTGAGAAGAATGCACCATCTATTATCTTCATTGATGAGATTGATTCTATTGCTCCAAAGAGAGAGAAGACCCATGGAGAAGTGGAAAGGCGCATTGTTTCACAGCTGTTGACCCTCATGGATGGACTCAAAGCTCGTTCACATGTTATTGTTATGGGGGCTACAAACCGCCCAAACAGCATTGATCCTGCTCTTCGACGGTTTGGTAGGTTTGACCGGGAGATTGACATTGGAGTTCCTGATGAAGTTGGGCGACTTGAGGTTCTCCGTATTCATACTAAAAACATGAAGCTGGCTGAAGATGTAAGTAGCCTTATTTTGGATAAGATGATTTTGTTTTCCATATGATATCCCACACCCCCCCCCCCCCCCCTTTCCTGTTTGAAATTGTTTCATGGATCACATTTTTGACCATAATGCAGGTTGATTTGGAACGCATCGCCAAAGATACCCATGGTTATGTTGGGGCTGATCTTGCTGCACTTTGCACTGAGGCTGCTCTTCAGTGCATTCGTGAAAAGATGGACATCATTGATCTGGAGGATGAGACTATTGATGCGGAGATACTGAACTCCATGGCTGTTACGAACGACCATTTCAAGACCGCACTTGGAACAAGCAACCCATCTGCTCTCCGAGAAACTGTGAGTCCCTTGGAAGCAATCTTTTCTGTTAGTTTCTGCAATATGATCTGTTTGTGCTTGTTTTGGATACTTAGCTTCAATTTTTCTTTTGGATTCAGGTTGTTGAAGTTCCAAATGTCTCTTGGGATGATATTGGTGGACTGGAGAATGTCAAGAGGGAGCTGCAGGAGGTATTTGGTTGCTCTTTCGTTTTATGTCCACTCTGCAATTTTTGTTCAGTGATGTAGACAGTTTGCTAATGCAATTTAAATTCTCAGACTGTCCAATATCCTGTGGAGCATCCAGAGAAATTTGAGAAGTTTGGCATGTCTCCATCTAAAGGAGTTCTGTTCTATGGTCCTCCTGGTTGTGGTAAGACTTTGTTGGCCAAGGCAATCGCCAACGAGTGTCAGGCCAACTTCATTAGTGTCAAGGGACCAGAGCTGCTTACAATGTGGTTTGGTGAGAGTGAAGCCAATGTCCGTGAAATCTTTGACAAGGCCAGACAGTCTGCTCCATGTGTTCTCTTCTTTGATGAGCTCGACTCAATTGCCACTCAGGTTTCTCTCTCTCTCTCTCTCTCTCTCTCTCTCTAATACAATAGTTTTTATGGCTGATAAATTGTTGTCCTATGTCAGAGAGGGAGCAGTGTGGGTGATGCTGGAGGTGCTGCTGATAGAGTGTTGAACCAGCTACTGACAGAGATGGATGGCATGAACGCCAAGAAAACTGTGTTCATTATTGGGGCTACTAACAGACCCGACATCATAGACCCAGCCTTGCTTAGGCCAGGGCGACTTGATCAGCTCATCTATATTCCTCTGCCTGATGAGCAATCCAGGCTCCAGATCTTCAAAGCTTGCCTCAGGAAGTCTCCTGTGGCAAAAGATGTGGAGTTGCAGGCTCTTGCCAAATACACCCAAGGGTTCAGTGGTGCCGATATTACAGAAATTTGTCAGCGGGCATGCAAATATGCAATTAGAGAGAATATTGAGAAGGTAACTTTATTTTACTGTGAATTTGTATGCACTATTATTTCTTCAGATACAAGTAATGACTATTGTTTCGAGGACATGATAGCGAGCGTGATTTGTTAGAAGAACAAAGTGGGTTAGTCATGCTATAGCACATCTCTCTTGGCATGGTTCTTAAATCTTTAAGGTAGCGAGGGTGGTGTGGGTTAGTCATGCTATAGCACCTCCTCTCTCTTGGCATGGTTCTTAAATCTTTATGGTAGCAAGGGTGGTGTGGGTCGACCATGCTATAGCACATCTCTCTTGGCATGGCTCTTAAATCTTTAAGGTAGCAAGGGTGGTTCTTAGATCTTTTAAGGTAGCAAGAGTAAACTCCGCTTGACATTCGCTCTTTTTCAGTAATTGGTAATTTTTTTTCTAATGATATGCTGTTCCCCCTTATGGTTAGCTTGTTGATGCTTTAGATACCATTTCAGAGTTCTGCGCCAAGAAATTTTGAGGCAAAATCTCCCTCAAGTTTTTACTTAGTTGTAGAAGAAATTGAAGAATCTACTACTTAGTTGTAGAAGAAATTGAAGAATCTACCATACATAGAGTTAATGCAATATGTAAAGTGCTGTAGTTTGTCTAACTTCGATTTCAAATTTGCCGCTGTTAACAAGTTTCTAATAACTGTTTTGTAGTGTATTCCCTCCGTTTCACAATATTACTCCAAGTCTATTGTGTGTGCATACCAAGAAATTGTAAAATTAAGTGAAGAGAAATGTAAAATAAGTTATGTTATCCTTAATTAAAGTACAACACGGCGTTAGTAGAAACAATTGAATGTTCACTCTCTCCATCAACATGCTCTCTATGAGAACTTCGGATTGGATTGAGCCTTGGAGAACTACACCATGGCTAAATAAGATGTTCCTTTAATGAGGTTGTTGGCAGAAGAAAGAGTAACATTTGACATTAATGCTGTGGGGAAGAACAAAATTATTCACAGGATATTATGAAGGATAAAATAAGAAGAAATTCAATAAAATATTATCGTTTTCACGTGTGGACTTATTGTGAAATGATAGTTTTCAAGAATTTCTAATAAAATGAACCTACATTGCAGGACGAAGGGAGTACAAACTCATAGTACTTCTAGTTGAACCTAATTGGACATAGCTTAAACTGATGTAGAAATTTAACTGACTTTCTTTATACAAGGATTAGTGGATTCTGGAATGTTTTTGGAGTTGCAAATGAAAGCAAAATTTTTCATAGGTTCAAATCAAGTTTTGTTTTTGTAATGCTAATGCCATTTGGTTTCAGGATATTGAAAGGGAGCGGCGGAGAAAGGACAACCCTGAAGCTATGGAGGAAGATGAAGTAGATGAGATTGCAGAAATCAAGGCTGCTCACTTCGAAGAGTCAATGAAGTATGCACGCAGGAGTGTCAGCGACGCTGACATTCGCAAGTACCAGGCCTTCGCCCAGACACTGCAGCAGTCTCGGGGATTTGGCAGTGAGTTCCGTTTCCCTGAGCAGTCGGCGGCTGGTGCCGGTGCAGCAGCCGATCCTTTTGCATCTGCCGCCACCGCGGCTGATGATGACGATTTATATAGTTAAGCTTTCTGTTGTGCCATTAACTTATACTCGTTATCTTTGGTATTTATGTTGTGTTATCATGAGTGATATCAAACTTATGAGAATTGTTAGACACGGCAAGGACCTGTAATAGAAGTTAACTTGTATTTTGTCAGCTACCGAAACCAAATTCTCGTTCTGTTCCGTGTCATCTGGCAATATTAATTATTCTTACCATCCTCATTCCTCAATTTGTGTTGAAGTTTCAGCGTATTTACTGTCGTGAAAAATGGCTTCGCCACACAGAGAGGCGGTGGTTTCTTCGCCAGTTCGGAATACGTTCCATCTGTGTTGGTAGGACGAAATTCTTGTTACAATTTCCGCGCATTTTTGCTAACATAAACTCCTTTGATGTGACGTTGAAGTGGCGTGGAGCACAGAGCCGGGTGAGGGAATGTCTGTCTACAGCAGGGCTGGAACAAAAGTTTGAAAGCAGTGAACAACTCCGAGTCGGTTTGATTTTGGCTTGGTTCGAGCTTACTTAGAGCGGATAACCGGTCGAGTAAAATTAATGCTAGTACACTCAGATTTGACCCATTTAAAATTAAGTTCTTTTAATTATATAATTACTTCAAAAATAAATACCATATACTCGTCTTCACTCCACTACCCTGACATGCCCATAAAATAAAGTAAAGCAACTATCTGTCTCCATTAATGACACCACCTCTAGTCTTCACTTCACTCCATCCTACCGGCGTTCATCTTCCTATCATCCCATCTTGATTAACTGCCTCACCACCATCTGCTCTTTGAAGCAAAGATACATCTTAACTTATTTTTTTTAGTTTAATTTTTGGTTTGATTTTTATTTACTTATACTGTGTAGGTCTAAAAACTATTTTGAAACATTTTGGACTATATATATAGATAAATAATAATCCATTAGTTTATAAGCAACTTAAAACCGATTCGATTGTCTTAATGAAACAAACTAAGTAAGACTAGTTCGCTTAATATTAATTTACTTCCACTTTTATTATACAGATCATAAAAATATGAAAAAAGAAAAATCTAAAGACTTGATCACATAAAATTATATGAAACGTACTTTCTAACCATTAAATCGTGAGAAAATTTTCTCGTCACCATAAACATATTGAAATTTTGAATTGTGAGGTTTCATATATAAGTGAAACATTTTATAGCAAACAAAATATTGAAATTTTACAGTAATATAATAAATATATCTTTTAAATCACATACTCTATAGTTGGTTGATACCCGAACACAGCTACCTCCGGCAAAACTAACCAGTTTCTGATCCAAGTCTTCTTAAGGGTTTATTCGTCTCATATCAGTTATCAGCAGACCAGTCGAAAGTAGCAGAACCCAGCGGAAACGAGGCAGCCCAGAACCAGCTTTAGAACTTGGCTGGAACTGAGATTACTGACTTGCGGCTGAATAAAACAGCAAAAAGAAAAAGAGCCTCTTGGAATCACCGGCAATAGGAAACTAGGAACAGCGATCAAACAGACTTTTAAGAGCCTTCCATTATTTTCTGTTGATACGAAGATATCATTTCTCTCATAAATACTCGAAGTGTATTACATCATCAAGATCAATATTGACGAATATGTTGGGTCTTGGAGCAAAGGTATGCTCTGATTGTACACTCATCTATCAAAATTCTGTGCTCATGCATACAGACACTGAGCACGCTAATATGCTACAACACCTAGAGTCAACACACAAAACAAAACAACTTAGTTTGCCTAAGGCTCAACTCTCACCAGACGTTTTCCGTCTCTTTTTTTTTATTTTCTCATTCACGTCTGACCTATCTGAACGCTTTGATTGCTCCTGCCTGATCTCCATGAGCTTTGCTTTTGCATCACGGAAAGGTGCATCCGACCTCATGGCCAATAATTCCTAGGAGCACATACAAAATATCAAAATAACTTCTAGGCTCAGACCTACTAGTGCAAAACGATGACAGAGAAACTGAAAACATCTTACTTTAATATGATCCATTGCGGCAAGATTGAAACCGATAGTATCCTTGCACTCCTGGAGGATGAAAATTAAATTAATACATGATATCTGGAGGGTAAAAATGAAATGAATACATGATATCCTTTATATTTATTTGAGTTGGAAGAGATTACTACTAACCTTTACTCTACTGTAAAGGATATCCTTTAGTTCTGTCAACATGGATCTTGCAGCTGGTGTTGTGGTTAATTGGTTATGATGTGTTTGGAGCAAAACTAAACAAACCCTACAAACAAGCTCAACCTGCACGATTAAAGCAGCTATCAGGATTATTTGTTGAAGAGAATTAGAAATTGAGGAAAGCTAAAAATGTTATTGATGTAACTTAGCATGAGGATCACAGATCACTACCTTGACAGGAATAAGAGACCATTCCTTCAAGTAAGACATGAGCTTCAATGCATCTGAGAATGGCAATGACTGCCCCAAAAATTTCAAAAATAAACAAACATGTTATCAAATAATAAGTGTAATTTGAAAATATGATTGTCTTAAGAGTTAAACAAAATGAATTAACATGTCATCAAATGGTAAGTGATGTTGCACAAAGGCCAAGGAACAGCTCACTTATCTTGTGACAATAAAGGAAATATCGGGTTGCATTACTTTGTTAACTCTACAAATTACTATTTTGCTACATTAAGTAGCTCATAAGAGATTCATAGAAATACATAACTAAACAAGTTAAACAGTCCATTACATAAAAAAAAAAATTACCAGGAGAGCCTGCTCCAAGTCATTTGGGCGAACATTTGAAACTTCATTGAGAACATAATCTGATGGTGAATGCCCTTGCATTATAACATTAGGTTGAAATTGACCTCCTTTCCCATTCTTTTGTTCCTCCTGATGATTGGAAAACATACATCTTTAGTAAATCTCCATAAGTAAATCTCCTATGATGCCTTTTTCATTAAGAGTACAGTATTAAGTGGCAGCAGGGGTAACGCAATATATGTTTCTCTACCTTTCGCTGATCAAGTCGTTTCAGTTCTTCCTCGGCAGTGTCAAGTGCATCAATAATTGCATCAGTAGCAGTTATCGTCTCTTTTGTCTTCCTACCAGGAACACCTACAGATCCCTCATCAGGAGCATCTTCTTTCTGCCCATGCCTATGTTCAGCCACATTGTCTAAATCAGACTCAAAAGTTTCCTCCAGTCTTTTCTCCCTCTCTTCCTGCATTTTATTGGAGCTCAAGGTAATTTCCAGGTGGACAAAATGAAGAACAGGCAATTCATTTCAAAAGAAAAATGAACTACCGGCAGATGGCTTAGAACAAATGTTCAACAACAAAATTCTAATCAACCCCATACAACTATAGAATACCTCAATGAAAAGTTGTTCTTCAGTACGATCCCAACGTCGAATAGAACGATCATGAGAACCTGTGACAATAAAATCACCATGACTGCTAATTGCAAGGCACCAAACTTCAGCATGATGTCCCTCAAGCGTTAACAACAACTCAAATTTATCAGCATCCCAGTACTTCACAGTGCGATCTTTCCCCACACTAAACATATAGTGAGTTTTGTACACAAACTTTACATCCATCACACTGCAAAGTGAAAACATTCAACAGAAAAGTAAGGAAACTCTGCCAGTAGCCAAAGCATAAAACATAACCAAACCACAAGTATGGACCTGTCTGAATGAGCAAAGATAGACTTATGGCAGTCACCAAAATCCAGACCCCAAATCTTCAGATTTTTGTCTGCAGAACCAGTAACTATCAGATCCCCATCAGATGATATGTCCATGCAAAGAACTGGAAGCTTGTGTCCGTAAAGGGAAAGAAAAAACTTCAGCGTGTCCATAAAGAAGACCTGCAAAAGCATATGAGATCTTAGAAAAGAAAAACAATGTTAGTTTCTCAACTAAATACTCTATTACTACAAGTCCACAAACTAGCACCTAATGGAATTTCACGAAAAACCACCCAAATGAATGACATACTGCAGTGAATGACCTTAGCTTTGATCAGATTAATGCCAATGCACCACCGGACGAACTGATATAAGCACTTGCCTAGGCAGCACCCACACATGGAACTAGCTATTGAAAAAGGCCATATATTATGCTGCTTATTCAATGCCCAAATAGCATATCTATTTAGTAATGATGGAAAGATATGCCAATTTAAACATCTTTAAACATCTGGCAGCACTTACTTTTAAAAATGTAAATGGATGTATGGGAAGGAATGTGCAAGTTAATAGAGTTAAGGGAACAATGAGTAGCGCCATGCTACACGGAATGGTTTTTGGTGGAATTTATTGCAACATACTGAAAAGCATAAGACAACAAATATTTATCAACATCCGCTCCTTTCTACAACTAGAGTGACTAGATTCTCTGCGTGAGCAAACCATGAATCATGTGCATTAATTTCATAATCGTACAATGAGTGAATCACATGAATACATTCAGATTACACAAAACTTCTCCATGAAGATAAAAGTGCTTGTATGATATTTAGAAGTTAGAAACCTCAATCATAACCAGTGTATGAATATAACCTTGACCGTGCAATCCAATAGAGCAACAGCAATGTACTTCCCAGTTGAACTGATGGACACAGCAAGGACATCATCATTCATTTTCAAAGTCCTCACATTGGTTACAGTCAGCTGCTTAGAATCCTGAAAACACAAAGAAAAACAACAAATATCAATGCACCTGTATGTTAAACTGTTGACAACTTTCAAGCATTTCAGTGAATCTCAGCAAAAGAATATGGATATTACTACCGAAACTTCCAATTTGATAGAAGCAAGAACAAAATATAAGTTGATTTAAAAAATATTACTACCATATTGTAAATCTCACAGAATTATTTTGCATCAGAAATACACCAAATCCTCTTAAGACTAGAGCATATTTTCTTTTTATAAACTTATAATACAAATGCCCTCAAAAATAAGAACGAAAATGTCCTTTCACCTAAGTTCATGGATGGAAGGCAGATAGAGGAATAAAAGGAAACCTGTGTGGGTGTTTCATTTTTAGCACATTAATTAGAAATCTAGTATGAGATGCCCTTCTCTGGCTGACTTTCTTGTGAAGATGTGTGTGCATATGAGGCAGTAAGAAACCCACAAATGAGATGGCTGACTGATGGAAGAGACCTAGTCATTTGCAGTGCCCACTGAAAAGATCTTTGTCTACCTAGGAAAGAAACCTACATTTTGATCACACAATATATATATATATAGACACACACACACTATAGCAAGTAACAGCCTAACATTCATTCTATCATTTACTGTCCATCCTATATGAGAAGTTAAGAGAGCTGCTGCTCAATGTTTTCTCAGGTCCTTAATTTTGTGATTATTTAATTAGGTCCTCCAGGGGGCACATATAGTGCAAACCACCAATTCAGTGCCAGCGTTCAAACCATTTCTAGGAAGTAACAGCAAGTAACTTGGAAGCAGACACAAAAGGCATAACGAAAGTAAGCATTTGATTTTAGTTAGATGTAGTCCAGCAGTAACAAAAAAAAAAAGACTCACCGTATCAGATCTCTGTACCAACTGGTATTCCCAGAACTTGACATCATGATCGGCACTCCCAGTGGCAAAACCCCGTGCACTAACAGTTCCATCTTCATCAGGAATGGGGACGATTGATCGTATGGAACCAGCATGAGCTTCTATCACCTCAATAGAGCTCCCACTACCAATATCAATAATCTCCAAAGTTCCACTCTTAGTGCCCACAAGGGCATACCGATTTCCAGGAACAAATGCACTACACAATCCATATCCAGAGTCAATGGTCCGAAGGCAGGCGCCGGTACTAGGATTCCAAATCTTAACCGCATTGTGGCTTGTTGACATCAGGAGGTTGTCGTCCGAATTAAGTGCAAGACTCCTAATGTCAGAACGGTGCCCTTGCATATCAATTGAGTACATCTTTGAGGCCTTCTCACTGTCCAGTGAGTAACTCTCGAGCATGTTATTGTTCAGAGATAAAGACAAGGTAGCAAGGCTTCCTTTCTGTGGGTTGCTCGGAGAGAATGCAACAGAGCAAATTTTCTTGCTTGCCCACAAAACTTGAAGGAGCTTAAATACATCAGTAACTACAACAGAGGGATTCTGCAAATCTTGAGCTGGAAAAGGGTCAATAACAGTACCGTTCCCATCCTTAGCCATAGCTTTTGCCAAAACCTTCTCCTTCTTTCTATGCACCCGCCTCTTGGCCTTCCGCATAGCCTCCGTGTCATCAAGAACCCTATAAATATCCACCGTCTTCCCAGCTACCTGGCATGCCACAAGCCTGCCATTCTTATTGAACCTAACAGTCGCCACCCTTTCCTTGCTCTGCCTCATAATCTCACCAAACTGCTTCAGGATATCCCACTTGCCCCAATCCTCACCATCCTCAGCTGTGTGCCGGATGCTGAACACCCGCAGCTCCGGGTCAGCTGACCCGGACACCAAAAACCTCTCACTGGGATCCACATCCATCGACCAAATCTCGCTGCGGTGGCCCCCAACAATCTGGAGGCAATGCTGCGTGTCCAAGTCCCAGACCCGGATAAATTTGTCCTTGGAGCAGCTCACCAGCTTCTTCCCCGAATCCAGAAACACCAAATCCGTAACCTACACAGAGCAGTCCCAATTTAGTATCAAGCTAAGAAAGTAAAATTAAATGAGAAGAAACGCATGGAAAGACCTGATCGCGGTGGCCACGGAGGCGGAAGAGGCCGGACTGGGCCACCACGTCCCAGAGGATGACATCACAGTCCTTGCCACCGGAGGAGAGGAGGGAGCCGGAGGGGCCGAAGCGGAGGGCGGAGGCCGCCGAGCGGTGCCCATGGAGCGTCGCCTCGCAGGTGCCGGTCTCTGCGTCCCACAGCCGGATGCTCCCATCCGAGTGACCACTCGCAATCTAAACCAAACCAAACCAAAACAAAACAAATGAAGTTAAAACGTGGGAATCAGCAGCAGAGGAAGGGGTTGTGAAGGGGTTAGGGTTTGGCAGAGGGTACCGAGGAGGAGGCGGCGGAGGAGGGGGAGGATGCGAGGGAGGAGATGGCGAGGGAGGGGGAGGAGGAAGAGGGGGAGAAGGAGAGGGAGGGGAGGCCGCGCTTGAGGTCCCAGGCGGAGAAGCGGTCGAGGGCGGCGGCGAGGAGAAGGCGGGCGGAGGGGTGGTAGGCGACGTTGGAGTCGGGGGAGGCGACCACGCCGAAGGTGCGCGCCGGCTCGTACCGGAGGTACGCCTTCACCATGGCGCCGGCGGAGTGGGGTGGGTGGGTGGGGGCGTTAGGGTTTATGGGTGCCGAGCGGAGGATGCAGGGTTTTAAAGGATTTTAAAGTTTCGAAGAAATGACAGAAAACCCATATATTTATATCTTATTATTATAAAACCTCATGTTTCAGAAATGATGACACAAAATATCAGATATTTTTATTTTTGTTTCACTGCACCTACTTCGCTCGAACAGTTCTTAGATTGTAATGGAAAACTAACAAATGAGATCCATTAATTACTTATTTGGCCGAATTAATTGTCATATTTTTTGTATAGATAGATTTAACATGTGGGACCCATCATCGATAGTTAGAAGCTTTTATTAATTCTTCTTAATTGTTACCATCCAAACTAGTAATAATCATAGGACAGACACAAATTTATTAAAATTCTTCTCTAAAGATAGACGTCACAAGTGAGAATATTGGCACGATCCAACACACAACCTCTTGTTAGCACCACACCTGATTGCAGGTGACACACGCCTACATACAAAAGATCACAAATATAGTATGTCTATTTGATTTCAACAAGTGAAGTCAATTTGATTTCAACAAGTGAAGTCAATTAGATCTGAGCAGTGAACTCCCGCTCATTAAGAATCACAAGTCTAACATACTAATTCGATTTCAATAAGTGAAATCAGTTAGATCCCAAAATAAAATAGGTTTGTTTGGGAGATTCAATTTTTTCTTAGTCAAACAAAATATATGTGTTTATGAAAAAGACATCATATTCTCCATAAATATATGGGAAATTGGATATTTACCATTCTAAATATACGCAATTAGAAAAAAATACTGGTTTGGAAAAATAACACTCCAAATATGTATTATTTGGATATACACTGCTCTTTGAATAAAAAATGAATATTCGGTGACTTAAATTTTGTAAATGACTAAATTACCCCTAACTAGTTTGAGCCCCCAAACTCTGACGATATATCCAGCTTGATGTCTCCATCTAAAGCATATATGGACGCCGAGCAGAAAGATTGCTCGGAATTAAGAAGTAGGAATCGTTAACTAGATGGGGAAAAGGAAATTAATGAAGAATAAAAGACTCATCTCTTACCATTAATATTACCATTACTAAGAAACTAATATTTGTGTATTATTCTGGAGGGATCACAACAAACGTGAGGTCTGGACAAATTGGCAAGCAGTACATTGGCCTGGAACAGCATGAGCTAGTAGTAGTACGTCAGAGCTTGTAGCACTAGCAGCCGGCTGCCCACCAGTCCACGATGAGACGTACAACCTGGAGTGTTCTAGAGTGCAACGACAGGTGGGGGATCTCGCAGGCGTGCCTCTCATCGGCGGACTCGATCGTCTTCGGGCCTGGTGGCCTTCACGATGACCACTTCCAGTTCAGCAACGTCCCACTCGACGCCCTGTGAATTCCGAGGCTTGTCTGGTCCTTCACTTGTTAGGTGATATGATGAGAGAGATTTGGGCTCAAACTTGTCTGGTCCACTCACTTTCCAAAAGCCAATGCCATGCTCCCACTGGCCATGGACGACTTTCCGGCTACGGCGGCCGTGGATGCGTCGCAATTGAACACTTCGGAGGCGTCAGCTGGGGAGGACGCGGCCGCTGTGGTTCAGTCGCAGTCGTAGCCGTCGGACGCTGCGGTGTCGGCGGTAAGAGTAGCTGAGCGCGTCGGCGTCGTTGTTCGAGCGGCTGGTGCAGTAGCTGATGGAGCACTAGGAGAGCCTTCACCGCCAATTCCTCGACGCCATTGAGCGGCGTGAGTGGGACCGCGCAGACGGCAGGAGGCCAACAAGGCCTCTTGCGAGGCCCCGCGAGCGCAGAACTGCGCCAACTCCACCGCCCACGAGGCCGCCATCCTTGAGAAGATCACCAGCGAGTCCGTGCCCCTCCCGGTGCCCACCACCAGTCCACCAACCCCATGTCCGCCGCAGATGATAGCAACCAAGAAAGTGTAAGGACTGGTGACCTTCGATGGTCGGCCCCATTAGATCGCATAAATGATGGTTCTGATGTTTCCTCACATAAGGACTCCGAAAATTATTTTGAAAAACAAAGGCATACAATGCCACAATTAGCTTAGCCAAATAAGCAGTTGGTGGGTTTCACCAGTCTGTTTTCTCTCATAATAATTGTCAAGCGAAAATAGGTGAAGTGAACAAAAATATCTTGTTATGTGTCAATATTTTTAAAATTTGAGATTTTATGACATGAGAATACAAATGTTTAGATCTTGTTATTGTTTTCACTTTTCAGTTTAAGAAACTGTAAAATAGCCTCCTTTTGATATTATTTTATACTACCATGTAATGTAGAGTAAATGTTTAATCTATGATGTTAGAGTTTAGTAAAAATTGGCAAGACATGTAAAATTTTTGTTCAGTTATAAGAGAGGAGTGTAAGGTATGAGATAAAAAAAATATACAGTATATACACATAGATGAAATAAAGTTTGCCCATACCATAAGTGACATTTTGTTCGTGTAATATTTATGTAATAATATTAGTTTAACAAATCTTTATTCGACTATAATGTCTTTTCAGGTTTCAACTTGCAAGTAATTTTTTCTTTATCACCAAGACAATAAAGTTCCCAATTTGCACCATCTACAGTTCCATCAACCGTTAAGTCACCGAATCAATAGTTCAGCTACCTACAATACAGAAACATATAAATTTAGCCTTCGGAGAAGTCTTTACTTTTACGAATTAGCAATATTTGTAAAAGAAAAAGAAACTATTTTAAAAATTTTAATAGTTAAATCAGAATTTTAATAGTCTAAATCTATTAAAAAAACTTTAGTTTGATGAATTATTTTATAAGAATGCCTTGTGCGCAGTAAGACAAAGGCATACTAATCCCTGGCCGTACAGCGCGATCAGGCCGAACTAACAGCAGGTTATCCCTTTCAGAACCCTTCTCCCCAAACCCGACCCGAAAGCAAAACCCCCAAACCATGGCCACGCCGCCCACCTTCTCCGGCCCGGTGTGGGCGGAGCTCCGGCTGGCCGACGCCCGCGACGTGCCGCACCTCCACAGCCTCATCCACCAGATGGCCGAGTTCGAGCTCCTCACCCACCTCTTCGCCGCCACCCACGAGCTCCTCACCACCACCCTCTTCCCCCCGTCCCAGCCGCCCCCCTTCACCTCCTTCACCGCTCTCGTCCTCGACCTCTCCCCGGGACCCCTCCCGCCCTCCGCCTCCACCATCGCCTCCCGCCGCCTCGACCTTTCCGCGTCCCCCCTCGCCGACCCCGACGCCACCGCCTTCGCCTCACCTCGCGGCGGTGGCCGTGTCGCGGTCGGCTTCGTCCTCTGCTTCCCTAACTACTCCTCGTTCCTCGCCAAGCCCGGGTTGTACGTGGAGGACATCTTCGTGCGCGCGCCCTGGCGCCGCCGCGGGCTTGGCCGGATGATACTGGCCGCCGTGGCGGGTAAGGCGGCGGAGCTCGGGATGGGACGCGTGGAGTGGTGCGTGCTCGAGTGGAACAAGAACGCTATCTCGTTCTACGAGGAGATGGGCGCCGACGTGCTCCCAGAGTGGCGCATCTGCCGGCTTACCGGTGCCGCGCTTGACAAGTACAGGGACGTGCGGGAGGAAGGGAAGGCGGAGTAGGCCAAAAGGTTGGTTCTTGCGTGTGTCCGGAGATCAATAATAAAGGTGGGTGGATTTGCTTCCACTTTACTATTTGGTTTGCTGAGTGATCTCATGATTGAATCCGTTCTTTAGTACGATGCATTTGAGTAATGTGCTGAACTCTAGAACAACCTTGGTGTCCTTGTTGAGGGAAGAGTTTGTGATCTTTTTTATTATCTTTATTTGGATAAGAAAATGGAATGATCCCGTATTACTTTGTCCAAGAAAAAAACATATTTGTTCATAGGCCATGGAGAAACTTTTGTGTTTCCTCTGGTTATTCCTCTAATTCATAGATTATTCCATACTCCGTGGAAATTATCAAATCTCTAGATATGGATAGCAATTTAACTCCATGATTAGAGTAGGCAACACACAAGAGTGTCCAAAGAAATTCATCATAGAGTTTAGGATAAGATACAGAAATAATGATGTATGTTTCTCATATCATATTGTAGCTGATACATCCATTTCGTTTGTTGAAAGTGGTTCAAAACTGTTGATCCTAAAGCTTTCCCCATGATTAAAAACAATACTATATTTTCATAGTAGTACCTGGGTACCTGCATTCATTCATCTCTGAACCACAGTCACCAATCTGATAACCAGTTTGGTCGGTTTTGTATAACCTGGAGCCAAGTTGGTTTTCCTCTTCCAACTTGCTAGTCAGACTGTTTGTCAATACAATAAGGGTTCGAATGTTAGGATATAAGATGGGTACATGGTGTATGTTTTGACCACCTCTGAACAAAGTGGTCAGTGAACATACAGATATTAACGGGACGTCAAAAGTTGACATACTGGTGATAGTTGCGAGTTATTTTGTGACTATTTACAGGGGAATGAGTGTCTCAATGTTGATGTTTCCATTTGTGCTTCTGTTCACAATCATACCTTCTCAACTTGGAAATGGCTTTTGAATATTCAGTGAGAACTGAAAACTAATCTGTGCTATTGCCTTAAGTGACATTTGCATCAAACCTTCTCAACTTGATGTCTGTAAAATTGAGCCCCAGGATTTCCACTTCCAGGAAGTATCATGGTATGCTAATCAGTACAACTATCTTTAGTTCTTTACAGATGGTGTTGATGCATATCGCATGGTTTAGGCCTTGCTTCCAAGTGTCAAACCTGTACCATAGCTACGAAATTTCATAGATACAGCGGGAGCAAGAGGATCCAGCATACCAGTATTCGTCTACAATTGCGTGAGCAGGCGCCACAACATACAAACAGCCCGCATTTGATCCAGTAGTAACAAATGGCTGAAGCTCCATTGCAAGCTTTGGCATTAAAGCAATACAAGGTACTTGACGGTACAGGTTTTCGGTGCAGTACGGTTTTCAGTCGCATAGAGTATTACTCAAGCACTCCTTAAACTGGACGAGAACTTTAATGGTCCTCAGCAAAAAGTTGGCCGAAACACCAAGTTATGACTTCACATAAATGGAATATCTCGTACTCAGAAAACAGTGCTTCGATTCTCCCCATCACCTGGCTGAAAGAACCAAACTGTTCGCCAATTTGTCTTAATTGAAACATATCACAAAGTATTAATCCTCAAAACTCAGAATACGTAAATATTACATTGTTTAACAGAGATACAACTTCAGACGTCGGACATCAATGATGTAGAAACCCAAAACCAACCAGGCAAAAGCAGCAAATAAGACGACCAGAAAGTAACTAAGCATTCTGTTCATCATGGAAGCTAACCAAACCATCTGAAAGTCCATCTGACAAATGTACAGATTCAAAATTGTGTTTTGAACTGATCAAACAAGATATTGAGATCATACGATTGCTTCCTATTCATAAATTTTATCAGGAATTAAATACATCAGAAAAGGGGAAAAAAAAGAAAAGAATGAATGAGCATGTGCCAATAGATCAACTTATGCAAATCTACATTCAAGCAGGGTAAGCCCTTACCCTAGCAATTTCTAGACTAAATTTAACACATGGTTAACAAAGGAATAAACTCTAGGCCTATCAGCTGTCAGAAAGTTAGAGATGTGAGCTGCTCCAACAACAAAGAAGGCCCCCAACCGGAACAGCTGGAGCTTTGCCCCCAGCTGTAACTCAGTAACAGGAAAACTAAAACCTACCATAATGATTAAACTTCTTCCTGTGGCGGCTGAAGTCTGAAACATATCTAAATCTCTGCCCACAACCAGGAGCCAAGCATTTGTATGGGCGCTCCCCAGTGTGGACTCTGACATGCTCTGTCTGAGCCCACAACCACTTGAAAGTCATTCGACAACCCTCCCAGGGACACTTAAATGGCCTCTCATCACTATGAACACACTGATGGCGCTTCAAGTACTTGTGCGAACTGAAACGCTTGCCACATGACTCAACAATGCAAATGTTGCGCCTGTGGGCATGAAGTTCAGCTCTCGTCTCAAATGTCATATTGCAAAAATCAATATCACACTGAAATGGCCCCATTTTCATCCTCTTGCCTTTTTTTGAAGTTGAATTTTCCTCATTTGTTGGTTGCTTTGCCATATCTTCAACTACCACAGGCCGAGCCCTTGGTCTCAAGCTCTCACAGGGGGAACGAACAAAGCTCCCGCTAATTTGAGAACTACCAGTTTTTGACTTCTGTTCCCTCTTTCTTTTGCGTTTGCGTCTGATATAACATATGATATCTGTTCTTTTTGAGTTTCCAATGCTTCGAGACACTACATCTGACATGCCGAAGTCATTTGGTCCATCAATAGATTCATCATCTTGTGTTATTCCCAAACTTCTGGATGCTTTGGCCAAGCAATTGGTAGCTATATGAATTGCTGAACCATCAAGGATTGCAGTGTCATCCTTAAAATCCTTGGAGTTTCTGTCATTTTCAAGTCGTTCTTGCTGGTTCTGAATAACCAGCAGCTTATCAGTTGCCAAGGTGCAAGAAGACTGGGCCTTGTATGAAATAGCACCACCACTAGAAGAACCATTCGTCTTTGCAACCTCAGCTTCTGTAACATCATCTGCAGAGTGATCACTGCTAGCCAGTGTCATCAATGTTAAGGAAGCTTTGCCAATCTCATCTTTTCCGGGTGCATCTGCCACCTTGGACTCCTCTGCTAAAACTCCAAGCAAAATATCAAAAGAATTTGATTCTGTATAAGTGGATTTTCCATCTTTTCCAGAGATTGCAGTTGTTGAAGCAGCTTGCACATTATTTGAAATGATGTCTGTATGGGGAGATCCATGCGGTAACTCAGTGGGTTTGTTGCGCCTGAGCTCAATGGACTCAACATTAGATTGGTTGAAATCAACTTGTACCGTATTCAAAGAATCTCTTGACATTTCAAAATTTTGGATTGCCTGCAACTCATTACTCCTCAAACGATGAGCAACAGGCAGCAGCTCCATTGAACAAGGAGCATCGACAGGGGCAAGGCACCCCATGGTTAAACTGCATTGTCTATCAACACTAGAAGTCATCTTATCACACTTTAACTTTGATGTTACAGGAGCACCACTAAGATCATGTGTCTCAGGTTGATCAGCTGTTGCAGATTCATTGGTTATAAGTACAGTACCAGAAAAAGATGTCATGGCCTGACTTTTGTAATTTTCTTGGGTTGCAGATGCTGTGCCCACAGGTGTTTCTTCTAAAACAACCACATCAGTTATCGGACCAAGTAATTCTTTCTTTGGAGTAGCGCAAAGCTCCATGTCCACCTGACGTTGTTGAACTTGCAACCATTTATCTTTGCACTCCACAGTACCATTTTGAGATTCAAAGTACTCATGATTGTTTATGCAGTTCATGTTGCCTTCCTCACTGATACTTTCTTTAAGATGAGCAGGGAACTGCTGAACAGAAACAGTTGCTGAACTACTCAAATCAGTTGATTCGACTCCTTGTTGTTCTCTTGTAACTTCAACTGATGCTGTAACAAGTGGGGGCGAGTCCTGGGAATTTAGTGAACAGATAGGCTCATTGCATGTGCTAACACTTATTGGACCCTCACAGACTTGATGCATCATAGGATATTCAGCAAGAGCAATAGGTATATCAACAAGGCAATCTTCATCATAATCATTCTCCTCGCAATGCATGTGCGTATCAGCTAAGTCACCAGATTCTTGGTGTCTACATTGCTGCATGAGACTGCATTGTTGGAATGCTTGTTGCCTCTTACAGCTCTCATAAACATTTCCAATAGTGCCCGTGTTGGTATTCATAAGTGCAGGGTTAACTTTCTCAGGAATTGCGGCAACACTAGGCCTGGAAACATAACCAACAACCTTGTACGGAGTTCGTGCTTTCCTGCAGAGCCATTGGAGATTTGGAACAGCTGAAATAGGTGAAGGATTGGAAAATAGTCCCCAAAAAGATAATGAAGGTTGTTCTTGATTTCCTGATGCCTCTTTCCTAAGCTTGACGCAATATTTCAGGTTTAGACCCATCCGTGATGTCCAATCTCTACCATCTTCCTCGTGCCCCTCATCATCAATTGAAATGTTGATCAGATGTAAATCAGATTTCGATGCATTTGCAAGTGGAACATCTTTACAGTCAAACTCAAACTCAATTTCCTCAGCGATTGATATTGCCAGTGCTTTTAGTTTGAGATAATCTGCAGAAAATAAATCACATAATACAAGTCAGTGAACTTCACATGATACATTAATCAGATAATGACAGTTAACGTGACTACATTGATTTTAAATCTCAATTTTGGGGCAGTTTGGCGGAGATATTCAATAAGGGGGTCCCCACTAGGGATCATTTGATATTATCCGTAATCAGCCTTTTTGTTAGAAAATATGTTGAGAGCAGAAGAATCATATTATTATGGAGCTAACAAATTAGGTACATACTACCTCTTAGGCCAAAAGACCTCTGGGTAAATCATAACTACGCTTTTCTTGTTACATATTGAAGCAGTCCTATCCAGGACTCCAAAAACTGTTTCTGGACAAATCCAGGTCAGGGCTGGTAAGCCAGTAACCAGCCCGGTTATCCAGTGATTCCGGCCCACTATAATTTTTTCCTTGTATTTTCTCAAGTTTTTGTACTTCTCCAACCATGTATAATCACTAGTTACATTCCTACCACACCTAATACCGGCCAGTTTTCACACGCATGCACCATTTCATGCAAATGTGATACTATCATTATTGAGTCATCAATCATCATGTATGGAAATAAATAGCAAAGAGATTAGAAGAATGTTGAGTGCAAATGAACCATAGAGATGGATGGATCAAAAAGGTGTACCTTTTCACACACACACACACACATGATACTACCATTACTACAAATCATTTCGAATGGAATTAAAGAAAACAAAGTAGATTTAAAGAGAAAATGCAAACAAACCAACAAGATCAATGAAGTTAATCCACAAATTTGCATATTCTTCTTCCAAATATAGGATTCCATGCTCTTCATCCAATTTAGACATATCATTTATGTTTTATTTTCCTCATATTTGTACTGCTGAGTTTTGCTACTTTTAATTACAAGAGCAAAAAGCCTTCTAGTTCAATGTGCCAAATGAAAATACATTGGTTGTCACCATGCAATTAAGCAGAAGTGCAGAACATGCAAATAAATCCTAGACAAGCAAGTCTCTCTTAAAAGATGAGATGTAATAAATCTTAAATAAAAGGCTGCTCATTTCCAATGTGCATGACAGATGAAGACAATGTAAATCAGTGTGACCTACATATAAAAAAATCTATGCGAACAAGCTGATCACACAATGAAAAAGCGTAAACAGAACAACAAAGTGGGAAGGAACAAGACAATGTTTACCCATCAGCCAAACAGATATAGGAAAACAGAAAGAGGATAGCAGTATATCCTACCAGAATGGCAAATGATAAGAACACGGGCACCACCTTTGCCCTGAAGCAACTTCTCAATCTCAAGGGCATGTTGCAAGCAAAATATCCGAGGCCGAGAAAATATACTACTTGTATTCCAGTTGATATCTTTGTCACAGCCTTCTACAGCTTGTGCGCCAATGTCACATCTGCCCGCTTGTTCACTCGACTCTGAGCCAAGACTGTCACCTCTTGATAATTTTTTCTCAGCTGTGTCCCCTTTACTGCAAGAATGAAGGGTATTCTCACTGCTGCAGGAATGGGAACTGCTATTATGTTGATGCGAGGGTTGATCAAGTTCCTGCTCCATTATACAAACTTTATGTTTGTGTGTCTCAGCATTCTGATGACTGAAGTTAGCTTGTTCTTCTGTGACAGAGGCCAGACATGGCAGTTCAACAGGGGTGGGAGATTTTTTTGCAACACACGGGTATCCTGGTATAGGCAGAATTTTCTAGTCAACGATTCACACAATGAAGGAAACACAACAATTATCATGTCTGAACTGTAAAAGATGTAAAAGTACAAAAGCGCATCTTGAACAAAAAAACATGGATATACAATAGACATGAAAAGCCTGATCAGTTTCAGTAATATATACAACAATAATTCACCTCATCTGACCAAAATTTCACCTGTGCTTAATTTACTGAGTTCTTTTTTAAATTTCCCCTTTGTCAAATGTATCACCAGCAGATCAACAAAGATCAAATTCTTGCTATGGCACAAGAAGGTAAATTTCTTCTGCACTAACAAGGTGTGATGAGGTGTCCAGCACAATTAACAAATCATCTTCAATGAGGTTAGTGAGAAGCACATGAATACAGCTCATTCCAGTTGATTAGACTCCCTCTCTATAGATAACAATACTCTTCATTATAAGATTATTATGTTTAGTGTCTCCTAGTTATTGATATCCATTTGATCATACAGTACCAAGAAGAAGACCAGACTCACAATTGCACATCATTTAATGAAAAAAAAACAATTGCACATCATGCCCCAAAAAAATGAACAATTAGAGGTGGTAAAAGAGCCCTCCAGAGAGGATAAACATAGAAGAACATAATTTGGCCAGCTGCAGTTCACAAAAAGGCCTCAGAACAAAAATGAAGTGAAGAACTAATGCTGAACCCACATCCATTTATGTGCCATGTAAAACACATCTCTCAAGAAAAGGACAAGTAATGCATTTTAACAGTAATGATCTACGGCTAGTCCTAAACATGAAAAAATTCTGCAGGTACCATATGAGATTTTCACTTTATGCCTACATCTGTAATTAAGTCATTAGAAGAGTTTGCGAGTTAGGAAAGCATACCAGAATTATCATCTTCCAGAGAGCATGAAGGTACATTTGAACACTTCTCTTTTCCAGAACTCAGGTTGCACCTTTCTTTATTAACAA
Source organism: Pharus latifolius (assembly GCA_019359835.1). Taxonomy (NCBI): domain Eukaryota; kingdom Viridiplantae; phylum Streptophyta; class Magnoliopsida; order Poales; family Poaceae; genus Pharus; species Pharus latifolius. The sequence goes on along the minus strand of CM033321.1, from coordinate 5,866,428 downwards.
GAGAAATCTCTTCCAGTGCTTCACTAGAAGGTTGCAAAATTGCCATGAATGGGTAGCCAAGAATCCCACAAGCAACACATGTCAATGACCCAGAATCAATATTCAAATCAAAAGGCAAGTCATCCTCATCAGCATCATCATCAATATTTTCCTCAGAAGGAGATGTAGCAACAGATGACTTGCTATCTGTGGAGGTGCATTTATATTGTGTACCAACCACACAGGCTGCACTATCAGATAAACTGTTGTCTATGAGGTTGCCTTGGATACCTTCAATTCTGCAGCCATCATTATACTTCCGCTCAAGTGCTTTTGAGCCAGAAGTCAAGGAATGTAGAGCAGTAGAAGATGGCAGCAAGTCAGGCTCCCATAGCACAGAATGAGCAATTGATTTCTTTTTCAGTAAAGAGCACAACAATTCATTTTCACTCAGCATGTCCTGTAAGAATTCCTTTTTGACCAGCAGTTCTCTTTCTTCTTTTCTTCGATCTCTCAAACGAGAAGTTCGAATGCCAGACAACAAATCTCTGGGAGTTCTGCCATTATAACAATTCCACTATATTCAAACTGGATACCCTCAATAAATATAATATGGACACCAAAGAACTATTAAGTAAATATGAATTAATCCACCAACAGCTCAAACAACCAATTTGTTGAGTTGAATTAAATTACTAGCAGATACAATATTCCACATGCATGTCTCTTATTTCTCAATTTTTTTATTAATGAATATACATCAAATACTAAAGGCATGTCATGAAATATACAGAGGCCGACAAAAGGGGCTTAAAAGTATTCGTTATCTAAAACAGTAAGTAAAAGCCTAAAGATTAACGTTATTGTGATTCCACTCCAATTTCATCCAACCTAAGTGAAGTCTCTTATACAGGTGAACGAACAACATAGATGTATTTGTCAGCAAAGGCAGGCATTAGAATGGAACTCCTTCGCTCAATTGGCTCTAGCTCACCGCTAAAGTTAGAACTCAAGTTGAATCACATTATAAGAAAGTTGCAACTTGTGAATCATGCCGCTAGGGCATACGTTGCTGATGGTTTGGTTACTACTGGTTACTACACATTGAGCACCCCCTGCTACCTTAGCATAAAATATACCATAGGTAGTGCAGTAAAACAACATCAGTACTGACTATGGAGGGCCTTCTGCCATGGAATTCCTTTTCCATGTTTTCATAGAAACATTTCTATCTACTTCCATATCTGGATGATCAGATGCCTTTGGTGGAAGGTTCTAGTCTTCTAGATGATTTCAGTGCCTTACCTAAAGTTCCAAACTTCAAAAGATGTTCAGTAACATGAGTATGCAGATTCACTTTCTTGACCCAGAACTAACAAGTTCATCTAATCCCAATGCCTTGCCACACCATTAACTTGTTGGTAAATGGTAACTGGTAAGAAAGAAGTTACTCGTGCTGCATAGTTGCATTAGACTATGTATAAGGGAAAAAAAAAAAGGGATGCTATTGTCGATAGAACAATTGAATTTGTAATCAACCAGCAAAACCTACCTGGATATAAAAGAAACTGCTAGCAAGTACAGTAACTGTTGATGGGAGAGCATAGGAAGATAATTCATCAGAGCCCTTCGGACTGCAGCATCCTTGGCAAACTTTAACCATTGAGGAGTTGCAAAATTGGCAGCCTCCCCACAATTAAATCCTGTATAAAATTGATGAAACATACTAAGATAAAAACTGCCTTTTGATACCAAAATATTTGCAGTCAAATATGATGACTTCGTGAATAAAATCAATACATAGAAAGGCAGATGCAAAGGAAAAAAAAACTATAGCCTAAACTAGTTTAGCAAAGTATGGATGTTTGAAACCTCCCAAACAATTAATAAAACAATTTAAAAATGCTTTATTATATGATAGTTCATTCTTCATGAAACACATTATTTGATAATAAAAAAAATGCAGTGAAGAAGGAACACAGCTTTCCTGGTCTTATTGATGTTTGCGATACTTTGTCATAGATACCTTTGCAATGCTTACTTGTATATGCATTCGCATTGTATTGCTATCAATTTAGTGTTCTACTCAATAAATATAGGAACAAACAAATAACATAAATCAAGGTCAAGAAAAGGCACATTTGATATATCTTAACAATCTAGAATAGCATATCAAACAAGAAGAATCAAATATAGATAATGTAGTAAATAAGTATAAAAACAAAAGTGAAACTATGAAACAGAAATAATTGCAGTGCAACATCTCAGATGACAATGATCCTTATACAGAGTACATGTATCTTGAGCATGCAAGCATGATAGACCAATATATAAATTAGACCCTAAAGGGGGTCTATAGCCTTAAGTTCAAACATAATAACAAACTGCAAAGGGAGATACAGTTAGTCTGGCAAGATCCATTGCCAAAACACCAGAGCGACCTTCAATTAAGACTAAATGCTTCTTATACCAAAGCATCAGCTTGGTATAAAGATGAAAAATGGTTGGATACAAATCTAACTTATCAAAGCTTCTCAATTAACAACAAATAAACAAATGAAGATGATCTTATTTTTTTTGGCAAAAACAAAGTCCCAGAGTACTAATTACTAAATTGCCTTTACTATATTCTGTATCTACAATATCTCAAGTATTCATGATATGAACAATAACACAACTGCAGTATTGGGAATATTTCTAGGATTTGTTTTCTGATGGTACAACTGATCGTGAATTTATGACTTTCTTTGCAATGACAAATACATCAATTGTCCACCTCCACACAGTCATGACTCACAATCACTAAATAGCATTGTAACTGATGTTTGTTTACTATTCTTGGAACTTGATCGAGGTAACATTACAGCATAGTTGCAATGGAGAGTTTTGCGATTATTGAATCATGATAAATTCGAAAATTTAAACCAAATCACTTTAATAAAGCAGGTTGAGTTCAAAGGCGGGGTGAATTTAACTTACCATGGCTGAACCCCACATGGTAGGCCCTTGGGAATGTCACAACAAACTCACCAGGATATTGTACTAATCTGATCACAACACATGTCAGCACAGAGACCCATATATACTGGCGCATTACTACAAACACCACTAGATATAAAACATTAATCATCTCAGAGCCTGTACCTACAGCAGGGCAGACCGTAGGCCGCAAGTACCTCCGGTGACATCAAGGTTGTCTTCTCCCCAAGCACTGCCAGCGATGCTGCACAAAATAACAATCAGACCTCAAGGCACAACACTCCAATGACAACCACAAGAACAGATAAATACCAAGGCGGTCAGAGTCGCCTCCATAGCCGTGCATACGAACAACCTCCTCAAGCTCAGCAGCACAGTCCCCAGGCACTGCATACCATGTCTTGGGCGCACCAGTATGGAGGAAGTTGAGGCTATGCAACTCATGGTCCTCGACATGCCACGCAAACCAGCTGAACAGCATCCCAATGTACACCATTGGAGAAGTCACCCCCGGCACATCATCCGGCATGAACCGTGTGAGCGAACCCGGAGCTCGTGCAATCGCCTGGAGGTTCCATGGGCTACTTGACAGCTTCCACCCCGCACCCTTCTCCCCTTCCTCCACCGGAACACCATCCCGCTTCCGCTTCTTCCGCCGCAGGGGCCGTGCTGGGGCAGCAAATCCGGACCCTGGCACATCATTGGCGTACTCCACATAGATAGGGCGGTCAGCAGCAGCCTTCCAGAACAGGGATTCCACCGCAAGAGGGGACGCTTCGCGGAGGCTAGCGAGATGGGTGCGTGAGAAGGCGCGGGACTTGGCCTCGAACTGTTCGAGCGTGTAGTGCTCACCGCTCTGCCACACTTGCTTCAGCACCTGCGGCGGGCGGGCGCGGCGCGGGGTGCCGAGCTCTTGGTGCCGGGTGGTAAATACGGCCGCCGAGGGGGGTGGGGAGGAGGTGGCGTTGGAGGAGTCGAAGGAGGAGAGAAGCGAGCGGTTCAGTTGTGAGAAGACAAAGCGCCGGGAGGGGCGAGGGTGAGGGGGGATGACCTTGCAGATGCCGAAGGCGGCGGCCTCGCGCTCCACGCGCGAGAGGAAGGCGATGGGGTCGGCGAACTCCGACTCCGTGGGGCGGTACTCTGGGGCTCGCGGGAGGCTGCGGAGCCACGACGGCACGGGCGGATCCAGGGGATTGGGCGGCGGAGGAGGCGGCGGCGACATGGGGGGCCTGGTCCGATGGGCGCGGGGGGTTAGGGTTTTGGGGGGAGGAAGAGGGGAGGGGAGGGGAGCATCTGGGTTTGAGGGGAGCGAAGACGGCGTGCGTGTGGGGGGTATTCTGAGGAGATGCAAGCGGTGGACTGGGGTCTTGTGCTTCTGTGGGCGGTGTTGGGCGATAACCGGCAGGGAGGCGCGGTCGTCGGCCCGTGGGCTCGCGTCGCTCTAAATCGTGGCATTGACATTTTTTTATCTAATGTGTTAGTACTACTTCTTTCCTTTTGCTTTTTCATTTAAAAGGTCGCACCGAATTATAGGCCATGCTAGAAACAATCCTAGCAAGTAGATTTTCTTCTTTAAAATGACCCTAAAAAAATTATGAAAATAACTCACACTTATATTTTTTTTCATTTTTGACTAACCACATGTATATATTGTAGCTTGGACTTGTGACAGGCCACTTGTCACGATGCGACTGATTGAATTGATCTTTGCAGCCACTTGGAGCTGCAACAAGTAGTCTCTCGTGGCTCAGAATTGCGATAGGTTGTTGAGTCGCCAGTCGGCACTTGTGAGTGAGCTTATCGTAGCTCAATCAAACCCTTTATGTTTATCTAATTATTTTGACACCACAATTCACCTAGTTTAAATAGATCTCAACCAGAGTTATAAATTAAAAGATATTAATATTTGAGAAATCAAAAATTTCAATACAATTTAATAAAAAAATTGAATACTGCAATTTTTTATTCTTTCAAGACTGATATCTTGTGAACTATAATTTTAATTGATAATTTGTTTAAATCAGTGGAATTATAAGGCAAAAAATGATTAGATTAACACAAATATATCATTAACCGCACTTATATATCTCAAGTTACAACGATGTATGATATATTGTGATATATAACTCCGGTTGACGATACATTTATGTCGATCTGATCATTTTGAATTGTTATTCAGAGTTATAATTTAAAAGATATTGATATCAGAAAAATTAAAACTTTCATATATAATATAACTAACTTCCTTCCATGTCGTATTTAGCAGCTCGAAGCCGTAATAGACAAGACAGTTTGCCAAGCTATGAGTTGGGAGCTTGTTGTGACTCTGAACCATGATATGCATAGACGGCGGGTTCACAATACAAAAAACATCAAAGTGTGGATAAATTTTGGTAATTTTCTTTTTTATGGATTATTTAAAAAAATTCTAGCAAATATGTATAGAACTGGCCCATATATGTTCTCTATAGCAATCAATAATACTATATGCAATGTCATTACAATTTAGTGATATAGTTGTTATATAATTTATTCTATCTATTTGTAAATACGTGTTGTTTTGACATCTAATATAGAAAATAATGCACAAGGGGAAAAGATATTAGTAGCCCCATTTAATACACTTTATTAATACTTCTCAATTCTTCAAATCATATATTTATCTTTTTAAAATATAAATGAGGATATATAGTGAAAGTAATATATAAATATGTCTTGAAATTCTAAAACTATATATATTTAAAAATAAAGAGAATACATGATACTATAATATATTAATCGTAGTAACTGTATGACTAGGATGCAATGACCGCAATCGCAGCGTTATTAAGGGGTCATGGAGTTTTTACCAAGGCGTTGCTATTTTTTATTTTAGTGTTCAAAGGCAGAATTTGGTTTGAGCCTATATGGCTCAATAACTAAATTCAACCAACATACATTTTCTTTTCTAATTTAGCCACATTTAGTTTGATTAAGCACATGTCTCAATCGCATTAAAGTGACTGTTTAAGCTAGCATGTGATCTTTCTGTCACTCTCGAATATCTAAAGGCCAAATCCTAGGACTACAAGTAGTTTGGCCTATAGAGTCCAAGTTTATAGATTCATCACTGGTGAGAACAGAATATGTGTTATGGTATGAAAAAAAAGCACCTCGATCTAATGACACTTTATTATGTTTTAAGGCATGTTTGGTTGATGTATAAATCACAATAGGACGATTGTGAAATGGATTAGGAAAGAAGAGAATAATAGTGTAGATGTTATGATAGGGAGGGAATGATGATGGGGATAGGGGTCGTGAGTTGGTGATGTGATCTGGCATCTCACTCACGTAAGTGGGATACCGGGCCACGATAGAATGGTATCAAAGTATGATCTTGGTTAAAACATGTTTGTCCAGATTTAGTAGATGACTGTAATATCTCTAAGACCATTACTCTTCTAGATTTGTCTTATCTTCTCTTTAGTAGCACTACCCTAGAAATATAACGATGAGACAAAAGATTTAGTAATAGGATAGTTCATACTATATGGGCGTAGGCGACATCTTTTCAATTTGTATGGACGTATTTTTATCAGCCACTAGCTATAAGTATAAGTGGCCTATACAAGCCCCGTTGATTGACAATTGGTCCCTTGCAGACCTATACGAAATTTAAGGGTATAAGTAAACCCAGCTATGTTAAATATCACACAAACTATATTTTTCCTCTCTGCATTTATGAGCTACTCTGTTCAGCATATTATCTTTGAATGTGTATGCATCTTGGTTGTGCATGATTGGAATTGAACTAGAGCCCTTTTCTTTAGCAATATCATGGGTGGAGAAGGCGGAGGAAACAACAATGGGAGCTAGGATATTCCCACTAGTCCGGGAGCAACACCCCCATCGACAACCACAGAAGGGCAGACGATGATGACGGAGATGTTTCATTGGATGGAAATGGTGCGACGGGATTCACAAGAACAAGAAAACAAATTCTTCGAGCATCTAGTTAGCACTATGAATGGGAGCCAAGCAGGGCCATCAACTCATGAACCTGAAAAAGAAGTTAATATAGTTGATTTTCTGCGAACAAAACCACCTACCTTCTCTAGTGCAGTCGAACCTCTTGATGCAGATGATTGGCTAAATATTGTGGAAAGAAAATTGGAGACTGTGAAGTGCTCCGATAAGGAAAAAGTTTTGTGTGCTTTGCACCAATTGACCGGTGCTGCAGCTGCTTGGTGGTTTAACTTTCATGATATGCAGCCAACGAATCAACCCATCACCTGGGAGGTGTTCAAACAGAAATTTCGAGAGGTACATGTACCTGCTAGCCTTGTGTCAATCAAGAAGAGAATTTCGCAATCTAAAGCAAGGATATAAGACTGTCACTGAGTATTTACACCAATTCAATCACTTGGCAAGATATGTGCCAGAAGATGTGAACACTAAAACACTGAAGGTCGATCACTTCATGGAAGGGCTTCATCCAGTCCTTCGAATGCACCTAGCTATAGTAAAATTTGCAAATTTCCAAGATTTAGTTGACCGAGCTATTACTCATGAGAGTTATCAATTAGCTGTCAATGAAAAGAGGCGCAAAAAGGCAAGGTTTGAACCACAACGATTTGTTCAACAACAACAATATCAACGGGGAGGGCAGCAGACTATTGCTAGAAATAGACTTAGTTTCCCACCAAGACCCCCACCAAGAGACCAGTGCCAAAATTGTAGAGGAATTCATTCGACGAAAGATTGCAATAAAATACGCGGTGCATGTTTCTAGGCCCCTAAAAGAGTGTTTTGGTAATTAATGACAATTACAAATATTGAACTAACATTACCTGTTAAGTTGTGTCAAAATCAAACTCAAAAGACAGATTAATGAAAGGCAATGAAAGAGTCACACGATGAAGAAAGGACATTGAGCAAAGAGGCAAAGGTACGAAATATGGTCTTTTTCCATTTTACTAGTCTAAGGTGATTAGAGAAGAATTTTGACTGGATTTTAGGATAATTGCCGTACTATTAAGAGGAGCATGTGATGTATCACGAAATAGTTCATCTATGTGCCACAAGTCATAAAAACAACTTGCATTGCATACTAGAATCAAACCCCTGATTGAGTCGATTTTGCGAAAAATTGAAAAGTTCAGAAACTTCAGGATTCTATCTGAACTGACCAGACATTGTCTGCCCAGTTCAGACTCTGTCCGGTCATATCGGACAATGTCCGCTCAGATCAGACACTGTCCGGTATGTGCACATTTGATCAGTTATTAAAACTTCCCGTTTTCCTTTTTCTTCCCCAAATCGACCAAATCGTCTTGTTGCTGCTGCTCTCCACCTCTCACCACTGTTCAAGCCTTCTCCACCGGACAAGAAGATTCGTCCGACCATCTTCCGTCCGGCCTCGGATTTGATCTCCTGTGCATCTCCTCCATCCTTGGATTAGGTCAGCTTCCCTTAATTCCTTCTCTGGTTCATGCATTTCACCTCATATCATACTAGGGTTTGAAATTAACTAAGTTATGATGCATGTCTAAGTTATCTACAAATTCATAAAATTGACTTCTAGGAATAATCACATATCACTTGTTTCTTGCAAAATTGAAGTTTATCATAGACATGCAGGGTATATGAAATCAACATGCCTTCTAGGGTTAGGTTTTGGGACAAAATCAACTATGCTTTGTATGGAAATATGATGATCAAATTGAATCAAATCTATAGGGTTAAATGTTGGATTCGTATCGGATTTGTTCAAATCATTTACCATGCACAAGATAAGTGATTAGATGAGTATATCGTAGATGATTTCCTATGATTACATTAGATCCCTGATTTTGATCAAAGCAAAGTGAGTAGAGCAAAACTGAATCAAAGAGCAGAAAAGAATGATATGAAGTACAAGCTAGCATCTATTAGTAAATGCATGAGTAAGATTGAATCATATAAGGATTAGGTCATGCATCCATATCCATCGGAAGATTAGTTCATACTTCTCTTATCACCTTTTTTGAGTCATATCATGATCAAATTCTCTATCTTCTTTTTCCATAGTCATTATGTCTGGAAGAATGAAGCAAACTAGCCGTCGTCATGGGCCTGGATCTTCTCAACAGGCTCAACCCATCGACTGGGATTCTTTGGCTGTTGATGAAGATGATGCAGCTCCAGCATCTCCCATGGGGTCTCCCATTGATGATTCCAACTCGGATGATAGCAGCAGCAGTAGTGGTGATGAGCAACCCAGAGGCCATCAAACTTTCACCGCTAGTGCTATCGGCGACTTCGTCGAAAGAACCTGTACGAGCATCCGAGGACATGTACTGAGAGGAATTTCTGGAATGCTTTTCAGATGTCTCAGTATCACACTAGATTCTCCTCCGCCAAAGTTTTTGGGCATCAGGCCATTGATTGGAACTTGATCGAGAGCAAAGTTCACTATCCTCTAAGGGGCAAGTACATGGCAGTCAGTTTGCTTTCCTTCACCGAGATGAAGGAAGATTGGAAGTGGAACGTGGACATCATTCGTTCGTTCTTCGCATCTCTTCATGTTGCCTCGGATCGATCCTACGTTGTCTTCATGAACAACAACTCAAGAAGGACTCTCACAAAGGCACAGTTTGAAGAGGCTCTACAGATCGAGCATGTTGACAACAGCCTCTTCGCCTTCGATGAAGTTTGAGTTGAAGACGTTGTTCATCTCTTCGACAATCCAGATCCAAATATCGGTAAAGTCTCTCAACTGATTCCTCCGGTGGCAATTCTCGAAAAACTGAACCGCATGACTATTTTGCCAAAAACCGGAGATCGCGGGGCTGTCACGTCTACCATGCTGAGACTTTTGAGAGCCCAAGTTGACGAGACACCATTCGACATTGTGGAATTTATGTTCCATGAGATGCAGGAGGTTCAGATGGACTCGAAGAGGCTTTTGCCCTTCGCACCTTTCATCGCTCATACTCTGACCTACTTTGGACTGCATCGAGCTTCCCGCCCTGCTTCTATGGAGTATTACCGGTTGAAGAGCCTGGGGATCCTTATTCGCTACGAGAATCAAGTTGGATCACCAGCTCATGAAGATGAGCACATGTCTCCGGTCGCGGGAGCTCCCTCTCCACTTCAGTCATACTCCATCTCTCAGAGTCCTGACGTCTCGGCTCCGTACATGATGATCATGGAGCGGCTAGATCAGATGTCCATGCGCTTCGAGACTCGTTTTGATGAGGTTGACTCTAGATTGAGCTCCATCGACCATCGCCTCAACGTCATCGAGCCTCGCATCGACTCCATGTCCCAGGATATCTCTGAGCTTCGGGGGCGATTCGACGCAGGCCAGTATCAGCGTCGTCATCGCGGCGATTCTTCTTCTGATCAGCCTCCGCAGTCGTAGATTGTCTTCCTCATGTATCTTGTTATTTGCATATATATATCTTCTCCTTTTGTGGATGTTTGATGACAAAGGGGGAGAGTTATGTTATGGAGTGTAGTTATGTTATGGAGTGTTGTAGTTATGGATATGTGATGTTATGTATTATTGCTATGGTTTGGTGTATGAACATGAACATGGGTATAGCTTTGTTATAAAAATGCTGTCTCTCTTGTGGAAGTGTATGTGTTGATACGTATGGATATCTTGTTATACCTTGTTATGAATATGTTTATGAACTTGAATGTAAGATTCAGGGGGAGCATCTCTTGTTTATGCTCACTTTTCGATATCCATATGTTTTATGCATAACGGTTGTCATCAATCACCAAAAAGGGGGAGATTGTTGAATCTTGAGCCCTAATTAGGGTTTTGGTGATTAATGACATCCGTGAGATTTGCGACTAACCTCTATATGTAAGACTCAGGTAAATCAGAGGAGAAAGCATCAAGGAAAAACAAAGCAAGGCTATCAAGACTCCATGAAGCGAAAACGACGAAAATCTTGACAAGAGTACAAATACATAAACCTAGCGCCTTCTTGTTTTGAAACTTTCTAGGTTAGATGGTCGTACTATTAAGAGGGGTCTTAGCACAAGTATCTTGATCAACCTTGAAGTTTTTAGAAGCATATTTGCATTTGCATTTGCCCTAAATCAAATTTGAGTAAAAAATTCAGAGGTCTATTTTCGTTTTGTACTGGCCGGACAGTGTCTGGAGTGACCGGACAATGTCCGGCCAATACAAACAATTTCAGAACATTGCAAACAAGTGCAATAGAGACATATACATTTGTCCGGTGCATCTGTCCGATGAAGGCCAGACATTGTCCGAAGTGACCGGACAATGTCCGGTCAATACAAATGTTAACGGCATGTTGAATTAAGACAAATGTATTTGTCCGAAGGATGTGTCTGAAGTGACCGGACATTGTCCGAAGTGATCGGACAATGTCCGGCCAATACAAATTTTGGGCTATTGAAATTGCAGTGTTAACAGAGACATATCTATTTGTCCGGACAAATCCCATATGTCCGGCCCATGCAAATTTCTGGAGAGTTTTATTTTGAGTGTCAACATAGACAAATACATCTGTTCGGACATTTTGTCCGGACAAATCATTTGCCCGGCGTGTACAAGTTGTTTTGAACAGGGGCATCAATAGAGACAAATGCATCTGTCCGGACATTTTGTCCGGACAAATAGATTTGTCCGGCCTTCACATTTTAGTTTAAACGGCTACTGACACTCGTATTTCACGTGAATAACGGTCAAAATTTTTGTACTGACCGGACATTGTCCGCAGTGACCGGACAATGTCCGGCCAGTACAACTTTCGCCCAATCTTCTTGAAATCGACCGTTTTTACTGAGAGTATAAATAGATCACTGTTGTAGATGTCACATACACATAAAATACATCTCAAAACCTTTGAGCAACAGTGTGCAAACTCTCTCACTCCCATTCTCTAGCAATTGAAGTCAAATTGAGAAATCTTGAGAGCTAGTTGAGTGAAATTGTCTCCAAGCCCTATTGCATTTGCATTGTGTTCATCAAGCTTTGAGGTTGATCAAGCAAGGTGCTAGGCTTGCTACTCTTGGTGATTGCCGTCACCTAGACGACCCGGGAGGTCCGGCGATCTCTCCATCGACGGTGTGTCGGAGAGGTCCGGCGATTGGTTGTAAAGGCTCAGAGCTCGCCTATCCGGAGAGGAGAAGGGCTACCCCTAGTGAAATCGAAGTATAAGCTCAAGCGAAGAGCGCTTCAACGAGGATTAGTGGAAATCGGCAAATTTCCGAGACCTCGGAAGAAAACTTGATCTCTTTGGTTACCTCTACTACTTGCTTAATTTTCGTAGTGATTGAACTGTTGCTATTAATCTTTTAGAAAGTGCAAAACCTGTATTGAATTGTCATTCATATCTTTAGAAGTTTGTTATTGCAATCTTAGGTTATTAAACCCTAGTTTAGAAGAAAAATTTAAAAACCGCCTATTCACCCCCCTCTAGTCGGCATCCTTCGATCAACACGTGGTATCAGAGCACTAGGTCTCTCATTTTAGGCTTAACTGTCTAGGGAGAGGATGTCGTCGATCAAAGAAAACTATAATGGAAAGGTCCCCTTCTTCAAGGGTGACAACTATTGCTATTGGAAAATTAGGATGGCGGTTTATCTAGAATCCATTAGTCTTGACGTATGGAGGGTCACCAGAGATGGTTTTAGGGCTCCAATTGACTTAGAAAATCTCACACCTCTAGAATCGAAAAACCTTCAAGCAAATGCTCAAGCAAAAAATGCCATATTCAATGGTCTTGACTTAAGTAAATTCAATCGCATTAGTAATCTTGATACATCTTATGAAATGTGGAAAACCTTAGAAGTAATTCATGAAGGTACATCTAAAGTCAAAGAAGCTAAGCTAATAAAATTAACTAGAGAATACAACTCCTTTTTCATGCTTAAATCTGAAAATGTTAGTGACATGTATACTCGACTCAATCTATTAATCAATGATCTCAAAGGTTTAGGTACAAAATTTGAAGATATTGATATTGTGCGTAAAATGCTTATGATTTTACCATCGAGTTTTGATACAATTGTGACAGTGCTTATCAATGGCGATCTCTCTTCCACAACTCCTACCGAGCTCTTGGGTACTCTTATTACCCATGAAATGCAAAAAGAAGAAAAGAAAAGGATTGTGGAAGCATCAGGATCAAAGAAGAAAAACTTGGCATTCAAAGCAAAAGTCGAGGAAGTCGAGGAGGATAGTTCGGATGAAAGCTCTGATGGTGATCTAGCTCTTCTTGTGGGAAAAACTCGCAAGCTCCTTAACAAGATCAACAAAAGGGGATTTGAGTTTGACAAAGGCGAGGACCGCACAAGAAGACCGGATTCAAGAACATTACATGCTATGAATGTAATGAGAAGGGACACTTTGCCTCAAGATGTCCAAATAAGAAGGGTGATCATCAAAGATCACATGAGAGGAAAGATGACAGTGAAGGGACAAAAGGCAAAAAGAAGCTCTTCAAAAAGTTCTATAATAATAGAAGCAAGGGTCAAGCCTATATTGGTGAATGGTACTCCGGATCGGAGGAATCCGAATCGGAGGATGAAGTACCATCAACTTCTAAAAAGATGGCGGGAATTGCTATCGGAGAGGCCACTTCGTTTGAAGACAAGTCATCATTGTGTCTTATGGCAAGTGATGATGCTAAGGTATCGGATCTCGAACCTTCTTATGAGGACCTTGTTGATATGGTTATGGAATTAAATGAGGCATTAGGTAGAGTAACTAAGGAGAACAAAATGCTTAAGAAAGAATATTCAACACTTAGTGAGTTATATGCAGAACTAAATGACTCGCATGAGGCACTTCTAGTTAATGAAATTATTGATTCTAAACAAACTAGTGAAATAGGAATTACTTGTGATATTCTAGATGAATCAACTCATAGTGTCTCTCATTCAAAATCAATCACTTGTAATGCTTTAGAAATCAATCATGAAAATGTTTGTGATGAAATTGTTGATAACAACTCAAACTTGATTTTAGAAAATTTAGAACTCAAGGTACAAGTGGAAAAGCTAAACCTAGGACTAGCAAAATGCTTTAAAGGAAAAGTGCTATTAATCTTTTAGAAAGTGCAAAACCTGTATTGAATTGTCATTCATATCTTTAGAAGTTTGTTATTGCAATCTTAGGTTGTTAAACCCTAGTTTAGAAGAAAATTTTAAAAACCGCCTATTCACCCCCCCTAGTCGGCATCCTTCGATCAACAATTGTTAGCCGGTCTGACCGAATGTTGTTTCGAACTGACCGACGTTATGTAAAAGTGTGTTTTATTTCTTAAAGAGGTCGGTCTGTCCGTAGTAAAACTCTAAGTCAGACTCCTGGAACTTCATGATCTAACTTTCTGAAACTTGATGTGTTAAGACGGTCTGACCTCTAAAACGGTCTGACCGAGTTTTTGAACTACGGTCTGACCGTATGGCCGGTCTGTCCGAAATCATCGGGCTGATCGTAAAACGTGTCCAGAATCATGTCGTCTCTGGAAGGTTTCACGGTCTGACCGCCATTGACTCCGGTCTGACCGTGAAAGTGCCCGACAAGGGCAGGTGAGCATTTATTGCACCTGTTTAATGCCGTTGCAATTGCGGCGGTCTGATCGGGCTTATATCTGCGGACTGACAGCCAAGTGATCTTTTTCTCCCAACGGCTGGTAACGGCTATATTTATTGTGGGGGTATAAATACTCCCATGCATTGTCCTGTTCATAACTCTTGGATCATTTGTGAACATTGTCATCATCTTTGAGAGCTAAAACAAGTCTCATACACTCTAGGGTTCAATTTCTTGAATTAGAGAGAGTGTGCATTTGAGATCTTCTAGTGCATTGCATTTAGATCACTAAATCAACCTTGTGGCACTAGAAGAGTGTTAAGTGATCATCACCGGCTTGTTACTCTTGGAGTTTGCCGGCTCCTAGACGGCTAGGACGAAGGTTTTGGAGAGCTCTTCAAGGAAGATTGTGAAGAAGCCTCAAAACATCTTGTGAAAGGGTCGAGCACGTCTTGCCGGAGCTGTAAAGTGCATCAATAGTGAAATCGAGGTTTGGATAACTCATCACACTAATCCGGCTCAAGATTTAGGTCACTTCTTGAGATGAAGTCGACTAGATAGAGGAGCAGTTAGAGATTTGAGTTTGCCTCAACGTGGATTAGGGGTGATCGGCAAATCACCGAGACCACGGGATATATCCTTGTGTTAAATTGATTATTGTTCATCTTGTTTTGGTTATTTGCTCTCATTTATTGTTAATTGCTTAATTAGGTGTTAAATTGTCAAAATCGCCTATTCACCCCCCTCTAGTCGATATCCTAGATCCCTTTCAATGTTTTGGTTGTGGACAAATGGGACATCGGATTAGTGATTGCCCGCAAAAACCTTCAACCAGACAACAAGTGCGTCCACCATTCAAGACGCCAGCATCATCATCAAATCCTTCACAGCCGACAAATCAAGGGTCTGGAGGAAGGGGTCAAATGAACCGACCGACCCCTACTTTTGGACGAGGACGAGGAGGACCTATGAAGCAGCAAGGGAAGTTGAAATACGTGAGCGCCAATCAAATTGGAGATGCATTAGACATCATCACTGGTAAACTATCCATCCCTCCTGCTATTGGTTTAGTACTATTTGATCCAGGTGCAACGCATTCATTTATATCTAAGAATTATCTTCGTCAGCATCAACTGTCTTGCACTGCTTCAGAAAAACCAATAACCATTCAATCCCCCGGAGGATTAATGATAGTGGAACATGAGAGACATGACCAAATTATTGAGATACTAGGGAATGAGTTTAAAGCTAAGTTATTAGTTATTCCCTTATCAGATATAGACGTAATCTTAGGAGTGGACTGGTTAGCGCTTTTGGAGCAACAGTCGATTGTGAAAAGAAAACAGTATCCCTTAAGAAAGAAGATGGTACCCGAATCCTTTTTCATGGAGAAGGATCACCCAAACCAAGGACAAGTGTAAATACAGCTACAACAAACCTCGCATTAGATCAGATACCGGTGGCACATGAATATCCAGACGTGTTTCCAGAAGAGCTACCTAGAATGCTGCCAGATAGAGAAATAGAATTTACCATCGACCTAGTTCCAGGCACAGCTCCAATTTCACAACGACCATACCGCATGGGACCAGGAGAGATGACAGAATTGAAGAAGCAATTAGATGATCTAGAACAAAAGGGATATATAAGACCCAGCATATCACCTTAGGGAGCACCAATACTTTTTGTACACAAAAAGGATGGAGGTATGAGGCTATGTGTTGATTACAGAGCCTTAAACAATGTTACGATTAAGAACAAGTATCCTTTGCCATGAATTGACGATCTATTTGATCAACTGAAAGGAGCAAGTGTATTTTCAAAGATTGACCTTCGATCTGGATATCACCAGCTAAAGATCAGGGAACAGGATGTACCAAAAACCGCATTCGTAACTCGATATGGGCACCATGAATTCTTGGTAGTACCCTTTGGTTTAACAAATGCCCCAGCTGTGTTCATGAATTTGATGAACAAAGTGCTCCTGTTATTTCTAGATAAATTTGTAGTAGTTTTCATCGATGATATCTTAGTATACTCAAGGAACAAAGAGGAGCATGCAGAACACTTGCACATGGTATTGCAGACTCTTAGAGATCACCGATTGTATGCGAAGTTGAATAAATGTGAGTTTTGGATAGATCAAGTATCATTTCTCGAACATATTATATCAGATCAAGGAGTATCGGTAGACCTGGCAAAGATTGAAGCTGTATTAGCATGGCAAAGATCTAAAAGTGTCACCGAAGTTAGAAGTTTTCTGGGATTAGCAGGCTACTACCGAAGATTTATTGAAGGTTTTTCCAAGATATGTGTACCTATGACTAAGCTATTGAGAAAGGATGTGAAATTTAATTGGTTAGAAGATTGTGAAAATAGTTTTGAAGAACTCAAAAAGAGGTTAACTTCTACGCCTATTCTAGTATACCCTGAAGGCGGAAAGAATTTTGTAGTATATTGCGATGCTTCAAGAGCCAGTCTAGGATGCGTACTAATGCAAGATGGAAAAGTAATTGCATACGCTTCACGGCAATTGAAGAAGCATGAATTAAATTACCCCACTCATGACTTGGAGTTGGCAGTAGTTGTTTTTGCTCTGAAGACATGGAGGCACTATCTGTATGGAGTCAAATGTGAATTGTACACTGATCATAAGAGTTTGAAGTACATTTTCACTCAAAGGAACTAAATCTGCATCAACGAAGATGGCTAGAGTTAATTAAAGATTATGACCTATCAATCAACTACCACCGAGGAAAAGCAAATGTCATCGTAGATGCCTTAAGTCGGAAGTTGATGTGCAACCAAATGACAACAATGGGCGTGCCAGAAGAAATCATTAGAGACCTAGCTCGAATGGAAATTGAAGTACTTAATCATCCAACAGAAGAAATAATAGCAACCATGACACTACAACCTAGATTACAAGACCAGATCAAAGAAAAACAAACCATAGATGAATTTATCCAAGAAGAAATTTCGAGGATTAGAAGTAGAAGACCATCGGAATTCAGCCTAGCAGAAGATGAAACTCTATGGTACAATAGTAGGATCTGTGTGCTCGAAAACCAAGAACTAAAGGAAATAATTTTAAAGGAAGCTCATCAAACTCCATACACCATTCATTCAGGTAGTACAAAGATGTACAAAGACATAAAGAGTGTATTTTGGTGGAGAAACATGAAAAGAGAAATTGTACAATTTTTAGCAGAGTGTGATAGTTGCCAAAGAATTAAAGCTGAACATCAGTGACCAGCAGGATTAATGCAACCCTTACCAATACCAGAATAAAAGTACGAAGAAATTGGTATGGACTTTATTACAGATTACCACAGACCAAACAAAAGAAAGATTCTATTTGGGTAATAGTGGATCGCCTAACTAAGTCTGCACATTTCATCACCATCCACCAAACTTATTCCTGTGAGCAATTAACAGAGCTATATCTAGAAAAGATTGTGGTATTACATGGCATCCTGTCTACGCAGGTAAGTTCTTTCTTGATCATGTTGAAATTGCTTGAACTAATTTCTTATAATATAGTTTTATATCTAGTCAAGATGTATCACTTGCATGAAGAGAGTATTTTTCAAAGATTGACTAGAAAATTTATGAAGATCATATGTATATGATATGACATACATGGGATGTTGAGTATGATAGAAGAAGTCTCTGAATTTGAGATCGTGACAGAAAGACTTCCTTATCTATACTATGGATGGAAATTAATAAAGACTGTAACCAGCTGACTCTTTCATCCAGCGACGTAACATGCGTATCGACCACAGACCTGGTATGGGACGGGTCTAGTCTAGTATCTTATCTAGAAGCTAAGGTTATCTCCACAGGAACGTATTATTATATGTATAAGCGCCATGGGTCGCTCAGAATAACCTAGGGGGTGTCACAGATCACTCAAAATAATTCAGATGGGTTCCGCGGGTCACCCATGAAGTACCCATGACGCTATATGCTCAACTGGTGGAGTGGAGATGCTTAGTGGATAGATTTGAGAAAAACTTTGTACTCTTGATCTGGTCACGCATTAAAGGGAATGCAGAGTGATGCTGACGAGCTCCGACATGTAAATCAAGAGTTTATGTGGGTAAAGTGATACACCTTTGCAGAGTAAAATGTGGATATTCACTCCTTGTTCTCAGGACGAGAACTGCGTCGCGGCAGGAAATGAGACCTACAGGTGGCTTCAGCCATGTGGTGTAAAGTGCTCAGTAGAATTTTTTTTAAACAATCAAAGGGAGACTGTTTCCAACAAATGTTTTAAAAGTGAAACTTATACTCCTTAACTTATTATATGCTTAAACATATTACCCTTGAATCTAGTTAACTTAGATCATCCTGCATTATGTCTTGATTCTTGCTGAGTACTTTTGTACTCACCCTTGTTATATAAATCTTTGGTAGACTTAGATTTTTCGACCGAAGGAGAATTTGCTGAAGAAGATATCGGAGAAGTAGAGCTAACCAAAGACCCTGAGGATCCGGAGATGGACATCTACAGTTACAATCCTACTTACTTTGGATCTGAAGACGAAGACTTCTGGAAGTTACCGTAAAACTGGCTCTTTTGCTAGTAAGATGTATAGTTTTTGTAAAACTGATGTTTTGTAACAAGGGTTGTTTCTAATAACAAATCTTGATGTTATAATCTGTTTAAGCTGAAATCCATGATTCTGTTTCGTTATTCTGAATTGGACATTGTTCGGAAAAACATATTTTTGTCGGATAATGTTCACAGACCAAGCATGCTATCATGTGGGTAGGATGTCGGGTCGCGTCAGTTGGGTTGGCGATGAATTGAGAGCATTGAAATAGGTGAGAAAAATGGAGAAATTTGTATTAAAAAAAATATGATGTTTGTTTTTAACGCCACAAATTATACAATTTACGGAAAAATATGTATGTGATAAGATTTTGTCTAAATTTTAACAAAATATGCTCCATCTAAATTTAGTGTGATAATTCGTGAACATCAACACTAATACATGTCTACACTTATCTCTACTTGGCTGGACGTTCGAAACAAAAATGAATGTGCATCCATTCTTTAGTGTACATACGAAAAGCGACACATTAAAAGCATAATTAAACCTCAAAGGCACTTTAAAACAACAAATCTGCTGTTCGAACCCGACCCTCAACGTGCTCGCCAGCATCCAGCGAATCATGTACGTCTGGACTCGGTTGAACCGCAGAAGACAAAGCGGCCCGCTAAACTATCAAGTTATCAACGTGACCTGGCCCAACAACATTTTAAACCCATATGTCAGTCAAAATTTTGTACTGCGCCATTCCCAACCGGCGTCTCGGAAATTTTAGTCGGACAGAAACAATAATTGGGTCAATTTAATAAATCCACTCATTTCTCTCTCCTCCTCCTCCTCCACCTCGTCTCGATCCCCAAACCTCTCTTCAGACTCCACCACTCACCACCACCTCGCCTTCCTATTCGCGCGCTCTCCCGTTTTTTCTCCATACCCACCGTCCACTCCATGGCCTCGCGCATCTGATCCGGCCATCGCCATGCAGAACCGCTCGCCGGCGGCCGCCTCGGCCTCGGTCTCGGCCGCGGCGGCCATGGCGCCGGGCGTGGGCGGCGTGGAGCCGGCCGTGACTCTCGATCAGGTCCCGCGCTGGAGCGACCCCGACCAGCGCATCTGCTCCTCCCCCGCGGCGGCGGGATCGGGAACCTCCGCCTCGTCCTTCCTCTCCTTCTCCGACCCCCTCACCGGCGATGACGCGTCCGCCGGGGCCGGCGGACGCGGCGCCTCCCGCTTCCCTGTCGACCACGAGATCAACTCGAAGATCTATCTGTGGCGTGGCCACCCCTGGAACCTCGAGGTCGACGCCGTCGTCAACTCCACCAACGAGGTCGGAAGTTTCTTTGCATTTGGAATCCGGCGCTGCTGAATTCATTGAGACCTAAAATTTTGTGGTTTTGCTGCTGGTGTAGAGCTTGGACGAGGCACATAGTAGTCAGGGGCTGCACGGTGCTGCTGGACCGGGGCTCGCAGAGGAGTGCGCCACTTTGGTATGGATTGGATTTGGGATTGCTATTTTACCATCTGGCAAATTTGGTTTGGAAAGGGAGATCTTTTGGTGGCTTTCTGTTTTTGTTTTTGATCGCTTTTGGGTGATCAGGGTGGGTGCCGGACTGGGATGGCGAAGATGACGAATGCTTATGATCTGCCTGCGAGGTAGGTGTTTCGATTTGATTACATTGTGTTTTTGCTATTTGACAATGGAGATAGGAGAGCATATGCCTCATGAAATGTTGTTGGGCAACTAATGCTGAAGTTATAGTGTATATATATGTTGTTATGAAGCAAAGTGTTTCCATTAGGTATATAAGAGAAAACCAAGGATTTCCATAAGATTTTTGCAATTGTGGGTTCTACCGTGTTGTACCATTCATGTTTATCTGCTAGGCTAGTCTGGTCATGCCAATACTCAAGTAGAGATCAAAATACAATATAAATTGGCTGCTAAATTTTATTTGAAGATATTCCTTTTTTTGGATAATGATGTTGGTTTTGATTGCGACAATCCAGCAAAAGTTTATCTTCTAGATTTACAGCTAATCAAATTGACTGCTTCTGTATTAAGATTTAGGGTCTGTTTGACCTAACTTGTCAGGGCTTCAGCTTCTTAGATAAGATTAAACCAGGCCAAACAGGAGTTTAAGTTTTGGACTTATCCTTTTAAGTTAAAGCCCCTCCTTTGAACTAGAAATCTCAAATAAACTTAAGTCCTTCCCTGCCGGCTTATTGGGCTTACGAGCTTAATCTAAGCTAGGCCAAATAGGCACTTAGACAGTACTACAGCGTGCCTTCATGATGAAATATTCAATTAATAACCATAACTTCTGTTCATTTTTAAAAAAATCATGTGCTTTGAATTGGTTATGTTATTTGGTTGAAAAGATACCCCTTTGATGGAAGATTTTCATATGCACTCATAAGGTACTATTTGGAGGTGAGAAACTAAGTTCTTATTGTTTTTCTGATGCCACTAGGCATCAAGTGATATTTATAGATACAACAGCAGGATCTAGAAACCTATCCAGACACATCTGAGTCACAAGGTAGTGGCGGCACTTTAAGGCTTAAGGCCATAACACCCAGTATTGGACTCTATCCCACCTGTGAAACATTATTACAGCCGTTACGGCCGTGATGCTCATCATAGGCTGCCATAATGTGCCTTGGTCTCCTTTTTAGTGCCACACTTTGTTTCATGTCTACAATGACTGTTAGGGTTGGCTGTAATTGGCTTAACTTTTGCGTTTCTGACACTGGACTATTTTATATCTGAGGATAATATTTTGATACGAACATATGAGAGCATCATTATACTATTTTGAGGTGGTATATATGCATGATTGTAATGTTAAAATGCATATGAATGGATTTTGCAGGAAGGTCATTCATACAGTGGGCCCTAAATATGCTGTCAAGTATCACACAGCCGCAGAGAATGCACTTAGTCACTGCTATCGGTCTTGTTTAGAACTACTCATTGAAAATGGCCTTGAAAGGTATTTCTAGCATTTTTAATACTAGAATCTTTAATGCTTGAGTGCTCATAACATTTTGTTTATATTGAAGTTGGAATACTGTATTTCACATGACATATTTGTCAACTTTCACATGGTTAAGTATTTTATGCTTGCTTTCATGTGATTAGCATTGCAATGGGTTGCATATACACAGAAGCTAAAAATTACCCTCGTGAACCAGCTGCTCATGTGGCAATAAGTGAGTTATCTGATTAACTTTCTTTCCCCTTTTTTCCTTTATCTTCCACTATTGTTTTTTTTGGAGGTTTGTATAGCTTATTTATTACATGTGGAAAAATGAAAAAAATGGTCTTATGTTAATAATTTATCTGGATTTTTTTGTTTCATTTTGTATGAAGCCCCCCTTTAGCTTTTTCTAGTTTTTAATTCAATTTTCCTTGTATGATGTTGAGCAGGAACTGTTAGACGTTTTCTGGAGAAACAAAAGGACAAAATAACAGCTGTTGTCTTCTGTACCACTTCATCGTCTGATACAGAGATATATAAGCGGTACTTAAACCTAAACAATGATATCTAAGTATGGCACATTTGTCAATGAGATCACATTTTGCAGATTGCTTCCACTATACTTCCCTCGGGACAAGCATGAGGAAGAGATCGCTCTATTGAAACTTCCAGCTGATGTTGGGGATGAGAATGGTGAAACTGTAATTGATGAAAGGAAAATAAGAATAAAATCCTTGCCTGCTGGGGCAGTACATAGTCCAACAGCAGTTGCGGCACCTGTAGTTATTCCTATTTCTGATTCTGGAGTGACATTGAGACGGTGAGATTAAAACTTTGATATATTTCTTGACTTACTTTTTGATTGGTGAAAATACTCATGTGTGTTTCTCTCTTCGCATCACACAGAGATTTCTGGTTGTTTTAAGTTATTCTACTCAATGATGTGTTTGGGATGCTGACTCATAGCTTTTGTGGTCTTGTTGGCGTGAATCTTAATTTGCATCTGTTTTATCCTTTTTTTTTTTCCATGCAGACCAGTTGATTTCAGCTATTACTGTTTTTCCATTTGATAAGCTTTCTGTCCCTCCCTTGTATAATTCTGATCTGCATTAGAGAACCTTGCTTTGGCTTCTTTTTTGTTCTTTTAATTTGCAGTGGAACCTATAACTCCAAAGTTAGGACACATTTTTATGTGGTCGAAATGATGAGTGTTGTTTACAAATTTGAACCTATGATTTTCATGCCAGTTTTTAATGCATAGTTAAAAGCTCTTCAAAATTATGGTTATTTTGAATGATCTTTGATAAATTGCAGATCTTACTCTTAAGGTTGAATTTTGATTTACAACATGGTCTTTTACATGGGTTTTGCACTAGTTTAAATGCATAAGTTAATTCTTATCCATCCTAATTTTGCAACTAGTTCTTGCGGGTACTTTGAGGAATCACGTACACTAAAATGTGGTATTAGGTAAGCAATTGGCTTTGGAATGCTCCTTTTTACTGGTACACTTTGGCGAGTAAAGTCAAATAGTTTCACTTGTTTTGGTGGTTTACTTTGCGTGGTTAAACTGCCAATTGATTGATTTGTATATTGCATAAAATTGTATTTTTGGTCTGCCTTTTGAACTTCATTTGATATTAGCTTATGTATTTTAACAGGACTTCTTTCAAGTTGGATTCATTTTTGGATCCTGCTTTTATGTCATTAATTAAAGATCCAGATGTGCGACGCAAGGAGCAATGGGAAAAATCTGCTCAAGCAAACAAGGGATTTAATTGTGCTAAGTTGCTTGGATTTGGTGATCTCAGTGGCCCTTCATTATCTGCTGCCGAGGAGTATTCACTTCATTCTCGATACCTTGCTAAAGCGAATTCTCTTAATCTTTCAGAGATCGCCGAAATGAAAATAGTGTATGGATTCTCTTTAGTTTGTTGCTTGCTTTAGCTTAGAGTTCCTGTTTGCAAACTTCATTACTTATATTTTGATGTTGTCCATCAATTACAGTTACCGTGGTGGAGTTGATAGTGAAGGACGGCCAGTTATGGTTGTTGTTGGTGCTCACTTTCTTCTACGCTGTTTGGATCTTGAACAGTTTGTTCTATATGCAGTGAAGGTAATTGATCCTATAACGCCTCTCAAACTTCAATTGATCCTATGATTGGTCTGAAGTATATATGTACATGTTACATGAAATTGAGGGCTGGGCCTACAGGCAGCAATATAAATCTGCGCATTTATAGAACACAAACATAAGGAAATTTGGATGTATTTAACAAAGGAATAGTTCTTCAAACATCACATTGCAAGAATCTCCATGCACTCTATGTCTAGAGAATCTCTGAGTTCCCTTGTGTGTGTGTGTGTGTGTGTGTGTGTGTAACTTTTCCCTATATGATCATTGTTGATGTGTCTTGCAACTTGAGTACGGTACTTGATTTGTCATTTATTTCTTGTTTTGGCTCATTTGATCAGTAGATGCTGACAAACATTATAATATGGTTCTCTTTATAGGAGTTTGAACCTTTGATTCAAAAGCCATACACAATTGTCTATATCCACTCTGCAGCATCATTACAAGTGTAAGTGTTGGATAAGCAGGCTGTTGAGGAAATTGTTTTTTTGTTTTTTTGCTTTCCACGAACTTGTAGTACATGTAACAGGGTCTTTTATTGAATTACAGGCAGCCGGATTTAGGATTTGTGAAGCGGTTGCAGCAAATTCTGGGTCGGAAGCATCAGCGAAATCTTCATGTCAGTACCTAATTTTTTCTTTGGATTCTCTAATGTCTAAACTTCTGATGGCATTGATTAAAACAGGCCATATATGTTCTCCACCCGACCTTGGGATTGAGAACCGCTATTTTGGCATTGCAGCTTTTTGTTGATGGAGAGGTATTTGCTACTGCACATACTATTTCTTTATTCTTAGCATGCTATTTTCTTGAAAGTTTTATCTTCTTTTTTGTTTCAATTAGGTCTGGAGGAAAGTTGTCTATGTGGATAGACTTGTGCAACTGTTCAGATATGTACCACGGGAACAATTGACAATTCCTGATTTTGTCTTTCAGTAAGCGCTCGATACAATTTCTGCCGACTGCTGTAAAGATTTGCTAATTAGAAAAGATGCTGTACTCACAGTGTTAATCCTGTAGGCACGATCTCGAAGTAAATGGTGGGAAGGGCATAATCGTTGACCCCAGAACAAAGTATGTCTACCAGCGACCATCTGGTTGATCTATAATATCCTGCCATCCAGCGCTCCCCAGCTACTACTCTGTACGATTACTATGCCCTCTGTAGAAGAGTTCCTTCTTGATCTTTGCATTTTGTGTCTAGTCGAGTTGGCGAATGTGTGTTATTCTTTCCTTCTTTTCCTTTCGCAAGGGTAATTATGGTCGCATGTCTCGTTCTGTACAACCAAATAAGGCAGTGTCCCACCGTGTCCATGTAATTATGATCGTATATCTCTTTTTTTTAAAGGAATTATGATCGTGTATCTTATTTAACGCTGCCCATCTGCGCTTATTCATTTGGCGATTTGTACTAAAAAATTTTGACAGGCGATTGCAAAGGCAGCGTTAAATAGGGGTTAAGAACTAAGGTTAGCCGGATGTTAATGTGCTGTACATGCTGTTATAATGTAAAGTTATGTGCATGACCTAACAGATTCTACGAAGGATGGCAGGTTAATGCTGCCATGACAATATAATTTCATTATGTGTATCTTCTTTCGATAATTTTAGCGAATGGAAGACCAACCGAGGGATTTCTAAAACCGGTCTGAGCTGGCCTGGAGGATTCCTCAAAACCGGGCACAACAAGGTTTCTACTCTGCGTGAAGCTTCCTGTTTGGTCCGAGTCTAAGCTTAACTAGAGGTCACGGTTGTCATGAGATTGCAAAAATATCTGGAGAGAGCTGCATTGGCGCCTATTTGTTGTGAATTCAACTTCCAAGCAGTAGCGGTTGAATCAACCGATCGGACTAGAAATCCATTTTGATGGTGCTCTTTTGTTTATTTTAGAAATTTGTGGTTTGGTCTCTTAAATTTGGGGCTAGTTTTGTTTTCGGCTCTGAATTTTTTGTTGGTACTATTTTAGCCCCTCAATTTTAAAGATAGGTAATATATTGGTACCTCCAATTAAAATACTTGCATGCCTATTATGCTCGTCTATCAGTGATTCATATGTCAGTGATTTGGAAGTTTGATATGGATCTTTTACTATACCAGACAGACTAAAATGACGCAAAAAAAAAGAAGAAAGTTTAGGCCCTCAAATAGACTTCCTAACATCAGGAACATTAGGAACCAAAATAGTGTTTTATTCTTTTTGCTCTTGTTTATGAAAAATGACAGCCTGGATATTGTGTGTCAACCTCTTTTGTTCTTGTGTGTTCAATGAAACAGGGGCCTGGCCCTGTGGTCTATGCAGCTTCATCGTGAAAAAAGGGGAGGATTACAACAACATCCTTGACTACATTTTATCTCTTCGTTTTCATGGGAAGTAAACATCCCAAATAATTGATCAATCTTTTGTACAAAGGAGCACAATCCCAACATAATTGTCTTGTTGAACTGACCCACTCTTTTTTTTTTAAAGGAAACGAAGAAGATATTACTTATATGCAAAATATTACATGTATAGTAACCTCTTGGGCGGTATTTAGTTGTGGTACAACTTTGAAATCACAGATAGGGTGATCCGTTGTGGCATAAGAATTCTTGAATGTTGTAAGCTGCGTAAGAGTAGCAGAATGCGCACATAAACCAAGGTTGGAAAAATGGAAGTGTGATAACTGATAAAGATCATTAATAATCTAGAAGTTCAACAAGAATCACTTTTTATTTTCCAAAAATTAACTTGAAAAAAAAGTATTGTCACCCTTCTAAAAAATTGTACAATCAGTGCAGCCCGCAGTTGTGATGTTGTCCCGAATGTCAACTGCAAAGTTCAATGGTTCATCCATTTTCCTTAAAAAAAAATACTTTGACATTCCTTGGTGTCAAGTTGCAGAAATCAAGAGAATTCATGGAATACTTGTGGAGAGTTCACTTTTTTGAAAAATAAGCAAATATAAACCCAGTAATGCATTTTTTTTAGAAGCCTCCTTTTGGCCACTAGCCAAGAGTTGTGGTAATCTCTTTTTTGGCTTTTGAATACAGCAAGTTGTTCAATGTCAGTGACAAAATTATTGTAGCCAACTTTTGCTTAATCAATATGCTGACCAAAATTGCTAGCATCAAGCATTATAATGTGCTGGTTATTACGACTTAACTATATATTGCAGAAACGCAAAGAGGGGTTAACAAGCCACGCGGTTGAAATTGGAACGAAAGTGGCTACAGAGTTTATGTCACCTACTCAACTGAAAATAAATTAAAAATGTCAACTTTAAAATCAATAAGGGTGACAATCAACTCCGTTTTTGCAATTTATGTTCTCACCAAGCACAATTTGTGACAGCTTGTAATAAATGATTAAATACTTGTCGTGCGAGAGCTGTTATCCTGGAGCAAAAGTTGTAAGAACCTAATATTGATTTCTGACATAGCATGGTCTATGCTCTTCAAAGACCAATCCAAAAGAGATTCTTTATGGTCTGGTTTTGGTATATTTCCTAATAAGGAAAGGCTCCAAGAGTTTTGAAATCCTAAAACATTACGGGAAAGATATATATATGTATCTTGTCAGGATACGGCGATATCAAAACCTGTAAATAAATATTTGGTCATGACAAAAAGGATCATCAACGGAGAAGACAAACTTCCTGCTCTAGATTAGATTCCCCGAGTCACGATATGATTCCGAAGGATTGTTTCTATTAGTGATATATTCATCTCGCCGAGATGCTATTTCGAGTGTTTGATTAAGTGTATATTTCTTGTATAGGTTAGCTATCAAACCACTTGTAAAGGACTCCCGAGTGCTTTATGACCGTTTTGTAATTCATCTCTATATTTTGTATTTCTTGGTATAGTGTAAAACAACTGGTGTCCCGTCTAGTGACTTCTTCTAAGATGATCTAAAGAGGGTATCGACAAGAAGTAAGGAAAATTCTTTTGCCTTTGAACCTATATAATTCTTTGTATTCGCATGTTTGATCAATACGTATTTGTTGGTCGCATGTTCTCTTTTAGATCATCAACAAATTTTTGTGACATATATCAAGTAGTAGACCCACTTCGATATTTTAGTATACAGCAATTTCTACCATTCTTAGGTGAACATATCCATCTAGAAACTATTTTAATTAGGGTGTCTTACTTTATAAATATTGAACCTTTAGAACTTCTTTTATAAAATATAAAAGGGTATATATGCAAAACTCTAAAATTGAGTGGGGGTGGACACTCACCTTAATGTGGATACGCACATGAACATAACTTCATTATGTTTCTCCCATTACTAATTAAACATTTATATGTTAGTTTTAAGAACTGGAATCAATCTATCGCGGGTAGTGGAAGCAGTATTGTTCAACAAAATGATATATAGTTATCTTTTATATAGTTATCTTTCAGAAAGAAAATGTTTCATACTAAGGTGCAATAAAGAGTCACGAGATTTTTACCATAAAACTAAAAATTTCTTCTATAGAAATCTTCTCATATGAGATTTTATCCATCACTTGTTTGATTATAATCTATATCATAGCCTCATGATTTGTACCGAAATTTCAATATGAAAAAAGTCACTATTAAACATACTTTGTAGTAAACCCCACGTCTGTATTTGAGAAGTTTGTGTATGGTCCATTCCAGGGTGAGTGAACCCTGCAAGAATCATGCACTGCTCATAGACTTCAGAGAACAAAGCAATACTTTGTATATATCTAGCCGCCATTTTCCTTCATATACTCTATTAACAATTATTTTTTGGTCGTACGCTGAGTGTCTTTCTTTTTAGATGTTGCCGAGTTGGACTATCATATGAAGTCCAACAGCTGCAATATTCTCTAAGACAAAATTATAAAAGATATTTATCATTTCTAATAAAACATTATTTACTTATTTTTATGTTAGCAATTACTAAATGTCTATCTAAAAAATTGACAAATATAATTTTTTAGCAAGATATTAAATGTTATTTTTAGTAAGATATTATTTTCTGTGAATTTTTTATGATCATTTATATAGTTAATAAATAGAATACATGAGAATATTGAGGAAAAGAGAAATAATGGATACTACCGAGTTTTAGTCTTAGAACAAACCACAATACCGAGGATAACCAGTTGCTATAGCATAAGTGCTCGTACTTTTGGAACTCCACTATTTCCGTACAGAATGACACAAAAACTTGCAGTACGTTATTCTTAAGTAGTTATAGACAATTCCTCTCAAAGATGGCCTTACGTATAGCCGAAAGATAGCTGCTTGCCTTCTTTTCCGGAAACCTAAAAAAATATCGTTGGAGGCGAGCGTGCTTCTGGCATTGTCGTTTTGTGTAATTGTGTTGAAACAACAGCCCGGCGAGTATTCAAAACTTCCGTCTTTTATGCAAACACGTACTCTATTTGAAATTAAATGTGTACACGACATGTTTGACTCAATTTTAGGTTCATTTTTTTTTAGAGAAGTTGAAATAAGACCGAAATAGATGATATTTTTTGTAAAGATTTTTCTCAAAAATTAAAATGCACATTTAGGAGAAGTTGAAAGTAAGATGGAACAGTTTTTTAACCCCTAACACCCCTCACAAATATAAGCAAAATTTTTTATCAAACAATCCCTTAAACTTATATAAAAAGTCGATTTTAAAATTTTTCCACCGTAGACTCACAAAACTGATATATTGGAGAAGCCACTGATAAAATAAATAGAATCGAAATTTCTCTTATACACAAATTGATGCAATTGAATTACTAATTAGAGAGTAAGGTGTAGATCAAAGATAGATTGAAGGGCGAATCAGTGATTTCTGCTACAACTATCTGTGTGAGAACTGATGAGATACTAGGAGTAGAGGTTTCAGTTTTGTTTGCAAGTTGTGAAAAATTTGTTACTGCATGGAGTTTTTCTGCGTGGATAATGGTGTAGAAAACAAATAATACAAGTACAATCAGGTGACGTGTTCAAGATTTTTAGAGACTTCTGCATCGATCACACTTCTGATCTGGTGACTACTCATTTAATTGAATCCACCGATAATAAAACTAACATTTCGCTGGATCACCTCGTAACTTATGTGTGATTGCACGGTACGTTCCTCTGACCCTTGAACTATTCTGAACATATCTTAGTCCCAGTTTCATTTTTGCAGGACTATTAATTTCCTGTCTCAATATAAAACAACATATACTAATATACTAATGACTTGTCACTAGAAAAATACTAATACCAGCTCGGGCAGGCCTGGCAGTTGACTTTATATCATATTAGTAAATGAACAGTTAGTGTTAAGTATAAGTATAATTTGATTGCTAGATGCCGCATATTCCTTGTGAGCTATTCTGGCCTATATATATATTAAGCATTGGTTAGTACTTAAGGGAGCCACCTAGATTATATATCCAAACCCTTCCTGTGGTACTACTACTTTCCAAATTCCAAGCTTCAATTCCCCTCTCAAGGTGAGCCTCTTTTGTAGACATACATGCATATGATCTGTCAATTGTTCTCATTGAGAAGCAAGTTTCAATTAACTATTTTGTAGTCCTTGACTCATTTACATGCATATGATCTATCAATTGTTCTCGTTGTGATGCAATTAATTTTCTATCAACTATTTTGTAATCCTTGACTCCTATGTAAGTTTCGCAACGCTGAGGCCCTCCCAAGTAAGTCCGAGTACAAATATGCCTTCAGCTTAAGGTAAAAATCTCACCAACATTGAGGGTTTGAGGGTTGAGTATCTCACAGGTTTCGACTGAAATTAAAACTGAAACCCCCTAGCCGAACTTGGTTGTTTTAGTATAGTTTGTTTTGAGTTTTGTTATCCAAAATGTTTTTCAGACCAAGACCTAGCTGCTACAAGATTTGAAGGCATACAGGATTTTTTTTTCTTTTTGGCCGTAAATGCAGGGATGGGATTTTTCTGCATATATCTCGGTGCAGTTGACTTTTCATTTCATCCTCCTTGTCTCATCTTCCTTACTAGCTGCTAGATCATATTGTTGGCTTGTAGATAGCATCAGTGTGGACATATTTGACATTTAGCATGTGTACTCTTCAATTTTTAGTTACCTATAAGTGTAAGCCTCTTTTCTACTCCATAAAAAAAAATACTATTTCATATGTTCTTTTTTTACGTATTATTTTAGTTTTATATACAATTTTTAAGAAATGAAGTAAAGTTACACAGTTCTATTCATAATACTTGTGATTAATATTATAAGTATATTGTTTTCATTCAAACAATTTATGATCAAGTGAAGTAATAACTATTAGATTATTTTAGAAAGGTAGAACTACATTTCATGTAAAAAACATGAAATACCTTGTTTTTTAGATACAAATTTTTCTTCCTAAATTAATATGTAGGAAAGAACAGAGTCAGTACTATTGTACAAGTTCTAAAGGAGTTAAATAGCAATCGAGAGAATTATTTACATGCATTAGAAAACATAAATGTTGTAGAATATATTTACTCCTTCTAAAAGGTTTAGAAGCATAGCATAGCATCTTTAAGTTCCATTTAGCATTGGGGTGTGTTCAATCTTTTAAAGTATGAAGGTTCATGGTATGCAACACAACTTGTTCTTAGAACAAGATGTTTTTTGGGGGAAAAAAATACACTACGGGTAATTCTTGGTACCTGTAAGATCCATGTGTCATGTCGAATTTCACATCTTAGGAGAGAAAGGCTGCTGCTGAGCAATTAGATGTTTGGAGCATTGCTGAAAGTGTGACAAGCATGCATGATGCGTCGATCGCTTCTCTTGTTGAGATTGATGTGAAACTTAACTGCTTTCCTTTTGTTTTGTTTGCGAAGCGACACCATGTACGTAGCTTTCTCACTAATCAAACTCTAGAAGTATCGTTGAATAGTAAAAAGGCTTTAAACAGAAGCAAGCAACAGAA
Organism: Pharus latifolius; assembly: GCA_019359835.1. Taxonomy (NCBI): domain Eukaryota; kingdom Viridiplantae; phylum Streptophyta; class Magnoliopsida; order Poales; family Poaceae; genus Pharus; species Pharus latifolius. The sequence goes on along the minus strand of CM033321.1, from coordinate 5,834,355 downwards.
GCTAAAACCATTAACAAACGCTGCAGTTGACGTAGGAGAAGAAACGAAGGCACAGCAATGGCGCGCGCGCAGCTCAACGTGCTGGCGACGCTGGACCAGGCCAAGACGCAATGGTACCACTTCATGGCCATCGTGATCGCTGGCATGGGCTTCTTCACCGACGCCTACGACCTCTTCTGCATCTCCCTCGTCAGCAAGCTGCTCGGCCGCATCTACTACACCGACGTCAACAAGCCCGACCCCGGCAGCCTGCCGCCCAACGTGGCGGCCGCCGTGAACGGCGTCGCGCTCTGCGGGACTCTCGCCGGACAGCTCTTCTTCGGCTGGCTCGGCGACAAGCTCGGCCGCAAGAGCGTATATGGCTTCACCCTAATCCTCATGGTGGTGTGCTCTGTTGCTTCCGGGCTCTCCTTCGGGCAGACACCGAAAGGCGTCATCGCGACGCTTTGCTTCTTCCGGTTCTGGCTCGGCTTCGGCATCGGCGGTGATTACCCGCTGAGCGCCACCATCATGTCTGAGTACGCAAACAAGAAGACCCGCGGCGCCTTCATCGCCGCGGTCTTCGCCATGCAGGGGTTCGGCATCCTCTTCGGCGCCATCGTCGCGCTCGTCGTCTCGGCCGGCTTCCGCAACGCGTACCCGGCGCCGCCGTACTCCCAGGACCATGCCAACTCTCTTGTCCCGGAGGCTGACTACGTCTGGCGCATCATCGTCATGTTCGGGACCATCCCGGCGGCGCTGACATACTACTGGCGCATGAAGATGCCGGAGACCGCGCGGTACACGGCGCTCATCGCCCGCAACGCGAAGCAGGCCGCGGCCGACATGTCCAAGGTGCTTCAAACGGAAATTGAGGAGAGCGCTGAACGCGTCGAGCAGTTTGTCGTCGCCAGGGACAACTGGGGCCTCTTTTCGGCGCAGTTCCTGAGGCGGCACGGGCTCCACCTCCTTGCCACCACCACCACGTGGTTCCTGCTCGACATCGCGTTCTACAGCCAGAACCTGTTCCAGAAGGACATCTTTAGTAAAGTCGGATGGATCCCGCCGGCGAAGACCATGAACGCCATCGAGGAGGTCTTCCGCATCGCCCGCGCTCAGGCTCTCATCGCGCTCTGCGGCACCATCCCGGGCTACTGGTTCACCGTCGCCTTCATCGACATCATCGGAAGGTTCTGGATCCAGATCATGGGCTTCTTCATGATGACCGTGTTCATGCTCGGCCTCGCCGTCCCGTACCACCACTGGACGACGGCGGGCCACCACACCGGCTTCGTCGTGATGTACGGCTTCACCTTCTTCTTCGCCAACTTTGGTCCCAACAGCACCACCTTCATCGTGCCGGCCGAGATCTTCCCGGCGCGCCTCCGCTCCACATGCCACGGCATCTCCGCCGCCGCCGGCAAGGCCGGCGCCATCATCGGCGCCTTCGGGTTCCTCTACGCCGCGCAGGACCCCCAGAAACCCGACGCCGGGTACCCGGCGGGCATTGGCATCCGGAACGCGCTCTTCGTGCTCGCCGGCACAAACTTCTTGGGGATGGTCATGACGTTGTTCGTCCCAGAGTCGAAGGGCATGTCACTGGAGGAGATCTCCAAGGAGAACGAGGAAGACGGCGACGAGCTGGCATCCATGCCGTGAAGTTATTACGTAACCGCTGTTGTCTGTTTATTGGCTTGCTTAACTAGTGTACAAACATGGTTGTTTATTGTGAGTGATCCTTATATATATGTGCGTGTGTTTATGATCTGCATACTGCTTTATTGTGTAAAGTTGTTTTATTATATACTCATTTTGATTTACTTAATTACCTGGTGGTGTAATGGAAATGTAATAAAACGTGAGAACAGTATAGCAATCAAAATTTTTTTAATTGCAAATGTCTGAAGTCGACTCTTTTTTTTTTAAAGAAATTCCGTTGGCTAATAGAGGTCCAGCCAAGAGGGAAAAGAAAGTTTTATTTAAAAAGAGAAAATAGTTACATAAACACACACGAACAATTGGAGTCTAGCGACTCTAGTCCCTTAGAAGGGATCAAACACTAACTATGGAAAGATTGGCTTACAAAGACTGAAATACCACAGCCATCCAAAGAACAACAAAAGAGCTAGGGAGGAAATGAAGTTTGCAGCCAGCTGAGCAAAACATCTCTGCCAGCAGAGTTTTTTTTATTAATAACCCAAATAAAATAATTATTTACAAAATTAACCCATAGTTCGAAAATTTTACACAAATGACCTGCCACGTCAGCCTGTCGAGTTCCTGTCAAGTTTTGGGAACTCGACAGACTACATGTCATGTGGAAAGAGTTTGTCGAGTGCCCAAATCTTGACAAGTATCTAGTTGTTATTAACTTGTATAGTGGCAATAAATCAGTTAAAAGTTCTTAGCTCAGTTGTTTAAAAAGCTCCACTCTCATCTCTCCAACCCAAGTTCGAATCCCACACTCACCATTAAAATTATTTTTATAAGTTAATAACAACTAGATGATTGTCGAATTCTGGACACTCGACAAGCTCTTTCCACACGACATGTAGCAAACTCGACAGACTGACGTGGCAGATCATTTGTGTAAAATTTTCGAACTGTAGGTTAATTTTATAAATAATTATTTTATTTGAGTTATTAATAAAAAAAACTCCTATCAGCATCATTCAATCTGTCCTTCCAGAGACCAGGGTCTGAATTAGCAAATTTCTCCAACTCTGAAGGCTCGGGTCCTCCCCCAAAAACTGAGTTATTTCTAAGTCGCCAAATTATCCAAAGATTTGCAATTACTACCAAACGCCAAAGGAAGCTATTGAGGTTTGGTTGAGCATCAAAAAGTTCTCTGCACTTGTCCTGATGACTTATCACTTTGCCCAACTCATTCCAGCAGCTAGTGGCAAAAGGACAGAATTAAAACAGGCGAATAGCTGACTCTACAGTTGCATTGCAGAAAGCACAGTTGTAGTTGCGTAGTAGGTTGTCTTAGACGGTCTCAAACAGCGGCTTGATGGTACTTGTTGTTTACTCAGCGTGGTGAGATGCGTGCGTGTTTCGGGTGGGGGCGAGTGGCGGGTGAATGCGTTGCTGTTGGAGACAAAGTCAACATTTCATAATGTGTTTTTGCGGACTCCACTAAAATTAAAACTGTATAATTTTATTTACAAATTTTTAAATTTGACGAGTAGATCAACGGAACAAACGACTTTATTGTCAGTGAGAGGTATTTTTCGTGCACACGTGAACAAACTATATAATGTGGCTCTCATTAGTGCCGAATTTACTTTGTGTTAATACACACGCGCACCGTCCATAATTCGACCCTTTTTTTGAGAGCTGGATCCCACCTAATTTGTCCCACATTTCAGTGAAAGAGTAAATATGAAGTGCCGTCACAATAAAATCGATAAAAGTGGGTCCCACCAACCGTGTTGAGTGTTGCTGCGTCATTGCCTTTATCCACGCGTGTGAGTTTGACCCTGTTTCGCTAACGGGGGTCCACGTTTTCTCAAGCTCTCTTGTAAGTGAATAAAATAGAAATTTAACCGTTGTATTTATATATTTTAGTCCTCATTTTTTATTTTAACTCTCGTTTTTCATATATTTGGATCTTTCCACCTGACTACCAGTGTTTAATGAGTCTTGATTTTTTATATTTTGATAAGAAAAATTGCAGATTGGTTTTACATTGAGATTTAATTATTACAAGAGTGTGGGATACGCGTTAAGAGTCAAGCAGAAGTCAAATTTGTTAGAGACAACTTTAGTATTTAATCTATTTTTTAACAGAATCCAAAGGAAGATCTTGCATTTGATTGGTGCTTTATTCTTCCAAATCAAACTCTTGCATTAATTTTCTCATGGTGTAGAAAACAACTGCGCGTTTTATGGAATTGGTCCGAGATAAGAACTCAGTGGACAATTGTTGGACGGTGGCATCAGACGATCCAACAGCTAAAGATAAGTTTCTTTCTGCTATATGTTACAGTTACATGATGCTCAAGAAAAGCAAAATTATCCCCAAGACGGCGAGACCTTTGTGTTTACAATATTTATGCAATTAGATCTTCCACTTAAGCTGAAGCATATAAGATAAGACGCTCTATTACTCGGATCAATGTAATTAGACCCTTTCATCCAATTATTTATTAATTATGTTAATGCATTAAGACAATGACATATTAGATCAATCTATTATGATGGGCATATACACCACTCTACTATTTTAATAGAATTATTTAAAAATTGGACATAAGGATCCAATTACATCTATCTAAAATCCAAATAGTAGGAATGTTTACATGATCCTATTCTCCTTAAAAAAACTCCTATTTCAAGTATGAGGGTTTTATTGCATAAAGTTTCTTTACAAACAAGTTATACATTTAATTTTTAAAAAGCTAATCACAAGAAGTCAATTAGTGCACACCTAATATGCAGATTCTGTTGTCAAGTTGTAGCCACTTCTGAGACATGCTTTTGGTTAATTAATGAACATGACTGAGCATAGTTGACTAAAAGATTAAACAATCGCTTCAATGATCCAAACTAATCAGGTGATATGGCATATTCCTACGATTCGTTCTTTAAAAAAATATATATATTTGTTCATACGAAAAAATGAGTATTTTTTTATCTAATATTATCGGTTCTTTCTTATTTATCATAAGTATTTTGTATTTGATATTGTTGTTTGATCAATTATTAGTCAATGAAACAAATGGTATTTTTATTTCTATAAATAAAGGTATATTTACAAACAAAATATATTTTTGATGCAAAATATTACTTATCTAAAATATGAGATTTTATTATAATTCTTCATAGAGATATATTTGCTTCACTTAAAAGAATAAAAATGTCACTCGATAGCAGTAAAAATATCATATGCTCTATTGACTAGTAGTTGACTAAATGACGATGATAAATATAAAATATCAGTGCACATTTCAGTAATAAATAAGAAAGTGTCAATTTTTTAATAATAGATACAAAAATACATACTATTTCACTGATATTAAAAAAATTTCGCCAAAGAAAAAAATAAGTAGTATGATTTATCATTCATACTTAGCCTGTTATGTTAGCCTGTCCATTTCAAGCTCCATAGCCTAAACATTTTCCTAAGCAACCTGCATATTAATCCAAGCCAAACTCCAAAAACTTACCCAAAAAAAAAGTCAAGAAAAGGAAAGAGCACAAAATTTGCAAAAAAAATATACACACCACATGTGCATTTCCGGATAATTTCAACATATGTCTATTGAGACTTGTATATTTTTTTATATATTCCATTATCTGTGTCTTGTGATTCTCGTTATTTATGTCAAATTTTATGATCGTCACACTATAAAGAGATGAATATGATCAAACAAAGTTGGAGAGGGAAAGGACCAGTTACACCCACTATGAAGTATGAACCACATAAGATCTTAATTGACCAGGGTTAAAAATTAATTACAAAGACAAAACAACGAGGAGACGAAGGTTTGGAGGAGGCAACCAGGAGTTTAACTACAAGTATCACAACCTTAAATTTACACGGTACGTATACGCTAGGCCATCTCTAGTTCGCCGTCTTCCTCGTTCTCCTTGGAGATCTCCTCGAGTGACATGCCCTTCGACTCGGGGACGAACAACGTCATGACCATCCCCAAGAAGTTTGTGCCGGCGAGCACGAAGAGCGCGTTCCGGATGCCAATGCCCGCCGGGTACCCGGCGTCGGGTTTCTTGGGGTCCTGCGCGGCGTAGAGGAACCCGAAGGCGCCGATGATGGCGCCGGCCTTGCCGGCGGCGGCGGAGATGCCGTGGCATGTGGAGCGGAGGCGCGCCGGGAAGATCTCGGCCGGCACGATGAAGGTGGTGCTGTTGGGACCAAAGTTGGCGAAGAAGAAGGTGAAGCCGTACATCACGACGAAGCCGGTGTGGTGGCCCGCCGTCGTCCAGTGGTGGTACGGGACGGCGAGGCCGAGCATGAACACGGTCATCATGAAGAAGCCCATGATCTGGATCCAGAACCTTCCGATGATGTCGATGAAGGCGACGGTGAACCAGTAGCCCGGGATGGTGCCGCAGAGCGCGATGAGAGCCTGAGCGCGGGCGATGCGGAAGACCTCCTCGATGGCGTTCATGGTCTTCGCCGGCGGGATCCACCCGACTTTACTAAAGATGTCCTTCTGGAACAGGTTCTGGCTGTAGAACGCGATGTCAAGCAGGAACCACGTTGTGGTTGTGGCCAGGAGGTGGAGCCCGTGCCGCCTCAGGAACTGCGCCGAGAAGAGGCCCCAGCTGTCGCCGGCGACGACGATCTGCTCGACGCGTTCCGGCTGCTCCTCTATCTCGGTGTGGAGCACCTTGGACATGTCGGCCGCGGCCTGCTTTGCGTTGCGGGCGATGAGCGCCGTGTACCGCGCGGTCTCCGGCATCTTCATGCGCCAGTAGTATGTCAGCGCCGCCGGGATGGTCCCGAACATGACGATGATGCGCCAGACGTAGTCAGCCTGCGGGACAAGAGACTTGGCATGGTTCTGGGAGTACGGCGGCGCCGGGTACCCGTTGCGGAAGCCGGCCGAGACGACGAGCGCGACGATGGCGCCGAAGAGGATGCCGAACCCCTGCATGGCGAAGACCGCGGCGATGAAGGCGCCGCGGGTCTTCTTGTTTGCGTACTCAGACATGATGGTGGCGCTCAGCGGGTAATCACCGCCGATGCCGAAGCCGAGCCAGAACCGGAAGAAGCAAAGCGTCGCGATGACGCCTTTCGGTGTCTGCCCGAAGGAGAGCCCGGAAGCAACAGAGCACACCACCATGAGGATTAGGGTGAAGCCATATACGCTCTTGCGGCCGAGCTTGTCGCCGAGCCAGCCGAAGAAGAGCTGTCCGGCGAGAGTCCCGCAGAGCGCGACGCCGTTCACGGCGGCCGCCACGTTGGGCGGCAGGCTGCCGGGGTCGGGCTTGTTGACGTCGGTGTAGTAGATGCGGCCGAGCAGCTTGCTGACGAGGGAGATGCAGAAGAGGTCGTAGGCGTCGGTGAAGAAGCCCATGCCAGCGATCACGATGGCCATGAAGTGGTACCATTGCGTCTTGGCCTGGTCCAGCGTCGCCAGAACGTTGAGCTGCTCGCGCGCCATGGCCACACCTTGCTGTAAAGTGCAAATTTAAACTCTTGTTCCTACACCTTTTCTTGCTTCCAAAGCTTCAGCATTAGCTGCAAATATATGGAGGGTTTTAGTCAATGGTATTGCGCAAGTTTGAGGACTTGCTTGCTACCAGCTCTCGCAATCAGAGGGGCAGACTGCAAAATTTAAAGTCTTGGTCTTCAGTCCTTCTGTCCTTGCCTCGTTCACCAATTTTTTTTAATAACCCAATTACAAAAAAAAATTCCAAACCTAACCCAAAACTTTTAAAAATTTCAAAATTAACCTTCAATCGCGAAGATGACGTGTGACTAAGATTCAGTCGCTAGCCCAGTTAGCGACTAAAGACGTGGCACGGCCAATATGCACCCGTCGGCCCAGAACTGTGCCACGAAAAGAGATATAAAACTATGACACCACAACAAATTACACAAGTTACAAGTGGGATTTAAACCCTGTTCTTTTGGTTGGGAGGCTAGTGTCACAACCAAATAGGTTATGAAACATTTCTAAAAAATATTATCATTACATAAAGTAATACTTCACTTAATCATCTGTGAGCTGGGCCGCCGGATGCATATGGGCCGTGCCACAGCTTGCGACTGAAACTCAGTCGCCTGACTTCGTTGCAACTGAACGTTAGTTTTGAAATTTTTAAAAGTTGTAGGTTAGGTTTGAAATTTTTTTTTATTGAGTTATAAAAAGAAATTATTCCTCGTTCACAGGGAAGTAAAAATATTTGGCACACATGTGAACGAAATTGTGTGTATATTAACAAGATATTTCATTCAGATACAGAAATAGTTAGATGGAAATCGTACAGATTAGAAGGTTTAGTACTCCACGTGAAGTTCAAGGAAAAAGCAACCACCTGTTGAATGATAAATGGATAGGCTTGGTGGTAAGGTGTGTGAGTCAATGGTTTTGACTAAAGATTCTCTCACTTGTACTCTTCCATGCAGCCTTCTTGCTCGAGCCGTATGCAAGGCGTTGGTGCTCAGCCATCGGATCTGATATGACCTGCAAAATATGGCCATTGAGAGATGGGACTTCATATTGATAATGATTCATAAAGCTCAAATAGAATTTGAATATTTTAGATAGATATGTAAGTGAAATTGAGAAACTAATTATCATATAGTAAAATTTTAAAATTTTAATTTATTTTAATTTGAAGTGTTAATTTTTGATCTATTGACTAGGCCGGCACATGCACTCACTAAAATCTAATTCATGGATGCCCTTCCTAAAGAGTGGACAAACAACAGGCCGCGTATTTATCGGTCCCTGCATGTTTAATTAGATCAGGCCCATCCTTATCGTTTTCGGTCATGAAATTGACAAGATCTGAATTTTTGAACCAGAGACAAGACTGGGTCCCTTTCATTAGAAAAAAAAAATTTGAAAAGGACTAAGGAAATTACAAGTGAACTGCTTGCAAAATATGAAAGTCTACGGCCTCGAACATCAAGGTAGGTCTAATGAGAAATGCAAAAGGATATTCGGAGCTGAGCGACTCACTTTCAAGGATTCACTACACTATAGTTTGAAAATTTTCTAGACTCTTTGAATTTTTTTTACATTTTTTTAGGTGTTTTGTGTGACACCTCGGATTTTTGTTATTCTTTTGATATATCAGTCAATGCATCTCTGTTGAATCCCTCAGATATCTCGACCACATCTCAGATAAATCCAAGAAAAATCCTTCAAAATCTCTGATTAGAATTCTCTAAAATTCTCTAGATTAAATTCTAACTCAAAATCTTACTCTTTTTCAGCCCAGTATTCGACCTATTAGATTACTCCTGTTCAAATTGTCTTAAACCGGTAATTCTGTTCGAAATAATCAAGTTTTGGTTGATGGTTGAGTTGTACGATCAAGATTGGCTCGCTGGTCAAACCGAGTACTGGTCGAATCAGAGAGAAAACAAATAGATCCCATTGTCTCAGTTCAAGTTCTAGTGTGAAATCTTTGTCTCCTTTTAACTTCAAGTGTTTGATCTAGTTTTTTTAGTGTTTAGTCAAATAGGCAGTCCACCAATCCACAAATCAGTCATGTTTTAGCATTTTGATCAAAGTGAAGCCCAATTAAGAAGCCACAAAACATCAAACACCTCTTCTTACCGATGCATGTTGGCTGAGAGAGAAAGAGCAACGATCAGCAAAGAAAAAGAGCTGAGAACTCCCTCCTGTTACACCACCGTTCAAGCCCCCAACCAGCGTCAAGCTGAACTCCCTCGAGAACAAGCAAAATTTCTGTGCATCTGACATTGCTTGATCCCTCTTGTCTCATCCTCTTGTCCAGCATCTTCTAGTAGCCTATAAGAACCCCCTCCAACAGTCTTCTTCTTCCTCGTGCTACCTATTCATCCATGTTTCTTGCCTAAGTCCTGAGAAGGTATGAAACTTGATAGATCTTGCTTATGTGTTCATTTTCCTTGATCAACCTTAAGAGAAATCATTTATATATCCATCCTTCATCTATTCTTGTACAGAAATCTCACCAAAAACCTCCAAGGATCACCGTAATTCCAAGTCATCTTCTCCGATGACGGTGAGTAACACTTTGCTTTCGGTTCTTGAGCAGCTTCTCTTTAAACTTCAAATTTGTGCTCGTTTCTGCACCATTTTCTCTGATTCTTGTTATTGTGTGTTCGCAACTCCCTTAACTTCATTTTGGGAATCTTTAATCGGGATTTTGATCTGTAGAACTACAGCAATCGACAAAACAATTCAGCCCAGCTGCTTTTCTAATTTTGCAAAATCAGACCCCTTAGATGGCCTCAAAATTGTTTGAGCCTGTTGAAATAATTGTAGATCAGCTCATTTCCTACAATGTTTCTGTTGATCACTTTGAGAGATAAGCATTGTATCAGCCCGATTTTTGTGTTTTCCTAGTTTTAGTCTTTTCGTTCAAGTCTGACAAACGAGAGTTAAGCCAAGCCTCGACCAATCCTCTGTTGTGTGCGACCTTGGACTGCGACCTCGTGACCCGCAGATCCTCCCAGATCACGACCTTACCAAACTCAAGTCCTTCAGAGCCAATTTCGACCAACCCAAGCCCCAGCTAAGGCAAATCATGTACTCGCAGCCAAGTCCTGAGTATTTTCTTCCTCTCAGGATCATCTCCAGCTAGATTACCTCGCATGCATGCATATTTATACTTTACATATAATTTTCTATGATAAGTAATTTCTGTATACTTATGTGCTTTATTATTATTTGTGTGCGAGAGTAGAACTAGGAGTGGAAGGAGCAGAAAAAGTGTTTGAAGACCCCTTAGAGCAATTAGACCTCGCTTTGCAAGGAAAATCTCTTTCTCATTGATCATGTCTCTCCTCCTAGTATTTTAAGTAATTTAGGTTATTTATTGTTTTAAGTATATGCATACTTTATTTTTCAAATACTATGTTGGATGAATATGAGTATATATGACCTAATTCTTTGAAGTCCCTTTATGTTTATATATCTTATGCACTCATTTGTCGTCCTAGGATGTTGTGCTTAAGTTATGCTTATGCTTGAATATATGTGCTAAATGCTAAATGATCATCTTTATGGAAAGTGTGTTTAAAATCTTGTTTGTAAAAGTGTAAGTTAGAATCGATAGTGAGGACGGTTTATATGGTTGGTGTTGTGTGCATAACAAGAATGTGGTTTGCTCCTTACTAACGGTTCATAAGGACGAGACTCTTGTGTTGTACTTCCAAGCTGCATGAAAAACATATTAACCATTTGTCCGGTATGGGACAGGTGCGGCAAAGTAGTTTTCTCGGTATTAGCTTTTCTCTACAATGGTTGTCGATCCATTTTCTTGAGGGAAACTGGTGAGCCACAGAAGGCCGTGAGTTGTGAGAGTGAGTAAGTGAATTAGGAGTTTGGAAGGAAGGCGTCCTAGTTCTGGATTCTGAGTCATGCGCGATTGGATCCATAGGCTATAAGTCTCACGGGACCATAGACCAAGGCTAGGTAGATTTGGCTGTGGGGTGCGCTCCACAACGGTAATGAATGAGTCGTCTATTTACTGAGCAGAGAATTGTTAATGCTAGGATTACAAAATGTTGTGTAATCTCAACCTTGTCACATGCGTAAAAGTCGCATGAAGAGATATCGACTTAAAAGCTGGGTGATCAAGTGGATTAAAGTGGTACACCTTTGCAAAGTTACAAAAAGTATTGAATACTCTGGGCTCCCAGGTTTTGGAGTCTGCGCGTGGTGGATTCTATCCACGTCAATGCAGCACAAGTATGATTTGAAAGATTTTCGTAATGTTGGTTAAAAGTGGTGACTCATGGAAGATCGCCACGCACAACATTTCTAAAATCTAGTTTAGGATTTCTAAAGTCTTGCTTTTGAAATCATAACATTTCTTCAGAACTTTAGACTGAAAATCTATTGTATTCTTACCTATAAACCAAAGAGTCTATTTCTTAGAATTCCTCATCATTTATATACCTACATTCATTAATTAAGACTTGTTGAGCACCATGAGAATAACGTACTCACACTTGCTTTTGCACATAAAATTTAGAGGAAAGACTTGTTGATCCCGACTCTTATGGCTTTGAACCCATTAAAGATGAAGGACCATCCCCAACGATCCAGTTTACTAGAGGGTCATTCACCTAGTAGAGCCCGATGTGGCGAGAACCCATGCTGTGCCCACTGATATTGAAGACTGTTGCAGTCATTTTGTTCATTATTCTGTGTGTTCTGTTATTTTGTGTCGACCTTTGTATCGATGAAACTTCTTAATTTGTATCAACTCTAAATTGTACATTTTTTGACTCTATGGTATTGTAGTATTGGTCCTTGTGACTTTATACTCGTCTTAATTATCTGTGTTGTAGTGTAATATATTGTGTTGTTGTGAGCTTATGATGTATCATTCTGTGTGCAATTTAATTTGGGCAGTTGCTGTTGGATTTCTCAAATAAGGGTTCTCACACTTTGTAGTTTATAGTTTCCCAAGGAGCTCCTCAAGCTTTTTATTTGTCTCAAATTTCAGCAGTTGACATGACTTTTGAGGACCATGGGGATCCGAGCCTCTTGTTCAGAGAACTACATCATATGTCTAAGTTTAGAATTTTTTTTCCAAATAACCCGTTAAAAAAGATAAATTCCAAAACTAATCCCTAACTTTTAAATTTTGTAAAAATGGCCCTTTATCGCGAACGGGCCGCGCGAATGATCTTCAGTCGCTAGCCCAGCTAACGACTGAAGACGTGGCACGGCCTAATACACCATTGGACCAACTCATATCTTCAGTCGCTAGCCCAGCTAGCGACTAAAAATTGAAAAAATATTTGCGGAGGTGGGATTCAAACCGTGGTCTCTCCGAAGAGAGAGAGCGTCTTAACCAACTAGACTACAACCAGTTTTTGTAATTTATTGGTATGGCATAGTTTTATATCTTTTCAGTCGCTAGCCGGGCTAGCGACTGAAAGCATATGTGGCACGCGAACTGGACCAGTGGAGCGTTGGGCCGTGCCACGTCATCAGTCGCTAGCTGGGCTAGCGACTGAAGATCAGTCGCGCGGCCCGGTTCGCGACAGAAAGCTATTTTTGCAAAATTTAAAAGTTAGGGGTTAATTTTGTAATTTATTTTTTTTTTTGGGTTATTTGGAAAATAAATTCCTAAGTTTAAAGGTATAAGCATGTCTTTTTCCTTATCTTGTCTAATCGAAATCAAAACTGTCAAAAATTGATGCAAGAGCGAAATTGAAATGCTCAATCAACCATCAAAAAATTCTAAATTTCTCATCTATGTTGATTTGATTTTTAATCTAGCAACTGGAACAAAAAAAAAATATACATGTGTCTTTAATTTGAACATGGGGGCAGAGGATCCGAGCACGGAACACCTGCCCTCAAGTTCTGGCAGCCTTCTACAGAGAAAATGTTTCCATCTCTCACCCATCAAAAGTCCAAATGTGCATTGCATGGAGCCTCATAGAAACAAGCAGAAGATGGGCTGGGTGTGGAATGGGCCAGAAAAACTGACATTTTCGGCCTATCGTACCATGCCAAACACAGCCTTGTCTGCGTGCACTTGCAATCGCCGAACAAGTCAACAATAGACGCATGCATGTCCGGGTCAGTATGGTTAGTTCGGTCGTCAAACTTTTGTCACTGTTTCGATTCTGGAGTTTCTCAAACCAAATTAACTGAATTATACCATGGTTAATTCGGTCGGTTAATTCAGTTTTAATCTTTTTTAAAGATACAATATTTTTTAATAACATCAATCAATTACAATGTCATTCGAGAATGTATATATTGAAGAATATGCACTTATTTATGCTCATAGAACATTATATTATTTAAAGTTAAAAGTATAATAGTATTTTGTTAATTGTAATTAGTGATTCTAATCAATTTGAATGTGTCATAACATACTAAATTTGATAAATAACTCAATATTTATATATTAATTCGATTATTTCTACTGTTTTGGTTTTTTAAAATTAAAAATAGGACCAAACAAAATTAATCGAATAATTATTTTAGTTTGGTTAAGTTCGACTATTCCGATTCGGTTGGTTTTGCTCTGTCCAAATTATGAATTCCAGGAAGTCCCTACCACACTGTTTCTGCACGTCGTACGTTGTGTCTATTAGTTCCACGACCGAGCATTTTGCTGCTGAAGACATCACATGTTTACGTTATGTGGGCAGTTAAGATCCATGTTCCGTGTGTGCTTGCAAAGCACTCTCTCCCCAATAAAATATAGGGCATATTATAATCATGCACCCAATTTAAACAAATTCTAAGTTTAAGAGAGTGTAGAGATAAAATGATTAAACTATTCTCATTCATAAATATATTAAAAATATGAAAAATATTAATATAAAAAATTAATTATAAATAATAGAGAAAATTTATAAATAAATAAGAATAAAATGAAAAAATAATAATAAATTTATATTCACACTTTATATTTTACAAATATTATGTAATGGAGTGGGTAAAAAAAGTAAGGACACTTAAATGAACGTGACAAAGGAGAAACTGCACGACAAAGTGACAAACTTCAACATGCATGCAGCGGGTTAAACCAACAAAATAGGAGGTTTCATGGTTAGTGCAAGTTGTGGTTTTGGTGGTTTTTGGTAGATCCATCCTCTTAACATTGGATCCATGTAGAAAATATTGATCTAGAGGTGGAGAAAGAGAAGACAAATCAAGAAGGTCTTGAAAAAAATAAACCTGTAAACATGCAATGTATTAGAGAGTAGTCCACAAAGGGAACCGATCAAGAGGAAGGCTACGGGACTCAGGAAGATGCATACGTGCAATTGAGCTACGTGAGAGCCTATTTGTAACGTTAAGGGGCAAAAGAATAATAAAAGCTACAAAGTACAGCAGAATGTTCAACTAGAAGAAGCATCTTAGTTCTCCAAATGTGAAGAAAAGTCAAATACTGTTTCTACGTGACCGAGCAGAAAGTCCGTTGCTTGTATGTCGCATGCACATAAATTTGTCAACGATTCGGTACTCACTGCCTAACAATATGTTAGACTTAAACTCATTGCTCATTATTAATTTCAATATGGTACTATCCACTTTGTCCTTTTTCTCATGCTGCTAAAACAAATAAATCAACTGAACTAACGCGGTCATTGGCTGGACCAAACCCAATTAGTATTTTGACTTTTCTGTTTTTTATTTTGTAAATAAAAAAAACCAAAATAATCGAATTGAATAACTAAATGCACACCCCAATTCATGTATAGGACTTAAAAGGGTAAAGAGGTTGCGTTTATATATGTCAGGTGAAGACAAGTGCTGTCGCACATGCGCCGTGAGGAAGAAAAAACATTTGTAAGGACCCAACACATGAGATTTTAATCAGGAATGGTGTGTTCATAATCTCTTTTTATCTAGATTATAGTCCAATTAATGATATTTATTGGAAATGCTCATACTATGTAAATATATTAGAATCTAGATTACTCATATTAGGATTGGGCATTTACAAGAAAAATTTAGTTGTATTTGGTTTATATTATCTTATTGTTCTAGATTTAGCGTTAGAGATTTGTGTAAATTCATGTGGAGTGGGTTGAGAGAAATCATTGAACCATCTATCGTAGATGCAATGGAGACATAGAAGAGGTAAAGTCTGAGATTTTCTTAAATACAAAACTCTTACGGAGAATAAGAATCGAGGGACTTAAAAATACGAAAATTGGTTGAGAATATCAATCTTTTGTATTCTTTTGAAATTGTGTTTAAGAAATTTATACTTGTTCGTCAATTTTTTTTCTCTTCAATTGTTGCTATTTCATCATCATTATCGTGATTTTCTTTATTAAATATATTTTCTTGTTCTTATTATTACGTGTATTATATCATATCTTATAAGGTGTGATTCGATTTAGAATTGGGCTCCAGTTATTCCTAACCGCACTTAATTGAGTCACATGTATGAAAGAATCCTCGTAGAAGTAGATTCCTACGCCACTGTGACAGCCGACAGCCAACAGCCAACAAGCTCTGGCTTCATGCCTGCAACAAGTATTTGTGGCCATCGAGATTCCAGGTTTCTACTCTCGACAAGTTGGGGTTCCTACCTATGACTTGTCGAAGTGTGATCTTTATGTATCTTATACGTCAACTATTATTGCATTGGATTGGACATGTACATACTTGTACACTGTTGTAAAACCAACCTTGCCGTCTCAATTTTGTCCAAACATATGTGCACTCTGCATCATGTACCTGTCCACAACACACATTTATTCTCCGTCAATTTCTGTTCAACATTGACCAGAGACCCCCAAAAAAAAAGTCGTGTATTGGAGAAATACACTAATCAAAGTTCACGATAGATCATGCGTATTAGGTATGACCCGCACAAGAAATGTAAGTTATATATACAAGAGATAAATTTTATAGTACTTCAAGAGATACTAGTATCTCTTTAGTTTATAGAAGATACAAATTTAATTTAGTTGTTGATTTTGTAACAATAGATTTATAATATCGTTTGAAACAAACTCTTTTCTCCCGGCTTGGATCCCAACAAACAATCTCCTTTTCCGATCGGAATGAAGCAAATTTTTTTTTAAAAAAGTCCGTACTGCTGCTCTTTGGCCGGTACCATGGTTTCTATGTTTCAATTTTCCGTGTGTGTAAAGCTTGCTTTGCTTTCAGTTGGTGCATGTAAACAAGAGCATCGACAAAAACTGTTTTTTTTAAACTTGCCGAATGAACTGGAGCATGCTACGGAAAGGAGTTTAATTAAGTCTTAAAATCCCTGTGGAGATTTGAAAATTACACTAGTACGAGTAGAAGCCAGGGCGATGGCCAGTGTACGAACTAGAAATAAGAGAAGGAGGTTACAAGTAGGTTAGGAGGATTTTTTCTTATAGTTGTTAGGAGAATATTTGATTAGGCGGTTTAAATATGGTGAGATTTAAAGTAGGTTTGATGAATAAAGAGATTTGTAAAATTATTATTATATTTTATATTTTAGTTTCTAGATAAATTGATTAGAAAAGTATAAAAAAGTACTAATATATCTAAATCGTTGGATATTAGTATTATAGATGGTTCAAAAGAATTTCTGAGAAATGTAGAAGAGCTCATATCACGAACTATATAAATGATCTTGTAAAAGTGTAAACATAAACACATATATCTTGCTATTTAATTATAACCAGAGCAGAATAAGAATTTCCAAGATCAAACAGCCATATATTTATTATTAATATGTATAATCAGTATATATTAATGCTCCGCCCGTGCGAACGTACGGATGATAACGTGCATGGGCTTGTTGCACAATGCCGTGTGTACAGTGTACTTAATGATTATAGCACTGTAGACGTTGGTCTATGCAAGTGTTCATATATGCCCTTGTTCAAAAGAAGACGACTTATTCTGCATGCGTATTAATTTCGGTTTTGTGTTGATCTGTAAGCAAATGTGTAGTTTGGGTTCGAAGAATCACTGCTTCTTGCTGCCGTTGTAGTCGTCGGCGCCAAGGAGGTCGTCGAGAACCTTGTCGTCCAGGTACTCCAACTCCACCTTCTCAGTGTCAGTAGCATGGCTTCGTGCTCTCCCCTGCGGGGCCGTCGCCGCCGGAGCAGACGACGACGACCCGTCGCTCATCGTGCCAGCCTCGCGCGGGAAGTTGAGCAAGGCCCTCGCGCCCCGCATGGTGAATGCGGCGTGGTCGTACGCCCGCGCGGCCTCCTCCGCCGTGTCGAACGTGCCTAGCCAGACGCGGGCGCCGTCGCGCTCAGCGTCCCGGATCTCCGCCGCGAACTTGCCCCACGGCCGCTTCCGCACGCCGCGGTACTTGCCCTCCTTCTTGTCGTCCTCCATGCTTAGCTCCTCAGGGTCACAAGGATAGAAACTAGAAAGACTAGCTATATAGCTAGTTAATTGGCAACTTGGCATGTGTCTTACACGGGGCGTGGGTAGCTAATTTATACATCAAGCGGCCTACGGTATTACGTACATGCAAGCGTATAGGGTGACCATTCAGCAATACAGGAAGGTGTTTAGTGCTTTACTGGTTACCCTATCAATTCTTCACATGGTAACTTACTAACTTTTCTCCCGGTGATGTTTAATTACATGAATAATTACCACTTTTCACATGGAAAGATATACGTGTGTGTGTATGCATGCACTTTTTCTTCGAATGGACAGGTGCAGAGAGGCGAGTCGGGACTCGGGACACCCGCTAAAGCAAGTGGAGAGTAAAGGTGGCCAAGTTATGACGGTGCATGCAGCGACGGCGCGATGGAGCGTGGAAGTCTTTGGGCGGGAATCTTGCGCGTCACGTGGGCGGGTGAGAAGCGTGGGAGACTGGTTGCTGGACTAAAGCGAGAAAGTAGCTTGACCTTTCGTCCGTCTCAACGATGTGTCGGTCCAGGTCGCGCCGTCGCAGGATCTCTACAGGTGGTTTACTCACTTGTTTTAAATGCAACTATATGTATACGTAGGATTAAGTTCTGTTTAGTTTATCTCTAGTTTTTAGTTTTTAGGTCGGAGTAGTCGGAGTCAGAGTCGGAGTCGGAGATAAATCAAATAGGTCTGTTTTATTTTTGATTTTTCTGAAAGTTTCAAATTAGAATTGTTTTAGAGCTTATTTATATGGAAAATTAACGGTGTTTGGTAGCTACGAGGGCTCAAAAAGCTATAGCGTATATAATTTTTTAGGTGTTTATGTCAAATTTAATAGAGAAGTTTGAGCTATTAGTTGGCAACTCTGAGGAATCTTGCCAAGCAGGAGTTTCATTTTATTTTATTTTATTTCGCTCCACCTTCTCAAATGGAGTCAGACGTGGTAAAAATCAAAATCGGAAGTCGGCCAAACACATGGCATAAATATTAGATAGGAAGCTTTATACGGAGACTCTGGGAGAGAATATCAGAAGCAATTTAGAATCATTTGAAATAGACTAATAGACAGCTCAAATTAATGATACTTGTTAGAAAAAATTTAAAAATTTCCAGAAATGCCACAATGGATCTCCAAGGACGTTGTAGGCAACCCCCACAAAAAATTTCCAATCGATGGTTCGTCCCGTCTAGGAGTGTAAATGAATCAGATACGGATTAGATATCAATCAAACTATATCCGTATCCATATTTTCAAAATGGATTTGGATCAAATTCGAATATTGGTTGGATTCGGATACGGATCGGATAACTGTCGGATATGAATTCGGACCGGATTTCAACTTCAATTGGATCGGATTCAGATGTTATACGGATTTAATATCTATTTGTCCTAGACCACAAAATGTTGAAAGCGTTTTGATTGTAACTGGTGGTAAGGGACTCTTGGACATCTGTAGGTAAGCACTGAAAACTACGTGTCCTGAATTTATAGCTTTTTGAACTCTGGTGACGCACAATTTCTTTGCGCCTTCATAAATTCTGAACGTAAAACAATTTTATGCCAATTGAGCACTAATGATGCCACCTCGTACATGTGGATCCCACATGTAAGATACAAGGCGGGGCCCATTTGCAAGTCATCCCCTTTCCCTACCTCTCTCTGTCCTCCTCCCTTCCATGGCAACTTCTCTCCTCTCTCCTTCCACCTACTACCATCTCTTCACCTCCATGGCCGCACCCAGAGCCAAGAAGACCAAGAAAATGTATCCATATTTTTGCAATTTGGATGTTGATTTTCGGATTCGGATATTAGTCAAACTATATTCGTATCCATATTTTTGCAA
The DNA here is from genome assembly GCA_019359835.1 of Pharus latifolius. NCBI lineage: Eukaryota > Viridiplantae > Streptophyta > Magnoliopsida > Poales > Poaceae > Pharus > Pharus latifolius. The sequence continues at coordinate 5,815,031 of CM033321.1, read as the reverse complement.
TTCAATATAAATTTTCAGATTTGGATATATTAAAATCAGATACAAATACCAGATATTTCAGATAATCCACATCTATTTTACACCCCCTAGTCCCGTCTATATTTGGTAGCCTGGTACTGTCATGGTACCTTACGTAGCCAGCTTCCGATCTAGCTAAGTAGCTATGAGTACCAGTTCAATCTTCGTAGGCATAACCACAGTTCAAGTTCTGGTGTTCTCTAATATTTTTCATTTGTAGTTGTATATTCTATTAGTGCATTTCATTATTAGCTGTATTTGTTGATAATTTTTACAATTTAACTTTCAGAAAGTATAGTAACACATTTTGCAAGTATTTTGGAGCTCATGGAGCGCTCCATCCAGACATTCAGTTGTACCATCGAACAGTAGCTAAAGACCATTACTCTCGTAAAATGGCAATTGGATGATACATGCTCTCTCCGTTGTAAAAATATAGAGTATATAGTTTTCTCGATCTTGTTATAATATATAAAGTGATTCACCGAGAAAATTTCCTTCCACTAAATTTCTAAGATGCAGAAATACGAGTATACATAAATGTACACATAAATACAAGAGTTATACTTTACTAATTTATCGTGAATTATAAGTTACAAATTACCTTCCGGATTTTAGATCTCCTCATTGTGCCTGACGAATTCATCTGACATCAAGTACTGTGTGGTTACTGTTGCATCTAGGCCTTTATACCTAACTTAATTTTGCTGATTAATGAAAATAAGCATTTCAGACTAATTGTGTTTTTGAGATATTTGATACAGACCTGTGTTGGAAGACATACAAGATGATCAAGATGAACCTAACGTGAATGTTTCACCGAGAAGATCTCTCTTCTGGGAAATTGGCCCCCTTTTTCGTGGTGCGGGCGTGCCAGTATACATAAATATACACATAAGAGAACATACAATGTACAATCTTAGGAGACAATGCACTTTATTAATTCTGAAAAAAATTTACAAATTACAAGTCCCTTTGGGATTTACAAGTTCTCATTGCGCCAAAAAAAATACATATTGACTTCAGGAGACTGCATGGTTCATGGTTCTTCAGGACTTTAATTTGTAAAGCTTCTGGTTAATTACATCTGCATTACGAATCCACAGAAAATCTCTGATTAAACTGTACTGATGATCATCGTCTTTATATTTCAAAATAACTTTTGCCCTTGATAAATGAATACAGTGCATATGCCCATGCATGCAAATATGCGAATCCATAGCCTCGTCATTCTATAGTACTATCACAAAATATGGCCTTCGCCTCGTCGGTGCCCGGCCAGGGGGTTGTTCGGCCTCGTCGGTCGCGAACAAATGGACGCCTTCGCCTCATCAGTACCCGGCATGAATGGTGTCCGGTTTCGTCAGTCACGGACAAAAAGCATGTCGTCTTTACCTCATCAGTACCCAACGACATGGAAAAGTGGATGAAATGACTTGTGATAGCATCTTGAGTTCCATAGCTTCAGGAAACACATATTGCATGATAGGCAGCGCATCGGAACGTTCATCAATGGCTTTGATTATTTTGACAACTTCTGACATTATTGGACTGCACTAGCATCTCTTCAACCAACTGGATGGAAGCTTTTTGATCCTCTGATCTTCTTGAAACTTGGAGGAATAGTTTATGGACAGATCTTCGATTGATCATCAAAGTTTGAGATCAATCGAACCGTCGGATTGAAAACTATCTTCAATGCAATGTTCATATATCAAGCTGAAATTCAGTGAGACAGAACTTGATTGCATTGGTCTTCTGGAGATCTTCTTGACTTTAGATCGAGGTGAGAATTGGAGGAGTTGCTTCACCATGAGCCTACTGTTCGCCATAAAAAATTTGGGGTCGATCGGACTTCTGAATGAGAAGTTATTATCGATCTTCTTCCATGAGACAAGCTGAAACGTTTTCTAGACAGAGCTATCTCCTGATCGAATTTCAACTTTAGAAATCTTGGCTTGAAACTTGGAAGACATGATTCACCTGTACTTCCCTATTCTTCATAAAAATTTGGGGTCGATCGGGCTTCTGGATCCGAAGTTATCGCCGATCTTCTCCTGTTTAGGCAAGTTGAAACGGCGCTGGATAGAACCTATCTCTTGATCGAATTTTGATCTTAGAGATCGTCGATCAGCTTGAAACTTGGAGGACATGTTGTATCTATACTCCCCTATTCGCCACAAAAATTTGGGGTCGATCGGGCTTCTGGATCAGAAGTTATCTCCGACCTTCTCCCATTCAGGCAAGCTGAAACGGCGCTGGACAGAGCATATCTCTTGATCAAATTTTGATCTTAGAGATCTCCGATCAGCTTGGAGTACATGTTACACCTGTACTCCCCTGTTCAGCCTAAAAATTTGGGGTTGATCGGGCTTTTGTATCAGAAGTTATCGCCGATGTTCTCCCGTTCAGGCAAGCTGAAACGGCCCTGGACAGACCCTATCTCCTGATCGAATTTTGATCTTAGAGATCTCTGATCGGCTTGAAACTTGGAGGACATGTTTTATCTGTACTTATCTGTTTGTCATAAAAATTTGGGGTCGATCGGGCTTCTGGATCAGAAGTTATCGCCGATCTTCTTCCATTCAGGCGGGCTGCAACGGCGCTGGACAGAGCATATCTCTTGATCAAATTTTGATATTAAGGATCTCCGATCGGCTTGAAACATGGAGGACATGTTTCACCTGTACTCCCCTGTTCTTCATACAAATTTGTGGTCGATCGGGATTCTAGATCAGAAGTTATCGCCGATCTTCTCCCTTTCAGGCAAGCTGAAACGGCGCTGGACAGAGCCTATCTCCTGATCGAATTTCGATCTTAGAGATCTCCGATCGGTTTGAAACTTGGAGGACTTGTTGTACTTGTACGTCTCTATTCTCCATAAAAATTTGAGGTCGATCGGGCTTTTGGATCAGAAGTTATCATCGATCTTTTCCCGTTTAAGCGGGCTGCAACTGCACTGAAACGGCTAGCACGGGCACCACGGACGAGGCCTCCATGTTTGGTATGATGCATAATGCATGCTATGCATATGAGCAAGACTCACCCATGGCAACTTTCAAGGCTTGATCGAGTAGATCTAGAAAGAAAAGCAGGGCTTCTCTTGCGCCGGTCTTCTTATCCTGTTCGCCTTTGTGAACCTGTTCGTCTACCTGTCTGCCTCTGGCACCTGTACTTCTGGACCTGTACGCCTATCTTGCCTTGCGCCTGCGTGTGCCTGCCTTTGAGCCTGCCTTAGACCTGGACCTGCTTGTTTTCAAAGGATTGCATCCCCTCTTTATTTATAGAGGCTTCAGGTTGGTTGCAACTTTCTAACAACCAGAGATATTTAGGCGATTTGAATTCGAATAGGAGATATATTTTGTTATTTAAATTAACAAAAGGATAAAAAAAGATATTATCCCCTTTTTGAATTTGAATAGGAGATAGACTTTTATTTATTTAAATAAAAGAAAAGGTTAGAGATAAGTCCTATTCGAACTCGGGCTGCATGTCGGTTTGACCAGGTTGTTGACCAGTTTGACCACGTTTGACCAGGCTGTTGACCAGGTTTGACCAGTCCAATTTTGATGATTTTTGACCAGGTCAGTTTTGATCAATTTTTTGACCAGTGCAATTTTTGTCCTGGTTTTTATCATCATTTTTGATAGCCCAAATATACATGTATTTTTATTTCAGCCCTTTTGGCTATATGGGATTTTTTCTAATGAATTTTTTATTACAATAATTCATCGAACAGTGAAAAAGAGATAAAGCACAAGTCACAAGGTACAAAGATGAGACGCAAATCTCAAGATTGAAGTTGCAAAGGATTTAAGGTAAAATCTGTTTTTATTTTTACCGATCACGGTGTTCTAGAGTTTGATCGGTTTTGACATTTATATTTCAACAGTACTATAAAGAGGGGTTGCAAGTCCTCTCTACATTTCCAGCATAAACCAAGAAACTCTTAAGTCACTGCATTTCATTCTTTTCGGTTGGATTTGATTTGGTTTTTCAGATGATTTTTTGACAACAAAAGTGTTTTTGCATTTTTATAGAAAGATCTAGGTTAATCTAGCTTTTGCTTCTGTTGACAAAAATATAGCCCTTTAAATTATATTTCAAACGAGCTATCAAACATTTTAATCGAACATCTGGATCAAAAGTTATACTATTTTTATCCCCGCTGACTGTCAGCATGACATGCCAGTTTTGTTGCTGACATTTGTCCAGAGAGCATGTTTTTTGAGCTGAAATTTTTTAACTTATGCTGACTGTCAGTATGTGTTGCTGACTGTCAGGATGAATTTCAACCTCGAGCTGTTTGTTTTGAGATTTTGTTTTAACTGGTCGATTTTGTGGTGATGCTGACTGTGATGCTGACTGTTAGCATGAGCTGTTAGTTTCCATATACGATCACAAACGGTTAGCGAAGTTTTATCCGTGATTTTTGTCGAGCTGTGGTTGTGGACGTTGACTGTCAGCATGTGGTGCCGACTGTCAGTATGTGCTATTTTGTTTTCTTTTTTGACCTCAAACGGCTAGCTAAGTTTTGTCTGAGATTTACTTCATACTGGTTGTGACCTATGCTGACTGTTAGCTTGCACTGTCACTTCTCAGCTCATGCACAATGGTTCTTTTGATCTTTTGGGCTATAAATGGAGGTTTTGATCTATTGTTTTACACACTAAGTAGTCTCATATTCATATACACACTTGAGCTTTAGTTCTTAACACAAAATCTTGATCTTTTGATCAAGTTGTGAGTTTTCCTGATCCACCGAGTTTTCTGTTCACATCATTTTGCATATCTAGAGTTTCTCAGTGATTGTTGGAGGTTGAGGAGAGACCTTGCAACCTATTACTCTTGGTGAACGCCCTCACCTAGACGGTTTGGTGGCGTGGCCATTGATCTCTCCTGTTTGAAGATTGTCGAAGAGACTCGGTGTGATTGTAAAAGGCATCGGTGCTCACCTTTCCAGAGTGGACAAGGAGAACCACTAGTAATAAATATCCTTCGTGGATATTGAAGCAAGGCTCATTCATTTGAGTGCTTCAACGAGGAGTAGGGGAGACCGGACGAGTCTCCGAGACCTCGAAAAAAATTCTTGTGTTTGCCTTTTTCTCTCTTCCTTTTATTTGTGCTATATTGTTTTTGTTCTTATTCTTTGCAAAAGTTGTTTTTAATAAAAAAAAAATTTTAAACCTCATATTCACCCCCTCTCTAGCCGGCATCCTCAATCCTACAGTTACTAATTCCCATGGTATTAAAAAACTCTTCGTTAATTACATCTACCGGTTGAATTTGCAGAAGACCTTCGATTAAGTTGTCAATGGTCATCATTTTTAAGCCTCTAATCTGTCATTCATGTGTGCAGTGTATATGCTCACGCATGAAAATATGCGAATCCATAGTCTCGTCAGTCCATGGTGATATTGTGTAATGTGGCATTTGTCTCGTCGATGCCTAATTTAGGTGTTGTGCAGTCTTGTCAGTCATGAACAGAATGGATACCTCACCTTGTCGATGCATAACATTAATGGTGGTGTCTAGTTTCGTTAGTCACAAACGGTTGGTTGCCTTCACTTGACAGGATGTCTGGCTTCGTCTGTCTAGGATGTGTTGTTGATGGTTGGATCGTGATAGTGCCATGACTTCTTTGGCTTCAGATATGCATGTATTCATGGCATGAATACATGTCGGGGTTCTTGTAAACAATTTCGGATGGCGCTCTCAGGATGGAGCATTGGTAAAAGCATCAGAGATGACATTAGGATGGATCACCTCAATTATTTTGAGCATAAACCTGGAGCGATGCGTTGCGCTCATGCTTTCTCTATATCCGATCCCTTGGAAGAATGGATCGAGCTCCCCATTACAGTTGGATGGGGCAGCAAGACATAAAAGAAAGGGGGTGATTTAGAATTGTGCCATCATATATCGGCATGATTTCGCCTCATACTCCATGCATGGTGAATCTGTTGGAACATAGGATAATTGATTAGAGTTCCTCCATCGCTTGGTGGGATGGTGGGACTAATTTCAGCATGGATGTGGGGTGACACGTTGTGCTTGCACTTTCTCTAGATCCAATCTCTAGATACAATGTATTAGGGCTCCCCTTTGCTCGGTTGGATGGAGGTTTTTATGCTTACATGAATTGTCGGGGCCTCTCGTGAAATATCTCGTTAGCCACATTTGTATAGAATCTCCATGTGATGCATGGTGTATGCTACACCAATGATAGGTCCTCACCATTGATGGTTGCACGTTAGGTGTTGCGGATGAAAGAGAAGGAGAATTAATCCTCCGAAAGAAGCCTCAGGTAATTTTCTCCATTAGGACTCTTATGCATAAGGATCAAAATTGTGGAATTATCTCTATGAGTGAACCCCTCTCTTTGTAGAGGTTGGGATGACTCAAATCACCTAATATTAAGGAGAAGATATAGGGTTTTAATTATTTTCTTGAAGAGATAATTTAAAGTGATAAAGATATGATTGTTTTAAAGAGATAGTTCAATCTTTATCCATTCCTTTTTATTTTTGATGAATTTCTTGAATATTTTGGGCCATTTTAATCCATATTTTTGTGCTCCCTAGTTGTACACGAAAAGGTGCATTTGAACTGAATACAGGTTGACTCAACACGTTATTCGGGTCCTGAAAAATATAAACTTTATGTAAACAAAATTTATAGACAAATTAGATATGGTTGCATTCATATTAGTAAGGAGAACACAATAAAATATTTATTTGCCTCATTTGAGCCACAAGGTAAAAGTTCTAGTATCATTTATGTTTTAACCCTTGTTAGATATTTAGAAAAACTGTAAACTTTCAAACATACCATTTAAGCCACAATGGTACACTATTTAGGTCCACCATATTTGAAGATTCTAGAAGATAACAGACCAACTCATTTTTTTAAGGATCCAAAAGTAATTATCGATTTACAATTAAGTTCGTACATTGGTTTAATGGGAGTAAACTTTCTGATTTTCCAGATATTTATACTGCAAACTTGTATTAAGTATGCCCCTCATATCGTAAGGTTCGTAAAATAATATAGAACACTTTATTATGATGAGAAACAAAAAATTTGAGGCCCATTTAGGCTAAGTCCAGTGCAGAGGCGCTTCGCGAGACGGTTCAACAGAATATTCTTCAGTATATTCTGTGCCACGTGTGCGAAGCACCACCCCAAACATCCCCTACTCCAATACGAGGCGCTTCGCGAGGCGTTTCGCGAGGCGCTTCATGCGGGACCCGCATATATAATATGTATTAAAGATTATAATTACTAAAATGAATTTCGGATAATTCAAATACAACCAAATAAAACATAAAAATGTAAATAACATTAAAAAAATTCAAATTTTTTTTATTTAATAAATGACACACATAGAAATAAACAAGACACATACTAATTAAAATTCGAATACATTTTAAACAAGACTCCGCACAAACTACTACATTTCGGTACCGTCGCCCCTGAAATGCTGCCAAATGTGCTCAACCAGATCCCGTTTCAGTTGCTGATGCATTGGGCGAGCCCGAATTGCATCGTTTTGAGCTAGCATATGTGCGAATATTGGCGGAGCACTCCCGTGGAGAGTAGGCGGTGTAACGGTAGATGTCCCTTGGCTATCGTACGACCCATCGGTCGGGTCATGAGAGTGTCGCTCATCCTCGATTATCATGTTGTGTAGGATGACACACACTTTCATAATATTGGCAAGGGTTGACCATCGCCAAAATCGACCGGGACCGCGGACAATAGCAAATCGAGTTTGCAAGACCCCAAAAGCTCGCTCCATATCTTTTCTTGCTCCTTCTTGGTGCTGTGCGAACAACATGTGTTTCTCCGTTTGGGGCAAGGGAATGGTCTTCACAAAAACAGCCCACTCGGGATAAATACCATCGGCTAAGTAGTACCCCATATTGTACTGTGTCCCATTAACAGAGTACTAAACAGCAGGAGCTCGGCCGCCCAACACATCCGTGAAAAGGGGGATTGGTTTAGCACGTTGATGTCGTTGTTGGATCCAGCGACACCAAAGAAAGCATGCCATATCCACAGATCTTTGGACGCAACCGCTTCAAGTATTATTGTAGGGACTCCTTGATCACCGCGGGTGAATTGACCCCTCCACGCAACTGGGCAATTGCGCCATTCCCAGTGCATGCAATCGATACTTCCCAGCATCCCTGGGAAACCTCGCTCCTCTCCTTGCCGGAGCAGACGCCAGAGGTCGTCGACAGTAGGTTGACGAAGATATTCCTCCGCGAACCGAGCAATGATTCCTTCGACGAAACGCTCCAGACACTCAATAGCCGTCGACTTTCCAATGCGTACATACTCATCGACGGCATCGGCGGGGAGCCGTAGCACAACATGCGCAATGCCGCTGTACACTTCTGCAAGGGAGATAGCCCCTTTCTAAGGAGGGCATCTCTCCTCTCATTGAAGTACGGGGACCACTCCATAAGAGCATCGACGATTCGCAGAAAGAGGGGTTTCCCCATTCGAAACCGTCTGCGAAACAAGTACGCCGCTGTGCAGCGGTTCCTTCGCTTTTGCCGGCATTGTCATCGCCCTCGCACTCGACCGGGGCCATGCTATGCGGACTGTCGGTATCTGATACGGACGTGGAGCGGGAATTCTTTGCCGGTGCTTGCGGAGGCGACATTTCCGCTGGGATGGTCGGAGCTCCAACGAAATGAGGATTCTGACCGTAAGGGCCATAGGGGGGTTGTGCGTACGGATGTGCATATGGATATGGTTGGCCGTATGGAGGGGGTGGGGCGTATGGTGGATAGCACATCGGATATGGTGGGGGAGGGGGCTGAAAACTGGGCGGATTTTGGCCGCTAGGCGCTTGGGGGCTCTCCTCATCGAAATTAGGCTCGCCAAACTAGTTCACATAACCGCGGGGGGGGGGGGGGGGGGGGAGTGTTGGCCATCGGAAAATTTTCTGGAAAAAAATGAGTTGAACTTTGCTGGAAAAGTGTGTGGTTTGAACATGTGTTGAGTGCAAATGAGCTGAACCTTGCTCCTATTTATAGCCAGGGGAGCATACAATTTTTCAGAATTTTTTGGTGATTTTTTGTGAATTTTTGGTATTTTTTATGAATTTCTAGGCTTAAAAAGAAATAAAATATTTAAAACGGCTAGTTTTTAACGGCTATAAATACAACGGCTGTTTTTTGTCTCGTTGACAGGTGGGACCGGAGAGAAAATGACACAACGGCTAGTTTCCCGCGCATAAAAAACACTCATCACACTGACAGGTGGGACCCGCAGCCAACCGGGCCCGCAAAGCAGTGGGAGAAGCGCGTACACACGCGTGTGCACGAAGCCACCTCGTACACTGCCACCACGCGTTTTGTGGGCCCCACCAAAACGCGTGGCGCACAAGCACACCTCCCACCCCCTCGCTGACATGTGGGCTGTGGAGTGCGTTTGGGCCCATATGTCAGTGCACGGGACGCGGGGGTAGCGAGCGCACGCGGGGGACAGCGGTGGGGCCTACAAACCGCGTCCCGGGGCGTCGCGCGTGCTCCAACGCGGGCGCCACGCGTGCGAGGCGTCGATGGGCCCCACCTGTCAGACCCCAATTTTGCGACGCCACGGCTGGCGTTCTCTCTCTCCTCGCGCGCGTTTTTTATTATTTTTTCGCCGTGGGGCCCGCTTGTCAGATCACTGTGGCGCCGGGGTTGGACTTAGCCTTATAGATAGATCCTTGCAACAGTACCGGCGGGTCATCACTTAGCTATACTTTCTTAAATCTCTCATGACTTGGGCTAATTTGCGAGAGCATATTAGAATCATGATTAGCCTTAACCCACAATTGAATTAATCATGTGGTATGGTGAAGTCAACACATCAAATTAAGATCGAGCCGGCACACCACATGATACAGGAGGTGGTTATACTGTCGATAAAATTTGTAGGGGCGAATCATGTATCGTTGCAGTCATATTGGCGACTAGAACACAATCATGTGTTTATTCACTCCCGTTAATCCATGGATAGATATTTTGCACTTTAGTCTTTGATCAAGTGAGGTCCGTCGATCAAGGATGCCGACTAGAGGGTGTGAATAAACGGTTTTAAAATTTTAATATCAATTAACAATTTTAGTCTAAAAGAGAATTTGAGACTATCACAATTAAATGGAAAGTGCATAAATCAAAGTTTTACTCTACTAGGATGATCAAGAAATGCAATGTATAAATTCTAAATATGGAATTTGCAAAGTAGAGAAATAACAGAAGACTCAAGCAATTTTTTCGGAAGTATCGAAAATGCCGATTTCGACTAATTTTTGTTGAAGCACTCTACACGAGAGTATTGCCTCAATTTCACTAGTGGTTACTCTTCTCTTATCCGGATAGGCGAGTACCGAGTCTTCGCACCCAATCATAGGGCCTCTCCGTCAAACACCATCGATGGAAAGATTATCGGGCTACCCGGGTCGTCTAGGTGATGGAAATCTTCAAGAATAACAAGTGTAGCACTTTCACTTGATCTATTCCAACTCTAGAAGCTCAAGATGTAATGCAATTTTCTCTCGGATCTAGCTCTTCAATGTAACTAAGGAATTGAACATACACACTAGCTCTAAATGCAAGGAATTTATGACCTCAAAAGTTTGCAACAATAACAATGAATTCTAAGTGCAAAAAGTTCTTTAGTCTATATATGCCTCTGATTACACTTGGTTTAAAATGCATCACACTGTGTTTTTGTATTGGTCGGTCAAAGTCTGGCCATTTCGGACAGAGTTCGACCAAATCAGATAGATGGAAGCTGGATGGATGCATATGTCTTTGGTTACACTTTGTTTCAAATCCCGAGTCACAAGATTTTTGTACTAGTCGGAAATCGTCCGGTCACATCAGACTTTGTTCTGCCATGTCAAGCAGATTGAGGCTAAATTTGTATAGGTCGGACTTTGTTTGCTTGGAGCAGATTTTGTGCAACTAATGCAATGATGAGTAGAAGTTTATTCTTGAACTCTGCACTTTACTCTAGCTTGCTTCTAGCCTATATGATATGCATTTGAGTTTCAAGATTTTAGATAGATAAATCTACTAGAGTTAAACACCTCTTAATAGTATAACCGATAAATTTAAAACGAAAAGACAAATCCAATCAACTTCTACACCAACAACTAGTAAAATGCTATAAGAATGATCCTTAATCTTCATTTTTACGTCGGTCATGCATTGAGGAATTGAGGGGTCTCTGATTGTCGATTTTGTGTCGCCACTATCATACTTTGACCTAAAACTTAATTAACTTAGAGTAAACGTATTAGTTTCATATTTTTCACTCGTCATTAATTTCCAAAACTCTAAATAGGACCTATATTCAGTAGGATCTATGTGCCATAAACTAAATGACAAATTTTGCTACAAAATTTCGTCAAACACATGACAATTTTTCCCTCTTTCTCTAGCATCTTTAGCTACTAATCTCTTACACTAATATACTCTCTTCCATTACCAAGGCATTTATGATTATGACTAGTTTAATCATTTCCTCTTACATTTTTCTTAAATTTATAATGATCAATATACATTTCGTATAATACAACGGACAGGTAGATATATTCTTGTCAACACTACTATCTAGCGGCTCCTATCATGAGGGCGTGAGGCTATCTCCAATGCACATATCAAACTGGCACTCTATAAAGGCGAGCAGTAGCTATTTTGCATAGCATTAACCGGGCACCGCGTCCTATCTCAATATTTCTTTGAAAGTCTTTCTCAACTCTTTTGCTCTTTACTCGAATGAAAAAATAATATTTTTTGTTATTTTTTATTACCTTTTAAGTATTTCAAAAATAAAATTATTAAAATATTTGACTCTTGAATACTCTTGTTTGACTCTTGCTTTATGTGATAGGCTGATTCTTCTCTCACACACTAAGACGCATTGGAGACACAGCTCAGGGCATTCGTGAATGCTGGCCGATGGCTGATGCGGGGGGTGATGTGATCGGATGATGTCAACTGGACTTACAGTTTCTTCGAATAGATTCTGTGGGACCAAAAGGCGATGCTTGATGCATCATACCATTACGCCATGTCGTATGCTATCAATTTTGGAGTGACGCACTCCAACGAACGCCTCCTTAATCTACTTCCCCGGGACGCATGCACACGCTGGTTCTTTACTGCAATTAATCTCTGAATTAATATGTATAATAACCTCCGACTGTTGTTTGCTCGGGGCATGCTGCAGGATATGGCCATCTTCATGGAAAGTATGCAACTTTAATAAGGACGGTCTTTTGTATAAGAATTTATTTATTATTCTCCCGTCATATCGATATAGAATAAATGAATTCAAATATAAATAAAATGGTTCTCATATAAGTTTTTTTATCTTTATAAAACATGATGAGACTGCTTGTCTCATGATCATGGTATGATGCATGCATTTGATGTATAGTCCGCAAGACCAGTATATTAGTTGCATCAGCATATTTGAATTGTCCAATGATAAAGTTTCACTATGATTAATCTAAAATATCAATTTTTTTATCAGAATATACAATTTATACTATATTGTAGCAGATCTATATTTCACATTAATATGTTCAAACCTCCCGTTCTTTCTTAATCCTAATAGTAGCTATTTGTGTGAAGTTATTTGCACTAATAAATTAAATGGCCCTTTCTTAATAAAACAGTGTGTGGATCATCAAAAAGAGAAAACAAACTTGGCTAGTAAAGTGGTGGAGATATTTTTCATAGCAAAGCAGCACACAAGACAGTGAGAGACAGTGATGGTTGCTGAATGTTGGGGGAGAGTCATGGAGTTTTCCAACTGCTGTCTCTTAGGGGTGGGAGGGTCATCGTTTAGTTTTCTTCTCCTGCTTATTTGCTCATTTTGGCATACGTAAGTTGACGACATTGGAAGCAGATAAGGTGCACTTGCATACGCAATTGCAAGAGGGCAATTTTTATAGATTTGGATTGCCTAATCATAGATCGGATGATTCAAATTAAAATATAATTTAAAATAAAAAATCTATTCATCATGATTAATCTAAACCGTTAAATCTTGATTCAACAGTTTAAACATGTCTGTAGTTTAACTTAAACCATTGTGGGTTTTTTTCCGATAATATTTGATTTGACAGTACATATGTATTTTATTTACCACATACTAATGAAAAGAAAAACACAAGTAAGCCATGCTGAAATTATATATGTATTTTATCAGTTGTGCTCAGTGCTCTTCATCAAAAAGTTTTGTATAAATCTCGCCCAAACCTAAACCACCCAAACCCAAAAAAACTACGAACAACCACCCGGACTCTCAAGTCACATTCCTATCTTTATTGGCATTATCTGCTCCTTTTATTACCCCGTGCGGCCTATATCCTGACCAAAATGAACTCTCTTCTGTACACGACCACATTCAAGTCCTTCGTGCAGCTACTTCTGTCATCCGCGATTTGTATTGTCCGCGTTCCCCACACCCCTCTCTTTTTAGGGCTGTGTTGGAGTTTGATCCGGTGATGAATTTAAATCATATCTTAATTTGATCTTTATTATAAATAGATATAATCTAAACTCAATAAAAAATTAATTCTAAAATCCAATCCAACTCTAATTCTTTTCTAACTTAACTTCTATGCAGTTCTCATATATTTTAAATTTTTAAGGACCTACCCATCTGGACTTCAAAGAGTGTCAGTTGAATCTTAAAGAGACTCAAATATCATATAACACGGAGAAAAGAATAAGAACTCACCCAAGCACTGGGAGGAGAATAGGCGGTGGATTTAAGTTTGAAACGTTTTGAATCTGTGGGGGTTATGATTATTGGAAACGAATATGGGCCTCGTATCTGTTTAGAGTAGATGAAAACTCTCCGAAATAATCTTCTTAAAAGTAGTTAGAAAAAACTGCCATAATTTGATCTGAGCAATTTCGTTGGCTTTAAAGTTTGTACAAATTTCTTTTGGAAGAGCATAAAGCACTTGTGGCTACTTCTATGGAAGGTAGTTTTGTCATTCGGAAAGAACTATGGCCTAGTCCAAAAGGCCACACAGAACCCATCGCCATTGTTGCACTCCTCCAATCAAGCTCATAAGTGCATCAGCGCCGCGATCGTCATCTCTTCCCCAAGAAGAGCTTTCTCTGTGTTTATGTGATGTTGTGACTCATGGTTAACTCCATAGACAAAATTGTTGTTTGTACATGTCACAGGTCTCAGTTGCAACAAAAATTGAGCGTGAGGCACGGGCAAGGGGCGTTGTAGGCTGTCACCCTTCGCGTGAGGAAGAAACATGGGGACATTGGCCACGTGGGGCCGAGGACTTCATTAGGCTGAGTCCAACACCACCACTAACGAGCTCTGACAAGCGGGCCCTACCGCGAAAAATCAATAAGAAAATCGCGCGAAGAGAGAGAAGACGCCAGGCGAAGCGGTGAAAATTGAGCTCTGACAGGTGGGCCCGCCGACGCCACCGAGCCAAAGTATCCCGCATTGGAGCCCACGTGACTCCCCGGGACGCGTTTTGTGGGCCCCACCTGTCGCGCACAGGCGATTCCCGTACCCTAGCAGCACACGCACTGACAATTGGGCCCCAATGCTCGCTCAGGCCCACATGTCGGTGGCGGTGCATGCGGTAGGAAAGTGCGCCACGCATTTTGGTGGGGCCCACAAAACGCGTGGTGACGTGATTTGCCCGCGTGTTTGCCGTGCTTCGTGCACCCGCGCTACTGTTTCGTTTGTGCCACTGATGGGTGGGCCCGGATGATTCGCGGCCCACATGTCAGCCTGAGGGTACGTTTTTTGTGGCAAAAAATAGCCGTTGCCTCGTTTTCTCGGCTGGTCCCACACGTCAGAGACCGAAATAAATAGCCGTTTGATAAATAGCCGTTAAAACTAGCCGTTTGAATTTTTTATTCATTTCTGAGAGAAAAAATTCATAAAAAATCACAAAAAATTGTAGAAAAATTGTATACTCGTATGGCTATAAATATGAGCAAATTTCAGCTTATTTGCACCAAACACAAGCACAAAGCATACATTTTTCTCCCTCTCTTTGCTCAAATTTTTTCCAGAAAATTTCCCGATGGCCAACACTCCCCCCGGCGGTTATGTCAATTGGTTTGGTGAGCCCAATTTCGATGAGGAAAACTCCCAAGCGCCAAATAGTCAAAATCCGCCCAGTTTTCAGCCTCCTCCCCCGCCATACCCGATGTGCTATCCACCATACGGCCCACCCCCTCCATACGGCCAACCATATCCGTATGCACATCTGTACGCACAACCCCCCTACGGCCCTTACGGCCAAAATCCTCATTTCGTCGGAGCTCCGACCATCTCCGCGGAAATGTTGCCTCCGCAAGCACCGACAAAGAATTCCCGCTCAACGTCTGTATCAGATACTGGAAGTCCGCATAGCACAGCCCCGGACGTGGTCGATGACGACAACGATGCTAACAAAGGCGAACGAACCGCTACACGGTGACGTACACGATTGAACTGGTTACAACAGGACGACATGCGACTTGTGAGTGTTCATCTAAATATTATATATTGGCATTGTAGATTTTTACTCCTCGGTTTTTATCTTAGTTTTCCAAAATTTGAATTTTTCGTCCTCCAGATCAGTGCATGGTTGAATAACTCCCTAGACCCGGTCGAAGGGAACAGCAAAAAATTCGACATGTATTGGTCGAAGGTCACTGACGCGTACAACGCGAGCAGTCCGGCCGATCGAAGACGAGACCTCAGGCACTGCAAAGACCATTGGCAGAAGAGCAATAAAAAAATTGTTCACTTCAATGGCATCTATTGCAGGTTGAGGGATGCCTACGCCAGTGGCCGTTCGGACGACCAATTGATGTCTCGAGCGCGGGACATGTATAGGCAGGAGGTGTGTCATCCCTTCATCTTGGAGCACTGGTGGAGTGCCGTACGCGGTCAACCGAAGTGGTGCCGAAGCTACCTCGACTCTTCCAAACGAGCTCGCCTCAACGAAGAAGGTGTCCACACGTCATCATCAAACAACGACGATGAACCTGTCGAGCTTCCACGACCGGAAGGGCGGGATGCGGCAAAGAACAAGAGGAAGGGTAAGACAAAAATGAGTGAAACATCATCGGCGTACGACGAGACCCTGCAGCACATCGGCCAAGCCAATGCCGACCTAGATAGGGTGGCCGACAAAGCCGTTGCTGCAGCCGAAAATTTGCAAGAGATGGCCAAGAGCAAGGAAAAAACCACATTTATGAAGTCGTTGACGAAACTGATTATGGGGGATACATCTAATTTCTCGGATGCTCGTAAGGCGGCGCATGAGGCCGCATTAGAGTATGTGAACGACATGATTAAGGAAATGACGAATAAGTAGTAGTTTGAACGATGTACTTTTCCTTTGTAAAATTGTACTCGCATTATTAATTTAAGTCGTTTTGGATTTACCTGTTGGAACTGTGGCATGTGCTCGATACTTTTGGAATGTAGCCGTTAGAACTAAGACATCTACTTGATACTTTTGGAATGTAGCCATTGGAACCGACGCATGTGATGGGTGCTTTTGGAATTTAGCTGTTGGAACTGGCACATCTGCTGGATGCTTTTGGAGTGTAGTCGTTAGAACCGCTGCATGTGATGGATGCATTTGCATTTAGCCGTTGGAAGTGACGCACATGATTGATTTGTTTCTCCCCCTATATATCGGAACCCCTTGAGGCCTCATCTTCAAAACTCAGTAATCTCATCTTCACAACCGAGGCCTCTCTTCTTCGACCACCAAGAGATCTTGCCTAGTCCCAAAAAATGTCGTCTAGCTCAAGCACAAGTAGTGCCGACAACGAAGTCATCAACCAAGTAGAAGAGTTCGTGGCGGAGTTCGTGACGGTCCAAACCCTCCACCGTCGCATTCTTGAAGACCTTCAAGCCAGCATGGACGATGGTACCTCGCACCGCCGTCGAGGAGGTAGCAGAAGATACATCGATAGAGATCGCGAAGGCGGTCATGATCATCTTGTCGCGGACTACTTCGCCGACGTTCCGGTCTACCCCGGGTACTTGTTCCGCAGGCGATTCCGAATGGGGAGACCTCTCTTTCTGCGAATCGTCGAAGCTCTTGGGGAGTGGTCTCCGTACTTCAATGAGAGGAGAGATGCCATCCATCGAAAGGGGCTATCTCCCTTGCAGAAGTGCACGGCTGCATTACGCATGTTGTGCTACGGCTCCCCCGCCGATGCCGTCGATGAGTATGTTTGCATTGAAAAGTCGACGGCTATTGAGTGTCTGGAGCGTTTCGTCGAAGGAATCATTGATTGCTTCGCGGAGGAATATTTTCGTCAACCTACTGTCGATGACCTCCGGCGTCTGCTCCAGCAAAGAGAGGACCGAGGTTTCCCAGGGATACTGTGAAGCATCGATTGCATGCACTGGGAATGGCGCAATTGCTCAGTTACGTGGAGGGGCCAATTCACCCGTGGTGATCAAGGAGTCCCTACAATAATACTTGAAGCGGTCGCATCCAAAGACCTGTGGATATGACATGCTTTCTTTGGTGTCGCCGGATCCAACAACGACATCAACGTGCTGAACCAATCCCCCCTTTTCACGGATGTGTTGCGCGGCCAAACTCCTGCTGTTCAGTACTTTGTTAATGGAACAGAGTACAATATGGGGTACTACTTGGCCGACGGTATTTACCCCGAATGGGCTGTCTTCGTGAAGACTATACCCTTACCACAAACGAACAAACAACGGTTGTTCGCACAGCATCAAGAGGGGGTAAGAAAGGATGTGGAGCGAGCCTTTGGGGTTTTGCAGAGTCGATTTGCTATTGTCCACGGGCCTGGTCGATTTTGGCGACGATCAACTCTTGCCAATATTATGAAAGCGTGTGTCATCCTCCACAACATAATAATCGAAGATGTGCAGCACTCTCATGACCCGACCGATGAGTCGTACGATAGCCAAGGGACATCTACCGTAACACCGCCTACTCTCCACAGGAGTGCTCCGCCAATTTTCGAACATATGCTAGCTCAAAACGACGCGATCCGCGCTCGTCCAGCACATCTATAACTAAAACGGGATTTTGTCGACCATATTTGGCAGCGTTTCGGGGGTGACGGTACCGACGAATAGTAGTTTGTGCGGAGTCTTGTTTAAAATGTATTCGAAATTTAATTAAATATGTGTCTTGTTTATTTCCATCTGTGCCATTTCTTAAAAAAAAATTTTTTAAAAAAAATTTAAATTTTTTTAATGTTATTTATAATTTTTGTTTTTTATTTTGTTGTGTTCGAATTATCCGAATTTCATTTTAGCGATTTTATAATCTTTAATACATATTATATACGCGGGCCCCGTACGAAGCGCTTCTCGAAGCGCCTTTGCATTGGAGTAGGAGGCGCTAGAGATGGCGCCTCGCGAAGCACCGGTGCATTGGAGAGGGGGTGCTTCGGGTGGTGCTTCGCACACGTGACACAGAATATATTGGAAAATATTCTGTTGAATCGCCTCGCGAAGCGCCTTTGCACTGGACTCAGCCTTTGTGCCTAGATTTTTGCTTAAATCTGGATTTTAGACATCCTGCTAATTTTTAATTTTCTAATTTATCTTTAAAGATAACTAACGGTACGAGTTCTAAGATTTGTGTAAATTTTTTCTCGGATAACGTAGAAGCGCATCTCTTATTTATTTCTTTTGTAATTGATCTTTCCGTATCTTTCTTCGTTCTTCATATATTAATACTTGTATCTATCTATCATGAATAAATTACACAATATATCCCTAACACTTTGATCTAAGAAGTTGAGGGCATCCGAAGGTCCATGAACTTTTCTTTTTTTTCTTTTCTTTTCTTTTTCTGTATCATCATGATGGTGCTATAATCATAGTTTTAAATATTTTAAAAAAATTGCTCAGAAAAATATACAAAAATCTGGTAAGAAAGAAAGGTTTGATGGAAAGATTCGTGCAAAATTCTTGTATCCAAACAGGCCTAAATTGGTGGTTGTCTAATTTGGGCTGTGAAGTGTTATCCTAGATGGACCAACTCCATGTAGGCTTTAACGAGTAATAAATAAAGAAACAAGAGCAAGAGCAAGAGCAAGTCGAATCCCATTTGGAGATTGACAGGGCCGAGAGTGAATTTCTTATGAATAAAATTATCTATTTTTTTTAAGCAATGAACATATCTACTTGTTATTCAGTTATGATTTATTTATTTTTTTTGCTTGAGAGGATGCTATATTATTTAGGAAATTAATTAGCAAACAAATGATGGATAATACTTATTTTGTTTCGTAATATTAATCCAACTCTACTATCCACATACTAACAAATTATGAAATTGAGTGAAAAGTAAATAACATAACTATACTACTCTTAATTAAAGTACATTATGATATTAATAGGAACAATTAATTTTCTCTTTATTGAAATAATAAAAGTGGAATATCTAAAAAAAATTATGATGAATAAAATAGAAAGAAATAGAATAAAACACCACTATTTTTACTCATAAACTTACACTGTGAAATGATAATTTTTTAAAAAACTATATATATATCGAAATGGATAGAGTAGTACGTTTGTCCTGTATGATGTCGCTATATGTGTAGGTACTGGCCAGAGTTGACTTCGAATAATAAATGACAAGAAGTCCATATGGAAATATATTTGGAATTTTTTTTAACAATTAATCCCCTGGCTGCTATGACAACATATATAAAATTTTCTTCTACGAAACCAAATATTCTTCCTCTTATTAAAAGGTAGGGTCTAAGTTAATCCCTTCACTGCTAGAGGAAATATCTAGTGTATCCTTTCTTTCTAATACTCAGTGCATCTCTTCTTAAACTCTATATAAATTGTCATAAAATTTTTAAAAATTTGAAATTGTAGATATAAAAATAATCTATCATCTCACAAAATTTCAAATCCAAATTCAATTTACATTAGAAGAAACCAAAAAGACAAATTCACCTAAAAAGTTTTCTAAAAAAGATAAAAGTTATTATTCATTGAAATTTGTTATTTTTGTTTCTCTTAATATATGTTTTTTCTAATAAAAGAAAAAGGATAATATATGTTTTTTGTTTTTTAGATTTTTTTTGCTTAGTTTGTTTTTTTTTTGTTTCTCCTTGTGTAAATTGAATTTGGATTTGAAATTTTGTGAGGTAGTAGATTGATTTTATACATTCTAAAATTTTTTAGGAAATTTTTATGATCATTTACACAAAAACAACGAAGAGATGGAACGCACGGGATAATTACTCTCTCTCTCTTAAAACAGGCAGGAGATATTTAAACAAGCAGGTCCAAACTCATGATGGTCTGAGAATCATTTTACGCAGCCAGTGTTGGCAGACGCAATAACAACAATAGAAAATGGTTGCTGCTAATGTTATCATACATGTAAAACTTGCTTATTGAAGCATCATGGGATTCGGATGATGAAAGAAATCTGTATTGTTCTTAGCATAACCATTAAGTTGACAGTGATTGAGATGGATAATGAAATTTTGAATTTTGAATTAGTAGTCTAATCGGTAAGGTAGCTGATTGTTTCGACGAAAACCTAGTTGAAGTCTCCACCATAGACAGTGTGTACGTGGAAGGATATTATTTTTGTAGTATTGGAACCGTATCTTGCAACTTTTTAGCTATCAACACCAACTTCTTTCAGGTAAGCACCATCCTTAGCGAACCCCTACTTAAGAAAAACTCAAAACTTGAAAGAACCATGCAATTCCTACCTTCAGAAAAAGAATAAGTAAATTTCGAATGAATGTTTCCTAAAACAACAACACCTAGTACACAAAACTTAAACAACAAAAATTAGTTCCTAATGTGGTGCTCTAACTTACGATCTAAAAAGAGAGTGAATACATGTCGCATGCAAACATACAACGAGAGCTAATGGAAGTTTCTATCGGATAGCTAGCAAGTGGCAACCTGAGGAGTTGCAGTACCTTCTTTTGCCTGCGAAGTCTCGATGTCATGCACATGTATGTACGTGCCTCCGCGAGTTGACCGAGCCACCCATGCCACTACAGGATACGGTTAAACTATCTCCATCGAACTCTATGCATTGTCTCCACAATATAAAACGGCGTTTCAAACTTGCCCGTTACTTACTTATAGACTAGTCTTTCACAAGTTGGCGCGGTGCAATTTTCTATTACCCAACGTGCAGGTACAGCCTGCACCTTCCTTGGATCACTCGCCATCTAAATTTTACGCCTCCCATCTACTATTCCTTCCTCTTATTTGATCAAACAAGCACCCTGGTGTATAGTAGTGTATAGTTATATACTGCTCCATTGCACAGACGAAGGCATTGACCTATATAGCAATGGACGCGCCCATCGCGCCGCCGGACACCGCCTCGCCGCCGTTTGTCAACCCGTCGGCCGGGTTCCCGATCGCCGTCGTCATCGCCGTCGGATTTCTTGTTACAGCGCTCATCCTGGTTGGCTACTATTTCCTCGTCGTTAGGTGTTGGCTTCGCGGCGGAGGTGGCGGAGCCGGCTCCAGCCTTCTCCACCGGTCGCGCGGCGGCGTCCTGGCCGACCGCATCTCCGCTGTGTTCTTTGCGGACTACGAGGCCGACGACGGCGCCGGCGGCCTCGACCAGGACGTCATAAGCGCGCTCCCCGTCGTCAAGTACCGGAGGTCGGGCAAGTCGGTGCAGGAGTGCGCCGTGTGCATATCCGAGTTCCAGCCCGGGGAGAACCTTAAGCTGCTCCCGAGCTGCTCCCACGCGTTCCACGTGGACTGCATCGACACGTGGCTCCACCACAATGTGAGCTGCCCGCTTTGCCGGACGACGGTCACGAGCACCGCGAGCCTTGTTCTAGCCCGGCTGCCCCACTCGTCCCAGGAGCTCGTCGGAGACCGGCCCAAGGACGTCGCAAGAATGGGTCACGGGAACAGTTCTTGCAGGTTTCTTAAGCACGAGAGGAGCGGCGTTGCGCAGCAGGAGCCCATCAGGAGATCTTTGTCCATGGACTGCTTCGTCGGCGACCGGAAACCCCAGAAAGAGCCGGCCAACTCGGAGGCCGGGCCGAGCCGCACCGACGTCGGCAGCAGCGACATCGGTAATGGAGGCGGTGGCGGCGAGACGAGCGGGCGGTTCCGGCGGTTGCTGTCGTCTTTCGGGCTCGGCCGGAGCTCGAGGAGCACTGTGCTTCCGATCCATCTCGACCCATGACGTGTCGTCACAGTTTCTTTCGGTTCGTGTTCTTTTAACCATTCGTGATTTTTTTCACAAAGTGTTGTGTGCGATGTACTGTACAGCGAATAGCAAATTTGGATTTGCGTTTTAGGGCAGGTTTCGTGGATGGCATTAATTCCATTAATTCTTGCGATCTCTCAAACGTTAAATTCCCGCATCCTTCCATCAAGATGGGTTACCTTGCATAATTACTTTGTGAAATTGTGAGGGTTCTTCGTCTAAACTTTTGCCGCTAATTTTAACGAACGACTCCGTTCATGTATATTTCATCCGTAGCGCATACAAATCTTTTATTTTGCAATGCAAAAAAGAGAGAAGAAAAAATAAGGCAACCAAACCGACCAAGAAAAGTTTATCTTGCCTTGTAAAATACGGCTGGTTGGCAGCGAAGACAAATATGAGAGACGGAACAATGCAAATAATATATACCAATCTTTCATATCATCCAAGTCAATGCCACAAGTTGGTTATGTGATCATACATCACACCTTATGTTAATTAACTTTGCTCAATTAACGACATGGGAGCAGGGGAAGACTACACGCTACGACAATGTTTGTCATTTGTTAAACCATGTTTGGTTTACCAAAAACACCTATACAACGTTTTCTTGATTAGCACATATGGTTTATGTTAGTTATAATATCATATTTTTTCTGAGGAAAGTATGATGGAGTTGTATCGTATGGAAGAGATAAATTAAACTACCACCCAGGAACCTTCTTCATTCACACACATCGGCAAGTTGTAGTGTTGTACTATGGATTGGGAGGTGGTGTGATTGTTTGTTTCGACATTTCATTTAAAATGTCTAAAAATTGTTTAATTAATATTTTTATTATGTTTGGACAAAATACACATGAGTATTTCTTAAAATCATATTGACCTATAGGCCAAGTTGCGGTGTCTCCACCTTATTTGTGTACATACAATTAATAAATCACACTATAGAATGGATAGAGTCAACAAATCAGCTTAATTATTCCTCCCTAGTTAAATAATGCATCCATGATACATGTGGATCTTGTTCTTTTCTTCCATTAATAGCGTCAGGGGTTTGACTTTGTGGTGCCGGACCTTCTACACGACAACTAGTAATACGCTCACATGAGCCGTTTTCCAATAGATTCTGCATCCGACAAGTCGAAACAAACAAACGATACATTCGCCTAACTTCGATGTGAACGAAAATTAAGTACTTGCGACGGCCTCTTTGACAAAAGAAGGCATCAGGCAAGCCATAAATGCAACGTAATACTATAGTAGCAGTAGTAGTAGCAGTACGAGTTGCGACTTGCCAAAGTCTAATACTCGCGAAAGGACAGTGAGCCCAAGTCGCCGGCGGATGTTGGCCGGCATCCATCCGCGTCACAACACGCAAACAACTTAGGGCCCGGTACACCTGATAGTACGTGATACAGGTACAGTCCCAAAAAGATTGTGCAATTTGCTCCATAATAGTCGGAAAATTTTTGGGTTTGTATGGACTATTGATTTTTCAATGATATTTGTACTTTGTCCTATACTTTTATGACAATATCTATTTTAGTTAATTTTTCCTAAAGATTAGATACTGTTGGAGTTTTCTTTTAGTATCCTCCCTAAACAGAGTGATCAGATAAAATAACCAGATATTTCTTTGATAAAAATACTCAGGTGCAGAAGGAAGTGGCCAAGTAGGAGTGTGTACCATATCATGCACAAACTCAACCTTAATGGACTATCTTCTGTAAACATGGAAAATTGTGCTTCCGTCTATAATTTTTGTTTTTCTCATTGTTTCTATTACGTGTAAATATGGTGTTTCTTTCCTATTGATCTTATATGTGATATGTTACAGAGAACTATGCATCTGATCCAGATTGTTCCATAATAATCTTGGATGGTGTAGTAAACAAACCACCTTGGAATTTGTAAAATAAAATTTCTCGAGGATTCGGATGAAATCAATTGCATAAAAACACTTGAGAAAAAGAAAGGGACCTCTGACTGTTGAATAGCTGAATAATTGGCACGATTGGATTGGCAATGACGGTGGACACTTTCGGCATAAAAGAGTCGCCGTGTTCGCTGTCACTCCAAGGGCAAACCATTTTAGACCAGGTATGTCAGTGTCACTGCAGAAACAATTGGGGAAGATTTGGTCACATTATTAGCAATTTGGCATTAGCTTTGAGCATGTTTGGCGCAAGCCGACCGGGCGTGGCAGGGTTTGGGATATTAGGTCCGAGAGCAAATTGGGTCTTTGTCCGAGCTTGTTTTGGTCCACAAATTTAGATAGGCCTAGTTGGACCGGCTTGCAAAATGCCTTTCATGACTAGATTTAATAGTAGTCTCATTTGACATACAAATGTTTAGATTTAATTTTGAGTTAGAATTTAGGACTACTATAAGGACTCGCTAATTTCAACATAAATTTATGAGTTTATAAATTAAAATAAGTCAAAACTAAAAATTTAAATCCTTTTTTAAATTAGAAGTTCCAATAACTTTAAGTTGACAAAAAAAGATATGTTAAGTTTATAGACTAAAATCCCGCTAGATAAGTTTATTGGCTAATCTTAAACTAGGCCAAATCGGTACTTTTTTTTAGAACAAAACAGAATCATTCTTTATTAAAAGACTTTACAGGATTACGTAAGGTTGTAGAATGATTGAGCCCATCCGACCAATTCACATAAGGAATGAAAATTGAGCCACTAGAACTGGCGTCGTTTCCCGGCCCTCGTTCCAGCAACTTCCTCAAACACTGAGGCATCACCTCGTTTCTATCCTTCCACCACTCGACTTGCCTTCCTTCCTCATTTCCCCATTTTGCACACCGGTGAGCTACCTCGTTTGCCTCCCGACGCACAAACCTCACCTCAGGTGAACCTTGCGCCTTCAGCCGCTTCTTCAAGTACTCCGTTAGGGCACCCAGCGTCGATCTATCCATCTCTGACGAGGACAGCATATTAATCACACTTTGACAGTCATATTCAATAATAGCTTTACTCTGAAACTTCTCCAACATTACAAGGGCTTCCGCGATCGCGAAAAACTCTGCTTCTCTAGCGTCTTCGCAACGACCGAGCTGTGCCACCTGGATAGCTATAACTTCACCAAGGTTATTTCGAGCTACAACCCCACACACCGCATGATGCGATTGTGGATTTTTGAAGGCTGTGTCCGTGTTGATTTTGACCACCACTTGTGGTGGACACCTCTAGGTGCACTTTCCCTTCTTTTGTTTAGGATTCGATAGCAGATTTAGAGTACCCCAATCCGATAAGGTCTTCTTGACACAATATACCATCGCTAATATATTCTCTGACTTCCGTTGGAACAAAAGATTATTTCTTCTTCTCCACAACTCTGACATTCCTGTTGCCACTACAATCAATTGTTCTTGATCCCCCATTTGAATTAGTTGCAACATCCGATCAACAAGAGGAATCCCTCTTTTTGTGTTCCACTCTTGTAAATTCATCCGAATCCCTTCCTTCATTGCTTCCCAAAATAATTGAGCAATTGGGCACCCATCAAAAATATGCTTCGCCGTCTCGACATAGCCATAGCTAAGGCAAGTAGGATTAGCTGATATTTTCCTCACTTGCAAGTTTCGTTCGACTGGTAGATTCCGTTTGCATACCCTCCAGACGAAATGCTTAGTCCTTGGGGAAAGTTTTGATGTCCATAGCAACTTCCAAGCCTCGTGGTGCACATTCGTTGAATGCTCACCCAGATTGTACTTTGAGTGATTCATTGCACTTTGCCATGACCTATAAGTTTCATAGCAGGAACTCACTGTATATAATCCATTACGAGTGAAAAGCCATGCTAGCACGTCCGGCACAGGGCTTGCTGGTAGTTTAATTTGCATGATCTGTTCAGCATCAGCAAATAGGAATAAAGCAACAACTTTAGATTCATCCCATTTTTGTTCTCCCTCAACCATTAAATCAGCCACCCTAAGTGAATTCCATCCTTGCCCATATGGCCGCCGGTAGCCTGCTCGAGGGATCCAATCACTCGACCACACATTTGCTTGTTTACCATCCCCTATCCTCCAAATTAATCCAAGGTGCAGTAGCTCACTCCCATAGTAGATTCCTTTCCACGTATTGGAAGCCTGTTGAGGCATTGGAGCCTCAAGGAAAGTAGAATTTGAAAAATACCTCGCCTTTAGAACTTGAGCACACAGAGAGTTAGGGTTAGAAACCATCCTCCATGCTTTCTTAGCGAGCATAGCTTGATTAAAAGCCTGTAAATCTTTGAAACCCATACCCTCCTCTCCCTTTGATCTCTTCATCACCTCCTAAGCAGTCTAGTGTATCTTAGTCTTTCCTCCATTGCCCCACCAAAAATTTGCCTCAGCCGCTTCAATATCCTTACATAATTTAACCGGGAGTTTGAAACAACTCATGTAATATGTGGGCAGCGCTCGAATAACCGCCTTAATAAGAACTTCCTTACCTGCCCTCGATAAACACTTCTCATTCTAGCCATTTAGACGTTTCTTGACTCTCTCCAATAGAGGTTTAAAAGTTTCCTCTTTTCTTTGCCCAAGCACAAACGGTAATCCCAAATAAGATTCATTTTGGGCTTCCAACTCAATACTGAGTGCTTCCTTTAAACTAACTTTAGTAGCTATATCTGTATTTGGGGCAAAAAATATCCGAGACTTCTGTTTATTTATCCTCTGTCCTGTCCCTCCCGCATATACTTCCAGCACTTCATTAACTGCTGAAATCCCCTTGTTATCAACCCTAAAAAATAATATTGAATCATCTGCAAACAATAGATGATTCACCTCAATTTTTTCCCCTCCCAAACTTGATACCCTGCAAAAGCTGGGCAATAAAACCCTTTGCACACAGCACGAATAAGTAGGGAGAAATTGGGTCTCCCTATCTTATTCCTCGTAAAGCCTGAATAGTTTGCAATAACTCCCCATTCACTTTAACCCTAAACTCCACTGTGGCCACACATCTCATTACCATCTCAACCCATGTATGACTAAAGCCCATCCTCAACATTACTGTTTGGAGATAAGGCCATTCCACTCTATCATAGGCCTTTATCATGTCGAGTTTCAATGCACACAACGGCGTCTTCCGACCTTGTCTGGTCTTAATCGCATGCAAACATTTGAAGGCGATTAACACATTGTCTGTGATTAATCTTCCTGGAACAAAAGCACTTTGCTCCAAAGAGATTATCTCCCCAAATATGCTCTTCAGTTGATTAGCAAGTACTTTTGAACCAATTTTATAGATTACATTACACAGACTTATCGGTCAGAATTGAGATAATTCCACTGGAAGCACTACCTTAGGGATTAACACCAATGAAGTCTGATTCAATGCCGGCAGATCCCCACGACCTTCCAAAAAATCTTGTACAGCCTTAAGTACATCATCCTTCATCATCTCCCAATTCTTCTAGTAGAACATAGCCGGCAAACCATCCGGTCCTGGGGCTTTTAGTGGTCCCATATCAAATAATGCACTCTTGACTTTTTTACAGTAATTCTGGTATGTAAAAACTCATTCATCCCCATAGTCACCTTTGGCTCAATTACCTCCAGAATTCAGTCAAACCCCTTCGTGCCTTCCGTTGCGAATAGATGCTCATAGAAATCAGCCTCCATCTGTTGTTTTTCCTTTTCCTCTACAACCCAGCTTCCATCCCCCTTTGACCAGCTTTTGTATTTTATTTTTCCTTTTCCGACTTGAAGCTTTCTCATGAAAAAACTACATATTTTTGTCCCCTTCTAACAACCACAACTGTCTCGATCTCTGCTTCCACATAATTTCCTCTCTCCTATAGTACTCACTTAGCTCTTCTCGTAACCTCAGTAAATTAGCATCTGCGACATCCACTCCCAATGCTATGCTCTTCGCAATTTTTTCTCTGAGCTTACAGATATTTGCTTTCACTGATCCGAATACTACTTTGCTCCACTTCTGCATGCCTTATGACATAATCTCAAGTTTCTCACCCAAATGGCCCATTTCAAATTGATCATTACTCTCCTTCCACAGACCCTCCAAACATTTTTGGAACGACGGGTCCCTAAACCACATCGCTTCAAATCGGAAAGAAGTCGGCCTCTTTATTATTTCTATTGGTTCTTTGGCCACTGTTATGCTCAAACAGTCATGATCAGAACTATTAATCCAAACATGCTTTGTGTGAACTGTCGGGAACATCTCCAGCAACTTTAGATTCGTACAGACTCGATCTAACCGGACTTGCACATTAGCCACTCCCCCCTTCTGATTGTTCCATGTTAGTGGATAACCTTCGAAACCTGTACCAAATAGCCTGGAATCAGCTAAACACGATCCCATCAATCCCATTTGAGATTCCAACCTCCTCGTTCTACTAAGATGCTCAAATTTATGTACACATTCATTCCAGTCTCCACAAATAAGCCACGGTATATCGGCTTTTGCTACCAGATTGCGCACTGTTGTCCATGCTTTATATCTCTAAACAGGCTGCGGTTCGCCATAAAGCCCTGTCAACCTCCAAGTATCCTGGGATTCACTAGACCTCACTGTCCCATGAATATGATACTCATTGCATGACCACAAATCAAAAACCGCCCCTCCCTTCCACCACATTGCCAGCCCCCCACTCCTTCCTCTACTATCCACTGCAAAACAACCTTGAAAACCCATACTTCTTGCTTTATTTCTCATAACCACTGCACAAGCTTTGGTTTCACACAAAAAGACCATATGGGGTCGGTAGACCTGAATTAGGCCTCTCAATTCGCCCACTGTCGAGTCCGACTTCGTACTCCGGTAGTTCCAACTAAGGATATTCATTGGCTTTGGCGGGGCCAGGTTTCAGCCACCGCCAAAATCAATGGATTGAATTCTTCGTTCAGCTTCAATTTCTTGCTCGATGAGCTATCAGGGCTCCCTCCTTCCACCCCTCTAACTTGATATGCCTTACTCAGCTTCTCCCCCATGTCAGCACACGCTCCCTTTCCTTCCCTGTTTCTCATCTAGCATTGCATGACACATTTGCTGTTATTGCGTCCAGTTTTACTCAAGGAATTAACCTTTAGCTCTTCAGCTATGCCCTCTCCTTAATATCTTTGAACCCTACTCCTAGAAAAATTCTCATAGCCATCTTCCTCCATAGGCTCAACCATCCCTAAGTCAGGCCCCATCCATCTTGGCCTTTGCTCAAGGACAGCTCTAAACCATGTGCCATACGGATAGTCCTCCTTCTTCATAGGCTTCTCAGCACACGTCTTCGTATCATGGCCAATCATACCACAAGCAAAGCATTTTGATGGCAGTCTTTCGTATTTGACTCGACATCTCTTCAAGCCCTTCGCCCCATTATTGACATTAAAACATCGTCGTAATTATATCAATTTTTACCCTAAACCTCAGATAATCAGCCCATCTAGCTCCATCCTCATCTACATCAATTTGTACCAACTCGCCCATCGATTCTCCTAGTTGTTTGCCACACTTACGAGTTAACCATTTGTAGAGTAGATCATAGACTCTCACCGAAAAAGCCAGGGTATCAAACTTCATCTCACTTGGCAACTTATTTTTTATCAAACCTCATAAGTACAATTGCATTGTAATTGATAGCCCATGGCCCCCCGCCTAGGACTCTTTTCATGTCCTCCCGGCTCGGGAATTTCACCAAAAATATGTTCTCCCCTAATGTCTTTGCTTGTAAACCCCTTGGCATCAACCATGCAGATTGGAGCGCTGTCATAATCACCTGCGTCGAGAAGAATTTCTGAGCTAACACCTTACCAATTAACGTCCACGGGCTATGGAGAATATCCTCTTCATCCTCTTCCTCAAAATTCATCAACGTTTCTTCATCCCCTGTCAACCGCATGTCCTCCAGCCTCTCCATTATACTAAGATTGTCTCTTCCTCTCAACAATAGACCGTCCACCACCGTGCCATCCTCCACACCTTCACGCCCGCCAATCGACGAAGAAGAGTCTGACGCCATCAATCTTCAGTTACTCCTGTCCAGTGACTATGAATTCTCCACCGCTTTTCTTGACGTTAGGATCAAAGACAGGCGCTTGGTCCAACTAGCACTCTGAAAGTCCCGAACCTTAAAATCAGCAAACACAATGAAATAAATCCACCTCGTCTACCGGAAACACCAATAAAAACTAGAGTCCAGATCTGTGAAGATCATGCTCTTCTTAATCCAAACAATATTCTACAGAAATTCCTTCAAACTAGGTCAATCAGTTTCGACCGCCAC
This sequence comes from Pharus latifolius, assembly GCA_019359835.1. Classification (NCBI taxonomy): domain Eukaryota; kingdom Viridiplantae; phylum Streptophyta; class Magnoliopsida; order Poales; family Poaceae; genus Pharus; species Pharus latifolius. The sequence goes on along the minus strand of CM033321.1, from coordinate 5,784,529 downwards.
CGAAACACTAATCGTAGCCAAAGTTTGCCAAATAGGTACTTAAAAGGGTTAATTTGCTGTTGTGCAGACCAAACATGAAAGTAAACAATGGGTCCGCCCGAGTATGGGCTGCATCATGGAAAACCTAATTTTTGGGATAAAATCGCCCCCGACCGCAACGTTTCGGCAAGGTTCCATCAAATCTACAACGTTTCGGCATTCGTCCACGTACAATTTGGGCCATATGGCCCATATCGAGCTTTACAATATTGATCGTTGGATCTATTGAGGTGTGCTTGCTAGTGCATTGGGTGCCGTTCATTTTCTTTTCATGTGCCATTTGGTATAACGAGGTTTGTCTCCTCGCTTCGCATAGGGTTTAGTTTCTAGTCAAAAACCAGCCTATTATGGGTCTTACTAGTTCAGACCGCTATGGTTGGTGACAAGGAATGAAACACTTCTTTTTGATCGAAATGTTAATTAATAGATGTTATGTGTGTCTATTAATTAGTTCACAGCTGTAAAAACAATTAACAGCTCACATAATTAATGTGGAGTCTATGACTATGATCGACTTTGATTGAAATATAAGACTATGCCCGACTTAAGGTATACAACCACGATGAGTTATAGTTGAAATATTACTCTCAGTTGAAAATATTATGTGCTGAGACCCCCAGTCGAAACATCAGTTACCTACATCATAGACATGTCATCTTCCCATATGCTTTGCGACACGTGGTTAACACACGGTTTCTTAACAATCGTCAAAACAACCCTCTTAAGGGAAATTATTAACAACAAATTTTTGTAACTACCAACAATTATTTGACAAGAACAACCGTCCTTAAAACACTATAAAAGGAGGACGATCAAAAATAGGAAAGGAAACATAACATAACAGAAAAGAAACACAACAACAAGAATCAGACAATCAAATAGTTGAGGGAGGAACATTACTCTTTTGATTTCTCTTTTATAATCACATAATTCCTTAAGTAAACCATATCGCACATGACATAGAGTTATTACTCAATCATATGCGAGTTTGAACATGTTTAAAAAAAACTCAGTGTCATGATCATCATGTTCAATTGTCTTTATTTCCCACAATTTCATTTGTTTCAAAGATCAAGGATCGCTTACCAATTGTCGAAAGTTGGTATTAGCTTGCATGATAGAAATTTTTGTGCTATTTTAAATATTAAAATTGAAAAAATGTAAAGAAATTTTTTAAAAAAATAATAATTGGTCAGAATCACCAAAAGACTGTTGTTCTGGTTGGGCATATGATGTTTATAGTAAGGGTTTGTTTGATTAGTTAGTACATTTATAACTTAGCACACATTAGGTTAGATATGTGCCACAGTTGTGAGATGATTATATTTTGTGTAGAGTTGTTTGTTTTGTGATCATGACTACAATGAATTTCTTTTTTTTCCTGTCGTGTGGGGAGGGAGAATCCTTGCAACTTGAGAGTTGTTCCAATGACAAGTAACTTCGCAAGCTGTTGGATTCAATTTTCTAAAGCCGGGAGCTAGCTAATGGATAAAACCTCTACCGCATTTAGATAAATGGAGTAGGATATTCTTTTTACAAATACTGCTAAGTGCGGGAATCAAACCCGTGAGGCAAAAACACCCAACAGTGTGGTGTTTTTAGGAGTTTCCTAATAACACCTGGTGTGCCTTTTATATGAGAGGATGAATGAATGGTTTTGATGTTGCCTATCCCAATTTATTCCTCTTCAGTAATGGAGGCAATTTAAGCTGGCCATTTTGAGAGAAGCTTTGAAAAATGAATGGCATAGTAATTAAACAGGTCAAAACATTCCTCTTGACCTGTATCTTGTTTAATTTCAGGTAGGTACTGAGAAATGATTAATGAAATTTGTGATTCTAGCTCACTGACTGAATCTGTTGTATGGTTAGTTGCTGTTTGGAACAGTTTAGCTGTCCAGCAACCTACTGAAAGTACTGATCATGTAGACGACAATATCACCTTGACGGTCCTACACTTAACCACCTCAAAAGACAGCAAGTGGTTCGTTCGTTCTCTACTGGGCAGGATAGATGGACGTATTGGAGAAACCTGGGGCTACTAAATGCAGGAACCTTCCTAGTTTTTCACTCGATCGGCTGCTGTTTGTTACAAGAAATGGGCAACACGGTGAAACACTGCTGAAATCATGGCGACAAAATAACAAGACATGTATGATATACCAAAAATATGTCAGAGTGATTATTTACAAATATTAAGTTGGTAGTAGGGTAATTCATTTAGCAATCTTTTAGATGCCTGTTCGACTCAACTCACATATCTATCCCTTGCTCTCTTATCCGAATTAAGATACCATGGAATTGCAAGTAAACCTGATCTCTTCTATTGTTTTTTGCCTCAACACTACAAATAAGTTGGTGTATTTTTTCAATACTCCCTCCACCCCTAAAACAATTATGTTTGAAAATCTATACAACCAAACTTTGTCGATTCTAACTACCAACATGGTAACATATATAAGATTATCTAAGATTTGCCACATGAGAATGATATCAATGGATTTCTCGTCAAAACTACATCCACAATATCATATATTTTTCAACTGTTTTTACAAATATATAATTATAGAAATTAAGAAGACCCGGAAAAAAAATCACAAACATCGTAATTTTAGTAGGGACACAGAGAGTGTGATTTATTTGAAAGTGCAATGCAATTTGAAACAGACGTCGGATCTGAACTGCATTACACACAGTTAAAGTTCATTACCCTAGCCCAAATTGGTCCGTGCTCTCCATTGCTTGGCATATCCTGACCTCACACCCCATAACTATGGCTACATAAAGAAAATTCCATGCCCATGGACGTCCACCATGAAACTTATATATCCTAGTGAACCATGTATAACTACTGAACCGAAGCCATTGCATTGCATCCGCTATAGCGTTCACAGAAACGTGGTATAGTTGCATTATAGCAGCTGCTCTACGTCTCCCTCAAAGCTTGCCTTGTCTTTGCAGTTCGCATATACATTTCTCCTAACTGTCTAGGTAGCTACAAACTACATGAGTACTCCACCACTCTCCTCTTCCTCCTCGTCGTCCTACACGATTGCAACCTTCCCCATGGTGCCTATCACCGTCATCGGCATCTTCGCCGCCTTCGTCCTCCTCGCGAGCTACTATGCCTTCGTGACCAAGTGCCAGCTCCTCCGGACGCTGGCGCGGTCGCGCCAGTCGCCGTGGCGGTACCTCCACGGCCGCCGTGCAAGCGACCCGTTGACGGTCATCCGCACCGTGGCGACGGAGGACCGGGGACTCGGGCTGCCCCTGATACACATGCTCCCGATCGTCAAGTTCAGGGCGGCGATGGCGGTCGCGGCGGCCGACGCCGACACGGCGAGGATATCGGTCGCAGAGTGCGCGGTCTGCCTGAGCGAGTTCGCCGAGCGGGAGCGCGTCCGGCTGCTGCCCAACTGCTCTCACGCCTTCCACATCGACTGCATCGACACGTGGCTGCAGGGCAGCACCAAGTGCCCCTTCTGCCGGAGCGACATCACCGTGCCGGTGGTGGCCCGCCGCGCGGCGACCCTTGCCTCCTGCAGTGGCCGGCACGACCAGGAGCTAAGCAACAGCATTGTGGTAGAGGTGAGAGGGGAGCACGAGAGCTGGACTACCGCCACAGGCCACCACACGCCGATCCGGAGGGTCCGGCATAAGGCGGAGAGCGTCGGTGACGAGGCCATCGACACGAGGAAGAAGGACGAGGAGTTCGCCGTGCAGCCCATGAGGCGGTCGCTCTCCATGGACTCCTCATGCGACAAGCAGCTCTACCTCGCCATCCATGACATCCTAAGACAAAGGCAAGTCTGATGTGCTAGCTAGCCGGTGCAACGCACCAACCGAGTTTACCTGTTCCCATCTGCGCTCCTCTCCCTCTCGCACCAAATGCACTGAACCACATACCGTCAAGAGATGAATTTAGATAAGAACATAGCAGAGGAACAGGCAAGCCGCGTCCACAAAACATGTAAATTAAACTGGCTGGTGGTGATTCTTTGTAGGGGCTAGCTAGTAACAATTTTTGGGCATGAGTTGATGTTAAAAATAGCATCCAAGCTCTAGTTTATGACTGGTTGGTCTTACTTTAGTTTTGTATTATTTTTTCTGTTTCAAAATATATTCTTCGGATCAAATATAGGTATTAATTTATACTATAATATGTTAGTGATAGCAGTTATAAAAATATGATGTTGTGAAAGTATTTTTTGGACACGAATTTGGTCACTCTTAGTGTAGCTTTTATTAGTTATTGATTAAAGTTTTACAGAATTTGATTAAAAAATTCCGTGACAATCTTGCATTTTGACAAGGAGGGGGTAGGAATGTCCTGTAGGTGGAGTGGACTTCTCCGATCTCCATGGGAGGGAGAAAAGAAAAAGTTACACCTGAGCTTAAAAAGTGGAAGGACTCATAGGGCAACCTTTTTGATGTGTGGCTTATACGGTTTGGTGCGTCACAGTGAGACCGGCCGGGACTAGTCCAATCAGAAGGGGACTATATAGCTTGCGAGGGGCGCACCACCGCCACGGCCACCACCGGCCACCGCCATGTGCTTCTGCTTGTTTGTGTGCTTTAGAGGTGAGTAGGGGTACACCAAATGGAGGCTTCGTAGGCTTTAAGCGTTCGAGTCCAACAGATGCTACCCCAACTTTTCGATGGTGCGGCAACTAGCTAGCTTTGGCCCTCTCCGCTGGTCCACCCCCCCGTACAAAATTTTCGATCACAACAAACAATCAACTCATGTCACGCATACGCTCCTAACACATTTTATGTGAAGAGGTAGAGTTGAAAAGAAATATATCCGGCTCTGCAAGCTACTCGCTTATGGCTCACTTTAATCTGAACCTAATTTGAGTCTAGTTTGATTCTAATCTTGAACTCGATTAACCTAATTTGAGCCGATCATGAGCTTGATCAAACTGGGCTTGATTACAGCAATCGGGTCTTTCTGAGCCAATCTCGAGCCTATTTAAGCCAATCTCGAGCTTGTTTGAGTTTGTCTATGGCTTGACTTGAACCTATTTAAGATTATCAAAATTCATGTTATATGGTAATCAAGCCAAGCTTGAGCTCGAACTGTGCTATTTTCATGTCGTTGACACATTAATTGTTGAACTTATTCAAACCAAGTTTAGGCTCAAAACATACTTTGAATCGAAACTTGGCCCGACTGAAGGCACACCCTAAGCCTTGCTGTTGCTGGGCTAGCTTAATAAGATTGGCTCATGGACAGCACTACGACTCTACGAGCAGGTTGGGTGAAAAATTCTACAATTAAATATGGATGGATGGGCTATGTGTATGTGTTTGTGGGGGTAGATTTGGTTAGAAGAGCAGATATAACAAATCATTTGGGGATTAATGGAGGGTGGGATGTCAACGTTGAGGCGTGCTTTCGGGTGTAGCAGTAGCATCACCAGCATGTTGGAGGGGGACCAGTGGAACTAACCCGAATAATTTTCAGAGAGCATATATACGCATGATAACGTTGTGCAAATCGTATAGTAGATGGAACCCAAGGGGGCATGAAGGCAGAAAGACAAATAAAAAGCTGGGCTTGCACATTTTGGATGCATGTTTGATCGGAACCACCACCTAATCCAAGCATTTGCTTGGTTGGTGAGAAGATGCATGAGCATGACATATATTGCTAGGTGTAGCTTTTTAGTAAGCTATTTTGGGATTCCAGAATGGAAGAAAGTCTTTCTCTGGAGTCACAGGTTTTGCCGGATTAATACGTGGAAACTAAAGGAGGTGAATAATGCAAGGGAAATGAAACTTGCAAATTTTTCGAAGAGGAAACTAGTGGAAGCTAATTCTATTTTGTGGCACCAGTGTTGCCAGAACGGATCCGAATACCCTGTTGTCTCGTACAAATAGTATCGATGGCACAGGTATGTACATCGTTGGATCAAAAATAATTTGTTTTTGCTAATAATTTACTGATTTGGATTGAGCAACGGTAGGTACGATGGACAGCGTATGAGTCTTCTTTCTATGGTTTTCAATTAGTTTTTTCCTATCTTTACCACCTTGTTTTCCTCTTCAATAGCATGAGTTATATTTTTTAAAACATTTTAATGCTTTCATTTTATTTTCCAAGTTTGGTAACTGTTTTGTCAATATTTTGTGATTTCTAGATGCTTTGGAAACCTCAGTTTTTTTTTGGGGGGATTTTATTACAAAATTTTGTAATTTGCTTGGGATGGGATACCACAATGCAAGGCTAATAAGTTCTCATGGTAAACTTACACACACTAATAGAAGGAACCTAATTGAAACCAATGTCACACAATGAGGTTTGGTTGATGATATAAGGTTGGGGATCCAAATGATAAGCAGAAGTGTAGAACGCACTAAAAATGTTATGCGAAGGGGACCAGGCCATTTATATATCCAGACACCAGCACAAATACATTACTTCTCTTAAGTAACTGACAATAAGAACTGTTTGTGACCATGGAAAGAGAACAAACCAGTCAGTATGTGTGTCAGAAACCATCTCTCGCACCAAGGTCATAAAAGTATACCTGAGCAAATTCACGAGACTTGACAGCAGCATCAACATGACAATTGCACCAGCATTACTCCCTCCAAAACCAGATGCATCAAAAAGGCAAAAATTTAACAAGCATTGCACCTTGCACACACAGGCACTGCAATGTTGTGTCCAACTTCCCTACTCCTAGCTAATGCCAAACACATGCAAGGGTGCAGCTCACATCGAACCCTCACTATCCATCACCAACCGATAGAAGTACATCACAATCATATACAGCCTCACAATGAATGCGAATTAATGTATGGAAGGCAGAGGAAAAAAGGTGTAATTCTGCAGTCTCTGAGCAGATGCAGCTGGTGAGGTATCAACATGATTGATGCAGTGAATGAATTGAGCTGCTTGCACCATTGTGAGAGTACTAGAAGTTGGAGAACACGACTGATGCAGTGATCTCTGGGGATGTCTGAGTTACTGAGATGGTCAACCAGAGCAGCAGCAGCAGGCACCATAAACTGTCAGTGCACCCCATTCCTGATGCATATGGAAGAGATGGGGTACCTATCCATGACTACAATCTGCAGATCGCTGAGCTCATGAACAGAACTTGCCATTGGGATTCCCAGCTGTCAACACAACCTTCTGAATGCCCTTTGTCTGTGTCAGCAGCATCTAAAATTTACCATTTCTGTCAAATGACCAGCCAATACCACTTCAAAATTTGTATGCTGCAGATCATTACCGATGCACATACTAGGCCAGATTGACTTGAGTCCATTTCACAATTGTACAAAATGGACCAGCCAGTACTATGGTCATCATCCACACCCTTGTAGGGTTTATGCACTGAGTTGGCATAATGGCATTTTATGCCAAACAGAGTGCCACTGGGAAGACAACTGAATTGCTGATAAATATAATCAAATAATACCTGCTATGAAGGATGCATGCAAAACCATCCATGGTTCCACCTCAACGAAGCTCATGAAGTTACACTTCCAAGTTGCCAAATACACATCAAGCCTATCTATCCCCACGAGGGAAGCCTTCTATCCAGGTTGCCCTAAAATGAATAACTTACAATAAACATTGTCAAACACCAAATGCCTAGTGAATATCCATCTTCAATCCACAAATAATGCCATGCACTATCTGTCAAAAAGTCATCAATATCTACCAAGTCACACCACAACATTCCACACTTTTTGGGTGTTACAAATAGCTGTAGAATTGAATTTGGCATATTGTACTAGAGCAGCCTGCACAGAACTGCTGGAATTGGTTAGCACATGGAGAAAGTTGAGCCCATGTTCTTAAAGGGAAAAATGCAGAAGCGCAATATGTACCTAATGAATGTACACCGTCCTACTGTTTTAAGGGTTCTCTGCACCAACATTTAATAGAAGGTACAAGGTCAGCATCATAACAGGAAAACAAATACAATAAAGGTGTGGGGTCTTACTCTGATTTGGATGAACCAAACCCAAGAAAAGCAACAAAAAATTAACAGGCTGTCATTAAACTGGCATTGCAAATTAGCAGATGTGATAAAATTAGTGGAAAAGCTATAAATGACCACCAATCTACAAGAGGATTGACACATGAATGACATTTCAACTATGTTATTGCAATGCTAATAGTTTGGTTCAAACGAGCTAGCAAACTCCGTTTCTTACTTGATTATCTCTGTGATTGTCATCATGCAGACATGCAGCAGGTCCAAGCGCAACCAAACAAAACTTACTGCAGATGCCACATAAATACAATGCAAAGAGAATCAATGCATTTCAATACAGTAAGGGCAAACATGCATTTATAGTTCCCAAACTGTTTGGCCATAGAAACAGCATTGAAATAGTATGTGCGGGAAACTTTTGTACCACATTGGTTTCTCATTCAGCCTGAGTAGATGCCATCTGCTCCCATTTAAACTACCCATGGCAAAGAAAGAAAAAAAAAAAAAAAAGAACTGACCTTGACACCTATTGCACATGGAGCCTGGAAGGCAAGAACATAAAATCCCAAGCAACAAGAATTGGAAGTCCTTATTTTCTTTACTAGACAGATGTAAATTGAAGGCTCACAACAAGTGTCATGACATCGGGCTTGTGGTAGTGCTACAATCTACATTTTTTCAAGGGAAATTGAATGAAAAGAATAAACAAAATACAGCAACTCCTCATTGCCACATCTAATTCACTCAGAATATAAAGTAGGGGAAATATCTAGTGCAAACCACTGATTTAGGACTAGTATGCTAATTACGCAGGTTTTCAGGGCAAATCAACATGAAAAATTACCAAAAAGACAAAAATGTGAGGTAGTCTATGGAATGACCTGCTAAATTTTAAAATTTTGAAGTCCATAATTGATCGGTGTGGGAGAGACAAAACACAGAAGTTTTCTGTGAATGGTAATTATGTCATTTTCTTTTCAATTTATCATTTGTCAGAAATTTCTCTTTTTTTGTTACTCCTAACACCAATTGAGTTTGAACTTGAAATTTATATGGTGGTAGATTATTCTAAGGACTACCGTCATAATTTTTTAAGAGTTTTGCATTGATTTGATGCTTGAACCGGCATGATTAGCATATTAGCATTGAACCCTCATACATTAATACATAAGCATAGCAAATGTGGTAACTCTGCTGCCTCCCAACTGCTGGGCACATAAATCTCTAGGAATTTGGCTGAAAAATTGAATCAACCAACCAACCAAATCCTCCTACATTTCCACATACAATATTCCAGTCATTGTATTGGCAGCTAAGCCTAAAACCACAGAAAATTAACATGGAAAATGCAAAAGAATATTCACAGCCCTAAAGCACCAGGCCATGCCCTATCACAACCATCATGCAGCCCATTTTGTAAACTTAGTCACTCATTCAGCAAGTAAAACTTTTGACTTATGAAATCAGAAAATACATCCAAGCGTTCTTGAAGAACTTAGATGAAAATACTGTATGCACGTATTTATACATGTAAAGCTACAATTGAGAAAGTTTGGTGCTTGCTTCTATGGTGCATACAATCTCACTCTCACATCATCTATGGTAGTCTGCCCCTAGCAGCATTACCTCTCCACAATTTCCTTAATAGCTTACTAATTGATTGTACTATATAGGTCCAAACACTCGTATAAATTTGATGGATAATATTTTACTACCTTCTCTAATAGGAACTCTAACATCATCCTTGATTCACCTGATTTCTGTTGCAGACTGACTAAATGATATAACAACAGCATCATTAAAAAAAGACTTGAGATTTCTATTGCACACTAACTAAATGATATAACAGCAGCAGCATTGAAACAGAAGACTTGAGGGATCACCAACAAAATAATAAATTACCATGAAGTAACCTAAAAAGCTGATACTGATGGAAGAAGCACTACTTTCGGTTTTGGGGTAGCAGTGGCAATGCATTTGCAGGAAATACTGCAGAAGGCGATCCTTGAGCCTTCTTCCTTAGCTGCTCAAGAAGCCGATAAGCTTCTCTAAGCTCCTCCCAGACACCAGTGCCACAACTTTCACAAGCATCTATAACTCGTTGTTGAAAGTCCATTGCAATCTTGTAGCTGCAATACAAAGCAGCATTCAATTGAAAAAATATATATATCCTCAAGTGTATCCAGGGCATTTGTAAAGACCTTCACTTTACAAGGATCCATTCTAACATGCTCGGCAAAGTATTCAGTTGTTCAGTAAGGATATTACCAGACCTCTTGTGCATTGACCCATGGAACATAAATTGAATTTAACAATTGAATATTCACTTCTATAAAATGTGCTCAACTAGGGAAAAGGGATCAATTCCACACCATGCAAATAGCATCAATACATAATGGCAAAACAAGCATCATAAGCAGATTTTCTAATTATTTTCTTACTCAGGTAGATGGTTGCTACAAAGTCTCCATTTTTTCATTTTATTTTCTAATTTTTGCAAAATCAATGGATAGTTAAGGTGTTTTGAGTCTTCCAACACAAGTCGAAGAAAATCTAAAAAATGGTTTACACCAGGCATCATTTTATAAGCACCCCCCCCAACCAATGTACTGAGTTGCCATGAATCATGACAAAAGCATTTCAACAGAAGTTCCAAACAGAAGAAACTGCAATATGGTGCGGAGAGCACAGCAAGCAGAACAGGAAGTTGCTGTACTTGCTCTTTGCAGTCCAAGACATGGAACGATGGAAATGACACCAAAGATAACATGCTCCAGGTCCTTAGTGCAGGCCTGCATTATGAGCACAAGTTGTCAACACCTACTCAATGGTGAGGCCATCAACATCTGAATAAGCTCCATTAAATAGTCATGGGCCAAAAGTCTAAAGAGTATGGCCTCAAGATTGAGAATACCTAAGGATCAGTTCTTTGAAAAAACCATGATTTCCCTTCTCAGTTCTCACTGAATGCAAGAATTCTATGTATTTTGGACAAGAGCCATGATTTCATGATTTGAGTTCACCAACAACACATAGGTAAAAGTTAACACAGAATTTGTCAATCAGGAAAGAGATTGTCAGCATATGCCAAACCTCTGCATATGAGGGGCATCTGGTTCCAACTCATCTTGGAATATGTCGTTAACTTTGCATGAAAAAAAAAAGATGCATACATGACTTTGCATGAGATTTGAGATGACATGAGTCTAGGTAAACCAATCTATGTGGTAAGCAGGGTTTTGCTTCTCTTCTCAGATTCCATCCATGCTGCCAACCCGGAAAACCAGAACTGCCTAAGTCAAGACTCAAGAATGCAGTCAACAACTGTGGTTCTTGCTGAGATTCTCTTATGCAACATTGAATCCTATTAGTAATTAACAAGTGCAAAATGGTTGCATAACTACATAAGGAATAAACCTAAACACTGCTTCCTCTGAAACAATTAATTCCTCAAGGACATTAGAAAAAATAGAATAATCCTTTGCTCAGCATAATGCTCATTGAAAGTTTATGATGTTTGCTGAAACATACCTTACAACTTCTCAATTGGTTCCTAGAGGATGTCAGAACAATTGTTAATACTTTGCTCAACATTATGCCCAGAGGAAGTTTATGATGTTTTCCTTAACAGTTGCCACATTCAGTTATCCATAGATGCAACCCAGATAAACTACTAGCATAACCAATATGTGCAAGATGCCAATATTTTTGCTTAAACCAGTCAATACAACAATACCAAGTTATATGTTCAGTGCTAGGATAGCATCTCTATATCTTATTAGTGAGTCCAAAACTAGTAAGAAGTACCTAAATGATGCAAATAGTCAAACATAAACAGGGCAGGAGAAATCACCTTCCCATTAGTCCATATGCATTTGCAAGGCACTGATTTGTGTCAATGGAATCCTCATGCTTTGGCCCAAATGTAGCATCAATAATGTCCCTTGCAAGTGCAAGAAACTTCACAGCTAACTGCGGTTGGTCCATATCCAGATAAGCCTGCCCCAAATGCTTATAAGCAAACCCCAATCCAAAATGTCGTGGCCCAAAGCAGTTCTTCAACTTCTCAACTGCACTCTCAAGATACGGAACAGCCTCTGATACTCGCTTTGTCAGCAGGAGGAGCCACCCCATCCTTGCTGAGATGCTGCCTTGAATGTGCTGCATCTCCGAGGCCCCCTCAAGAAATGCAAGAGTCCTTTTCATCAAACTCAAAGACATCTCAAATTCAGTCATTGACTCATACAACATTGATATCTCTGCATATGCCTCTGCAACCCGCCCAGGGTTTGCTGGACCCTTTGTGTCAAGAATTCCACAAGCAATCTCCAAGCACCGCTTTGAGTCCCCAAACCTCTCCTGGGAACACAAAATCTTCGCCATTGCAATAAATGCTAGTGCCCGCTCCTCACTATCCTTGTTAGCCCGTTGCATTACCCTCTTGAGGACGTTCATTGCCTCCTCCAAACTCCCCAACAAAATATGCATATCGGCGCCATCGATTTCAACTTGAGACAGCTCTACATACAATCCCAACCTCTCATACACCATCCTACCAAGCTCATTCTGCTCCGATGCCTCCTCATGCCGACCCAACCCAGTATAAACAACCGCAAGAAGCCGCCTGACCTTGGCCACCTCCGCTGAGTCCTCACCGAACTGCGCCTTCCCAATCTCCAACGCCTTTAAACACAGCGGCAGCGCCTTCTCAAAGTCCAGCACGTCCGCATAAGCCTCCGCAGCGGCCCTATAAGCATCCCCCAGTTCCGCGCTTCCTCCCGCATAGAACCTGCCTTTCAGCTCCAGCGCGCGCCGCAGGTCGGCCACGGCATCCCACCGGCGCCCCATGGCCACCTTCGTCCGCGCGAGCTGCTCGTGCACTGCGGCGCCCACCGAGGCCACCTCGGGGCCTCTGCCCAGCGACGCTACGACCTCGGCGGCTGCCTCGAGGGACTCCAAGCTGTCGCGGAGCATCCCGAGGCGGGATGCGGCGGCACCGGCGAGGCGGAGGGCGCGCGCGACGGGGAGCGACCACCCGCCGTGGGAATCATGGAGAGGGCCGAGCGCCTTGAGGGCGAGTTCCAGGGCCTTCTCATCGTCGTTCGATTCCTCGCGCTCCCCGGTCTCCAGGAACGCGATGCCGGTGGGGCTGCCGCTGAGTGCGGCGTCGGCAGGGGGAGGAGGCGGCGGGCATGGGGTTAGGGTTTGCGAGGAGAAGGCAAGGAGGAGGTGGTGAGGGGGCTTGGACCGTTTGGTTGGGTGGAGGAGAGGAGCTTGGGGACGGAGGGGGGAGTTGGAGAGCGCGGAGAGGAGGGATTTGGGCAGCCGCCTCATTTGAGACGGAGGAGGGGTTTTTAGCGGTTTGGTACGTCGGAACTCGAAAGGAGGAGGGATTAGACCGTTTTAGTGGAACGTACGTGGGACCGTGAGGGGTTTAGGACGTTTTAGCGTTTGGAGCGCGGGACGATGGAGGGTTTAGGCCACAAGCCGCACGGTCCGCGAACTCACCGGGAAGGCACAGTGTTTAAACTGTTGGAGGGTTTGGGCCATGTTAGCGGTAGGAGACGGTGGAGGGTTTAGCTCATACGGCGCGGCGAACGCACCAGGAAGCCAAAGGGACCCATGTTTCAAGCACAAAACGGTGTTCTTTCAGGTTTCAGCACGCCTTCTTCAGTTTCATCAGTGAGCCAAAAAAAAACACTTCGAAAGTCTGTTTGTAATGACTATATGCTTGAAGACTCGAAGCTCCCGTAAGTTGTGTTCGGTATGGATTTATGAAGGGCCAGAGAAGTCTTAGTAAGGAAGTGTCTCGACGTGATCTATCTCTGATTTTCTTTTTTTTTTTCACAATTCCATATTTTTTACTTAAATCTTACACAACAGTTAATCCATCAACATATGCATTATATTGTCATTCATCACTACCAAATATACATTAATAAAAAAAAATTTCATTTCCGCATTTAAAAACCATCAACTAACATAGTATATGATAAGTTGAATCTTATCAAAATATGAATAAAAAAAGAGATTGTTAAATTCGTTTTTTATTTTATCAACTAGACTTCTGATTAATTCTAATTTCAATTTTTTTTCTCTTAGATTTAGGTCTATATAAGTAATAAAAATCTTTGTAATTTTACTGTGCTTAGTTTTGAAATAACTACTTTTTTTTGTCCTAACAGCATGTACTATTATCCTTCACAGTCTAAACATTACAGCAAAACAAATATTTCCAACAAAGTTCGGATGCTGCGTAGTGTACATCCACAACACCCATTCCGGCGAACACATACTTCTCCCATCCTTCAATACCAAAACAGTACACAACTCAGCAGAGCCAATGTCCAATTTACATACTTCTATGTACAACATTTCTTCAGTCCAGCCAAATCTACTCTCCAACTAGCCACAATGCGAATTGTTCATATGCAATCCCTCTTTTTCGAGAACTGTAATTGGACGGCTTTACTCTGTTGCTAACTGATTATATTGTGCGATGCTTTCAATTTTCAATTTGTTGCAGGCAAGAAGGTTTTCACGGTCCATTTGAGCGCTTTGGCCCTGTAAACTTGTAAATGACGTCCACCTTCCAAGGAACTCTCACTTTCTAGTCTCTTTGCTCTTGTTGTATTACCCTTGAGTTACGTATTTGTCCTTCTTGCATTGTTAATGATCATGGCTACTTGTTCAGTGCCACTGAATTTTCTTCTGGGTTTATCTCTCCTATTTATATCTAAACTTTCAGAAGGAACAAAAGATAGAAAATGGTTGCTCATTCTCTTTTCTTGTGGAATACCATACCAACTATCAGATTTCAATTACAGATGAGAATAGCAGCCAGCCAGTGATGCGTACCTTGACACATGGAGGGGTGTTTAACACATGGTTATTCTGTGTCTGAATCAATATGCTTCACTTGCAAGGACTGTCAAGTTGGCCTGTGTATCAGATCCTGTGTTTGTTTGCAGGATTTGTGTAAGGTGGACAGGTTGGGGAGGGTACTAATTCCAAGCATTGTTACACCACCGTCTTCACTCCTTTGTGCCCCCTTCCGTGGCGAAATGCCAAATTCTTGTAAGAAATATACCTTATCCTGCAGGCAAAGGATCAACCCGTTTAGTAGACATTCCTGGCTTCAGAGATTCGCGGTCAAGTAACACAAATGCTGTCGCCATTGGATACAAAATTCTGTTCGGATCGGTGAAGAGGAACATATTCACCATTAAAGTGCAGCATCAGGATCATCCAACCATAGCCACAGAACATAAGAAAAGAGCCCCTGGATATGGTCATGGTGTTGCACTCTTCCTACCTGAAGGCCATATTTTCCTAACCCACTAGAAATATTTGCCACTAGTCTCTCTATCTATTTGCTTTGGCACAAAAGCACACTCTATCACAACAGCATCAGAAAGGGAACCTCTTGCTCTACCTATGCAAGAACGGTTTTGGAGATGTGATCGGATGTAATACCATGCACATCAGTCTTTTGATGGGATGCTATTCAGGCTAGTCTTCTGAACTGGAGTGGTTCCGTGATATGGAGCGAAGGTGCATACTGCACCATCCTTGCATTAGGGAGAGTAAGTGCAAAGTGAGCTTCTTTGAAAAAGAAGAAATCAATTCTTGGTAGCGTGTTGAAATTTGAAAATAATAAAGCAAAAGCAAATTCAACACCAAAGAGAACAATTATATGCAGAATTAGACTGAAGAAATGACTCAAAGTGGATGTTCCATTGAAGCTCAAGTTGCTATATATAATAAGGTCAGGAGGACCAGAATATTTGGGGTAAAACTTATGCAGCTGTGTATTTTCCTTCATGATGAACACAAATGGGAAAAAGCTGTCCTTTGTGGCCTTGATGGTGTCCTTGCTTTATCATCTTGCTTTAGAATAATTAGTCACTAGCAGGATTCTCATATCAACTCCCATTATGTAATGAGGCATTAAAACCCAGGTAGCACCACAATGCCAAAAGTAATAATAGGGCAGGAAAAGGCATCACTGAGACATATGCTTATCTCACAAATTGTTCGATGGTTAAAATCCTTCAGCAAACAAGATCACTCAGACTATGATAACACTTCAGATCAACTACATGAATCTTTCCATTGATGTGCCGTGAAGTATTTTGAGTACTATGTTAAGCAGTATTTTGCTTCTTGGTGGTTCATCTGTACATGACATTCTTGTCAGTTAACTTCACATATTGCTATCTTGTGAGGTTTGATTTCTCACAAGCAGAAAAGGCTCATGAATCAATGTTGCACTGGTAGCAAAATAAAACTAAATTAAGCCATTTTTTTTGGCAGGGACTGAGCTCCGTTTGGTCCTATCACTCTAATATTCTGAGGACCACCAGATATGCCTTTCAGTACTATAAATTCAGGCCAAGCTGCAAGTCACAGCATTGCCACTAGCACAAATCTAAAATGAGCATCTGGTGCTATACTTTCACAAATCAAAACCTCGTGTGCAGTTGCGTCATTCTTTTTGTTGTGTTTGCCTGGTTCACATCCATTGGAATGTATACTTGGTATCCATGAGGTTCTATGTGCTTATGTTATCTTTCAAGTAGCTATCAATATCATAGTGATAGACCTTACAGTACAGTAGTACTCGATCAGCCTACTGTGCGGTCTTTATAAATATAAGTTGATCTTCACAAGTAACCTTAATTCAGTTTTTAGAGAGAAACACTTGTACCGGGGTTAAAGGAGTGGGCTAGTTCAGTAGTCCTGTAGAAATCGTTCTTGAGATACCCCAAATGGGAGCAATATGGAGGCAGTATGCACCACACATTCTAATGACTCTGGTGCAATTGTGGTACACGTTCCTGTACTTCATCACCGAGGCTGCGTTTAACAGGGGACTTAACCCCCATGTTTACGTGACATATAGACATCTTCTTGTCGCCATCGTCCTCTGGCCTTTCGCGTACTATCATGAAAGGTAAGTTCAGTTCTTCAGTGAATGAACAATATGAGATTTTGACCTGTAACGTGCTTATTCCTCATTGTTTCCTTTCCATCTTTTTCATAGGAAATTGAGGCCCAAGATGACATGGTTGCTGTTTCTGGAGATATCTGTACTCTCACTTGTAGGGTAAGGTTGATAAAACCGTTGAACACTGCACGCAACAACATGTTATTGCTTAAGTTTACAACCACATCATCCTCTTCATCTTGCAGGGTGAGCTTAACTCTGAACATGTACTTTGCAAGTTTAAAGTACACCTCTCCCACATTTGTTACCGCCATGATAAATACCATTGCTTCGGTCACGTTCGTCATCGCTATCATCCTCAGGTCACTGTCCTTGATCTTTATCTCATGACATTTGAAGCTAGATATCATCAAGTGCAGTGTGAGCTAACTCGCATGTTTGTTGATTCAGGTTGGAGATTGTAGACATCAGGAGCCCACGAGGGCTCGCAAAGATCACGGGAACTGTGGTCTCATTTGCCGGGGTGACCATCATGACTTTATACAAAGGAGCAGTCATGACAAGCCTCTGGAAGGCGCCTATTCGCATACCGGGCAGTAGTGTGGCACATGAAAGCTGGCTGAAAGGATCATTCCTTGCAGTGGTCAGCTGCATATGCTGGTCTGTCTGGTACGTCATGCAGGTATTTAACCGCCTCCAGCTGCAAATGGGCAATGACACAGATAAGATTGGAAGGACCATAAATTCAGAAATCAAGTTTAAAGACACTACTCTAGACGTGGACCATTCTATAGCAGAAGTCCATATGAACAATTGCATTCCAATCAGACTATATAGAATTATATCACCAGAATTAAGAAAGTAAGTGAATTCTTATTAAACCATGAAATTTTGGTTAAAATGTGCAGGCAATGTCTTTGAAGAGATACCCAGCACAGCTCTCACTGACAGCATGGATGTGTACAGTTGGAGGAATACAATCAGCAATTTTCACAGTGTTTCTGCAGCATAAACCTGAAGATTGGCTGATAGGATTTGGCATAAAGTTTTGGTGCATCATATATTGTGTATGTGATTCATCACTAGAACATTTCCAAGGTTCCCTTTTTTTTTTAACCTCATTTCATTGTGTATGTAACATTGATTTGTGCTGTGCTTCAGGGAATTGTCTGCACTGGATTTACAATCTTCATTCAGTTATGGTGCACCGAGCAGAAAGGCCCGGTTTTCGTCACCATGTTTAGTCCCCTTTCGACAATAATGGTTGCATTTCTTGCGTACTTCATCTTTGGCGAAAGATTATATCTTGGAAGGTAGAGTATATGACTTAGTTTATTAGTAGTGATGTCTCCATCTTATCCACTTTCATGTCCTCTAGAGATGCTCTAGTACTCATCTCCAACAAGTTGTCCCTTGTGATGATGCATTTGATTATATCAGGCTTAGACCTGAGCAAATCCCGGGCCGCATCTTGGCTGGCTGAGCTAGCCCCAAGCCCGGTCCAATGGATAATCTGGTCAAGCCGTTAACGGGTTGGAATTAGGGCTCGACTCGAATCAAACAGCAGGCCCTAAACTAGGTTGGACTCGGGTTGGGCCACCGAAAAGCTTGGTTGAATTTGAGCCTGTTTGGCTAAGCCTAAGACCGGCCCAATAGACAGCTTGGCGAGGCTATTATCGGCCGTGCTACCCCAGGCTTAGGCCCTGCCCAGTCCGTATCAGACAACAAACCATGACTTAAAGCCCGTCCCGGCCCTAAAGCCGGCATGTCTAGATTCACACTCACCCCGGATGGTAATGTTTTTGTTACTACTTTTGCAGCATAATCGGAGGTGCAGTTGTAATAGTGGGTCTTTACATGCTGCTGTGGGGCAAGGAGAAAGATCAAGGAAACAAAGGGAGCAATGAACAAGAACCCAATTTGGATTGTGAAAAGCAGAGTAAATTGAGCAGTGTTTCTTCCATGCAAAATGACAGTGAAAGAGATCAAATAAAAGGATTAAACGGGGCACAAGAGCCACACCCTAATCCTGCACGTTCTAATGTGGTTTTTGATGAACAAATTTTCGCCACCTCTCGCTCGAACAACCTTTGAGAAAAACATCTATCACCATATATCTGAATGGTAAAAATGTATTACCAATTCTAGTAGGTTGGGCAGCTGTATTAAAGTTCCTGGCTGTTCTCAATCCATGTATGCTCAATTATGTTGTAATTTTCATGGTTCAGTTGAACCGTAACATTTCGAGTTGTTCTTTCTTTTATTTTTCTTCTCCTTCTTCGTCCTTTTATCGCTAGTGTACATATTCGACTTTTCGGGATGTGAGAAATTTTCATACCTAGTCTTTTTTTTTTTCGAATGCTTCAACTGAGTTTCACTTTTTTTCAAATTATTTGAATTAAATCCCCTCAATAAAATGTTTATTATTTAAACTAATTAAACGCTAACACACGAACTCGTTATTAAATTGTGCAAAAACATAGAAAAATTTAATAACAACAAGTGATATATGGAACTCAATTGAAGTAATCTTAAAAAAATGGTTCCCCATTCAAACAATTTGAAAAAAGTGAAATAATTTAGAAAGAAGCGAAACTTAATTTGCAAATTTGAAATAAATGGAACTCAACTGTAATATATAAGAAAGAAGTAGTCTCATACCTAAAGATTACTTCGGAACATTGTTGTGCACAATTTAATGTAACACATATCGAATCAGACCGGGATCTGCACTATTTTTATGGGCTGGGCCTGGGTAGCCCATTTTTTGCTTTCTTGTCGTCATTAGCTATGTGATGGGCCAGTCAATAATTAATTTATAAATTTTTTCTCATGAATTTTATGTGCTGAATAGACTCGCTGAAACAGTTTCTACTTCTTTTATCAGATAAATTTTCGACAAAAGATTCACAAAACTTCACTGAAACTTCGAAATTTTTCTGGAGGTTTCAGAGAACCTTTCCGGAATTTCAGAACTTCCCAGAAAAGTTTCACAAAACTTATCCATTAATTCCAAGTTTCGCTTCACTTCGCCAGGACCTCGAAACGCTTCAGTAGTTTCGCTATAATTTGACAGGAGCTCCATGAATCTCTCTCTTTGCGACTGCAGCGCAGTTTTCCAAGTAAAAACCATACCCATATTAAGACTCTAAATGGATTCCAATTAAAAGATTCAGGGCCTTTCAAGGAAAACATTATAATGGATTTTCAAATAAAAATATCTGCTTGCAAATATTGTGACACTCAAATTTCAGCCTAGTTTAGGGCAAGTTTGATCCAACTATGACTTTTAAAAGAAACTAATTATTGAGATTTATAGTGGAGAAACTAGTTATTGACTTCTTAAATAAGTTTAAAAAATTGTTTGATAAAAGTTCAGTCTGTGAACTTATGAGGAAGTGTCGAAAGAGTCCATGAGAATAAGTCGTAAAAATTACTCCAAATTGAGTTCAATTTCTTTCTGGTGGGGACTTCAGTTTATAGGAAAAGTAAATATCATAAATTACTTGTTTACCCTTTAACTTATGCTTTTCTTGATCAGAAATTGAAACATAAAAAGATAGTGTTGAACAAACCATAATAGAGAGTGTGTTTGGCTGAGTTTAAACCTCTTTAATAAACTCTTTCCCACCAGTCTTATTTTATTTGAGATTTTTAATTCAAAAATGATTTATATTTATAAAATAAATTGACATTTGACCATAATTTCAATTTATAAGATTATAACTAAACCTAAAACTTCACCACACATTCCTAAATTAAAATCATCCAGCTCTGAGGAAAGGAAAAGAAAAGATGATGAAAAATATTAAAAACCATATCCTCTCCTGTGGGGTGTAACACACAGTGTGGTCCATTGCATCCATGAGGTGCACTGCACCGCACCGCAGCTGCGCCCCATTTCTTCGCTTCTCCACGCGCTTCCGGATTCAAAATTTTCGAACCGAAAAGGCCCCACCCACTTGCAATTCCAAACGCATACAAGGGCCCCGTGCGACACCGCCCCCGTGGAAGCACCGGATTTGACGGTTCGGGCGTCGGAAGCATCGCCCGCCTCCCCCGCAGGGAAGTTATCGCATGCGGGTCAGTGTAGCGGCGCAGAAAGCAACTGCCACGACCAGGGGAGTGAATGGGTGGCACACGGCGAAATTTCTCGGAGATCCGGTGGTACTTGCAACGCTACGGCTCCCGGAGCGCGCTTTGGTCCGGCCAAATTGCACTGCTGGCCCTTGGGTTCCCTGAAATTACATGGATATAGCTTTGGTGTGTCGAATTCAAAGCAAGGCTGCACGGCTAGTAAAAAAACAAAGTGGTGTATAATTCAGACAAGTTAAGGGTAGATTTGAGCATTTGAGTTGGGTGGTTATTCTTTAAATAAGTTTATGTAAAATCAAACTAGATTGAGGTATGATGAATTGGGCTTGTTAGCTTTTAAGTCTAAAATATTAAGCTAAGTGTAATTTTAAATCTAAAATCATCTTGATCAGGCTAAATATGTCAAATCAAATTAGATGTAGTACATATATTTCTAGTTGATGTATACCATAAAATAACTAATATGCTCAAATACATAAACAATGATACAATCAAATTCATAATTACAGTCGTGATGAAGACTATAATCAAGCTTATATCAAAAGCTATAATTTTTAGATAATTCTGAATCACTGAACCAACCAATTCCTGACTTAACACATTCAATGTACTTTTATCCACGTTAAAGTCTTAATTACTACTATAACCTACAAACAATAGTACCCTAATGTGTTTATTAAAACACAATAACTCATCATTACTTATCACTACTCAATATAAAATACAACCTCGATATTTTACGACAGCCAAACATTCTTTGGTTCTTTCTATCTCTCGTCACCAAAACATTCTCCAACATCAACCGTAAAAAAAAAAAAAAAAAAATCGCCCAGAGACGAGGAAACAACCCGAAAGGAATAAACTTTCTTGGCACGCAGGGGCAGGGAAGTAATATCGCAGGATGGCAGGGTAAAGCCCCGCAAAGTTTTTAACCACCGAGGCGTTATAAGTACGGCGTGGGGCTCGGACCGACCGGTCTCCATCTAAGATTCCGAGCTCCAACGTCGCACCAACTCAAACCAACTTAGCCCCATCTCCCGGTCGCCATCCCCCCCGGTCCCGGTCGTCCACCTCGCCGCCGTCGCCGTCTAGAGATGGGGTTCGTGTCCTTCGCCGGGAGGGTCCTTTTCGCCTCCGTCTTTCTCCTCTCCGCCTACCAGGAGTACGCTTCCTCTCTCTTCTCCTCACTTCGTGCTCCTTGTCGCGCTTGCTGGGTTTTTTTAGACCAATTTCGCTAGATCTGGCTCTGAGTTCGCAAAATCCGATGTAAATGTTTGGTTCTCCTGGTGGGTTATTTGTTTTGGGGGTCTGGATCTCTGTTTGGATCGTAAGGAGCCTGGATCTGGCGGGTTTATGATTCCTCCGAAATGGGCAAATTTTGTTTGATGAATTGTGTAATTGATCTGCGAAAATTAGAAAATTCATTAGCTCGGACGATAGATGGTTTGAACAGACATGATCTGGTGGGTTTTGGACTTTTTAGGCTATTGCATGTGTGATTTTCATAACCGGCATGCTAAAACTTGTGACAGTTCGGTTTAGATCTCCGGAGTGGCCCAATTTTTACATTTGTTTCAAGCTGTGTTTTTTCTCAGCTAACGAGAGGTCAAGTTGTTAGATTTGCACGGTTGGTGTGCGTGCGTGTGTGTCGAAGTTGTCATCTTTCGTGACGGGCTTTGGTTCATTTGATGCTTGGTTTATACCATTTCATTTTGTGAATTTTCTCGAAATGCCAACTGATTTTCTTCTTAGAGTTAGAATTAGATGCAAACATGCAGTACCACTTGGGGATGATGCAACCATTCGATTGTGGTGGAATTAATGGCCAAAATTTCTTAGCGTTTTCCAACAAATTTAGTGCCACAAAGGGGTTCTAGGGAAACAGTTTGAAAATTTGAGGATTAATATGGAAGTTTTGTGAAACAGGAGTGAGGACTGAGGGTATGATTTGGTAGACTAGATTGTGGGGGGCTTTATTTGGATGTTGTATCATGGATACAACTCTTTATTTAGGCTAGTAATTAACATATATACCCAAGCTTCAATCTTTGTTACTATTAAGGTATCCCTATCTGACTAATTTGAGAGTTGAGGGATCTAGTAAAGAAAGAATTGATCTAGTAAAAAAATAGAATTTGAATTTGGTGGGTCGATGCAAGATTCATGCAATGTGACCTGGATAGATGGTTGATCCTGATTTGCTTAGATTGCTCATTGGTTCACTAAATGATGATGGGTGGGCTCCACGAAATATGCTTGCCATCTTTTCATTTGGTTGTTGCTGTGACCACATGGGATGAATGAATCAAGCGACTGAAGTGCTAGTAATACAGCTGGGAAACTAAATATTTCAGTTTTTTTTTTTTTGACAAACTTAAATGTTTTAGTTTTCCTTAAAAAGTTATTAAGAAATAAAACAGCACGTACCTGAACCATATTAACTATTTGTCTAAGTGAGATCCAACCTTTGGTTGTTGGGCTGTTACTTTATAAGCTTCCACAGTGGACATATATAACGAGGCAGGGTAGCCACCTTGCTGAAGGTGTCCTACTGAAAAGTGGGAGCTTAGCTTAGACAAACAATCAGCTTGTTGGAGTCTAAGCACACATTACATCCCTTTTCCTATCAGTGCAATTGTATTTTTCTTGTGCAATTGTAATGTCAATTACAAGCATATGACACTGAATTAAGGTCCAAAGAAAAAAAATGCCTCTGATATCTGTTCATTTGTTAACTTATACTTGCTTCTGGATGCAGGTTCAGTGAATTTGGGGTTGATGGTGGACCAGCTGCAAAGGCCCTTCGGCCAAAGTTTAACATATTTATCAAAAATGTTTCTTCCCATCTGGGAGTAGTAGTGCCTCATATTGAAGTGAGAATTTGCCTTACTCATTATATATGTTTTATGTGGTTTTGAAGCACTTCAGTCACGAAATGAACTAGTTCTTTTTTGACTTTTGGCAGTTAAAGCATGTTATTGCCGCTACCATTGGTCTGAAGGGACTTGGAGGTCTCCTTTTTATCTTCAGCAGTTCTTTTGGTGCTTATCTCCTGGTATATACTCAGCATCCTATATCATGTGCTATTTTATTTAATCTTCACTGTTTCATTCACCCTAGTGTTATTTTAATGCTTCATCAGTAGTAAAAAGAAGCTATCTATCTAGAATCATGAAACAATCATCTAAGTCGTAAAATAGGACCTGTGAGGGTTTTTTTTATTCTTTGTATAAATGCCAAACTGTCCTTTCTCTAGTAAGTACAACCCTGCACAGAGCACATCTATTTGGTGATGTGGCTTGCTTTCGTTTTTTGTTGAATATTCACATCAACAATCTACTTTTCGGGTTTGAAATGTTCCACTCTGAAATGGACAATTCATATATCAAGGGACTCTATGTTCTTTAGGTTATTAATTTTAAAATTTGTTGAACCTGGTTATTTAGATGCTCTTTTTACGGTGTCCAGAAGTAGATATGATTGGCCTTCACTTTCTTTATGTTGGGGTGCTGTGTATTAAGAATTGCATATATTGATGCAGCCAAACCTGGTTCATTGGTATTACCCTCATAATATTATACGAGACCCCTATTTATGTTTTCTTTTATGGTGATTTTAGGCTACAAAGCTGAGTTGAAGCTGTTCCACCATATTTGGCAGATGATTTGTTCTGTGTCTGATAACTTCGTGGTATTGTAATTTGCACTAATCAACTATGAAGTAATTTTACTTGGTTGTTTGGACAACCGGGGGTGCTGTTGTACTTGGTCATTGCCAGTTAAAGATTGGTGGCAATTGACATCTTTTCTTTTCTCCTCTCCATTCTTCTTTCTTGGACTTCGCTTGATTGTCCTGATCTTAGCTGTCTGTCTTCCTTCCAATGGTAGAATCTGTCTGGTGCTGCATCTCCACCCATTGGCCACTCCACACAACAGTTGACCTATAGTGACACTGCCTTCCTCTCCCGCACACACTTGTCCTACAAAGTAACACTGCTCGCCTTCATCTGCACACACACTTGTCCTACAAAGTGACACCGCCTTCATCTTGAGATAATGCACCACTGATGTTTATATCACTGTCTATGGGTGTAATCTATATCTCATTTCGCCCTGCTTTATGCACCACCAGTATTTGTATACTTACCGTCTATGGTGGGGTATGACTTTTTCTGGTGCCCTTCATTGTTGCATGCTTGTTTATGCATATTTGCCACATGCTATTGTTCTAAGTCAAGAAACAGAATTTGTTTTCAATATTATGATTTTACTCGTGTGGAGAATTTGGTGCTGCGATAGATTTAGTAGTAGTTGATTTACTTTTGGGTATTCAGTTCTACTGTGGTTTTTTCACTCCTGATATGTGCTATTTCAGTTCATTTTGAATTTTGAACAATCTGATCTGTTAAATAATTACCATCTAATAAAGTTATTTTGTCTCGGCAGTTGCTTTACCTCGCTTTTATCACACCTATTGTCTACGACTTCTACAACTATGACATGGAGAAGGCCGAATTTGTGCAGCTCTTTATCAAGTTCACACAGGTGAGAACGCAATTTTTTCTCTTTACAAATCTATCAAACGAAGCTATAACTGAATAGCCCATGATCCCTTGTGATTGTAGAACTTGGCACTCTTTGGTGCTCTTCTCTTCTTCCTGGGCATGAAGAATTCCATTCCCAAGCGGCAGGCCAAGAAGAAGGCTCCCAAGTCAAAGACAAACTAAGGCTTTTAGATTAGTTGTGGCCGTAGTAGTTTGAGGTGGTGTCAGGAGATGGTCTATTTTGAAAGAAGCTAAAATATCCAAGACATTCTACTGCCCTTGACATATGTATCGTATTCATTTTTGAAGGGCATAGCCCTAATGAGGTGTGGATGGCGGATTAGGTTATTAGCTTGTATCATTATGTACTTGTGATTTCGCTCTTGAACTAGGTTGCCGAGGATTCAATTTCCCCATTTGTTAATTTTGCATACGATCTTATTAGCAATGCAAAAAATTACGGTCGAGTTTCTTTTCTTATGATTATTATTCACCTTGTTTCAGATTTAGTGATATATTCTGTTTGCTTTTCATTCAAGGGGTTGTTCTGCTGGGTTGCCTGTATGGAACCATCCATACATGATGGTGCAGCTTTCCAGTGTTTTGTTGCACATTTTATTCTCATAATATTCTCCCTTTAATTTGTTTTGTACATGTCAGGCGGCCAAATTGGCTGCACAATGTTGTCTTGCATGAACCATACAACCATCACACACGTCAGGTAGTTTGTTAATTAAATATCATTTCATCATATCATGTAACATGTCGTACAAGCAACCAAAGAAGTGCCTGAGTTCCTGGTCTATTGCATCGCAGAGGCTCTACAGAAGCCAGAAGGCCACGGCACCAACGTTAGCTGGAGCCCATGTTTTATCACTTCCTAGCAAGCTCAATTGCCGTACACTTCGGCAGAATTGATGATTTGATGCGCGGCAAGGAGATGGTTGTTGGGTAACTGAGCAAGTAGTGTGGGCCAAGAGTTGGCCCTCATTGTCCCTCTTATATGTAGTCACACATAAATGTTAAAGGATCTATCAAGATAAATATACTCTAGTCTGATTTACAAGATATATTTTTCAGTTATTTGGTTGTCTCCATACAAAAAAGAGCCAATCAGATTTCTTCTTGAGCCAAGCTGCCAGAACTGCAGACTTCGAACGTACCTCACAAGTTACACCCGTCTATTTTTATAATCAGAAAATGATTAACACGCATTAATCATTTTTAATATAGATTAAGATTAATTAAGAACTATTAAAGACATAATAATGATTATTATAATAAAACATTATATATTATTGATTTTGATAATATTTTTTATCTTATATATTTTTTACTTACATCATCTATATAACTAACCAAATAATATCTCATCTTAGTCCACATAATTAATACAACTAATTAAACATCACCTTATTGTATTACTATAATCTGTCTCACTTATATAAATAAGAATTAAATACATGCGACCGTCAAAAACATCATAAGTGTTCAAATCTCATGTATAAATAGGCTTTCTCACGCGAGCCTCGTCGCTTGTCATATATAGGCCTCGGGTATGTAATTTGTGGTTTGGTTAAGGCGCTCAGCTCCTAGCCACCAACAATATTGAGCTGAGCGTACGAACTGCACACGAATTCCCCCATGTCAGTTGAGGTCTCGAGGAGACATGTAGACAATCCCCTGTATTGAAGTTAAGAGTTGATGAATTTTATTATTAAAAAGTTTTGCCAAACTTTAGGCATCCGATGAATAGGGATTCAAATCTTTCTTGTGTTTTAAGTCAAAACACATTCAAAATTGTTATTCAATGTCAAATCAATCACTTGAATAAAGACATACAGGATTTTATGGTATTTCAAAAATCTCATGAGTTATTCAAATTTATCTTCTAGTTCAAGCTTAATAAAATCTTAATCAAGTGGTTCATGTTTTTAAGAGACACATATTTTTGACTTGAAAATCAAAATATCCGCATCAAATAAATAGCTTTGTTTTACATGCGCAGATTGATACTTCAACATTAAAGGATGTTTACCCATAATCTATATAACCATTATGTAAACGATGTTTATAATACCCCATTTTATTCGTATAACGAGATTTGTGAGCAGTTAAACTGCACTTTTGAAGGTGGTTTCAGGGTAATACACATCTTAGGTTATAGCTATCGGCTAGCCTACTATTAACAGACAAACCGAGAGTGCCAAGTCGAAATCAGAAAGCAAATGCTTCCCTCTTCGGTAGTGAAGAAGCAAATGTGTCAACTTCTACTTGTAGTAGCACCCTGTCGCAATTATTCTTCTCTATTCGCTAGCTTGCCAGGCGCTTTTCTTCCACACTTCTCCAACGGGTCACCCATTGACACGTGTGATCTCCAATACAGCCTGTATGCACCTACAACTTCTAGGCTTATTACTCTCTCTGCTTCGCCTCACAGAAACATATTACTATGATATATAGTTAAATTTGTTTAACTTTGGTGATTCAGAGAGCATAGTTAGGTAAAATAAAAACAATAAAACAGTGTGTTCATATAAAAGTATAATGCGTCATGATCAAATTCAAGATTGAACACGATTCTAAAGTATTTATATGTGGGACGTGACATACATACTAATTTATTTGTATTTTTATTCTTACTATGTGTGAAAATATTAATTCAAAATTAATATTTTGAACTCAAATAATATGATATACACCTCTTTTATATCTTATATTATTAAGATAAGATTAAATTTAAACTAGAGACCCATAAAACACTTCCAGCTCAGGAGCACGGAGAGACCACAGCGGTGGCGTATACGGCATTCTTGTTTACTCTCTCACGTTCATGTGGTAATAATAATGCCACTGTATCACGGCAAAGTGCGAATTAATTCAAACAGACTGTATAATGATCAGTAGTATGTGTATGTGCCATCCACAAGGCCCGTCAAGTCTTTGGTCGTCTAATACGGCCAATTCCATAGCGGCCAACCTAACTCAAGTTTTTAAAAAACTCCCTTCTGCACCAAACTGAAGTCCCCATCACAGAACTCTTCCCTCCATTGGATCTGGGACTAAGCTTGAAGTGACTCCATCACTTGTTTATGTATTCATGGAAATGCATGAATTGTAATTAGAAGAAGCAAAACAAGAAATAGCAATTTTGATTGCTTGATTAAGTGTGTACGGTTTAATTAGTAACTAAAAACTACCAATATCTTTAGATGACCCTTAAAAACATTCTATCTTTGCCCTATTGTTATTCAATTTTTTGGTGGTACAAGCTATTTGTCTTGATATATCCAACCAAAATCCGATTTGATATCTTCTGGTTCTCCTATCTGAAAAGTGGTTCTACTTGATGCTCATACTTGCCTATTCTTTTTTTCATATGCTAATCCATATTTTCTTATCTATGACAAGATATTCAATAGATGTATTGATTCACGTATCATAAAAAAGAAATACAGAAAAATAGATTGATAAGATTAGGATAGATTCCCTACCGGAAAGTTCTTTATTATTAATTATTTAATTAATTATAAGTCCTTATCATAGTAATGTTCCAAGTGAAGATAGTTTTAGAATGAGGGATGGGAAGATCTGCCTCCACATCAAACTACACCTTCAACATCCACCCCACGCTTACCATATATCTAAAGCACAATTAAACAAAACAAAGTTTCTTGACATAGAAGCCTCTTGTGCACATATGCTATAAAAAAAAGGTCTCTTAAGTGAAGAGTCGAGGGAGAGCGACGTGATGGCGTTGTGTCCAGCGACCGTCGGGCAAGGCGCGCTCGTGTAGCCCGCCTTGTCCCCAATTTTTTTGGCCTCGAGACGCTACTACGGGTGTGCACGTACTGCCAGAGGAATTTATTAAAGGTGATGCGTCATGCGTTGCCGGGAGAACAAAATATTATCCTCCATGCGAGTCAGGTTGCCACATGTGCATATCATATAGCCTTGATGTGTTTGCCTTGGATAATGACATGGGAACTTGCTAGCTTTCCAAGACTGATCCCCCAACTATTTGACCTAAAAATTCAGGTCCTTTCAAGCGTATTGAATTTTGTAGGAAAAATGTTTTTGGAGAAGCTGGACTCATGCAAATTGATAGATGAGAAGCTGGTCTTTAGCCAAAAAAAGATTAGAGTTGCAGGAAGAGTTGTAACTTTCTTAAAATTCGTGTATGGTATGTATGTCCATGAAATTCAATTCTTGAATGGCAAAACTGATAATTTTATGCAATTTTTGAGGCGCAAATTACATGCACTAGCTTCTAGCGCCTTTGGAACTATCTGTAGGGTTTTTTTTTTTTTTTTGATCTCTTGTTACCGGAAAACTCAAATTTGTTATGTGAGATCCAAAACTTAAAATTTTATTTGTTTCTCTACAACTAAAACGAGTATAACCAGAACAAGTATTCATGAAGTACATAAAAATGAGTTTTAGGAAAAACTACTCAAACCTATTTTCTAGAAAAGTCAATAAAAAAACTCAAACCTATTTTCTGCCGAACAACATATTTGATAAACATGATTCTAATAGATGAACAAATAAAAACTGTTTTGTTAAAATATTTATTAAAGTTGTTTTAGCAAAAACCACTTTCTAAAACCAATGACCAAAGAGGGAGCTCCAACTTTTTTTTTTTTCTTATACAAATGGGGTCTAGCTGCCGATCCAAAGAAGTCAAGAGTTTGAACCACTATGTTTGGGTTTGAGCTGCCAACTCCAGCTCTACTCCGAAAACTGAGAAATGAACCACACCTGACATGTTGACTACCAATCATGCGATGATTAGGATCCAATAGATGAAAACTGAATCTTATTCTCTTTCGAATTTTGCCACGTAAAAGTTATTTGAACTGTGATGATATTGTTTTGATTAGTTGCGGTGTAATTAAGTTACCGAGTCTGAGGTTGACTGGTCTTGAGAATATCTACAAATCGAACGATTAACAAGCGGGATCCACGTAGATGCTGTAGAACCGTGAGTTTTATCGGCTATCACCGACAAATCTATTCTTTTGTTTTAGGGAAAGAGCAGCGACCTTTTCTTTAATACTTCAAATCAGCATAGCGAAGAACCGGCAAATATATGTAAATCGCAAACTTATTGTCATCCCCATCTTTCAAGATATTTACAACTGGGAGTATTTAGTAGAACCAATCTTCCATTAGGAGAATACAAATTAGATTTAATTAATTATAGAGGATAATCTATGCCACTCGAAGATAGAAGAAGAAAAAAAATAAAGGTGAAATGCTTTAATAAACTTTTTAAAAAATAATTATATTTTATAATAGATAATCAGAACCAACCAAACCTAATCCAAGGCACCTTTCTTCGATTTGCAGAATGGCTCACTGACCATTCAAAACTCTTACATAACTATGTATACATATACATATATACATATACATATGTATATAGCATGATTAGTTTATATCTACCTCATTCATCATCTATATACTTTAAGATTTGTATCCTATATTATCTGCTATTTTGAAAAAAACTAATATTGTTTATGCCCTTTCCGTTAGTAACCACTCATTATTTTTTTTATCAATTAACAATCACTCATGTCTTTCTCTATCAAATTTCTCTTCCTCCTCTCTTGACCTCCACTCATGTCTTCATGGGTAACACATCTAACTCCTCCATGACAACACCTACAACCTCTCCTCTAACGTTGTTACAAGCAGTTGTCTTCTCTATGACGCCGGATGATATTTTATCTCTCTTGTTGATGCTACATTCCACATCCTTCTATTTCTCTACGTCGAGCACATATAATGTTCTTCAATAATGTGGAGCAAACCAATGATGGTGTTCTTTGTATTAGATCTAAAATTTTTTGTATTTTCGTCAGATATCTGATTGCAATTGTAGCAACATTTTGTATGTATGTAGCAAATATACCCTTAAACTATAGTAAGTTCAAACTTTTGGTTGTAATGAGATTATTGTCAGATGTGATATTTTCTTTTGCTTATATTGACACAATGCGGGTATTCTCCAGCAAGGAGAAATCCTACAATAGTAAATTTTGTGTTAGAACTAGGGTTTTCTCACGATATATTTGTTTCATGTGTTCAAAATTCTTGTCATAATTCAGATCCCATTAATAACAACTGTATATATGATTAGCAATAAATAAATATTTTAACGATAGAAAATACAAATTTACAATTGTCTCATGATTTTATCATGATTTTGATTTTTTTATACCATAAAAGTACGATTAGTATATCATCCTCATAAATATGAAAGCTAATAGTTGTGCTTTAACATTGTATATGAATTTTATTTTTCAAAAAATGTTTTTCATATATTGTTGAGTTCTAATCGGACATCTGACATTATCTATTCCAAATGTATATTCAGATTGTACCAAAAATTTATTTAATTTATAGTAACAGTGAGAAATAATTATTTGGGGTTATGTAGAAATCATATGTTGAATGTTGATCAATTTTGCTATTTATGTGTAGCTACTATTTAAAATAATTATTGTGTATTCCTTATAATGAAAACTACTCCCAAGGCGGATAAAATTATTGTACTAAATAAAAGAGTTGCAACAATTGTATGAATGATATATAATAATTTAACAAAAAAAGTCTATATCAATAGTAGAACCTGTAGTAGGGAGTTGTTACAACACCACTAATAAAATATAACAATATCACAATGCAATTATAACTTTACGCACACAACATGAGTTTTGTAGGTATCAACAAAAAAATTATTGCAAACAAATAAAAAAACTATAGTAATTTTAAAATATGTAGCATTTTGTTTCAGAGCATGCGGATAATGTAGCAACACAAGAGGAAAATATAATTAAATTAAAATAACGTGATAAACAACATATCATGTAGTAACTTTCTAAAAACTAAACTATTAATAAAATAAACTAAACTTTGTGAAATATATACTTAATATTTGAGATTTGAAATACTAGATTGATCTACGACTTTAGAGCGTAGTAAGTATACATTTAAAATATAGTAAATAATTAAGAGACGGAGCACCAATAGTGACTGGGTGGATGTCAAATTGGAGATGATTGTAGGACGTGGGCTGACCTTGATTGGTTATGGAATTTAATTTGATGAAGTTTTTAATGCTATTTTTGTGGTAGGTGATTATGATTGGATTGAAATTGAATTTGACACATCCAAATTTTATATATATATATATATATATATATATATATATATATATATATATATATATATATATATATATATATATAGAGAGAGAGAGAGAGAGAGAGACACTATTCTACACCTACCCCTAGAATAGCTATTCTATACCCACCTTCTATATCGGTGGATCGTGCATTGAGATTACAATTTTACTAACGGCAGTAATTAAATTAGACGTCCATAAATTCCATTAAAACTGATTGAACCGCTAGCCGTTTTCAAAAAAACCCACGATTAGTTTGTTACAACTAAAACCGCACTATCCCTACAAAATAGGAACCGCCTCAAAAATAGGAACCGAAATCCTATATCGACCAGTAAAAAAAGGCAAAACAATTTCATCCCACACATTATCATATACCACAAACTATCAAAACAATAGAGAATCGACTGAAGAGATCGTCATCCAATTCGGCAGTAATCCTCGAATTGATCGACCAGTAAATTGTGAGTATTTCTAACATAATCAATTAATTTACTGTATACTCTACTTCATTTTACTGACATATTAATCATCATTTACTATATTACACCATTGTGATTTACTACAACGCCATGGATACATCATCATCAACAAGAGAACAACAAGGACCATGCAGAGTTTTGTTTGGTCCTTGTGATATCTCGTCAAATAATTTAACACCTCCACGTTCAACAAAAGGATCAACATATTCTACACAAGATGATTCCTCCTCTCATGTTCATACACATGTATGTCTAATCTCTTCCCAATTAAAACACAAACTGATTCCTTAACTAATTTCCATATCAATTAACTGCTCGTATGTATAAGACCTACACATTGTATTCGAAATATCTTCTATCTCATTAATTAACTGATCGTATAGACAAATTTACTGAGGTTGCAATATTAGTAAATCTATACTGTGTATTCAAAATTTACTAACATAGTTGATATACTTTACTGATTTTATTCCATCAATTTACTGCCTTTGTCGATACTATCTTCACTCCAATCAATTTACTGATCCTATTGATATATTTACTAACATATTATTAATTTTACTGCTTGTATTCAATCCCAAGATGATCGACAAGTAAATTGGAAAGATTACTAACATAATCAGCTAGAATGCAATGACTTTACTGATCGTATTGAACTACTTTACTGTCGTATAAATATGAATTTACTGGTCGAATGATACCAAATTACTGTCATGGTAATATCAATTAACTGGTCGTATGTATAAGATTTACACTGTATTTGAAATATCTTCTATCTCATTGATTAATTGATCGTATAGACAAATTTATTGAAATTGCAATATCAGTAAATCTACACTGTGTATACGAAATTTACTGTCATAATTTATATACTTTACTGATTTTAATTAATCAATTTATTGCTCTAGTCGATACTATCTTCACTCCATTCAATTTACTAATCCTATTGATACATTTACTGACATATTATTTACAGTGTATTCAACCCAATATGATCGATAAGTAAATTGGAAAGATTACTAACATAATCAGCTAGAATGCAATGACTTTACTGTTCGTATTGAATCAGTTTACTGAATTATAAATTTGACTTGACTGGTCATATGATACCAAATTATGGACTGTCATCATTTATGGACTATATTCAATACCCACGATTTACTGTTCCTGTTGATAAATTTACTGATCATATTCAAAATATTCGATTCACTTTACTTTCTTATTACAGTCAGCAGATATTCCTTCGGATATCATACCACATGTGGGAATTACTCTTCAAACTGAAGAAGAGGCTTACAATCATTACAATAGATACACATATTATGCTGGATTTGGTATTCGAAAGGGCAAAATAAATTATAGTAATACCACACGTGAGTATTATTGCACAAGACAAGGAAAGCATTGCTCGACAATAGGGGATTATCGTCAACGAAATAAGACAACTAGGAGAAATAATTGTAAGGCGATGATGAAAATAAAGAAAGATATAAACACTGGAATATGGATAGCAGCAAGATTGGTGGTAAACCACAATCACCCTCTTGATGTGTCACCCTTGAAAGTTGTTTTCCACAGATCACACAAGAATTTTGATAAATCAATGTTGAATTTCGTAAGACAACTATAGTCATGTGGTGTAACTCATGGTGCAATTATGTTAGTGCTTACAAACCTCTATGGAGGTCAAGACAATGTCCCGCTCTCATCAAGGGATGTGTTGAACAGATATGTGAAGTAATTTTTTTATCATGAAAATTACTATTTACTATTACCATCTTGTAATATTAAATAATCAAAACAAGAAAGCAGAAAACAAAAGGGCTGAAAATGCAAACGACATTGACAATGATTATGTTTTTCAGAGAGATGAAAACAAAAAATGAAAATTTCTAATACGACATTGATGTAGACGAGAATGATGTGATACGTAACTTATTTTGGAGCAACGCAAGCTGTCGTTCTGCTTACCAACACTTTGGAGACTGCATAACCTTCGACATGACATACAAGACCAACTAATTCAATATGCCGTTGGCGCCATTCCTTGGAGTAAACCACCATCTCCAGACTACTTTTTTCGGTGTGTCACTCCTTAGGGATGAGAGGATAGAGTCGTTTGAATGGTTGTTTCAAACATTTCTCAACTGCATGGGTGGCAAACAGCGGATTGGCATATTGACTGGTGCGACAACTCTTTCTCTTTATATTATACAACGTAATATTACCAAACAATTTAATTTATTAATCTCTGCGGACTAATTCTTTCCTTCGTCGCAGACCAAGACCCAAGCATGGAAGTTGCCATACAGCGAGTGTTTCCAAACACAAAACATAGATTGTGCAAGTAGTGGCATATCATGAGGAAATACAACGAATCACTTGCCAAAATATATGCATCCCATGAAAATTTGAAGGACAATTTTATGAAGTTGTAAATCATACCATTACTCCAGCTGAATTCGAGCATGTGTGGAAATGTATGGTTGCCAACAATAAATTAGAAGATATTCTGGTGTTCAACTTAATGTGGAATGAAAGAGAGCGATGGGTACCTGCATACTTTAAGGAATTGTTTTTTGCTATGATGACGTCAACTCAGAGAAGCGAAAGCTGGTGAAGAAAGATTTTGTTAATCACATGCAGTCACTACATAAATTCGCGTTGGAAATGAACAGGTGCATTCAAATGAGGAAAAAATCAAAGGACCAAGAGACATACGATGCAGAGGTAATACTCTGCATTTAGTATTTAAAGCTTAATGCTAATACACTGATGTTTTACAATATAATGTTGCTGTCCGGACTGAGCCGGTTAGATTAACATTGTATCCATTTGAAGACCAACTCAGTAAATTGTACACCAGAATAGTATTCAAGTTGTTCAAAGAAGCACTTTTTGATAGTACCGCACTAGTTATAAAGAAAACTTCAATCGAAGATAACACATACAAGGTGACTCATAGGACAAGCAAATCAAGGGCTCCTTGGAACCAAGATCATTTCATTGTTCATGCAGATGTGTGTGCTAGAAACTATAATTGTGAATGCAAATCATGGGAACACACAGGTCTGATAATTAAAAATACATTTACAATACTATAAATTTACATCATTATATCGGTAATCTATATATTAACTTTTAATGTTTTTCTTTCAGGATTATTCTACTCTCACATACTACGCGCGATGACACATTTGTAAGTTGAAACGATACCACAAATATAAATTCTCAAAAGATACACGAGATCTGCAAAAGATGGGTCATAATTTGACAGTCACGATGTTAGATCTTTTTGCCTCAACACAACATCAAAATTGTACCGTCACACAGTGCTTCAAAACCAATCAATGTCACTAATAAAGAGGGCATCAAAGAGCGTTGAATTATTTGATATTGCTGTAGAAACATTGCAAAACTTGGGATCACAATTACAAGAACTCCAGGACGAAACTGAAGATGAAGAAGATGATATTGTATATGATGAATATGATAATCTTATTTCCTATAAAGAGCCGTCGTTATCTTTAAACAAAGGAAGGAAAAGACAACAAAGATACAAGGCCCCAATAGAACTTGCACCATCAAATAGAAAGCAAAGAATGTGCGGTAAATATGGACAATATGGTCACAATTCAAGAACGTGCACTGACAACTGTAATTCTTGAATAAAAATTAATATCAATTTACAGTGTAAATATCAAATTACTATAAGGACAACACCTTTTACTAAATGTTCTGCAAGTTGCTTATTTTGTACCATTTTCAGTGCCTCCAGTTTGCTTACCTATAAATACAATTACCCCACAAGCTATATTCAAAACCTTTGTAATAACCCTTGCATGCTGCTATATGTTGATCAAATTCTCATCGCTTTACTAGTTGTATGTTCACTCCTGTCTTTTTATTGTTATAAAACAAAACTATATTCAGTCCCTTTGATTTACTGATCATATAGATAAATTTTATAGCCATATTAATAAATTTACTGAATTTGCAATATCAATTTAATTATCGTATGTTACAGATCTGCACTATTTGATATATTTTCAGTCCTGTT
Organism: Pharus latifolius; assembly: GCA_019359835.1. Classification (NCBI taxonomy): domain Eukaryota; kingdom Viridiplantae; phylum Streptophyta; class Magnoliopsida; order Poales; family Poaceae; genus Pharus; species Pharus latifolius. Next base: position 5,747,211 of record CM033321.1, on the reverse strand, counting down.
GGTAAATTTACTGTCATATTATGTAGAGTTTACTGAATGTGTGCGACCAATTTACTGGTCGTATTGATATAAAAGCGAAATATCGACAGTAACTTTGATTTATTGATCGTATTGATACATTTACTGAAGCTGCATTATCAATTTAAGTATCGTATGTTACAGATCTGCACTATTCAATATATCTTAAATACTGTTGGCAAATTTACTATCATATTATGTAGACTTTACTGATTGTGTGCGACCAATTTACTGGTTGTATCGATATAAACCCCAAATATCGATAATAACTTTGATTTACTAATCATCTTGATACATTTACTGAAGTTGTAATATAAATTTAAGTATTGTATGTTACAGATCTGCATTATTCGATATATCTTAAGTACTGTTGGCAAATTTACTGTCATATTATATAGACTTTACTGATTGCATTCGACCAATTTACTGGTCGTATCTTCACTCCCGTTCATTTACTGGTCGTATCGATATAAACCTCAAATATCGACAATAACTTTGATTTACTGATCCTATTGATACATTTACTGACATGTTAATTTTCTTTACTATTTGTATTCATCACAAAATGATCGAGCAGTAAATTGTGAAAATAACTAACATAATCATCTAAAATATCTTGACTTTACTGTTTGTATTATAGTAATTTACTGACTTATTAATATGACTTTACTGGTCGTACGATACCAAATTTGATGTTCTCGCCAGTCAATCTAAGGCACAAACAATATAACTTTACTATCAATGTAACATACCTAGTAAATTGATATATACAACCAGTAATTGTATTTGATAAGACAATACATTGGTATATACGACCAGTAAATTGATAAATATATACGACCAGAAAATTGTATTTGATCAGAAAGTAAATTGTGATTCTTCGTACAGAAAATTTATTGGTCATACTAAATAATGTCCACTGAACCATCAATACATAAGTTTATGTTATCAACTAATAATTTACTGTTATAATCAAAGACATTTACTGTTATAACAACAACACTTTACATAAAGATCAGTAAATCAATAGATCTTTTATGTTACTTCGAGATTAAAAATGTTGTTGATTGACACAATATGATAAACAAAAACTTGCAAGTGTCACTTCAAGATTAACAGTCATACATTCATAACTGTTAATTACAACATAAAAATTCTGTTTTTGTATAGAAACTGCAAGAGTATTTGTACAAAAAATTTATTTTCACTCGGGTTTGTTTGCTAGTATAAAAGTTTGTAGATCCTACTGCAAGTTGAGTGCGTGGAATATAAAGTAATACAGATACTCTGCCCTATACTCAGTGCTCTTCTCCTACATAAAATTTATATCAATACAGTCACATTAGTAACATATATATCAAATTTATTATGAATAAAACATAACTACAAAATGCCGCTTACAGGATCGATATTTTCAGTCAATTCGTTCCCGTCCCATGATTCCATATACTTCATCGCAAAAAAACCACAATCAGTTGCCAACTTTTGCTTCGACGTTTTCGCATAAACCTTAGGAAATCGTTCAAACTTTAGAAATTTTCTCTTTCCATATGCTTTCTCAAGCAATTGGCCAAACCTTATGACCTACCAAATAAAAATGTTGACATTCAGACAATAATACATTAAGTACTATTATAGTATTGAGTTAAATAACAATTAAGAACTTCCAATTTGATCAAAAATAGGGTTGTGTTGATCATCCGGGTCACCAAATTTTCCTCTATCCATTGAATCTAGTATATCAATCGTTTTGTTTATCAAGTTGAAGCAGTATATCGTCCAATGTCTAGAGTGTAGCACCGGGACAAATATCTAATGTTGTTACAACATGTCAAAATATTAATAATTTCATAGTATTAAATTTTGTTACTGTCATACTAACTTCAAATTGCTACTTTCATAGTTTGGATTTACTGCCTAAAACAACTTTATAGTACTAAAAAACTATTTTTATTGATTTAAATCTTACCAATTTCGCATTAACCAAGCTAAATCCAACTGTGTTCGCCATCACAGTGCTTAATCCAAAATCTACAGCGAATTGCGTCTCATGGTACTCCTCATAAAGTAATATCTCCTATAAAACATATACGTAGTGTTAAATATGAACACCATATCATATCAAAACCAACACATATTGTCCAACATAACAGATACAGTAGCTCGATAAAACTTACAGAGCATTTGGGTTGAATAAATGCCCTATATCTTACTGATGCAGTCCTATATTTCTTATCATCATATGTCATGGATTGGCAGAATAATTTTATGAACAAATTTTCCAAGTCGCACCCTTTATTGAATGAGCTTTTAACACATCTTCCATTTAACGCAATACCATCTTCTGTTAATATTATAGTTGTCCTGAAAAAACATTCAAAATTAACAAATCTTTATTCATTATAAAAATTCAAATTAATAACTTTCAATAAAAAAGTACTACAACTTACCTATAATAAGGCTCACCCTTTTTGTACAACTCATCGTATATTTGAAAGCATCTAAACCCAATTTGCCTTTTGGGTGCACTAGAATTGCACTTAAATGGCAATATGTACTTATCAGTTGCCTTTGTCTTGCGCAATTCTCTGCCGAGTTTTGTTTTAGGTGTTTGCTGTGGAGTTGTGACGACTACTGCAGTATGTGGCTTTAGATCATTGATTATTTTGTCGATGACTTCATTTGCCCTTTCCAATTCTTTCATCTTAATAATATCGTCGGCATCTTTCATTATTGCACCGATTGCTCAAAAATAAAAAATGTAGTTTAACTGTTACCAACATATCAAATTATACGACTTAAATTTACTACTTTTACAGTCCTTCGAATAACTATTTACTGTATTTTAAATATCTATTTGTTGTCTTGTTAAATACATGTCCTAATCTGATTGTTCATACAACAAATTTACTACTCACTTTTTTGGTATTGTAGATTAAATTTATTGTACTAACCACTATAATTTACTGATTCTTCATAATATAAACATAAAATATGGTGTTTCAATTGAGAACTGATTCAACATACATGGGTCATGGTAATCAGTTCGTGTTGTCACAGTTGTGCCATGAATATGGATAGGAGCAAGCGTCGGTTGGACAATCGATTCCACACATCGTCCGTCTATAAATAAAATAAGGTACCACTACTTTTTAGAGCTTTATTACAACAAAAATTTACAAATATGATTTCTCACGTAACTAACCTTTCCCCATATCTGTCTTCTCAGATTTGTCTTGTTGTTCAATTTCAGATGTCTCCACAACATTTTTCTCGCCGCCATCATCTGCACATTCAAATTTACTGTCATAGTAACTTAAAAGATATTGTCATATCAATGTAAGTTTTTGTCTTCTCAAATACTCCCGAATTTTACAACCACTTCCCAATTATATGTGATGACACTAACCAATAATTGTCGGCGCCGTTGCTTTATTGAGAGAAATTCGAATATTTCGCGCAACCAATGCAAGAGGGACATCATCGCCATCGTTCTCAGTAATATTTCTCTCTTCACTAGATTTTTTAACAGGTTTAGTACCACTCCCTTGTTTATTCACCGGTTTGCATGGAGCATTCGATCCAATCTTGCGTTTCCCAATTATATTTTTGATCTTCAAAACTAATTCGGCTCTGGCATTTTTAAGCTTATTGTCGAATTCCTTGATCTTCAAAAGTAATTCAGCTCGACAATTTTCAACATCCTTATCATACGACTTTACAGCTTCCATTACTTTATCCTTCTCCACACCATCAATAGAAGACAACAAATCACCTAGATGGCTATACATACTTGGAAACGAAGATGGAATATCATGGCTCTCAACAGAAACACCGGCAAATTTACTTTTAATTTTCTTCTTTGCATAGCAACTGTCTTTGGCATTTCTGAACTAAAAATCATAACAACAAAATATTAAATTCATATCAATAAATCATGATCAATACTGACATATTGCATTGATTCACTGTCCAGTGTTAATATGGCGTAAAACTGAATTTACTGTCTAATTATAACCCCTTTACTGGTTCAGACAGCAAATTCATATTTACACAACAGTAAAGTGTGATTCTTTCTATAGTAAATTTACTGCTAAAACCGAATCATAATATAACAAATTTACTGCTCGACAAATTGACTTTGTACACACATAGTGCATAAACATGAATCATGAAACATAATATTAAATTCATGTTAATAAATCACGATCAATACTGACATATTACAATAATTCACTGTCTAGTGTTAATATAGCATAAAACTAAATTTACTGTCTAATTATAACCCCTTTACTGGTTCAATCAGTAAATTCATACTTACACAACAGTAAAGTGTGATTGTTCATATAGTAAATTTACTGCTAAAACCGAATCATAATATAGCAAATTTACTGCTCGACAAATTGACTTTGTACAAGCATAGTGCATAAAAATGAAACATGAAACATAATATTAAATTCATGTCAATAAATCATGATCAATACTGACATATTACATTAATTCACTGTCCAGTGTTAATATGGCATAAAACTAAATTTACTGCTTAATTATAACCACTTTATTGGTTCAATCAGTAAATTCATATTTATATAACAGTAAAGTGTGATTCTTCTTATAGTAAATTTACTGGTAAAACCGACCATAATCACTTTACTATTGTAGCATTAAACTCGTTTTGATATGATAGTAAAGTTTGTTACTTAATATAACAAATTTATTGCTCAACAAATTGACTTTGTACACGCATAATGTCTAAACATTACATAAATCATACACTTTCATGTTTAATATGAAAAATACTCACATTTAGCTTTCCATAGTGCCTCCTATTCTGTGCATCCTTGCGTGAAACGTCAGCTGCCTCCAGTTTGGTTATCAATTCACCACTGAAAAAATTGACACGAGACGTCTGCTTGATACCAATGGAATGCCGACAATATAAATTGTCCAGGTAATAAACCTATAAAAACATGGATTAAAATATATGAATACATGTTTACCAACTATAGAACACAGCATAAATTGTCCAGATAAAAACTTTAGATATTTACTATTAAGAAAACACTACACCCCTGGATGGTATTCCTCTTACGGTTACCATGCCAATGCCGTGAAGCGGCCTTTAGGTTGTTCACAACAGTTTGGCACCAATCCATTCTACCAAACTTTCTATATCCCTCACAAGGCTAGCAAGTTTTGAGTTTAAGTAAAAGCAACTAGTGCACAATAGAAACTTGTTCATCAAGACGAGCATGAAACATTGCAAAAAGAACTTGTCAGCACTTCCACGCCTAATGCATTCGATCAATTTGTCAACATGAAAATTTTTATTCCTACCAACACCTAGACGGTCCATAAATGATGACATGTCAGCTTCCCTATCTGCAATAGGTGCATCCATTGTTCCTTTTGGAAGACCAAGCACACAGTGGACAGCATGAGACGTGATGTCAAGCCTTTTGTCGTTTGTTACCAAAATCTCCATCGATTCCGGATTGATTCAATTGATTCTGTCCATAATCCACTCAATCATGTCTACGTTGAAATCGATCAAGCATCCAAATCCAATCTCCCTCAACTTATTCTTTTGTGCCTCATTCAACAACCTTACTAGATTGTATATCCTTTTTGGCTCACACCTGATATTGATGCAAATCTGCAAAAAATACAAACGATAATATTAAACATTTGATACATATCACACACTGTCTTTCTAAAAACAATTTACTACCAAAATGTTTATCATAATGTCTACTATACTAATAATATAGATTACATCCTAAATTTATAAATTACATGTATCTAATGGTGGGCTGTACATACCACAGTCATTAAATTGCCATATAAATGCCAGTAAATTACATCATATAATATAGTAAATTCTTGAGAATTATTATCACTGATTTAAACTATGGCATACATGCATATTAACTAAATGTATTCATGTATTCAGTAAAAAAAACCTTGGGCTTTTTCTCTACGTGAAACCGCTCAACAAAATCATCGTCATCATTCAGCGTATCTACATCATCTGGTTGAATAATTGCGTATAGATTGCCCTCGTTTTCCTGTAAATAACGGCAATACAAAACTTAAAACTCAAATATACTAATAGAAAAACAAAAACAATTACACAACAGTTAGGGTATAGCAAAACAAAACCTCATTATAATCGGGATCTTCAGCGTGATGCTTTTCGTGCTCCTCATCACCAAATGCCGCTTCCTTGTCTCTCTTTTCTCTTGCAGATACAAAAACATATCTATACAATCAAATAACATTACAATTATGTTTAAAAGATGCAAAAATAAACATACCCTAGTAGATTTTGCACGACTTTCTTGTGTCGGATCAAAGGAGATAACCAAGACGTTTTGGCTATCCGACATAACTACCTTCTTAAACTTCTTAAGAACTTTGCCAACAGCCTTTATAGTACCTTTTCGAGACGACATTGTTTCCAAACTAATACTGAAAAAAATGACAAATTTATAGTATTGAAACAACAAATTTACTATCTAAAATGTACTATCTGTTCTCATACTACAATGGCTATCCATTTACTGATGATTTACTGGTAATGTATGAAAATTGTACTGACCGGATAACTACAATGTAATAACGAAAAATTAAAATTCACTGGTAGTAAATCAGATTCTAATCTATTTCAATATCACGATCCAGTCATAATACCACAAATTTACTGACTAAAATGTACTCTCTTATCGAAATAGAACGTTTCATCAATTTACTTTCGATTTAGTACTAATGTAGATAAAATTTACTATACGAACAAATATAATTTACTGGGCAACAAGTGTAAAAGAATAGATATCCTAAAACATCAATGTACTGTCCACTCTTTGGTAAAGAAGGTTGAATTTACTGTACAAACCACTACAATTTACTGAAAATATGCTATAAATTTATTGATGAACATCTGATTAAATTACCTATTTTAAGAAGGTAATGTACATCAAATTTAATGTCCGAATAACTACATTTACACAAATCAGTAAATTTATCAACAAAAATATAATTCTTACCTATTTCAAGATCGAAATCCGGATTGGCGAGACGGGAATCACGCTTGCGGTCGAGTCGAGGAGTTCCAGAAGCGCGGGTTTGAAACACCGGGAATCCGGTGACAAAAAATCGACGAACCGACTGCGGTTGAGATGCGGAGTTGCTGTCGCAATGGGGTGGCATTGAGGGAGCAACGGCGAGAATTTTTGACAAACCATAGTGGAAAAGATGAACAGTTCATGGGAGAGTAGTGGAGAAAGTGTATCGGAGGAGACGAAGGAGCGGTTGGCGGGGATATCGGTAACAATAAAATATTTTAAAAACTTACTGCTATTGAATTGATGTTAACCACCTTTACATAACGACGTTAAATCTCATTTAACACACAGTAATTGCTATCTCTATCCAACGGTTCTAATTTGGTTCATTAAATTAGATCGAACGATTTCTATAGTGGGTATAGAATAGCTATTCTACGGATAGGTGTAGAATAGTGTTTATATATATATATATATATATATATATATATATATATATATATATATATATATATATATATATATAAGTGGATGATTATGGTTAACTTGACCCATCCAAAAGTGGATGATTATATATAATCTGACATTCATTTGGATCTAGCTAGCATATTATAATTGGCAACGTATAATTAGATCGTGCCATGAGTTATAATAATTAATAATATACATCTTTGAAAATTTGTTGATGTGCAAGTTAACAACGCAAAGCAACATAAAAACCTCAATAGGGAGTGAGCCGGCAATCATGCACGCACGTGCCACGAAGGCCCCACACGTGCATGCTGCCACGGTGGTTTATTTTTGAAACCGGTTACGGTTATTTTGGACCACCGACTCCCGCCCTTAAAAATTTGTCGGATTCCGCAGACACGGCCAAATTTGACCAGCCACCTAACCGTTTGTTTGGCTTAATTGTCACCCACTTAAGTTAAGCTGGTGGATTTGATGCCATGTGATTTACGTTAACCCTTTGCTTGGCTTATTTAGCAGCTTCTAATCTTCTATTTCTTTGACCATATATACTGGAGAACATGCTCTCCACTGATCATCGTCTCCTCTTAATTGTCTCCTCTTTCGGCTCTAACTAATTAATTATAAAGCCATTTTTTTTAAAAAAAATGTTTAATATATGAGGTCTTTTGTCCGGATATATATTGACATACCTAGTATATTTCGCGGTGGTCCGATAAATTTTAGTTAGTGATATATTAATCTATGATTACATCAATATTTTTGCCAATCGTTCCATGAAACAAGATCAATAGCATAATATTGCTTTAACTAAAAAAGGCAGATGCATGTGCCCGTTCAAAATTCCATTTTCCAGTACCAGCGTGGTTCCTACTCCCCATTTGTAAACCAATAAATGGTTAATTTTCTATAATTTCAGCAGATTTTTTTATTTTTATTTAAAAAATATTTTTGATCTTCTACCTTCCAATTTTTAAGTCTTCGCCTTTAATACCAACTGGTATTGTAAATATTGGTTGGGACCAAGATTTTCAATAACTGATGATAAGACTGAGTCCGATGCAAAAACGCTTCGTGAGACGTTTCAACAGAATATTTTTTAGTATATTCTGTGTCACGTGTGCGAAGCATCGCCTGAAACACTCTCATATTTCAATGCAAAGGCGCTTCGCAAGACGCTTCGCACGGACGCACAAGTGATATATCTGGGTGGTTTAGCAATAATTTTTAATTCAAAAATCAACTATATGCGATGTTTGGTCTCTATATGAAGATAATTAAAAGGTCTATAGCTTTCTCAGTATAATTAACATCTAATTTGAACTAGATTAATGTATAAATCAAGAAATAAAATTATATATAATTCGGTAGGACGAAAATCAAAAAACAAAAAATAAAAAAAATCCGAAGCTTCAGACGCCACAGCCCACAACAAGTTTCTTCTCTCTCCCAAAAACTAACAAAAAATAATTTTTTATTTAAAACACCGACTGAAACTGCAAGATTGGAGTCCGCCTAATCCTCCGTTGGTAATGGTCAGTTACTATTACTGACCAAACCATGCACCCCCTTGTTTCATCAAACTTTTTGTCTCTTACCAACAGGTTACTCCGCGTGATGACTTGTGCAATTTAATTAGTCGCGTAAACTGATATGCGTACGATTAGTCGCTGTCAATTACTAATAGTTTGAACACTCGTGTGGAATTTGTAGGCTATGTTAATTCTATCACATTTCGTGGCTGACTAGAGTTAATGTTGAGGCCAAATCATATGCTGTTGGCAATCTAATCTTAACAAGAAAAGAATTTTAATTTATCCCTACAAAAAAGAAAAGAATTTTAATTGTCATCTTATTTAGCTTGAAGTCTAGTCAAGAGTCTTAACTTGTGTGAATGTTTCTAAGAAAATGTGTGTGTCTTCAAGTAAAGCTTTTTTTGACTTCACTGATGATTAATTGAAGACAACTAGCTCTGATTCGTTATTATATGTAAAAAGGAGAGCAAGTATTCCAATTAGTTTATGGTTGTGGTAGCAATAGACTTATTTGGGTACGTAGGGTGTAGCTAATTTGAATGGTCATTACTTATATATTGTCCTTAGTTCTAGGAAAATGGTGGTTGATTTACAGGCACATAAAATTTTTCATTAGTCCAACCACAAATAAGTAATATAAAAAGGAAGATTTGACTCTTTGTGATATGAAAGTTTTTGATAAAATTATATAGGACTAATTTGACAAGATTAAACTATATAGATCAATATTTATTTTGAACTACACATAATTCACTAGAATCATATAAATATACTCGCACAATCTACAAACAACAATAAAAAGACTACCAAGAACGAAAGAAACTGGGAACAATGGTTTCGTCCAGTGGATCCTCCTCTCAGAGGTTGGGATTAACAGCCTAGCACACCCTTGATTTGGAACTGTGCAAAGTATGTATACATGCTTGGAAAATTGTGAACAGCCAAAATGTTTGACCTTCGATAGCCGCTAACTTATTATTAAAAGTGGAGAGGTTTCTTAATCATTATCGTCCAACATATATAGTAACTGATGTTAAAATAATTTAAAGAAAATATATAGGGTAAATATTTTTTTATCATTATAAAATTTTAATATTTAATATTTATCATTAGATGTGTTACTGATATAATTTGATTTTGATTTATCAATCTCACAAATTATAACTTCATAATTTTTACAATCGTATAAAATGAATTACCTGAACATACATGGTGTTGATATACTCAAAGGTGTCGTCTGATATACCAACCGCAATTACTTTGAGCTTTAATCTTGGTGTCGTGTTGGGTCCATATGCATTAGAGCACCGCTGTTCGTTTCAAGGAACCTGTGGGAGAGGAGGCGAGCAAAGGAGACCCCACCACAAAGGCTTCCTGTCAGTGGTAAAGTAGTAAGCTCCATTTGCTAATCCCCATGAATTCTTGGAACATGTCCTTTCCTTGCTCAATGCATGCATGCAATGCAACAAAGACCTTCAAATTTTCTTTAGTTCCACTTCTCTTGGTTTCCCACTTAAAATTGGCGCCTGTGAGGACCCCATCTCTGGGCATTATCTACATGGCACTTCTCAGCACAAGTTACAAAACGAAGTCATAAACCAATGGAACTTGAAATGCTACACTGTATGGTTTTGATAGTGTATATTTAGTTTCTATATTTATAGGAAAATTTGTTCCGTGTCATTGAAAATATTTATTATTTTTGTTTGTCAAACGAACAAGATGAATTTTAGTGTTGGTTTAAAACAATTTGCACTTATGTTTATCTACTTATGTAATATATATGACCGTGATATTTGTCGGATGACATGGATGAAATTTGTCTCACGAATGTTGATATAGACATGAATATAATTTTTCATGCAAAATTTTTGTGACACCAATTGGTAGGCAATTTTGGATGTATGTGAATAGTTCAGGAATCAAGAGGCCATCTGTTAGTGAGTATTAGGTAAGTTCAATCATAAACTCAATTCTTGTCTTTCATATATTTTTTCACAAGTCTGTGTAAATATAATCCTGATATAAGAATGTTCCTCCACTATGGAATCAGTGTAGGACTACTCCACAAATGATGACGTGCTGTAAATTTTACTACAAATACATCAAGACAACTACACATATTTTTTACTGTCAGATCACACAACTGACAGTTCAGATCAACACCTCAATTAAAAAAAAACATCTCCCTTGTTTTTTCTATAGTAGTCAATCTAAAATACCAACTCTTGATCTGGCAACTCGTACTATCCGAGAGTTTTGAGTTTGAGGAGTAAAGGTCGGAGGACATTCACGCTGGAAGCTTGAAGATTGCATGGATAAGGGAGACGAGTTGACAGGCGGGGGGGACTTGGATTGCGGGATTCCAAGTTAAAAACAGATTCTTGCGGCCTTCAAAGGTTTCAGGGCTTCCTTGTCCCTCTTCTTTTCCACCTTGGAGTTTGGACTGCTCCGTCTGGGGGCAAAACTGTTACTCCTAGTAGTTCCACTACTGTTTCTCCTAGAATCTCGAGCTTGATTAATATTAATTTATGCACTCTTTTTTATTTTTAAAAAAATTTGTGGTCATAATAGAGTATTCAGTTAAAAGATGTAGATAACTAAAGAAATGTGTGATCAAATTCAGATACTACTTATACTGAATAATGATAATAATCTGTATTTTGCCCACGCAAAGACCTAATACCCATGATGGAGTTACATAGTTCACTCGTATGGGTTAGAACTATCTAAGAACTATGTTTTATTTGTACATTAAGTGTTTCTATTTTAGAGGAGAGAGAAATACTCACTACATCCTATTTCAAACACTATGTAAGTTGTCATGAAATTTTTGTTTTAAAAAATAAAAAGATAGATATAAAATGAATCTAAGGTGGGAAATATGAAAATATCAAAGTGGTAGGATACATTATTTTTTCTAAACTAGCTTGTCGGTACTCGGAACAAAATTTGTAACCATGATAATGTGGAAACGAAATTTGGAACATATTTCAAGATAAAATGCAGAAAAAATAAGATGGTCGATTTCTCCCGTTCCAAAAAAATAGACAAAACACCAACTATATTAAGCAGAACATTTTCTTTTGCTTTGTGTTTCAGAAAGTGGACAAATTAACACTGGTTCCCAGGAGGAGTAACAGATTTGTGATATAAGTAATAGGGAAAAGGCTGCATTAGTGGTCTATGTGGGACCAATAAACATGCACCAAAAAGAAGGGACCTACCCTACCTTTCTATTCTATTGTATTCACCTCATAGGATGAGATTGCTGTGAAACACAAGGAAGCCGTCAAACATGCAGAACATAAGAGAGACCAAACTAGGTAATAAAGCAGGGTGAAGCATTTTCTTTTTTCAGAAACTGAGCATGAAACTATTTTTCATGCATAATTCTCACTAGCAGTGGCCGATAGTTGAGGCCTCTTAAATTCCATTCTTAAGATGGCCATTTGTCCTCCATTATTAATAAATTTTTTGTAAGATAGTCGCTCTTACACGTAACACCACACTCTTTCTTTTTTAATAAAGCAGCATGAAGTATTGCTCATAAACACACTTGCGCATGAAGTATTACTCATGTACTGAGTCGAGAAAAGCCTAGTTTCATATGACCATCTCGAAACTAGCCTAGTTCAAATGCCCTATCTTTGTATTGTTAGATCCAATTGGATTAATCAGATTGAGAAAATATTTAACACCATTTTATATGCCTAAACTCAATCAGACATACAACAACAAATTAGGCGTCGCATTAAACTCTATATAACTACTTACAACACCATAATTTATTAAAATAATTTTGTAACTATCTCAAAACTTTAAACTGTCAACATCATGTTTGTCTTAACAAAAATAATGATGTTTTTTCCTCGTATTTCAACATTTTTCTTTGAGGATTATGAACACCATGTGAAATATTCAGAGGAGCCCTCTTTCTTTTGTGTTTGGCTGCCAACTGAATTCCCAAAGGCGAAGTGGGAAACATGTACAGGAGAAATGACCGTGAGAATGCTGCAAAGCAGAGCGGGTCCTGATGCCTCTTGAGGAATAACAATTGTTTGTAACTTTGTGGCATGCAGAATATACATGCATATTTCTTGCTGTTTCATCTCAAGTTCCATCACGCATCACTAATAAGAACACACATTGTTTTTTTTATGCTCTTGTTGTATTTTTATGGTTCCTTCTACTTGCTTGTCAACAAAACTGATACTATTATTTATATGGACAATTTTTAAAAAAAAAATTAAAATCTTGTACTCATAAATACAGAGAGTAAAAGAAAAAACCCGAACAAAATCATATTATTCACTTTCTCTTTTGTTACTTACATGAGGCTACAAATCTAGGGTAGTAGGGTACAGTAAACTGAGGTTCACAAACTGATCACTACAAGCTAGTTTTGGTACCGCAATATAATAAGCACATGCTAGGGCCATCTGATGAGCCTAATTGGATGTACCAAGAGCCCAATAGTTAGTGGAAGGCAATTACCTTACTTATGATAATTCAAGTATCACACTTTTGAAAATTATACACGTGAGGTAACAGAGTTGCTGAAACTTTATTGATTTGTGCTAATTATAAGAATAATTATTTACCTTACCACGTAATATCAAAGAAAATAATGTTGCAGGGCATTACCAAAGATCAAAGTCAGATATCTATCAGAATAATTAGATGTCTTACTAAATCTAAAACACAGTCTCTTTTCTAATGCCTTTTTTTTCTCTAGTACTTACCTGCCTTTTCTTTATTTTTTTTTAAAAAAAACATCCATGGCCAGATGATGTATGTCTGTTCGTGCTACACCCAACTTTTAAAACCATTTATCGCAAAATTATCAACTAATTTCTGCTTGCTATTTCCACAGCAACCATGCCCAACTACTCACAAAAATATTAATCATAACAAGCAGGCAGGCAAGAAACTAAACAAAAAGCAAAAACATAAACATAAAACCCAGCTCTGGATTAATTGGAAGGCTCCACAAATGGGCATAAAATTTAGCACAGAGAGCTCAAAATAATGCACTGGGTTGCCCATTGGGGAGACATCTCCAAATTTATTAATCACCCCCTAACCCTCTCCCTCTTCTCCATATAAGCAATGCAGGTAGTTGCACTCCCTCCCCCACAACTCACCCACAAGAATTAAACCGCAAGAGAACCTTGTACCAATCACCAGATAGCTATAAGCCACCATGACGGGGTTTGGCTCGCCGTGCGGCGCGTGCAAGTTCCTCCGGCGAAAGTGCGTGCGGGGCTGTGTCTTCGCGCCGTACTTCTGCCACGAGCAGGGCGCGGCGCACTTTGCGGCCATACACAAGGTGTTCGGCGCCAGCAACGTGTCCAAGCTCTTGGCCCACCTGCCCCTCGCCGACCGCCCCGAGGCCGCCGTCACCATCTCCTACGAGGCGCAGGCGCGCCTCCGCGATCCCATCTACGGCTGCGTCGCCCACATCTTCGCCCTCCAACAGCAGGTGATCATCACTTACCAAGCTCACCTGTACGAGTGATCACTTGTCTGATCAGTTGCTGATCTTGCTTTGGTTGTGTTGTGCATGTAGGTCATGAACCTGCAAGCACAGTTAGCCTCGCTGAAAGCGCAGGCGGCGGCGCAGGGGCAAGGGATGCAAGATGACATGAAGGGCTACAGCGAGCAAGGGTGTATATATCCATGGGGCATCAATGCCGGAGGCGCCGTCGTGCCGCCGTCGGCCTTCAGTGCTCATGAAGGCATGGATGGTTGCAGCAATGGATTGCTAGGGTCAGATTGTCTGCAGCAATATTCCTTGCATCATGGGTTTGATGCCGCCGAGGCGGCCGGAGCGGTCGACGACGGGCATATGGTGTTCGAGGCGGAATCGTCGTGCGCCGCGGCGGCATCTCTCGGGTCCGACGAGAGCGGGTGGAGGTCCGGGTACCAAGACACCGAGGACCTTCAGAGTGTTGCTTATGCTTACCTTAATCGCTCGTAAGAACTAGTGCAGAACAAGATATATAGGCATATATATATATTTATATATGTGCTCATTATGTTTTGGACTTAATTGAGTAATATATGTGCAATTTTTAAAGTGTCTTCTACATTTAAATTTTCTAACTAGATCATACGGTTGTACTAGTAGTAATAATTCAGAAAGATGTGGGAGTTCTTTAGATCTATTGAGCACTGTAGAAACCTAGAAAGCAAATTTCTTCTTCATATGATCACTGTGCTATTTGTATGTCAATAAGTGCCCTTTCTGCTGTAGCTCTATCTATTGATGGATACAAGATTCGATTTGTCAGGCCGAAAAATTGTCTTGCAAATTTAACAATGTGATACAAATGATTTTGTCTTTTACAAAGAGAACTAACATGATGACACAAACAATTCATGGACCTAGATGCAGATAATCCAATCAGCCTACTATTTTCATTTGATAGTCTAAAGATTTGAGCTTCTTTAATTTGTGGATTTGATTTCCCTGTGCAGGGTGTGCTTAATTCAACGAATCATATGCAGTGTATTGTAATATGATGCTAATTCTTGTAAAGATATTGATTTTCTTGAGGGGTACTTAAAGGGGTGTATATATTTGATTAAAGTTAAACCAATACAGTGGTGTTTCCCCTCTTGCTTGGCACCTTATTGGACAATGGAATCTCTTAAAAAAAATGAAGGCACTTGAGATAGATATGAGACCTCTTTTTCTTCCTTTTTTTCTTTCCTCCCATGGCTGTCTCTTCAAAGGGGGTAGGGTTAGAGCATAAATGTAAGGTCAGGATATGTTTCTGCATAACGAAGCAATCAAACCATAACTAAGGCTTAATGTATATTTCCTTGAGGTGAAAGCATATCAATACTACATATATAGATGACATAACATTAATTTTCCTTAATCAGCTAATGTAATGAAACACACAAAGATTCCTCAAAAACATGCCATGTAATATGACTATATCATTTGTTAGGAATAGGAGAAGTATTAACCTTAGATTGGTTCTTACCTCATAAGATACGATCTATATGTGCAAAATGGTAATAACGAAAAAATAACGACAATTGGATTGACAAAAAAATTAGTGAATAAGATCACAAATTTGTAAGTACAACTTCAAAAAAATACATGAGATTTACGCTCTCAATGAACCCTCTCCCTCATATTTTTTGAACCCCATAACTCTTACCTTCTGTAAGAGTCTGTTGCTTATGAAAACCCTAACTTTTTGTCCTCCCCATGGTCCACTCTTGCTTCTAGTCTAGATTGATCTCCTCTAAACTTTGCTTAGTTGATATTTCCTAAACCTACCACCGATGGGTTTATATAGGTCTCAATTTCAATCTTAATTTACAAAAGAAAACATATAATACAATCTGACTAGAACTATGTGTAGTTTTTCAAATATAATATGATTGGAATAAGATACATCCAGTATGAATAAATCATATGTGATCCTGAAATAGTACACAGAGTTTCCTTATGCCAATAAACTGAGGAAAGAAATGCTACTAGATGCTGTTTGAGTTGTTTGGTTGGAAGCAAGTCAATACATGCATAATCTGTTCAAATTTGTCTTGTTGACAAAAAAAAAATAGTAGTATATACCTTTGAAGGGGGGAAAAGGCCAAATAATTTAAATCTTTCTCTCAGAATTTTCAGCATCATTGACCAAAGGAGATCGGAGCATTTCAAGCGTATTATTTGTATATAGTGTGATTACATTTGCAATATCTCCACTGATATATGTAGTTTCACTAGACTCATGCCAATATGAATAGAACTTAGTATTCTATTTTGTGACTAATAAGTGTATCATCATTGTAGGACCATTCAATAATTAAATTGTGATGATAACCATATTTAAAGTGTATTTTTTTTTTCTTTTGAGCCTTAATACCAGAGACAAGTCGACTAAAGTGGCAAAAGAGTGTATTTTCCCCCTCTTTTGATTCTTGGACAGGAGCTACATCTAGTACAATAATATGGGAAGTATAGCAGTATAAAAGCGAAACCACTTTGCATGATTAGAAGGCGGCATCCCAAGAAACTTAACCTAACATATAATCTGGAAATGAAAGGCTCAATTATTATTCTCTTTACAGTGAAGGACATTGCATATATATCTGTGCCTAAAATCCAATAGAAGTTATGTGTAACTGTAAGCATAGTGACTGATTCGATGCTACTTGTGAAATTTTGACACAAGGATTCTCTTCTTCAAAACCACAATATATATCAAAGAAAAACATATAAAATCTACGATTATTTATTTCATGGTTTTCAAGAACAAGACTGTAAAAACAAATCTGTTTTCACATATAAAATCGCAGGGTGAGCATTCTACGGTCTAGATTGAACTCTCCAATCCAAAAAATTCACGAGGAATTAAGCAACGTAAGAAATTACTAATTTCTTATTGATCGATAATTAATATTTTATCAAAGGGACTGTACAAGCACATAGTTATTACTCCACTATAACCCATCTAATTGCCAAGTCATGTGATAAATTTGCCACTTTACTTGACCTGTCTCTGGTATTAAGGCTCTAAAGGAAAAAAAAAAAAAAAAAACACCATAAGGGAGACATGAACAGCTCCCATCCCCATCTCTATGGGATATCCCTACTTATACAACAAAATTTATCACATGAAAATTAGAAATAAAAGTATACTTTGCACCCACTAGGCACTTCTTTCAAGATAGACTGCTACATAAATTTACCCCGACATTGCCTTGGGAAAAAATCAATATCAAATTTATGACATAAAAAGGAACATAGATGACAAACAATATATCTTTGTCAAGGATTCTCAAGAAGGGTTTTCCTTTTAATTTTCTCTCCCTTCATATATGGTGAGAAATGATAACTAAGGCTATCTCCAGTGCATCGGTGTCTCGCGAGACATTTTAACAGAATATTCTTTAGTATATTATGTGTTACGTGTGCGAAGCATCCCCTACTCTAATGCAAAACGTTTCCCGAGGCGCCTTCTCAAGCACTCCAATGCACAGGCTCTTCAGGAGGCGTTTTGTGTGGGGTTTGTGTATATAATATTTATTAAAGATTAAAAAATCGTTAAAATGAAATTCGGATAATTCGAACACAATAAGATAAAAGATAGAAGTACGTGTTTCTACGGACGCGTAAGAATTGATTGTGCTGAAATCGGAGTCTCTGGGAGTCCGGAACATCAAAACCTAACAGCTTAAAACTAAACTGTAAAATCTCTGAAACACGAATACCCATTTGCAAAATAGTCAAGACTCATAAATCTAAACTCTAATTCGGAAAGGATGTTTTTGTGATTTACAAAAGCCTGAAGGTTTTTTTTGCAATTATGCCATTTGTAAAACCTAGCCGCTGGCCTTGTTGCAATTATTTCTTCATTTCCTCTCCAAAAAAACCCGAAGTCTCTGCCGCCGCCAAGCCTCCACCGAGCCACGCCGTCGTTGTCACGCATGGTCGCCGAATCTATGCACCCAAGCCGCCGGCATGCACAGTTGAAAGGTGGGGCCCACAAAACGCGTGATCGGGCATCGCCGCCATTCCAACGCGGCCGCTTCGGCCGCGAGGCGTCGGTGGGGCCCGCTTGTCAGAGCTTCGACCGGGGTGCCTCGCGTGGTGTCTTCTCTCTCCTCGCGAGGATTGTTTAATTTTTTTTTTTGCGTGGGCTCCGCTTGGCGGTGCGTAGAGGCACCGGCGTTGGAGATAGCCTAAAACAAATTCCACTCTTTTAGATTAAGATGAAATCCACTTAATCAAAAATTGCAACATCATTCATAAGAAAATAAAAAAAGAAACCAAAAGGATAATTTATCAAATCAACTAAACCCTGGCGGCTCTGGTTTTGCTTTTTCTTTCCCCCTTTTCCTGCTTGCATCCATTTAATTGAAGTTTCTCTAATTCACAAATATGGTTAATCCACTTCAACAAGAGCAAGCTCTGAATTGACCAACTAAAGAATCTAAAAATTATGACATTCATTTTCTTAGAAAACCTGTCCATAAATTCAATATCACGGCACAAATATTTCTTGATCCAACCACAAGAGTTGCACCCTTTACAGCTGAAACTGGCAATACAGATGCTCTCATGCTCCCCTCAAACAGAACCAAAAATATTAAAAATAAAAATAAAAATAAAAGTACAAACTGCAAAGAGAGATCTTTTAGGTGCTAGCTTTGCAACAAGTTTGTCTGTGCCGTGATATGCGTCTGTATGTGTTTTTCACTTGCTAACGCATGGGATCCATATAGACTGTGATGTATATCTCGAAGAACACAAACAGACACATCCCTTAGGCATAGGCAAGTTGCGCTCCTCCGTCGCGCATCATCTTGTGTAGTTTCCCTCCTCCTGCTCACCGAAGCAATACATCTCTTGCAGCGCTCCTTCACCACTGTAACACCCTGAGCTCTGCGTGGACAGCGACTCGGGGTCCATCTGCCATGGATGGACAAGAAGGTTACCAATCGGTTGCGCACCGGCCATCTTTTGTGGAGCCTGAGCCTTCGCCTGCAGCAGCTGCAACTGCAAACTCGCAACCTGTGTCATCCATCAGATATACATAAGTGCCTCAAATTACCCCTCATATATATGGAAGCTAGGTTGCACTGACACTGTGACACATACACAGGGCACGGACATGACATGACATGGCGTTTCTCGAAAAATACCAACACACGAACACGTTTTTTAAGCCCGAAATGTGTTGACACTTCTTTGATATGTTATTGGACACATCTCAGACATGCTCTTAGAAACGTTGATGTCTCTGATATGTGTCTGGCAAGTGTCCGGTGTCTGACACGCCACTTTGTAGAAGTATTGGTGCAACCTTGCATGGAACGTATTAAAGAACAGCACGGTAAGACTGAAAACTACACCACCTACCTGCTGTTGCAGAGCGAAGATGTGGGCGACGCAGCCGTAGACGGGGTCGCGCAGCCTCGCCTGCGCCTCGTAGGTCACTGTGGCTGCGGCCTCGCTGCGGTCGGCGGGGGGCACCAGCTGCAGCAGCTTGGCCGCGTTGCTGGCGCCAAACACCTTGTGGATGGCCGCGAACTGCGCCGCCCCGTCCTCGGCGCAGAAGTAGGGCGCGAAGACGCAGTCCGCCGCGCACTTGCGCCGCAGGAACTTGCACGCGCCGCACGGAGAGCCGGGAGCACCACCGGAGGACGTCATGTCCGATCTCCCTACCTACTGCTTCTGCTACTTGCAGCAAAAATTTTCTGGATTTTATAGAGGAGGAGATGGCGAGTGCTGCAAGGTTGCGAGGGGACAAGCTGGAGGAGAAAGCGAATGCTGTAGTGATGCGTTAGGGACTTGTGTATACAGTTTGGGAGCACCAAATGTTTATTAAAATACATCTTGCCGAAAGCACAAAAAAAAAAAAAAAAAAAAAAACATTTCTTGCGTCGAAACCTCTCATATACTTTTTACTTACATACAACATACTTCTATTTATAAATAGACTTAAACATAAATTGATCAAGTCACCCTGCTCACCTGAACCCAACTCTACTTTTTCAAGCTTGATCTGAACCCCCCACAAATCAAAAGTCTAATTTGATCTGATGTAGTGTAGTCATCCTGACTTGAATCTAATTTACTCAACATGTTTATTGGGTGAGCTAAACTAATTTTTAGTCAACTCAATGTAATAAATGATTTTACCAACCCGATATAAAATCACAGCAGAACTTGGCTATGGTGTAGATTAGAGGCATCAAGCATGAATTTTGCATGTAACAACTTTTTGATACATGTATAGATACATTAAAAAAAAAACATAGGAGGTCTTTGTAAAACGGAGAAGGTAGCGTGTGATGAGTTGGACTAAAGTGGTTTGGGTGATGGATGGACAATGGGACGGAGGGAAAGAGAGTAGAAGAAATTGGAAACGTAACGCCTTTTGTCCGCCGAATGCCGCAAACTTTTGAAGAATTTGGGGCTGCTCGTACGTGTACTCTGCCTTTTCTTTTTTCTAGTTATGTTTCTTGTTTGTTGGTTGGTTGTTTGTTAATTGCTTTATGTTTCCTTTGGTACACAGATGTCTGTTTGTTGGTGTCATTTTTTGAGGTTTTATTGATACACGTGACATTCTATGATAAATTAGACTAATTCAATTATGAATCATTCAGACATATTTGTACCTCAAAAAATTGAGGATTGATCAAAATCAATCCGAATCAGTCACAACTCTCCTCAAAATTAAAATCTGTCGGACTAACTTTGTTTGTTTGTTTCTATCAGAATTACAGAATTCCTATGCGAGGACACAATAAGTAAGTACACCAAAAGTCCTTAATTTTGTTTAAAAAAAATGCATTGAGTTGTTGCCAAGCTCACTTCAAGTGCGCCAGCTTTGCAAAAATATTTTTCTCTGCTGGCTCCCAATCAAGGGGTCCATGAAGCTGAATAAGATTATTTTTTTTAATGCAACTGAATAAAATTATTTTGCACGTAACTATTTTATGGCTTCATGCAATAATGCAAGCGCAGCCGTACGTGCAAACGTTACTTTTTTATCAGTGGAAAAATATGATAATACACGCCTTAATTGCTCATTTTGTTTGTTTCCTTTTTTTTTTGTGTGTGTGCAGAAGAGTTCGTGCCTGGTTATGTACTTATGTATCTATGAGTACGTGTGTGTGTCTCCCGCGACAAAAACACGTTAAAGAAGTGGGATAGGTTCAGAAAAAAGAAAAAAAAAAAAGATAAGCAAGTGAATAACTTCAGAAGATGCCGACACCTGATGCGAAACTGAACTCCGGTATTACTTCTCCAGATTTCGATATGGAACAGGAGTTCAAGATGAATGAACATGCTGTGATACGGCCATGCTATCATAATAGTAGTTGATAAATCTGTGGTTCATGTAAGATTGTAAAAGTATATATTTCTTTGCCAACTAACTATGACGGTATAACCCAACTGACATCATACTTAAGTATCTTGGTGAAAAGATAAAGATTCAAATTCCAACACATACTGATTATCGATGTAAATCCTTTCTGTATGTGTATGAGCTAACCAGAAGTCTTAAGTTATCTGTACTAACTAATTATTAGAATTTCTATAAAATGGAATTTATTTTCCAAATAACCCAAAAAAAAAAATTTTGAAAAGTAACCCCTAACTTTTAAATTTTGCAAAAATAGCCCTCTGTCGCGAACCGGGCTGCGTGACTGATCTTCAATCGCTAGCCCAGCTAGCGACTGATGACGTGGCACGGCCCAACGCTCCGCTGGCCCAGTTCGCGTGCCACGTATACTTTCAGTCGCTAGCTCGGCTAACGACTGAAAAGATATAAAACTATGCCATACCAATAAGTTACAAAAACTGGTTGTAATTTAGTTGGTTAAGACACTCTCTCTCTCCGGAGAGACCACGGTTTGAATCCCACCTCCGCAAATATTTTTTCAATTTTTAGTCGCTAACGACTGAACATCAGTCGCGCGGCCCGCGACATAAAGGGCCATTTTTGTAAAATTTAAAAGTTAAAGGTTAGTTTTCAAATTTATTTTTTTTTATGGGTTATTTGGAAAAAAAAATTCTATAAAATGGAAACGGGAGTTGGAGCCGGATCAAATTGGGCAGACCAAAGAGAGGAATTGGATGTCTACTCTGATGGGACTTGATATCCAACAGTATTCCGTATTACCGTGGGCGTATGGGGAGTTCACTAGAAATGTCTCATGGGAGTTTGGGTTATGGGCTGCTCGCCCACGAGGCCCAATTAAGGAACTGATGTTACACCGTTACTCTGCTTCCTCTTTCTTTGTGCGGCTTCCAGTACTGGCCGCCAATGTCTTGTAGCCGCCTACCGCCCCCAACAATATCTGATTCCAGCCCAAACCTAGCCAGCCATGATGGCTTGGCATTATTTATGGAGTTTTGTTAATTAGTAGATTTTTTTCAACTTTGTGAACATTTTATTTTTTTACGATTAGATTAGATCTCTACACCCATGAATTTGACCCCTCTTATGCTTAGTTCAATATATGGATTCTTCATAAATATTTCTTAGAGAAATATTTTATTCTATGTTTGTGAACTATCACTTAAAACGCGTATTACTCTAATCCAAAGACTCTTTGAGGAGATGTCTTGCCAAAGTCTACGTGCAAAGCGTCTTCTCAAACACCAAGTACTCCAATGCATGAACTCTTGAATAGCTCTTTGTGTGGGATTTGCGTATAAAAGACTGATATGTTAATTTGTTGCAATATATGATAATCAACGGTTAAAAAAATTAATTCAGAAATTAATTCCGGATAATTCAAATACAAAAAAAATTAGATACTTGCACTTAAACATAAAATATTATAAATTTTCTTATTTTCTTACATAGAAAAATAACACTAAACATACAAACTGGATACATTCAACCATTTAACGATAACATAAACATACTAATTAAATTTTACAAGTAGTTGGTATGATAGCATCTAAAACATTGTCAAATATACTCAATCATATCACTTTTGGATGGGTACCACTCTCTAATACCAACACGGAGTGCGAATTTTTGTAAGGGTTGTGATGACGAGAATTGTGTAGGATTGATCAGCATATCGACTGGGTGAAAACTTTGACTGTAAGGAGCGTAAGGGTAATGTGAGTACGAAGAGTGCTGTGCATAAGGAGGGGGACTGTGCGTATGGTAGATAACACATAGGATATGGAGGAGAGGAGGAAAATTGGGTAAAGTTTGATTACTGGACTTTTCTGTGTTTTCTCCATCTTAAGACTTAGTGTATGAATGGTATAATGTTTATGAGTGAAAATGTGATCAACATGGGTTATATTTATAGGGAGAGGAGAGTAGAGATTTTCTGAATTTTTTTTACATTTTTTTGGAATTTATTATTATTTTTTCCCTTAAAACTATTAAAATATATTTAACAATTATTTGTAATGATCTGGAATAATTTTTTTAGATACTGACATACGAGTTCCACCCTTATTTACTCCCAACGGCTATTTTTTAATCACAAATCAGCAACAACTATTGGCGTGCGAGCCCAGAAATAAATTAGACCCACTATCAACCAAAGTGATTTAATTTTTGGTCAAACGAAAAATTTCAATTAAAATTTAATTAGAAACAAAAGAAAACCATTTTAGAAATTAACAAGTAGGTCAAAAAGTCTTTGGACCCACCTGTCAGTAACGTTGGCTAATTAGCACGCGATGTGTCTGGCAACCACACCCACAGATTTTCACGCGTTTTATGAGGCCTGCGCACTGTCATTTTGCTTTGCGCACCACATACATTATCTCCATCAAACTCACTAACGAATGGGCCCAAGTGAGTCTAACGTGGCAGAACTTCAAACAGCAAGAGTCTAATCATGAGTCGCCGTACGGTTCACGTGCCCGAGTGAGTCTAACGTGGCAACGAGGTGTCACCTAGGCATCTACGGTGGACTTAGTCTTGCTGTCCACCTATACCAACCCCTAGCTTCTTATGCGATGGTGGGTTCGCAATGGTGAGACTACAATGGTGCCACTAAATTCCAAATGGTGTTGCTAGTTATTTTCTTATTGAATAAATTATTTAATTTTTTTAATTGAATAAATTATTTAATTTTTTTAAGATGATCTATAACAATTGATGTAGGAGACAGACCTCGATGATAGAAGGTAGAGAGGTGATATAAAAGAACAATGACAGGTGATGGAGGTCAGCGGAGCCGCATCAATATGAGGGGGCGGTGACCACTCATCTCGTTTTTCCGTCGAGCCACCCACATCGCGTTGCCGGGCTGCTGCTTCTAATCTCTCGTTCCCCGATAAATGGTGGTTGCAGTGTGTCTAGAAGGATTCGTGTTTTTCCTCAGGTTGGTAGCCGGGTCAACGTGGTAACTTTGAAGTGGTCTTGTCTCTTTTTTTTAACACAAGTGGCCTTGGTTATGAACTGTGACTGGTCTAGATGCATCTAGCGCCTTGACTTGAGCTAACTGTGCCGGATGATACGTTCGTTGCCATGGGAACATGGTGAAACGGCAATGACATTGGACCATTTCAAAAGTCCGAGACTCATAGTTTAATAGCTTATAGGAAAAAAAACGATGAACTAATTTCATTCCTGTTTTTAGTGGTATATTGTGTGTGCGGTGGTGGAAGGTGGTTTTCAGCACAGACGAATGGTGATATGGAGATAGACGATATGTGTATAAAGAGTATGAGATTGAGATGAAAGAATATTTTATATGAGTAAAAAAAAATATCGTATTGATATAAAAATTATATATACCAATTCTGATATCAAGTTAATAAGAAATAGAGAAAGTTATTGAGGTAGTCTGCATAGTGATATGGTCGGAAAAAAGCTAACAGAGAGCCAGCTACGGTCATCTCGGTAGATCTTCACACTTCGGTCATGCAGTATGACACATCACATCTTCAAATACATAGAAATAATTCTTTTTGTCGTCAATCCATCTCTATCATCTTTGACTGTGACCAGATTTCTTGTTACGTCATACATAATGTAGATGCATCAACTGGTGAGCCCAGATCAAATCGTAAAAAATAACCGCGAGCAATTCTCTCAAAGTCCAAATTCCAAATGCAAAGCGAAGCTATTCATGGTAATCAAGGTGAAGAAAGAAACGTCACAGATTGTCTACTAACTATAGCAGCTTGGAATTCAAATGGAGTATTCAATTACTCTTTAAAAAAAGTACTAGTCATCTGTAGCACGTCTACAAGTGTAGGAAGATCTCGATAGTCCTCTAAAATTGATTAATCAGAGCTATCTATTACCCTTTTAAGATGATTCGTAAAGATTTCTCATATGTATCGTATATAGAAAATTTTTTAGAATTTTTTATGTAATCCAGGGTTAACAACAAATTAAGAGTTTGTATCGCAATTAATTTAGTTTGTTCCTAGGCAGGGCCGCGTCAATGATGCGTCAGTGTATGACAGCAACACCAGAAGTAGTAGCAGCTGCAGCCAGCCGAACGTGTAATAAACAACAACAAATGTTACAGCAGGAATCGCATGGATCTTTAATTGAGAAAAGTAAGTAAATGCTTAGTAAAACATCATATCAGGTGAGATTTTACTAACAAACACTCTTGCTCCGTTGACGCAGCCTAAAAGAATTATTTAGCAAACACTTTCGCAGGTATGCCTATCTACAGTAATCAAGTAATTAACTTGGAATAGCCCATGCTGAGAAAACAAAGGAGGGTAATAAACCAATGTTTTTTCTTGGTTCTAACGCTAAAGTTAATCCACTCTTCCATTAGTAGATAATAATATCTAACTAGATCAACTAGGAACCCATATCTAAAATGAAAATCACTGGCATGTATCGCAAATATAATGAACAACAATATAATACCATGATTATAGTATATATCATGTTCTAGTCTTAAGCAAGCACCTACATCAATGCTAAAAGATAAGTGAATTGTGCTTTAGATCACTCATAATTTTTTTTGGACTGCTAATGTTGAATTGAGGTCAGAGAGAGTGAATCTCATCTATCTTATAAAACAAAAGATATACGTCTTTTTCTCAATTTAAATTGTTAATAAAAAGTTAACAATCTAAATCAAGACAAGTAAGAATTTAGAATTTTTTATAAGATAATTAATTTTCTCAATTTCTCTTATATATAAGAATATATAAATCTAGACCATTCAAATTCTGATAAAAAATTATAAAAAACACATATCTTTCATTAAATAAAATAGATGATTCCAATCTAAAGCTGAACCTAATCACTAAAAAAGTATTTGCAGATGAGCACTCACCAATACAATCTTATAATGACAATATTAATATATGGTGCTCAAATCATGAATGTCTTTGATTAGAATAGTCTTAACTAAAAGGTTTATTTTTCTTCATCGTTGGATCAATATAAAACATACTGATAAAAAGATGAAAGAAAAATTTCTCAAGACGGATCAAATAAAAATATTTCCCTACGTATCACCCACCCTTTAAAGAGTTTTGTTGTGCAAAGAAAACAGACCAGCTCATTTTGAGTGCGAAAGCTTGCACTATTATATTCCTTAAAATGATACTTCACCTTGAAGCACCTCAAATTGCAGTGCAAGACACATATAAACACACATAGCACAGGAAAAGATTGACAGTGAGGCAGCTGCTAGGCACCAAAGGCCGGCCGGCCGAATGCCCTCCAAACCAACCTAGCTTGTCAAAACCGTGTACCATTTTTTACACAGAAAAATAGCTGACAATAGCAATGCTCCTCCCCTTGTCCCCTTCCCTTCACTCCTCTCAAACCAATCAACCATGAAAAAAAAAACTTTTATGACGACAACTATTGAACTATAGTCTATTTGTAATTTTGATCACAATTAAACAATTTTTAATTGAGTTTAAGATACATGAATTCCAATCAATAGATATTTAATCATGATTTATATGTGATCTTAATCATATATGATAATTTTCAATTGAATCTTACATATAAGAGAAAATTCTCATATAACTCCTCTTTAGAATTGTTTAGTGTTTATATAGGATATCAGTTAATAATATATTATTTGATTATTATTTTGATCATAGATCTAATAATTCTGAATTAGATCTGATATATGACTGAGAAAGTCCTCAACAGAGTTGCTCTCTCGACCCCTACTTGTAACTTATATAACCCCTTACACACACTTCTTCCTCTCTCGTCCAACATGCGTTTACCTTATCAATCCCCAAACCCTTGAGATCATCACAAGCTCATATCACATGGAGAGTGGCAGCAACAAGGAATCCAAGGCGTCCAGCGACGAGGCGGTGAGCTCGCCCGGGCCGACGGCGTTCGACGACGACGCGGCCTTGTCGCCGCCCGCGCCGGCCAGCGCGCGGCCGTACTACGAGTGCGTCTTCTGCAAGCGCGGGTTCACCACGGCGCAGGCGCTCGGCGGGCACATGAACATCCACCGCCGCGACCGCGCCAAGCCCGGCCGCGCCGACGCGCCCGCCGCGTCGGTCTCCCGGCACGCTGAGTGCTACAGCGCGTACCGCCAGCAGCTGCACCCTCCGGCGGCGGCGGCTCCCAAGGGCAGCTTCACCATGTACTACCACGGCGCGGAGTCGACGACGGCCGGTGGGATGGATGCGGAGGTCAGCCCTGGTAGCCCTAGCCCGAGGGAGCTAAGCCTTTTCGGCGCCGCTCGTGATGAGTTGCGCCTGGGTCTCAGCTGCTACGGCCACGTCGACGCGGCGGTGCGTGCGCCGGAAGGGCCGGAGCGGCAGGCCGGCGAGCCGGAGAGGGAGCTGGACTTGGAGCTCAGGCTCGGACGTCGTCACAGGCATTGATCGATCGGTCGATCTCAATATCTCATGGTGGTGCAGCTCGTATGCGCGCACGTTTCATATACATATATATATATGCTGCACTCATGTGTATGGTTTATAGGATATATACATGGTGCTTTATGATTTTTCCCCCTTTTTTCCATGTTTAATGTCCCCTTATATGCGTGGTAAATGTTTTGTGGTACAGATCGTGTGGTTCTTTGATGCTATTTTATCATTTTGGGATAGATATTTACTACGTTTTGCTACATTGTTCATTCTTTTTATTTCGTTCTAGTTGCATTGTGTAGTTTGTTCCAAATGTATACTTGCTTTTATTAATCCAAATATTGAGAAATTGATGCTGGATGTATTAGTTATTGAACTCTTAAATCAATTGAATTTTCTCACAAAAGCTTGATAAGGAGGAGTCCATGATGGATAACTTTGCCGGAGTCCGGAGTTGTTGCATTTTTATGTGCACGCTGAAAATTGTGCTCAACATTGTTTAGATAACTTGATTCTAAATTCACATTGATTCCTATATGCAGGACCATTTTGTGTATTAAAGGTTTCTAGAGTTTTTGTTCATTTAGTACCATAGATTGCATTGTTGCATAGATCTTTACAAAAAGGAATATTATATGGAACATGATTGCTCAATTTACCTTGTTTTGTTTGTACCAATTTGTTCAATATTCATGTAACACTGCTGCATGAATGTAAACGAAATTATTTGGACAAATACTAGGATAATATGTTGTTGGAAGAGCTAAATGGTGGAGGAATCATATTTATGAATTAATGCTTCTTTCTTGCTGATGGGATGGAATTTTTGTTCTAGTTGCTAATCAAGTGCTTCCGATCAGATGGTGGCTTTTAACCTTTTTGGTTTTATCCTTTTAAATTTTGCTCATTAGATTAGCTTCATTTTCTTAAAAAAAAAAAAGAAAAACAATCCGACTTTTCAACTTCATCTTTAAATTTGTGCTCTAGAGCTTCTCGATTTCATGCTCTTTTCCCCCTCAACCAACGTTGGAACAACCAAAAGATGCATCCGTTCTGTGGATACTTGTCTCAATACCATATGGACGTAAATATTTTTGTTTTGTCTTTTCCCTATTTTTATTGAGTATTGCTGAACCAGTATGCTAATAACATGATCTTCCCTCCAAATGTAAATAAGCATGATGAATTAGTACGCTGACTAAAATATTTTTCATTTTGTAATCGAGAAAATACCTAAGTACATGTTGAACAACAAAGCAATCTATTGAACTTTAGATTGATGTAATCTGATGCATGCAGAACTAATATAAATTATCGATTGGAATAGATAATGAAAGCATATTTAGTAAAAACTCTCTCTTCATGTAGACTCATATCCATCGTGGGAAAATTGAGATCCAAATAGGGACGAGGAAGAGGCGTCAACAAAAGGTTTCTAGCTATAGGTGCAAAATAGTAAAAAAAAAATTGTTGGCACCAATGAAAAATTCGATCATTGAAATTTGATTATTTTTTTTTATTTATCACTAAAACGTTTACTGATATTTTATATTTTTGCCACATTGTTTGGTCAACCGCTAGTCAATTGAGTAAATAATATTTTTACTCATGTAGAAATATATTTACAGACAAAATATTTTTTTGATATAAAAGTATTGCTTATATGAAATATGAGATTTTTATAGTCCTTCATTGAAATATATTTGCTCCATTTACAGGTAAAAATATCACTTAACAGGGGATAAAAAAGTTATTTATTTTATTGACTAGAGGTTGATTAAACGATGATGATAAATATAAAATACCAGTTCACGTGATAAATAAAAAAGAGCCAATTTTTTAATAACAGATAAAATACACATTTTTCAAGTGGTACGGATGTAATTTTCTGTAGTAAAAATTGTCCCATCATACTAGCATATAAAATTTTATGTTCTACAATTGACATAAGAGAGTGGAAAAAAGAAAAGAAAAGATGTGCAGTTCTTTTTTTATTTTATTTTATGCAACTTTTACCTTTACATTTCTCTTTGATCAAGATATGACCCAAAATTTTTATCTGATGGGAAATCATATTAATGACTATCTCATGAGGTTTTAAGAATATTTGCTGTTAACTTCTCGTATATACTATATGAGTAATATAGGAAAATCCAAACAACTCTATTTCGTTCAATTTCACTCCTTATCGATATGTAACATTTAATATCAATAGATTCACTTTCAACATATACTATATATATGTACACCATAGAGTTATGCATGTAGCATTTGAGGGGGGAGGGGGGCATGACTGCTCCTTTCTTTCCGTCGATGATGTTGCCATGGACTCATGGTTGTTAAAGTTAACGGGTAGGACACATTTGAATCATTTCAATAAAAGAGAGGCCGAGTTGGTGAAATTAGAAACTACAAACCAATACGAAATTTGCATAAAAGAGAATATAATAATTTTCATTTTTATTAAAAAACGAAAAATAGTGATAAAAATGTACTCTTAAAAACTCTTCATTTATTTTCTTATTTGGGCTTGGCGTGTAGTCCCAATCCCAAACTGTAGTCAGCTAGCTTAGCTTAGCAACCAAGCAGAAGACACTGGAGAGTGAAGAGAGAGAGAGAGAGAGAGCCCAGTCAACTAAAAAGACTACTCGCAACAACCCTAACCGAGCCGACCGAACACAACACAAGCAAGCCACCCCAAAATTGTCCTCCCAAATTCCCCACCCCTCCGGCGCGTACCCGCCCCGCTCCGCCACCTTCTCCCCGGCGGCCATGCGCATCCGCCGCTACGCCGCCCGCCTCCTGTCCTCCTCCTCCTCCGCTCCCCCGCCGGCGCCGCCCCCCGCCGCCGCCGCCTCCTGGTTCCACGCCGCCGCCGACGATTGCGCCATCTGCGAGCTTAATCGCTCCACTCCACAGGTACGGTCGCCCTCTCCTCTCTCCCACTACATTATTTCGCCGCTTTTCTGTAAAACTGTGATTTTTCTTCGAGTGGAGGTCTGTAGTGGTTTAGTACTCCGCGGAATTTGCAGGTGGCTCCTGACTCGATCAAGCAGAAAGGGCACATTGCGAGTCGCGCACCGGAAGCCGAGCTCAGGAGCGATGAGCGCGCCGGCCTCGCTCAGCAGCCTCCTATTCCGGAAGGTGCATGCACCTCTGATAATTCTAGGGCTCACTTCAATTTGGGGAAATTGCTTGGTGTTGTACCTTCAGTTCTTTTCCATTTTATATTCTACTCGCAATTTCAGCTCAAGAATGTAAGATAGAAGTTGAACCTCCTGGAAATGAAGCTGCCGCCAAACCAGAAGTTACAGAGGAGGCTTCTCTTGTTAATGAAGCTGCCACGGAACCGGAATTCACAGTGGTAGCTTCTCTTGTTAATAAAGCTGCCGTGGAACCGGATGTTACAGCGGGAGCTTCTCTTGTTAATGAAGCTGCTGTGAGAATGGAAGTTACAAGGGAAACATCTCTTGTTAATGAAGCTGCTGTGGAACCTGGAGTTACAGGGGGGGCTTCTCTTGTTAATGAAGCTGCTGTGGAACTGGAAGTTACAGGGGGAGCTTCTGCTGGTGGGCGTGATGCTGCTGTTTTAGATGAGCCAGGTACTGCTGATTGTGATTCAGAGGTTGACAATGTGTGGGCTGGAAATGCAGGAGAGGTTAGTGCCAGCATGGCACAGCCTTTTCAAGATGATGCAAGATATGCCGATATTTCTGTGGATTCTGTGAGCAATAGTACTGCTGGAGCCAAGGGTTCGAGTATTGATGAAGGAGCACCACGCGATACATGTATTGACACACTCAGTATCTCATGTGTATCAGACATAGTGGCTAGAAGTGTTGGTAAATCAGGGAGGACAGATATCATTTGTTATGCTAGGCGCAAAGGCCAAAGGAAGCTGGATATGGAGTTAAAGACAGAAGACTGCGAAATGGGCGGTGGCAATATCCATGATCAGTGTGAGGAAAAGGAGCCGTTGGACAGAACTGGTCCTTCTAATACCTTTGATGGCTGCTTTGTCCATGGTCCTTGTGAGAGCATGGCCTCAACAGCTGGATCTGCAGAAGTCAAAATTGAAGCAATGGAGACAGAACTGGTGGACAATTCAGCTGCAAGCAAGGATGAGAAGATGATAGAGCAATTTGAATGTGACATTGATTATTGCCGCATGACATTCAAGACTAGAGCTGATCTTTCTGTCCACAAGAAGAACATGTGCACTGTCAAGTCATGTAGCAAGCATTTCAGATCTCACAGGTATTTGAGGCACCACCAGTGCGTTCACAGTGATGAGAGGCCTTTCAAGTGCCCATGGGAGGGTTGTACCTTGGCTTTCAAGTGGTCATGGGCCCGGGCTGAGCATTTCCAGGTCCATACTGGGGAAAAGCCCTACAAATGCATGACACCTGGGTGTGGCAAGAGATATAAGTATGTCTCAGACTTCAGCCGGCACAGGAGGAGGTGCAAACATCAGAGGTAAAAGTTTCCTTGATACTACAGAGTTAGGATAGGAGTAAATCTTGTGCTTCCTATGTAGAGGCTTCTATTTGTTTTCTGGAAGATCTTTCGCCTAACTTTTCTGACCACTTATAGTGTGAGTGTTTGTTTGTTTATTAAAAAAATGTTACAAACTCTAGTTTAGAAACTTCGACGAAAAATTTCCCAAGTATCAGTGTACATTTGCACAAGCTAGTTGATAATTTTCATGCTGTCTGTTTGTTCCAGCCAGTGTATGAGTATATCATATCTGAGATTTAGTAATGTAAACTTGAAGATCTTTTTGATTAGATGGTGCTGTTCAATTTGGTTGCAGCATATCATTTTCATGGTTAGTCGTATACCTGATTCAATACATTTGCATTAAATACGACATAAAACTTGGTTATTTCAATGACCCATGCTCTTATATTACAAAATGTATTTTGCTTCATAGAGCTGTAAACCCATTAGATATGCATTGTATTTGTTTAATTTTGTTTGCAATTTGGTAGACACCCTGCCTCCCAAAAACCCCAGTTTGCTTGTAATTTCATGTGTTTATGTGAAAGAAGTTAGATAGGCTATTTGAGCTTGTGTTCCTAGATGTCCAACAAGCTTTGAAGTTCTGCATTCATAAATCATGTGATATGTTTATATTCAAGGTAAATTTTGAAAATTAAATACCACAGCTTCTATTTCCATTATTGGAATTGGGAAATGCTTATATGCTTTCCCAAAAGACAATACGCAAATACTAAAGCAATTTATGGGATGAGGGATTGAATTACGCATAATTATTGGTAACCGCAGTTGTGTTAGAATCAGTGCAGTTCTCTTGGGAATGCACCGAAGCACTTCTCTTTGTTTATCTGCTTGTTGAATACTCCTATTACATAATGCAATTTGATCTACATTTGAGGTATAATGCAGTAATGCTATGAATTAAATTTGATATGTATGCTGATTGGGACCTGTATGCTGTTTGGTCCTTTGGATACTAGAGTTTGTATCAAGCCATCTGATGTGTTCCTGGTTAGGAAAACATGGGCGACTTTCGCTCTTGAACATAACTCTATTCTCTTGTCTTGTTAGTAATATAGTACAAACAAGCAGGTTTGATAAATTTTCACCTTTGAAAATATTTCATTGACCAATCTATCTTATACAGCCTCATTGGTTGGTGCCTACAAGTTACCTAACTTAGTTTTGGTGTGCCACAGGGTGTGTGTGGCACACCGTACTTTTGCTATGGCGTATTTGCCATTTAGAATTATGAGTATGGCTAACTTAATGAAATGAGTTGAACTTGCCGACCAACTTAGCTCTTCACCTACAATTCTTCAACAGAACCAAGTTTTCTTTCTCTTAAGTAGTTTTATCAGGTTGAAATCACTGTGTGATCCTTATGACTCAATACGGTAAGTCATGTGATACAGTATGTGTTCCAAATATTGGAGTGGTCCATGCACAGAAAAAATGATCACCTCCATAATGTGCATAGGATCAAGTGTGTGGGACTGAGTTGGTACATGATCTACAATTTTGCCATGATCTTTGACATAAAAGCCCGATATGAAGTTATGGTATGGCCTTAATTTTCTTCTGTTGTGTTGACAGTATTTTAGAGTATATGATTGATGATGATTGTCAGTCAAGGCATTTTTGAGACAAAATTTGATCTTTAATGAGAAGTGGAAGATGACTGTATTTCAGAAAATATGATTGATGATGATTGTCGATGCATTTTTCCTTGAGACTAATTTTGATGTTCAGTGAGAAATGAAAGATTTTCACAAATCATAGACTGTGCTGTTGTTTTGGTTATCCTGTCCTGCATAAGCACACGAGAATAATTGGGCTGAAAAGATCAACAATTGGATAGCGCTGGGATCTACATGGGGAATGATAATCGATGGTTGAAGCGTTTTGATTCTGTTTTGTGCTTCAAGATCCTTCGGTTTGTATTAATTGTGAAGTTTGTATAACTTAGGGCATATTTTAAGTTTTAGTTTAAATTTATGGGTTTATAAACAAAAGTTATAGCAGATATTTAGCTTATTTCAATGCTTATTTCACAAGTATAAGTTATCTTTGAACTAGAAGCCTGAAATAAATTGAAGTCGAAACTTATTAGATTTATAAATTGAAGTTCTAATAAGCCAATGAAACATTCCTTAAATCTCATGGATATTTCTTTTCGCATTGTTTATTTCTGTACGTCTAAATCTTAACATCGCCACTATTTGAGGTAGTTGTTACTTTTGGTCACTAATAATTTTCGTGGCTTTACATGTCACCTCTTACAAACGTGTATGTAGAAAGGCAAAAGGAGTAGCGATTCTGATAAAAAGCAGACACAGAAAATGATCTGTCGTTCGGACACAGTCAGAAACTTAATTCATTCGACCAAAAATTTTAGCTGACACTGGATTTTACAAACGGCTACCCTCCAGTATGCCATTTTGGGGGTGTTAAACCGTACAACCCTGAGTTGTCGGTGGATGTTAAATTCATCCGGTGAATTATATATAGACAATTCATTCGAGTTGTTTTAGATCCAACGGTTTGTTGTTGTTCAGATCTTTTTTAAAAAAAATTGCTTGGTCCAATGGACTTGGACCCATGATTCAGGTTTCTGTTTCTGGGATTATTCCCGGACTTGGTCAGGTTTCCTGCTGATTCCGGCTGAGTCTTGCTTTTTTTTATTTATTTATATTTACATCAAGTTTTTGTATTTCTTTAACTTTTATAATTACTAATTTATATAAATATTTAATATAATACTCCATATATATTTCTAATCAATATTAAACTCTTCCGGTCCAGGCCGGACTGTCAGGAACTGAAACGTAGCTGGACCTCAATACTCGAATTGAAAACGAACGTGCATGACCATGTGACTCTGTGGGTGAGATCCCGTGGCCATAACACCCGCCGAAGTCTGACTCGACCGGATTGAGCCAGAAATAAAGTGACTAAAGCGTGGCAGGTAAGGCCTGCCGTTTCTCAAACTTGATCCCGACCATCCATTCTTCTAATTGAACGGCAGGCACAAGTTGCAACCCCTCTCCTTGTTTCCCGTCTGCCGACATCCTAAACGCGTCGCCGTGTCCCGCTGGTTTGCCCTTTCGACGTTTCGTTTGGTTCACCTATCAGGCAGACGATACCGTGGGCCTTCTTGCACGGCCTAGCCGCGTCGTCGCGTTGCAGTACCAGCTTTTTGCATGAAACACCCACATGAAAAAGATATGCGACGGTACTAACCGGAAAATTTTCCATTTACTACAGCATGTGTAAAAACATATGCCCTTTTTACGCGGCCTGTGAATTGACCAATGGTTGGACTTTACGATGTTCTTTATCCTATGTAGAGCTCCTTTGGCCATGCATGTATCGTGTAACGCTACAAGCCCTTTATGCTCTGGCTGCCGAATATTAACCTAGATTAATTTAACGTAACCTAGTATTTACTTTTTTAACCGTATTTTTTCCCGTCAACAGTCGACACGTCCCATACACACGTAACATGCAAGCTTTGTCGATCTACCATGAGCTTGATTGATCTCATCTCCAGAGAACATTGTCAATAAATCTGCCACGTCACCGAGATGGTTCTTTAAAGACATAAAAAAAATTGCAATTTTTATATTTTTATAAAATACGAAATTAAAAATTTCTCAAATAAACTCAGTATTAATCCCGTTGATTCGACCTAAACAAGCAGCGGTACAAATATCATCAAACTTTTTGGACATCCTCCTACACACATCACTTGGCTCTCGCCATGCAAAAATCACGGCTACAAGTACCCAGAAGGCTGGCCAGGACTCCTGTTGTATGGAAAATACCTTCACATTTATAGCCACGTTGCACCTGCTTGGACGTGTATCCTGCGCTGACTCTGCCACGTTATAGCCACTGTGTACATAGGACCCACCATGTCAGTCTACTAACTTTCAAAAGCGGTTCAATACCTGAACCGTTTAGTTCGCTAACATCCAGAACCCGTATAGGTCGCGAGATTTCAAGAACAACAAAACAAATAAAAATCTGGTCCACTAATAAATCATAAAAACTAAAGAACACACGAAAGATAGAATTATACAAGGCCTCGATGCAAAACACACAACAAATCACTGCGCTAATTACTAGAAAAACATTTCATCGTCGAGCAGCAAAACATGACAAAAGAGGAGGTAAAATAAAGGTCATGTAGCTAATACTACAACAACACAACTACGTACGAAACCAAAACGAACCAAACCGCGCCTGTAGTCATCGCCACCTTATTAGCGGCAAAGTACAGGCACAGAGAAGAGCACTACAGCAAGGACTTGAGCGACCGGGCTTTCACGGGCTTCCTCCCCCTCTTCTGGTAGCTCGTCTTCTCCACCGCCATCTTGCTATTACCGTCACCAACTCGCAGCTCTCCGTTTCCGACGCAGCCGATGGTGTCGTCGTAGTCATCATCACTTTCCTCATCGCCACCGGCAATCCCAGCTATGTCGCATAGCTCGTCCTCGACGTTATCATCTCGAGCCTCCGCAGTGTCACCTTCCGGTGCCCTCTCTTCTTTCGCATTGGTGAAGGATTCGTGCAGGTTACTTCCACCACGCCTCTTGTTGCGGAAAGGGCCGAAACCGGCATAGTAGTAGAAGTCCTCGCCAACATCGTCATCTGCCTTCTTCTTGCGTGCTTTGGAGATGGTCGACGCAGTCCCTGAAGCTGCTTTGGAGCTAGTTGATGCGGACGTGGAAGCTGCCTTGGAGCTGGTCGACGCTGTCGTTGTCGAAGCAGCCTTGGAGCTGGTCGAGGTAGTCGTCGAAGCTACTGCTGCTGCTGCTGCCAACGAAGGGTTCTCGTAATTGGGGTTGTAGTATGATCGGCTCTGCACGAGGTGGTAGTCACAGAGGGAGTTGGGCCGGCTTGTCGGCCGCCTGCAGTGCCACCTCTTGCCATCATTCTTTTTGCAGGTCCACCCCGTAGCAGCATTTCTGCCGCCGCTGCCGATACCATCCTGATCACCCTCCTCTTTCTTAACCCTCGCCTTCTTCTCCCCATCTTGCTTCTTCTTTGCCACCTTCCTGACAACCTCATGCTGCTTACCACTCTCCTCGGCCGCCGCCGCCTCCTCCTCCTCCTCCAGTTTCACGGCCACGCTACTGAAAAGCCAGCCAGGCTTGCCGGTGACCCTAACAAAGAACCTGTCCACGACGTCCTCCTCCTGTTGCGCCGAACATGCATGAATCCAACAGCAAACCAAGCTAACAACACATGTCTACGTACAATATACCAGCAACCACACTAATTTTGAAATAGAATGACACAGTAAGCTAAGTACTGGTCATCACATTCCAATAATACACAGATCTAGGGTTCGAGCCGGGCTCCATTTGGGAAAAAATCCACAGCCCTAGACGGCCCACGAGGCCCAAATTGCAAGCCAAACGAACCGGCAGAACCCGCCGGAAGACCGACCAGGCCAACCGATCGGGTTAATTCTGCCCATTCCCACCTCTCCCAACCGGAGACTTCTAGGGCTCTCCAACGAACCCTAGCAGCAGGCGAGTACGAGATAACCCAAACCCCAAAAAACCCAACCAAAAACCAGAGAAGCAAGAACCATGCGAAGCTTACACGCAACCAATAGGCGAAAAAAGAGAGGGAAGGCGGGATAGTAGCAGAGAGAGATGGGGAGGGGAGGCTGACCTGGGGATTGGAGAGGTCGAGCTCGGCGATCAGGTCCCACGGCGAGCGGTTGAGCTCGCAGACCTCCCCGGAAGCGGCGGCCGCGGAGCAGCCGCCGGCGGTGTAGGAGGCGGCCGGGGGCGGCGGCGGCGGGAGCTCGGTCGGGGGCGCTGCGTCGGGCGCCGCGGAGCAGTAGGTGGAGCCGAGGAGCCTGGAAGCACACCTGCGGATCCGCATGGGCGGGATTAGGCCGGTGGCGGAGGCCGGAGGCGGTGGGAGGGGAGGGATCTGAGGCGTTAGGGTTTGGGATTGGGGGCCGCGGAGACTGGAGGGAGAGGGAGGGAGGGGGAGAGATGGGGGCGTGGGTTTTTGCTTTTCTTCTCTCGGTTTTTTTTTTTTCCCTTCTCTCTCGTTTTGTCTGTGTGGTGGTGTGGTGTGAGATTTTCTCTCGCACTCGTCTCTGCTGCCTCTTTGGGCTTCGGCTCCGTTAAATAGGCGCTTGCGGGTTCGTTAGGTTTTTGCGGGGATTTTATATGGGAGACGGTCGGGCCGTGGGAAACTACGTGATTGCCACTAAGCTTTGTGAAGCAAAACGGGTTTGATTAGACTGGCTAGGGGCATAAATGTCACACTCCCTTCGTAAATAAAACAATATCATTTTAGAGTGCAAAATATGTATAAAAGTAAAAAGAATTTCATTCTACATTTTCAAAGTGATATATCATTTTATCTTTTAAAAATACCCTCATAACTGTTAGTCTAATTAATCATTAATGTCTTACATGTAAATAACATATCAATCACATTAATCACAAGTATTAGAGATAGACATATAATCTTATTTCATTTCTTAAAAGCTGTGTATGAGATTAAAATAATATTCTTTTAGTACGATGAGAGTATTTGTTTACACGAGATGAATAGCATATTATGGAATTTCGCCTCTTTCCATGCGTTTTTATGAAAAAACTAAGACATTTTTTTCAGATAATTTTTGCTATTTTTCTGGCATGAAAATGTACATCTAATGATACATAATGTAAGGTGTCATAGTTTAGAAAATCGGATGGTTTTAGGGGTATTTCTCTACGACTTTGGCTTGGAAAAAAAATAGTTAGTTACAGAAAATGAAACCCTGGTCTATGTTCTGCCCCTCCTTTCTTCTGCCGTTGGAGTGATGGAATAGTACTTGAAAGATTGTTTTTGCATTATCTAGCAATAGCAGTTATGGCTTGCAGTTTTGTTAAAATAAACTTTACATAAATCATCATTGTTTGATATCAACACTGAAGATTCTGACACTGAAATGCTGGTAAGAACAGTGAGTTGTAAGATAAAAATCTCTACATTCAGATATTTTTTAGTACCACTCTACATGAATAAACCGAAAGTACTTGATTTCATCCTCGTTACAGATGAAGTTGAAAACTTGAAACAAAGGAGGTAATCTAGATTTCTACCGAAAAATTGACTTCTCATATATTCCAGTAGAACATATCACAACTCGCATGATGTCTTCCACTGCCAAATAAGGTCCATCCAAATGAAAATGCCATGGAAACACATCCGTGGCTCTTCAAGTAGTCGTTGTCGCATAATTTCCATTGGAGCTTTGTGTCTTCTAGACTAGTTGGAGTAGCAATGGTATTTGTGATTTGTCCATGGTTTTTCAGAGGTAGATACTTCACTCTCAACGTCCCATAAGGGCTCAGCAGATTGGGTGACCAAGTCAGTTACTCATCTTCAGTTTAGTGGAGATAATTTTGTGATATTTGGTGGATAGATGCTTGTAGTTCTTCCTTCTATGTACGTGTTGGTGATAGTGTTTTTTGTGGTATGTATGAGATTGACCTCATTCATTCAATATTTGTGCTTGTAAATTGAATACCGAAGACTGATTTCTTTTCAGAAAAAAAGGGTCCATCCAATTAGTAGTTTCATTAACTCAGCATTAAGTGTTACATATCGCGCTTTGTTACCTCCAAAAACAATCATCAAATAAATTGATACTAGATTGGAAAACAGAGGATTTCTAGGTGATCTTGTTGTACCATGGCCCAAATTGGAGCATTATTTATTGAGCTTTTCTTCGGTCTTTACAGATTTTCTGAAATTGTTCTAATCATTAAAATTAAAATTTTTAAATTTGTTAGTATTTCTCTCATTCAAATCTTATAGATAGAGCAAGTGTTGAATATTATAATAATTATATGATTCTCTTAGATTTTTCTCTTAAATTCTCATTCTCTTCTCTATCCCTTCTTGGTTGCCTCTCCAAATCCTCCTATATCTTTCTCATCCTCTTGCCTCTTCTTCCTCCTCCTAGACAAGGAAAAATTGAGAATAGGATTGAATAAAAATGACACGATCAAATATGAATAAATGAAAATACGGTGGGAAAATTTTGGGTGTATAAAGTCATAAAAGCATATGCATTAGCATTCATTTTAACATTCTGGTTCTTTTTGGACCTCTGTTTAGTAATCTATTTTCATCTTTTTTTCAATTGATGAATGCATTAAGCATTTACGCAAGTATTCACTAAAAAGAAAAATGAAAGATGAGATGGAGTAAGGACGGGATAAGCTATTGGGATCCCGAAAAAATTGTGTTCTTTATTTTTTTTAAGGATTTGAATGGGAAAAATTAGGATTATGTGGAACTGGTTAATTTTCTTGGATAGATTTATTGAAAAGTAAAATACTAAATTTAATATTATTAAATCAAGAACTAGATTAAAGTGTCACCCTAAGCAGACAAGTATCAACATTTCAGGACCTCAAAATTTGCCTTATTTACTACAAAGATATTCTATTAATGGATACAAGAAACTCAAAACTCTAGAAAGATCGCAAAAATATATGTAAACTCTGACCATCCGCAGACTTAATCGTTCTGCTTTTATATTATTCCCTTATCATATGGGTCGCTATTGACTGCATTACCTCCTTAATGTGAGCACCAATTGCTTATTTATTTGTATGTTTCTTTCTGCATTCTTTTTTGTATAGTATATAGATTATATATTTAATAAAGGTTGTGTTAAGTATATGTGTATATGTGTTGGAGTCGTGTCTAAATCAGACTTTAGTCCTTTAGACCGTATCTATATATACTGAGTTTTTGACCTTAATACAATTTGAGGTTAATCTTAATATGGTATCAGAGTCAGTCTTCTAAACCCTAACCCTAACCTCCCGTGGTCCTTGACGTTCACGCCGGCGCCGTCAAATCCACGTCCCCCGGCCTTCTTCCCGCGTGCCGGCCTCCCCGTGCCCATGCCTCCCCCGTCGGGCCGGCCTCCTCGCACCTGCATCCG
Source organism: Pharus latifolius (assembly GCA_019359835.1). Classification (NCBI taxonomy): domain Eukaryota; kingdom Viridiplantae; phylum Streptophyta; class Magnoliopsida; order Poales; family Poaceae; genus Pharus; species Pharus latifolius. Next base: position 5,705,343 of record CM033321.1, on the reverse strand, counting down.
GCATCCCCACGCCAGTCGGCCTCTCCCGTCGCCGGCTTCCTCCGCGCCAGCCTCCCCCGTCGTGCGGCATCCCCCGCCGCCGGCCTCAACCGTTGCGCGGCCTCCCCTGCCGCCGGCGTCTCCCGTTGCGCGGCCTCCCCCGCCGTCGGCCTCTCCCTCCGCCGGCCTCCTCCCGCCGTGTGCGCCGCCGGCTTCCTCCGTCGTTTAGATCTGTTTGCAAGAAAAAAAAAAAGAGTCAGCACCCCTTTTGTGTGTGCTTTCTTCTGTTGATGTCGTCTGTCTCTTCGGATCTTACGATCCCTTCATCCGACGTTATGGAATCTTCATTTTCTTCAGGGGGTTTCTCCATGCCGCTTTGTGATGTAAAACTCAAAAGCACTGCTGATTATCGGGAGTGGTCTATTGTCATGACTTCTCTTCTTGACGGTTTTGGCCTGCGTGGACATGTGGATGGCACTCGACGCAAGCCACTACCCAGTGATCCTACTTTGCCTACTTGGCTGCGTGATGAAGCCAGGGTCAAGTATGTCATTATGCAGAGCACTTCGTCGGACATTCGGCTGAGCATCGATTCTCTCTCCACCTGTCAGGACACATGGGATTTTCTTGCCTCTCGCTACCGACAGGCTGGTCATGCACTTCGTTGGTCTCTCTGTGATCCGGGAGGATCTTCAAGTCCTCATCGCATATGGCTTCGCGACCAAGTCCTCATCGCATACGGCTTCGCGACCTTAACCGTGTTCGGAAAGGATTCGCGACCATGGATGGGTCCGCGACCATGGATTGGTTCGCGACCAGGAAAAGGAATTCGTTCCCTGTTCGGAATTGTAATCTGATCCAAATATATATAACTTAGTTTATCTGTTTAGGCTTAGTTAGTTATATGAGTCTAATATGTTTAGGTTATTGAGTCTGATACGTACTCATACGATTAGACTATAAATATCTTGTAATAGGTCTAGTTTAGATCATAAAAGAGTCATAGAACTTATTTGAGTTTTAGACACTTATAATTCCTTCGACGTAGGCAAGTGTGCCTAATGTTCGATGTGTAAAGCCCTCTTTGAAATAAAGAGTTGTGCAATTACTTTGAGTTTCGGTATTTCCGAATAAGATCCCGTTATTCCACATATTAGAATCTGGGCGAGCCTAGTGCGAAAACCAAGGCTAGGTCTCAAACGGATCAAGTTGGTATCAGAGCAACTTTTCTATCCTGTGGATGGTGAAGACTCGCCAGGGTTACAAAACTTCCGGCAAAACTCCAGGCGATCAATTGACGGTTCCTACAGCCGCGTCTTCGACAATGTCTGACGATACCTCCGTTCAAACTAACCTAGCCGAACAAGTGGCTAAGCTCTCCACCGACATGGAAACCGTACTTGCTTAGATTAAGCAGCAGGCCATGATTGTATCTCCGGAAGTAGGGAAGGTTATGGGTGAGAAGACTGGTGAAGACTTGCGCAGGGCAGACGAAGATGAAGACGAAGGCGACCAGAAGACCGACGACCTCGCCAACACCTCCTTAGCTGTCGGATCTTTTAAGGTCGATGCTAAGATTAATATACCCATATATGATGGGGTGGTCGATGCCGAGAAGCTGGATTCTTGGATCGACCAGTTTGAGACCTACTTTGACCTTAAAGGGTTCAATAGCGCTCAAAAGGTCAAATTTGCACCTTTGAAGATGAAGGACCACGCCAAGACATGGTGGAAGGCCCTTGTCGCCAGTGGTGAAGCTGACGACCTTGCGTAGGATCAATTCAAACGACTTCTACGACAATAATTCTATCCGATGTGTTACCTTGAGGAGAGATGGGAGCGTTGGCACAGATTGTACCAACGCCGCGACCAGACCGTCCAAGACTATACGACAGAGTTTCGGCGACAAGCAATGGTCATTGCCATCTCACTATCCGACCCTCAGGTATTTCGGAAGTACACATCTGGACTTCAGAAATCGATCAGTACTGAGCTAAGTCTGTTCGGCGTCCAAGACATTGCGACCGCGAGCACAACTGCTATGGCGATCGAGAAGAAGAACAAACCCCGCAGCGACAAAAGCACGAAGGAAAGTGCGACCTCGACAAATAAAAAGCCGAGTCCGAAGAAGGACGCTTCAAAATCGGGCATGGGTGCCTTTTGTGAACATTGTCAAGTCGCGGGACATATCAAGGACAAATGCTACAAGCTTCATCCTGAACTTCGACCAAAGAAAAATGGACCATGGAAAAGAACAGCCACGGCTACTGCGACTTCACCAGACGAAGAAGTTGTCCGAGTGAATTTGGTTAATGAGGCGGATACGACCTTGTCTCTGATGGCAATGCCCAAGGAGAAGGGTTCCGATCCACCAAACAACCATCACCCAACGGAGGACTTGTTCACCATCAACATCCAGGTGAAGCACGAAGTGCTCGCAGCGATATTCGATCCAGGAAGTCAAAAGAATCTGGTCTCCGTTGGACTGGTTCGGCGACTTGGTTTGAAAACAACCACACACCCGCGACCATATCCGCTAGGTTGGTTTACATCCGACGTGAACCAACAGATTACGAGTCAGTGTGTGTTGAAGTTTGCGATCTCTGCACGATATATCGATGAGGTGCAATGCGATGTTGTCCCTATCGATATCTGTCAGGTGATCTTTGGGAGTCCGTATTTGTATGATCGAGACGCTCACTTCCATCGGCGAGCGCAAGAGTATGACCTCACCAAAGACGGAGTTAAGTTCGTGATCAGTAGAGACATCCACGTCAACACTTCGAACTTGATTACCGCAAATCAAGTCAAACGAATTGTTAATTCATGTCACAAGTATGTGCTTGTCATGATTCGACCCATTGGTCAATGTGAGGGTACTCGACCAGCATTGTCGTTGGCGTGCCGAGAGGATTTTGGTCGTTTGTCGGGACTGCTGGAGAAATACAGTGATATGTTCAAGACTACCCAGGGTCGTCCGCCGAAACGTCCAGCCGAGCACGAAATTCAGCTTGTGTCCGATGCGACACTGCCCAATCTGAGTATGTATCGCAACTCAGTATTGGAGAATGAAGAGATCAAGAGACAACTTAGTGAGTTGCTGAACGATAGTGTCATTCAACCGAGTAGTTCACCTTGTGGATCTCCTGTGGTGTTAGTACCAAAGAAAGATAGGACTTGGCGTATGTGCATCGACTATCGAGCACTGAACAAAATCACCATCAAGAACCGGTACCCTCTTCCTCGTATTGATGACCTGCTAGACCAATTGAAGCATACTGTTGTCTTCTCTAAATTGGATCTTAAGTCAGGATATCATCAAGTCAGCATCCGAGAGGAGGATGCGTAGAAGACCGCGCTCAAAACACGATAAGGTCTGTTCGAATGGCTGGTCATGTCGTTTGGTCTCTGCAACGCCCCGGCAACTTTCATGCATCTTATGAATGACGTACTGAGACAGTTCATCGATGACCTTGTGATCGTGTACCTCAACAACATATTGGTTTATAGTCGTTCGTGGGATGAGCACCTCATTCATGTCGAAAAGGTGTTCGAACAGCTTTGGCAACATCGACTTCGCCTCAACTGTAAGAAGTGCGAGTTCGGCCAACAAACTCTACTTTATCTCGGATTCATGGTCGGCAACGGACATTGCAAATCGATCCGGACAAGGTAAAAGTGATTCGCGAATGGCCGCGACCGCGAACAGTTACGGATGTGCGTAGTTTTGTGGGAGCATGCCAATACCTTCGGAAGTTCATCCGACACTTCTTGATTATGGCTTCTCTATTGCATGCATTAACCAGGATCGATCAGAAGTTCGAGTGGACAGGGAAACATGAGGACACGTTTCTCTTGCTGAAAAGGAAGATCAGCGAGGCGCCTGTGTTAGCTTTGCCGAATCTCCAGAAACCGTTCGAGCTAGAAACTGATGCCTCAGGTTATGCGATGGGCGCAGTGCTCATGCAAGAAGGTCGACCAGTGGCATATCACTCCGAGTTATTCCGGGGAGCTCAGAAGAACTATCCGACTTATGATAAGGAGTTACGCGCACTGCATCAAGTCGTGAAACATTGGCGGTGTTATCTCTTGGGTAAAGAGACTGTTTTCCACACCGACCATCAACCGTTGCAATATTTGCAAACTCAGTCCAAGCTGCAGCAAGCTCGACACATGAAGTGGATGTCGTATCTGCAGCAGTTTAATCTGGTCATTAAGTACAAGAAGGGCGTACACAACAAATTGGCGGACATGTTGTCGCGACCACCAGTTACGACCCTATGTTTATCAGCGTTCATGCAGATCGAGCCCTCATGTCATGATGACTATGCCAGTATGTACAGTAAAGGCCCTGATTTTCAAACAGCACTAACTGAGCTCGAAACAGGGAAACTTACGGAGTTCGTTCATCGCGAAGGACTCTTGTACAAGGGCAAATTACTTTGCATACCTCGTGGAGCACCTCGAATTCAATGGATGCGAGAAGCGCACACATCGAAGGTAGCTGGTCACTTTGGGGTTACAAAGACGTTGCAAAATCTTCACCGACATGTGTTCTGGCCGCGTATGCAGCAAGATGTGACTAGTTTTGTTCGAGGCTGTGGTCTCTACAGCATCTCGAAACCGGCAAACCGAAAATTATGTTTGTACACTCCTTTGCCAGTTCCATAGCAACCATGTGAGAGCATATCCATGGATTTCTTAGGAGGATTGTCTAAGACCCGACGTGGCAACGACTATCTATTCGTGGTCGTTGATCGGTTCTCCAAAATGATTATTCTTATACCTTGTCGAAAGACTATCACGGGAGAAGAAGCAGCTCGGGTATTCTTTCAACACGTTTGGACACACTTCGGATTGCCGACTTCTATTTTGTCTGATCGCGATACCCGGTTCCTTAGTCACTTTTTGCGATCGCTCTGGACGATGATGGATACCAAGCTAAAGAGGAGTACTACTTTTCATCTGCAAACTGATGGTCAAACCGAGGTGGTTAATCGCATAGTCGTCCATCTTTTGAGAGGATATAACTCGAAGCACCCGAAGACCTGGGATGAAAGCATACCGTACCTGCAGTTTGCTTTTAATCGAGCAGTGCATAGTTCGACTGGAAAATCGCCGTTTGAGGTCTGTTTAGGGTTTCTACCACAGAGTCCATTCGATATGGAGTTTGTGATCCCTACCTCAGCACATAACAGTAAGGAAGCATCTGATCAAGATCGAGCACAAAAGTTCCTGGAAGGTATTCAACGACTCCATCGTGAGGTTGAATAGAACTTGCTGAAAGCTCAACTCAAGTACAAGGCGCGACATGATCGGCACCGAGTTGATGCGCAATTTCAAGAAGGTGATATGGTATGGTTACATCTGAGTAAGGAGAGACTTAAAGGTGAAGGTAAGAAACTCAAACCCATTCGTTATGGTCCTTTTCGGATTTTGCGAAAAGTGAGTAACGATGCCTGTCAGCTCGAGTTACCTCCATACATGGATATTTACTCGGTTGTCAATGTTGAGCACCTCAAACTCTTTGAGCCTTCAATGCTGGATGATGAGCTAGAAACCATAGTACCATCTGTTGAAGACTTGGTCTATCAACGAGACGAACCTCTACGTGAAGATGTGATTCTGGAGAAGAAGGTGACTACCATCTGCAGTGGCACCAAGGAGACTTTTCGAATCGGTCGGAGAGATCAACGAGCACATGCGGCAAAGTGGTACACCAAAGAACATGGACAAGCCCAATTTCCACATCTTTAGTTTGATCGAGAGGTCGCAACAGGGGTTGGCTCCTTCTCAACAAGGGAGTCATGATCCGGGAGGATCTTCAAGTCCTCATCGCATATGGCTTCGCGACCAAGTCCTAATCGCATACGGCTTCGCGACCTTAACCGTGTTCGGAAAGGATTCGCGACCATAGATGGGTCCGCGACCATGGATTGGTTCGCGACCACGAAAAGGAATTCGTTCCCTGTTAGGAATTGTAATCCGATCCAAATATATATAACTAAGTTTATCTGTTTAGGCTTAGTTAGTTATATAAGTCTAATACGTTTAGGTTATTGAGTTTGATACGTACTCATACGATTAGACTATAAATACCTTGTAATAGGTCTAGTTTAGATCATAAAAAAGTCATAGAACTTATTTGAGTTTCAGACACTTATAATTCCTTCGACGTAGGCAAGTATGCCTAACGTTCGACGTGTAAAGCCCTCTTTGAAATAAAGAGTTGTGCAATTACTTTGGGTTTCGGTATTTCCGAATAAGATCCCGTTATTCCGCATATTAGAATCTGGGCGAGCTTAGGGCGAAAACCAAGGCTAGGTCTCAAACGGATCACTCTGCCAGCAGCTTTCTGCCTCTCAGCAGGGCGATCAGACTGTGGAGGAGTTTTTCAGTCAGCTCTGCAAGATTTGGCGTCAGCTGGACTCTATGGCACCCACCAATGCAGAGCCTCTCGCCCTTCGGTATAGGGAAGAGGAGCGTGTCTTTCACTTTCTGATGTGTCTCCGTTCAGAGTTTGAGATGGTTCGATCTCAGCTTCCGAATCGTGAGACCCTCTGCACTTTGGAAGAGACTGTCCGGGCCCTTGTTGCTGAGGAGACTCGACTGCGTTCCTCGGCATCTCAGTTCTCGTCATCACCCTCTATAGTGTTGGCTATGTCGCGACCTAGTTCGACTACTTTGCGCACTGATGCGCGTGCCCTTGCTATCTGTTCACACTATAAGCCGGGCCATACTGTTCAGCGCTGCTTCAGTCTTCATTCGGAGCTGAAGGCTTAGTTTGAGCGCGATCGTGTTGCTCGCCGTGGCCGTTCTGCTACTGTTGTGCCTTCTGGCACACCTTCGGACCAGCCGGCTCCTCTCACTGCTGCAGAGTTGCGCCAGCTTCATACTCTTCTGCAGCGCCAGACTACTACATCCTCCTCATCCTCTGCTGGGGTTGTTGTTCACTTTACACCACCATCAGGTACAGCTAGTCCTTAGGTTCTGGATTCAAGGGCCTCTTTCCATATGACATCTGATTATTCAACTTTACGGTCATGTCAGCCGTCCGAGGATCATCTTTCTGTTCAGACTGCTGATGGCACTACGTTACCGGTCACACATCAGGGCATCATTTCTACCACTCAGTTTACTGTTTCTGATGTCTCTTGTGTACCACAGCTCAAGTTGTGTCTTATGTCTGTCTCTCAGCTTGCTAGGCTGAAGTGTTTTATTGGGTTTAATGATTCCTTTTGTTATGTGCAGGATCATCGGACATGAGCTCTCATTGAACGTGGCCGACTTCACAGTAGCCCACAGAGTCTCTACCAACTTGATTACTTACATCTTCCAGTTTCTTCTCCGACCACTGCTACTTCGGTCTCCACTTCTTCAGCTTTCGCGTTTGTCCTTGTATCGTCTATCAGCTTCCACCAGTAGCATCATCGTTTGGGTCACCTTTCTAACCCTCGCTTATCTAGTCTAGTGCGTTAGGGTGTTTTAGGTCCTGTCACTTCTGATAGTTCTATCTCTTGTTCGGGTTGTAAGCTTGGCAAACAGCTACAACCTCCGTATCCTACTAGTATTTCTTGGTCTACTCGTGTCTTTCAGCTTATCCATTCTGATGTATGGGGCCCTGCTCCTTTTGTTTTCAAAGGTGGACATAAATATTATATGATCTTTATTAATGATTTTTCTCGCTATTGTTGGATCTATTTCATGAAACATCGTGGGCAGTTGTTATCTATCTACAAATCTTTTGCTCGTATGGTCCATAGTTTTCCAGCTCCATTCAGACCTTTCGATCTGATTCTGGAGGTGAGTACTTGTCCACATCCTTTCGACAGTTCCTCTCTGACGAGGGGCACCCTTCCTCAGTTATCTTGTCTAGGTGCTCATGCTCAAAACGGTGTTGCTGAACGCAAACATTGTCACATTATTGAGACTGCTCATACTCTTATGTTTGCCTCTTTTGTTCCTCACTCCTTCTGGGCTGAGACTATTTCCATGGCTGTATATCTTATAAATATACAATCATCCACTAGTCTCGATGGTCGGGTTCCTTCTCAGCTTCTGTTTTCTACTCCTCCGACACATGCACATCTTCGAGTTTTTGGATGTGCGTGTTATGTCCTTCTTCCTCCTCGTGAGCATACCAAGTTGACCACTCAGTCTGTTGAGTGTGTTTTTCTTGGTTACAGCCGTGAGCATAAGGGTTATCGTTGTTACGATCCCTCTGCTCACCGTCTTCGTTTCTCTCGAGATGTCACCTTTGATGAGAGTCGACCTTTCTTTTATTCCTCTTCTTCTTACTCGTCTGTTCCCACAGAGTCCATCAGTTTTCTCTCCATCCCCTCCTATTATCTCTTTCCTTCTTCTACTTCATCTGCTTCCGCTTCTCCGTCTGATCATAGCTCTACACCTGTTCCACCGCCCTCTATAGTCCAGCCTCCATCTTCTGCGCCTTTGTCTTCTTCCTCTCCTGAGATCTCTTTGGATTCTGTTCCTCGTGATTTGGCCTCTTCTGATGAGACTCCTACCGATGACCTGCCAGCATCATCATCACCCAGGTATGCACTTCGTGATCGTAGTACGATTTTATCTCCTGCTTGTTATAGTATGCTTATCACCAGTTCAGTTCAGGAGCCTCACAGCTATCAGGATGCGGCTGTTATACCTGAGTAGTAGCTTGCTATGACTGATTAGGGAGGATCTTCAAGTCCTGATCGCATATGGCTTTGCGACCTTAACCGTGGTCAGAAAGGTTTCGCGACCATGGATTGGTTCGCGACTATGAAAAGGAATTCGTTCCCTGTTCGGAATTGTAATCCGATCTGAATATATATAACTAAGACTATCTGTTTAGGATTAGTTAGTTATATGAGTCTAATACGTTTAGGTTATTTAGTCTGATACGTACTCATACGATTGGACTATAAATACCTTGTAATAGGTCTAGTTTAGATCATCGAAAAGTTATAGAACTTATTTGAGTTTTAGATACTTATAGTTCCTTCGACGTAGGCAAGTGTGCCTAACGTTCGACGTGTAAACCTCTTTGAAATAAAGAGTTGTGCAGTTACTTTGGGTTTCGGTATTTTCCGAGTAACATCTCATTATTCCGCATATTAGAATCTGGGTGAGCCTAGTGCGAAAACCAAGACTAGGTCTCAAACAGATCAAGTTGGTATTAGAGCAACTTTCTTATCCTGTGGATGGTGAAGACTCGCCAGGGTTACAAAACTTCCGGCGAAACTCCAGGCGATCAATTGACGGTTCCTATAGCCGCGTCTTCGACAATGTCTGACAATACCTCCGTTCAAGCTAACCTAGCCGAACAAGTGACTAAGCTCTCCACCGACATGGAAACCGTGTTTGCTTGGATTAAGCAGTAGGCCATGATTGTACCTCCTGAAGTAGGGAAGGTTATGGGTGTGAAGACTTGTGCAGGGCAGACGAAGATGAAGACGAATGCGATCATAAGACCGACGACCTCGCCAACACCTCCTTAGCTGACGGATCTTTTAAGGTCGACACTAAGATTGATATACCCATATATGATGGGGAGATCAATGCCGAGAAGTTAGATTCATGGCTCGCTCAGCTTGAGACGTACTTTGACCTGAAAGGGTTTAGTAGTGCTCAAAAGGTCAAATTTGCATCTTTGAAGATGAAGGACCACGCCAAGACATGGTGGAAGGCCCTTGTCGCCAGTAGTAAAGTTGAAGACCTTGCGTAGAGTCAATTCAAACGACTTCTGCGACAAGAATTTTATCCGATGGGTTACCTTGAGGAGAGATGGGAGTGTTGGCACAAATTGTACCAACGGCGCGACCGGATCGTCCAAGACTATACGACGGAATTTCGGCGACAAGCAATGGTCATCTGGCATCTCACTGTTCGATCCTCAGGTATTTCAAAAATACACATCTGGACTTCAGAAAACGATCAGTACTGAGCTAAGTCTGTTCGGCGTCCAAGACATCGCGACCACAAGCACAGCCGCTAAGGCGATCGAGAAGAAGAACAAATCCCGCAGCGACAAAGGCACGAAGGACAGTGCGACCTCGACAAAAACAAAACCGAGTCTAAAGGAAAACGCTTCGAAGCCAGGCATGGGTACTTTTTGTGAACATTGTCAAGTCGTGGGACATACCAAGGACAAATGCTACAAGCTTCATCCTGAACTTCGCCCAAAGAAAAACGAACCAGGGAAAAGAACAGCCACGGCTACTGCGACTTCACCCGATGAAGAAGTTGTCCGAGTGAATTCGATTAATGAAGCGGATACGACCTTGTCTCTGATGGCAATGCCGAAGGAGAAGGGTTCGGATCCACCAAACAACCATCACCCAACGGAGGACTTGTTTACCATCAACATCCAAGTGAAGCATGAAGTGGTCGCAGCGATATTCGATCCCAGAAGTTAGAAGAATCTGGTCTCTGCTGGACTGGTTCGGCGACTTGATTTGAAGACAACCACACACCCGTGACCATATCCGCTGGGTTAGTGTACATCCGACGTGAACCAACAGATTACGAGTCAGTGTGTGTTGAAGTTTGTGATCTCTGCATGATATATCGATGAGGTGCAATGCGATGTTGTCCCTATCAATATCAGTCAAGTGATCTTTGGGAGTCCATATCTGTATGATCGATACGCTCACTTCCATCGGCGAGCGCAAGAGTACGACCTCACCAAAGACCGAGTTAAGTTCGTGATCAATAGAGACATCCACGTCAACACTTCGAACTTGATTACCGCAAATCAAGCCAAACGAATTGTTAATGCATGTCACAAATATGTGTTTGTCATGATTCGACCCATTGGTCAAGGTGAGGGTACTCGACCATCATTGTCGTTGGCGTGCCGAGAGGATTCTGGTCGTTTTTCGGGACTGCTAGAGAAATACAGTGATCTATTCGACACTGCCCAGGGTCGTCCTCCGAAACGTCCAGTCGAGCACGAAATTCAGCTTGTTTCTGATGCGACACTTCCCAATCTGAGTATGTATCGCAACTCAGTATTGGAGAATGAAGAGATCAAGAGACAGCTTGGTGAGTTGTTGAATGATAGTGCCATACAACCGAGTAGTTCACCTTGTGGATCTCCTGTGGTGTTAGTGCCAAAAAAATATGTGACTTGGCGTATGTGCATCGACTACCGAGCACTAAACAAGATCACCATCAAGAATCGATACCCCCTTCCTCGTATTGACGACCTGCTAGACCAATTGAAGCATGCCGTTGTCTTCTCCAAATTGGATCTTAAGTCAGGATATCATCAAGTTAGCATCCGAGAGGAGGATACGTGGAAAACCACGTTCAAAACACGACAAGGTCTGTTTGAATGGCTGGTCATGCCGTTTGGTCTCTGCAACGCCCCGGCAACTTTCATGCGTCTTATGAATGACGTATTGAGATAGTTCATCGACGACTTTGTGATCGTTTACCTCGACGACATACTAGTTTATAGTAGTTCGTGAGATGGGCACCTCATTCATGTCGACAAGGTGTTCGAACAGCTTCAGCAACATCGACTTCGCCTCAACCGTAAGAAGTGCAAGTTCGGCCAACAAACTCTACTTTACCTCGGATTCATGGTCGGCAACGGTATGTTGCAAATCGACCTGGATAAGGTAAAAGAGATTCGCAAATGGCTGCGACCGCGAACAGTTACGGAGGTGCGTAGTTTTGTGGGAGCATGCCAATATCTTCGGAAGTTCATCTGACACTTCTCGATTGTGGCTTCTCCATTGCATGCATTAACCAGGATCGATCAAAAATTTGAGTGGATAGGGAAACATGAGGACACATTTCTCTTGCTTAAGAGGAAAATCAGCGAGGCGCCTGTGTTAGCTTTGTCGAATCTCCAGGAACCATTCGAGCTAGAAACCGATGCCTCAGGTTATGCGATGGGTGCAGTGCTCATGCAAGAAGGCCGACCAGTGGCATATCATTTCAAGTTATTCCAGGGAGCTCAGAAGAACTACCCGACTTATGATAAGGAGTTATGTGCACTGCATCAGGCCGTGAAACATTGGCGATGTTATCTCTTGGGTAAAGAAACTGTTGTCCACACCGACCATCAACCGTTGCAATATTTGCAAACTCAGTCCAAACTACAACAAGCTTGGCCTATGAAGTGGATGTCGTATCTGTAGCAGTTTAATCTGGTGATTAAGTACAAGAAGGGCGTAGACAACAAATTGGCGGACATGTTGTCGCGACCATCAGTTATGACCCTCTGTTTATCAGCGTTCATGCAGATCGAGCCCTCATATCATGATGACTATGCCAATATGTACAGTGAAGACCCTGATTTTCAAACAGCACTGATTGAGCACGAAACAGGGAAACCTACAGAGTTCGTTCGGTGAGAAGGACTCTTGTACAAGGGAAATTTACTTTACATACCTCGTGAATCACCTCGAATTCAATGGATGCGAGAAGCGCACACATCGAAGGTAGCTGGTCACTTTGGGGTTACAAAGACGTTGCAAAATCTTCATTGACATGTGTTCTGGCCGCGTATGCAGCAAGATGTGTCTAGTTTTGTTCGAGGTTGTGGTCTCTGCAGCATTTCGAAACCGGCAAACCAAAAATTAGGTTTGTATACTCCTTTGTCAAATCCATCGCAACCATGGGAGAGCATATGCATGAATTTTTTTGGAGGATTGCCTAAGACCCGATGTGGCAACGACTATCTATTCGTGGTCGTTGATCGGTTCTCTAAAATGATAATTCTCAGACCCTGTTGAAAGACTATCATGGGAGAAGAAGCAGCTCGGGTATTCTTTCAACACATTTGGACACACTTCGTACTGCCGACTTCTATTATGTCTGATCACGAGACCCGGTTCCTTAGTCACTTTTGGCGATCGCTCTGGACGATGATGGACACCAAGCTAAAGAGGAGTACTGCTTTTCATCCGCAAACTGATGGTCAAACCGAGGTGGTAAATCGCACGGTCGTTCATCTTTTGAGAGGATATAACTTGAAGCACCTGAAGACCTGGGATGAAAGCATACCGTACCTGCAGTTTGCTTTTAATCGAGCAGTGCATGGTTCAACTGGAAAGTCGCCGTTTGAGGTCTGTTTAGGATTTCTACCACAGAGTCCATTCGACATGGAGTTTGTGATCCCTACCTCAGCACAGAACAGCAAGGAAGCATCTGATCAGGATCAAGCACAAAAGCTCCTAATGGCATACGGCTTCGCGACATTAACCATGGTCGGAAAGGTTTCGCGACCATGGATTGGTTTGTGACCATGAAAAGGAATTCATTCCCTGTTCGGAATTGTAATCCGATTCGAATATATATAACTAAGACTATCTGTTTAGGATTAGTTAGTTATATGAGTCTAATACGTTTAGGTTATTGAGTCTGATACGTACTCATACGATTGGACTATAAATACCTTGTAATAGGTCTAGTTTAGATCATCGAAAAGTCATAGAACTTATTTGAGTTTTAGATACTTATAGTTCCTTCAACGTAGGAAAGTGTGCCTAATGTTCGACGTGTAAGCCCTCTTTGAAATAAAGAGTTGTGCAATTACTTTGGATTTCAATATTTTCCGAGTAAGATCTCATTATTCCGCATATTAGAATCTGGGCGAGCCTAGTGCGAAAACCAAGGCTAGGTCTCAAACGGATCAATGATAGAGGAGCTCTCAGCTTTGGAGCGTACAGGGACTTGGGATGTTGTTCCTTTACCCACAGGTGCAGTGCCCATTACTTGCAAATGGGTTTTCAAATTCAAGACATGGTCGGATAGTTCTATTGAGCGCTATAAAGCGCGTCTTGTTGCTCGGGGGTTTCAGCAACAGTATGGCCGTGACTATGAGGAGACGTTTGCTCCTGTTGCTCATATGACAACGGTGCGTACTCTCGTTGCTGTTGCTGCTGCTCGTCAGTGGGCTATCTCTCAGATGGATGTGAAGAATGCGTTTCTTTACGGTGATCTTCAGGAGGTGGTCTACATGCCGCCACCACCTGGTTATTCTGCACCTACTGGTCATGTTTGTCGCTTACGTCGTGCTTTGTATGGTCTTAAACAAGTGCCTCGTGCTTGGTTTGCTCGCTTCAGTTCAGTACTTCTTGCTACTGGTTTTGTTGCTAGTGCTCATGATCCGGCCCTGTTTGTTCACACTTTTGCTCGCGGTCGGACGTTTATCTTGCTCTATGTTGATGATATGTTGATTACGGGGGATGATGAGCAGTATGTTGCCTTTGTTAAGGCGCGTCTCAGTGAGAAGTTCCAAATGTCTGATCTGGGTCCTTTGGGCTATTTTTGGGTATTCAGGTTCTTTCTACTGCAGATGGCTACTACCTGTCTCAAGAACGGTATGTTTTTGATCTGCTTGCTCGTTCTGGTCTCACTGACACTCGGACAGCTGCTACACCCATGGAGTTGCATCTGCAACTGCGACCCACAAATGGCTCTCCTCTTGAGGATCCCTCTAGATACCGTCACATTGTTAAGAGTCTGGTGTATCTGGCCGTCACCAGGCCGGATATTTCACATGCTGTTAGTGTACTTAGTCAGTTTGTCAGTGCTCCCACCTCAGTACATTACAGTCATCTCCTTCGAGTATTTCGCTATTTACGTGGTACTTCTTCCCGCAGTCTGTTCTATGCACGGACTAGTCAGCTTCACCTACATTCTTACTATGACTCTACTTGGGCGAGTGATGCTACTGATCGGTGTTCTATCACTGGCTATTGCATCTTCATGGGCACTTCTCTTCTTACTTGGAAGTCCAAGAAACAGACCGTTGTTTCTCGTTCTAGTGCAGAGGCTGAGTTTCGGGCTTTGGCTACGACTACTGCTAAGATCATATGGCTTCGTAGGCTTCTTGCTGATTTCGGTGTGGCTTGCACTGCTCCTACGTCACTTTTATGTGACAACACAAGTGCTATACAGATTGCACATGACCCTGTGAAGCATGAGTTAACCAAACATATTGGTGTTGATGTTTTCTTTACTCGCTATCATTGTGAGCACGGCACTATTTCTCTTCAGTACGTGGCATCTGATCTTCAGGTTGCAGACTTCTTCACAAAACCACAGACACGAGATAGCCATGAGTTCAGTCTTTCCAAACTCAATATGTTTGAGCCGCCTTGAGTTTGAGGGGGGTGTAAGTATATGTGTATATGTATTGGAGTCATGTCTAAATCAGACTTTAGTCCTTTAGACTGTATCTATATATACTGGACTTTTGACCCTAATACAATTTGAGGTTAGTCTTAACAGATTGAAGAGACTTATATATCATAAAAAATAAATACAAAGCAACATAACCAGCAAGCCTCAGCGTCCTAATGTGCAAACTTCGGAGTGCAGATGCCACATTTGATAATATGAGGGAAAAAAGAGCACCAAGTATCTCTGCTCAGCAAGATGACACATACAAAGAGCCGGCCGTCGACATGCTAGATGTGCATGGGGCACGACTGGACGGGTCAACAATGTCCACATCGCCCTCAATTTTTAGTATTTTCAGATATAGCAAATTAGTATTTCTAGTGACATCTTATATCTATAAATAAGTATGCTTAAATGAATCAAAAATACAAATGAGTAACCCCTCCAATATTCCAATATCATATTTTTCCTCTTATTGATTCCTAATTTGCTCATATTCTCCATCGTTCCTTTCCAAGGAATCATTCTTTCTCTAGGAAATACTAAATCTCTTATGTGCTTTAGTTAGTAACTTTAGCCCCTTCATCAGTCTACCTCCGATTTTTACCCATACTCATACCTGCAAGGCTCTCATAACTTCACTCATTCACAGCCGACTGACTGCTACACCCAGCATGCAATAGTTTCACATATTGTGATATTTATGCATTTAAACCTTTAAGGTGTTGTAATTTGATGGATTTCACTATTTTTGACGCATGTACTTGGATCACCAACACAGATAATAATAGATGAACACAAAACAAGATGACGACAAAAATAGAAAGAAAACATATCCTCTTTTTATTAAATTCAATTTCTCTTTACACAATGTATATATATAACAATTCTAGAGGTATTTTGGTAATGTTTGTGCAAAGATCTTTGTAACACTCTCTCTTGGACATCATCATGTCATGCATATGTCTCGTTAAAACCTCTACTCAGAAACTTAGGAGGAAAATACGATCGGAGAAAAGAGTACATAAGATGCGTATTTTTGTGTGTTGTATATGTTGTCTCATTAAAAAACTTTTAATTAAGAAAAATCTAGTGGGTAAAAAACTTAATTAAGAAAAAAGAATACAACATTGATCTTCAGGACCTGATTTTTGATATCTAAGATATAACTAAATTGAGTAGTAAAATTTGGGTAAAGACCTTCTGTGAGGACTACGGAACTGATCGACAGTTCAAAGCCATGAGGCTGGCTAGGAGACCTGTTGCTGACGAATACAAATAGGATTTTGAAGTTTTGGGAGTTGTAAAAATCTTTGCTACCAGACTTTAGTAGTATTTGTTCAATGGTTCATCGCAGTTGCGTCTCAGCCTTTCAGTCAGTATCGCCGTTTGCCTTACATTTGCATCTCATCATCTAGCATCTTAGAAATGGGTATTTTCGGGTTGATTTGGGTCATTCGGGTTTTGTTTCACCCTCATAGAGAGAGAGAGGAAGAAGAGAGTAGGATAAGGGGAGTAGTCCAAACTTGCACTCATCTTCACCGTTGAGTCATTCAGAAGACTTATGCACATCATTGTGCATCAAAACTCTAGGCTACTCCATCAATCTCATAAAAGCCCTAAGAATTTTTGTATTTTAGCCCCTAGATTGTTCTAAAATATCAAAAAAGGGCCTTGAACATTGCACAAAAATCCCTCAAATTTCCCTGAAATCACAAATTGGTCACAAAAACACTTAACACAGCATGCACAGTGTCACCTAAGGCCTTGCTACAACAACCATGGCTACTTAGCACCTGCTGGGCGACATCAGCAAGAAGAAGCACAGTATAAACATCAACCAGCCAACACACAACACTTAGTTTTTCCAAAACAATAGGAAAGGTAAGAATGCACCTAGAATTCATCTAAGTTCCCAGTCCAACACCATTATTTCCACACTCTTGTTATTTTTGTTTCATAGGTGCACCAGAGGGAGCAAGAACAGAGGAAGAACAAGACCAAACCCAGATCACAAAACTCTTAGGTAAGTACTTCAGAGCATAAACATTACAAGCAAGCATTCCAGCGCAAATCACACACATTCACAGTTTTGATCACATAGCATCAACACACAAGCACAACTCACAGTTTTAGCACCGAGCAATGGCACTATAGCCAAACAGTAGAAGAGGGGAATTAGGCATACCTGGAGCATGGTGATGACGGTCCAAGAAGGTGGCAAGCCGACCGGCGATGCATCAATGCACGCGGCGAGCAACTGGCGTGATCGCAGGCCGTGGGAGAGAGGCGGCAACGACATGGCTCGGCTAAGGCCGACCATCAACAAGTGCACTGTGTCGAGCATTGGCAAGGTAGATAGCGTTGCCAGGACGACGGCTGTGGTTATGAGCTGAGGCAATCGATTCGCAGCAATTTAGGCGTGTGCTTGTGTTTGAATTAGGCAAGGAGGCGAAATGGGGAGCAAATCATTGGAGGCGAGGTTCCGGTGACCGACACTGGGAGCGTAGGCGTCGAGTTCGAACCAAACAGATCTAGGGTTTTGGAGGGTGGCATTTGCATGTGTGCAAGGTCAAGTTGGAGGACTAGCTAGCGCAAGGAGCTAGTTGCCGCCGATGAGGGGACTGATGGCCTACGCAGGAGCGGACGGGGCGACAGCAGCGAGTGCGAGGGAGAGAGAGATCAAGAGCGTGTGTGTGGGAAGGGTGAGTGTGTGCGGGGGTAGTTGTGTGCATGTGCTTGTGTGCAGTGAGTATGTTCTTGTACAAGACAATGGGGCTAATATTATTTGTCGCAATATCACAAGATTATTAAATGTGTTGTATAGAAGATCTCAACCGTACACATTCATGTAGGGTCTCATATAATATAACTATCTTTCAGTAGTTTGTTCAAACTAAGACTAATGTTTGTTTAACAGACCTTCCAGAAATAGCTATACCACCATAGAGAAAAATATAACCAGTTTGAGACCTAGCATTATGAGGATTAGATGAATAGCTAATGTCCGAATAGCCACCAATGTCTTATCTTGATTTATTTGATAATATAAAATAAAATACATAAGAATATGCTTGATGCTAATCCAATTTATTTTGGTTTGATATATACTATGCCTTGCTAGTACATTTATTGTGAATGCAATATCACGTCTAATGCAATCCACGAGATACAATAATGCTCCTATGGCGCTCAAGGAAGGAATTTCTTGTCCTAAAATATTCTCGTTGTCTTCTTTTGATTTGAATGAGTCTTTGTCCAATTCAAAAGATCGTATGACTATTGGTGTGCTAAGTGGATGAAATTTATCCATATAGAATTTCTGTAGAACCTTTTCAAATAAGTTGATTAGTGAATAAATATTCTTTCATGGAGATGCTTGATCTGCAGGCCTAGACAATACTTGGTTTCACTCAAGTCTTTCATTTTGAACTCCATCTTTAAGCATGAGCTTTCTTCCTCAATATTTTTTTGTGGTTCCAACATATTTATATCATCAATATATAGTAAAAGTATACAAAAGACATTTTGTGATTCTTTATGAACACATAAGGACAAATGTCATTGCTGACATATTTCTTCTTCAGGAAAATTTCACTTAGTCGGTTGTATTATTTTCTAATTATTTCAAGCCGTATAACAACCTTTGTAATTTTATATTGTACATGTTGCGATTTCCTCTCTCCTTTATATTACAAATCTTAAATCCTTGAGAGACTTTTATATGTATATCAGTCTATTGACCCACATAAATATACAGTCACAATATTCATTAACTGCATATTTATGTTAATACTTGTTGCCAGCGATATTAAGTAGTCGAACATAATACCAACCATTACGGGAGAATAAGTCTGTTCAAAATCAATACCAGCTCTCTGTGTAAACTATTGAGCCACCAACCTTGCTTTATATCTTATCGCCTCAATGATTTCATTTCTTTTTTTTATAAAGGCACATTTGTATCCTACAAGAATAATATTTTGTGGCTTTCAAACAACAGGTTTTGAAAATTTTTCTTTGATTCAGCGAGTTTAGTTTAGACTCGATTGCTTCTAGCACTCAGCTATCAATTTATGCTCTAGATCCAGATTATTATTTGAAATGAAATAAAGAATCGTGGAAGAAAATAAGTTGTCAACAATAGTATTTCTATTATAAGTTTTTCTGTATTCACAAAATTCATAGCTATCGCAATGTTAATATTTACCAGTTCTTCGTAATTTTTCAAAATGATAGAATCTGGCTATTCTGCATCCCTAGCATTATTAAAATTATATTATGCATGTGCTAATTTGTTAGGGTTCTTGTCTTCAGGATGAATCTCTTAAGGAGGTTTCTCACCTTCAAAATGAGTCTTTTTAGGAGATTTAAGAAGTGTTTATGTATCATTATAAGACTTTTTCCGTGGATTTAGATCTTTTGCACCAATAGATTTCTCTTGCTTTTGGCATAGAGGGACACCAGTTGATGTATTATTTTTTGAGGTATTTTCATTTTTTGCTGTGCATTTACTATTGGTAAATATGATTTAGTCACTTCTTTATGATCAGTGAATGCATCTAGCAAATTATTTGCTAAATTCTGCAAATTAATGATATTTTCAACTTCCAATTCGGCTTGACTAGTGTGGGAATCTATATGTTGAAGATCTTTTTCATCCAATGAAATTTCATGATATTTTAAATTTGTGCCTTCATCTCCCCATGATGCCGGAAAATGATATTCATTGAATATACAATTAGCGTACCAAACTGTAAAAAGCTCCTATCATGGACTCAAGGTATTTAATAATTGATGGAATATCATATCCAACACATATATCCATATAGATGTACACTGAGATACTAATATTGGCATATATACTACACAACCAAAAACTCGTAGATGTGAAACATCTGGCTCTCTACCACACACTAGTTACGAGGCAAAATAAATATCATATGTAGTGGGCCCGGTTTCTATTAATGCAACTGCATGTATCAAACTACTGGTGAGTAATTTAAAATTCTGTAGTAGAGGTATAAATCAATTTAATTCACTTAATCAAGAATTATTCTTTGTAGAATCGAGGATGCCGACTAGAGGGGGGTGAATTTGAGGCTTTAAAACTTTTCAATTAAAACAATTTTTGCAAGATATGAAAGAAAACCAAGTTTTCACAAAAGGGTCTAAAACTATCTAAGATCAAGTTGCATTCAACACGATAGAAAATGAAATACAATATACAACAAAGAGTATGACGAGGACATCCTTAAGACTAGTCGCACAACGGCTCGACTAGAAGATCTCTGCTCTCGACCAGAAGAACTCTGCTCGACATACAACCTGCCCACTAAGCGACGATCAGATGTTTGATCAGAAACTTCGGCCAAGTACCAATTTCAGCACAGATGTTCGAGTTGATCGTGTGAGTACTTGTTGGAACGATATTCGAAAGAGCTTTCGAACGCATCAAGAATCATCAAAATCCGACATCGTATGCAACCAGGAGACCCGAAAGAATGACAAGTGCACGAGAGGAAAGAGTCCAGTCCAGATCTGTGAAAAATAGTTTCGGATTCCTTTTATCTCTTATAGTATGTTAGGATTTATTCTGTTTCAAATTAGATTATGATTTGAATCCTAGTTTAAACCTTCCATCTTCTATTAACACCATCCTCTATAAAAGAGAAGGCATTGTCTTAGTTTTAGGTAGACTTCGTTGATTATAGATTGTATTCTCGTGCCTTGTTGCCGATTTTTACAATTCGGAGTCTCACAGTTCAACTTATAATTCAGATTATTGAGTGTTGATATCCTCCCACTATTGTTGTTGCTTTTTTTATTGATTTTCTTGAGTTGTTCTTCGTGAACAGGTCAATCTAGCTTTACTCGGTTAATAACCATTTGAGGAGTGGTGTAGTGATTGTGAGGTGGTTGGTCGCGATCTTGGATCGTGATTAGCCTCCCCTTTGTCAAGGTCACAACTTGCATTTATTCACAGATTTCTCCTACGACGGAAAACCGGGACCAAATTTCATGCACGCATCTTAAAGCGAGGCGTATGCATATCAGAGTAAGCGAAAGCAAATAAGTCAAGGCAAATGTAAAGTGTTCAAGGGAGAAACAAGTGACACAATAATTTTTACCGAGGTCTCGGAGACTCGCCCGGTCTCCCCTACTCCAAATAGGCGAGCACCAATGCCTTTCACAAGTCTTTGTTGACCTCTCCGACAACTCCAACAGAGAGATCGCGACTCTCCTCCAACAACCATCTAGACGATGACGATCGCCAAGAGTAATAAGTCGTACACATTCACTTGAATAAATCAAGTGCTAGAAACTCAAATGATACAAATGAATGCCCACACTCTAGCATTAGCTTGCACAATGATGAGTGATGTGCAATAAACACTCTTAGCCTCTCACAAATGCTCTAAGTCAAGAAATGAGACTAATCTTTTATGAATATAACTTGTATGCTCAAAGACACAATGATCTTGCTAGATATATGAAATGAGGTGCCAAAGATCTTATCTTGGCCACCAACAAACACCGAGAAACTCTTAGGATGCAAATGATTTTTCTCGGGGGATCTCTCACAAACACATTGGATAATTTTTGATCAAAAGATCAAGACTTTAATGCTAGAAGACTTGGGCTCAAGTATATATCTAAATATGATTTAGAGAGATGGCAAAAACATGCTCACAACTCATATATATATATATATATATATATATACATATATATATATATATATACACTATTCTACACTCACTCCTAGAATAGCTATTCTATGCCCACCTTCTGTATCGTTGGATCATACATCGAAATTAGAATTTTATTGACGGTAGTAACTACCATAAACGGCTCCATTATCCCTAAAAAATAGAAACCCACACGATTTGTTATAACCGTACACCATCCCTAAAAAATAGGAACCGACTAAAACATAGCAACCGAAATCATATTAGTCAGTGAATTTACTGGTCGCGTAATATAAATTTATTGGTCATATACTACAGATTTACTAGACGAACCAATAAATATATAGTATATGACCAGTAAATTTACTGGTCACATAGTATAGATTTTTGTCAATAAATTTACTGATCGCGTAATATAAATTTATTGATCGTATACCACAGATTTACTAGACGGACCAGTAAATGTATAGTATATGACTAGTAAATTTACTGGTCACATATTATAGATTATACTATAAATTTTTGTCAGCAAATTTACTGGTCGTGTAGTATAAATTTACTAGTCATATACTATAGACATATACTATATATTTTTGTCAGTAAATTTATTGGTCATATAATATAAATTTATTGGATGTGAACAAAACGTGGGAGCGCAGTGAAGAAGATGAAGAGGCAGTTGGTGCGGATATCGATCAGTAACAATAAAATATTTCAAATATTTACTGTCGTTATGGAATAAAATGACGTTAAATTCTTTTAAACAGAGGATAACCGCTATCTCTATCCAACAGTTGTACTTTATTCTAGTAAGTTAGATCTGATGGTTTCTAGACTAGGTATAGAATAACTATTCTAAGGGTGGGTGTCGAATAGTGTTTGTATATATATATATATATAGCCCTCGCAAACAAACTAGCCATTTGCAAGAAAGTGAGTAATTTTTGTACAGACCGGACTTTGTCCGGCCATACCAGACAATGTCCAGGCAGTACATTTCAATAGTAACCGTTACTCACAACTGCAAACCTGTCAGTTACCATTCAACTAATTTTGAAAGGTTTGGACAAATCGTCTCTTGTTCGGACCAAAAGCCCGGACAAATTTATATGTCTCTGGTTCACTTTTTAGGATTTTGCCCCGCTCCAGAGTTTGTACTGGGCAGACAAAGTCCGCTCACACCGGAAAAAGTCTTCTCAGATCCGGACGGATTCACTCGAACAATTTGTATTTGTCTCTGGTTCGTTTTGCTTAGCACTTGAAACATTTTTGTACTGGCCGAACATTGTCCGGCCATCCCAGACAATGTCCGACCAGTTTCAGATAGATGCACCCAGGCGGATTCATATGCCTCTGATTTCATTTTGCATATACCTAAAAGGTTTTGTACTTGCCGGACAATGTCCGGTCATCACAGATAATGTCCGACCTATGTAAACCGTAAACAGGACTTAGGAGTTTTCACTCCAAATTAATTTAGGGGCTATAATTTTGTCAGCAGGAGTAAGACCTCGATCGACCTAGATGTTTTTAGAAAATTCAAACAACGATCCTGCTGCCAAAATATCCAACGCAATTGTCAGCGTCCACGCGGACATGCATGCTGACTATCAGCATAGACCACGACCAGATTTGAATGAATAAGTTGGTTGAAAAACTGGTCAAAAGACTAGTGGTTGAAATGCTTTTGCTCTATTGCACACTGGTCGAATGAACAATATTCGAATGGCTATTGGTCGAATACCCTCATTCGATCGGAGAACTGGTCAAAAGTCTTTGTACAGATATGACCACACTCATGTCTAGTATTGATTCGACTACGACCAATTGTAGTTTGCAGATCTTAGCTCCAATTCAAACAGTCTACATTTGTTTTTAGCAATGTAAGAGGTGAATGAGTACTAGTGCAATATGATGTGAATGCATTTGAGTTTTCACACTAAATCGACTCAAGCTACTAGTTTCCGACCCCTCTTAATAGTACGGTCAAACTAGTAAAAATAATCCTATCAACTCGGTCAATCTTCAAACATTGAGACCGATAAAATCCTAAGAAAATGATTTTTAATCTTCGATTTTACCTTTGGTGAAGCTTGACCTCGCTCAAGGTGGCTCATATCAACATTATTCTCCATACGCCCTTGCTTTCTTTCATCTCACAATTTATTTTGAGACTACAATACATATACTCATTAAACGACGTTAGTCTCATAGTTAGGTTGTTACCAAAATACTTAGCACAAGCTTGATGAAATGATATAATCATGCAAACACGGATGACTAATATGATGAGCTCCCTCTCAACATATGCATCGATATGAAACCACAAAAAAGAAGACATCAATTTCAAATTCAAGATAAAGAAGCTCCAAAATAAGGGTTTAACAAACAACATTTCAATTACTTCTACTAAATCAAAATTTATCCAAATTGTCATTAATCATCAAAACCTAGATGCAACAGACATAAGGTACTGAATGATCTATTTTTATTTCCAAAGCCATACATGAGTCCATCGAATGGAGGCATCTATCAAAACCATAAAGTACCCAAAAGGTCCAGGTTACCTTTTTGCACACACATCACAAATTCTTAAGTAAGAAAGTTATTATGTTGAATATTATGACCAACATAATTACTTATAGTTTGGCACATCATCTATCACTCTAGGATGACCTAATCTCTCAAGTCAAAATTTGACAAAATTTGAGTCTTTAAATTTCAAACTCATCACAACGTATTTATCAATAGATCGAATATATGTATAATACAACATTGAGGAGAAAGACAAGAGCTTTTCAACTATTTGTTTTTGACATTCAATTAATTTTGTCGTGGGAAATATTCAATTAATATCATTCTCAGTGTCGGTTTAAATATGAAAACCATTTACTTGAGTGTATTTAAAACATTTTGATTCATGATACAACAAAGCATCTTATATAATTATTTACATATCTATAGGGAGGATCAATGAACCTCTTTCGGAGCCCCTGATTGACATATTGTTATTTGCAATTATTATTATATTTTCCTTTTTTTTAATTACAGTTTGGAAAACTATCTATCCTCTATGATAGTATGTGTGGTATAAGTGTCTACCAGAGGCTCTACTTATTCTCCATAAGTTGTATATAATGGCATGCAAATTAATAAATTAAAGATAAAAAATTACTCAAAACATAACTAAATATTTCAACAATAAACACAAAATATATATACCCAGCATAGCATTGTAAAAGTGATCTGAGAGGATCTTCAAGTCCTGATCGCATACGATTTCGCGACCTTAACCGTGTTCGGAAAGGTTTCATGACCATGGATGGGTCCGCGACCATGAAAAGGAATTCGTTTCCTGTTCAGAATTGTAATCCGATCCGAATATGTATAACTAAACTTATCTGTTTTGGGTTAGTTAGTTGTATGAGTCTAATACGTTTAGTTTATTGAGTCTGATACGTACTCATACGATTGGACTATAAATACCTTGTAATAGGTCTAGTTTAGATCATCGAATACAATTGAGTCTAGATTGAAGTCTTAGACACATAGTTACCTTGACGTAGGCGAGTACGACCTAACATTCGACGTGTTAAGCCCTCTTTGAAATAAAGAGTTGTGCAATTATTTTGAGCTGTATTTTTCGATCAACTTTTGGGTTTCGGTATTTCCGAGTAAGATCCTGTTATTCTGCATATTAGAATCTGGGCGAACCTAGTGCGAAAATCAAGACTAGGTCTCAAACGAATCAAAAAGGGAATTGAAAAAATAAATATCACTAAATGAATTATTCATAAATAATCCTTAAACTCTAATTTCAATATATCATCATCGTGATCATCATACATGTGAAGTCATATTTTTTTTAGGCAAACCTGTATAATGTGACTCACTTTTGATCTCATTGTCTTTTTTTATCTTTCATTATCGTTTGATAAATTTTGATCAAGTATTTTAGTATATGATAGATGTGAGATCAATGACTCTTGTATTCACGCCTATAACAAATTTATTTTAGGCCTTTAGTTTGATCACTTGGCTCGGCATGAAAATTTTTTTGATTTTGATGTTTAGCATGACTCTTTTTATTACTGTAATTTCTATTACCTCTTTCTTGTCTATGTTTTTGTGGCTAATAACAATAATCTCAAGGACAAACAGTGGAGGCATGCGATTAAGCAACTAACTTATTGAACTATCCAGGGAAAAAAAACAAATCCAACCACAAATCAACTAATTTAGACGATATCCGCTTTTATGGTTCAAAGTACTCTTGGAAGCAAGGCCGGGGATGCTGGCTCCGACCAGGTGGCACCCAAGTTGCCGAGCAAGAGAACCATCATCCGACGCGGCAATTTATGGGCGGACGACCAGCAGGTTAATGTTATAGATAAAGAGACAGGAAATTGATTTTAAATAGCAGTATCAAAATAGATCGCAAAAACAATTTATGTGCGGTAATCCATCTTTAAGCCCTATTTAAATCTATATGCCAAAAAAAATATCTAACCACCAGCATCTCAGCAAAAGGATTAGAAATGATTTCTCTAAGATTTCTTTGATTTGGAATAAGATAGATCTAACCACTAAATCTAATATATAATAATTAGAACACAAAAAAAATAGAGTTTTGAGATGAGATGTACAGAAACACTGAAAAGATAAGATGCACTGAATACCCCCACCCCACCCCCCACACACACACACACATATATATATATATATATGAGCTCTATTCTACACCCACCTTTATAGTAGTTATATTATCTGTACCCACCCTGTTGTTTGTTGAATGTAGTATTGAGATTTGATCCAATTGACGACAATAACTACTTGACGGCATTAATATGGACGGCAGTAACTACCAAATTAGCCAAGTAGTGATAATCATAACCCACAAAAATAGAAATTGTCCTGAATTTTCTCTCAGTTGATTTTCTTATTCAACATTGACATTAGTACAATAAAAAATTGCTAAATAATTCTTTGACAGTAATTTATCAATGACAATAATTGACATGTATCATTGACAATAATTTATAGAGAAGCAAACAATAATTCAATTGGATTAATGTCTTAATTGAGACAAGTTACTGTCTCAAACATTATAAATTACTGTTGATGATAAATTATATTATGACAACCATTATAGTAATAAAAAAGACAGTAATTGATTGCTATGAGGAACGTAAGTGGTCATAAAATAAACAATAATCTATAGTGCTTCACACATAAATTATGTTATTATACAGTAATCATACAAAATGCAAATAGAAATTTGACGGTACGTAGTTATTATCCAAACAATACCAATCTATTCTCCATTTACTATCACATTACTGTCCATATAATATCATAATATTGTCCAGCTACTATACAAAGAATGTCTGATTGTTGTCTAAATACTGCCAATTGTTGCATATTGCTATCAAAATTACTATCTAAATAATGTCTTTTTATTGTCTCATGCATTTGTCACAATGTAAAAGTCTAATAATATAGTAATAGGATAGTGTGATACAGACAATAATTGGACAATAGTTGGTCACTGCCATATCTATTTGTTACAAAACAATTGATAGATAGCAATTACATAATAGTTATATAATTTGAGTAGTACTTTGCATAAAGTAAGAGACGTGCTTGGACATTACTCTGACAGTAATTGAACATTGATAATCTATGACTAAGATAGTAATAAAATACTAATTGAGTAATAATAGTACGATAGTTGGGCAATAATCCAACCGAATTAGTATCTTAACTGAGGGAAGTTACTATCTCAAGATGAATAGACGCGACTATGTGAAAACAAAGAATTTTGCAAATGGTTGTCGTGGGATATCAATCAGTTATGTAAATAAAATTTGAAAATAATGACTGAGTGATGGTGTTAGACATCTTTAGGTGGTTATTATTATTTTAACTGCTCAATCTATCCAATAGACATCATTTGTTTGAGTAATTTAAATCGAACGACTCTAAAGGTAAGTATAGAATAATTGTTATAAAGTTGTATGTAGAACACACACACACACACACACAAAGATATATATATATATATATATATATATATATATATATATATATATATATATATATATATATATATATATATATACATACATATACATATATATACATATACATATACAAACACTATTCTATACCCACTCCTAGAATAGCTATTGTATACTCAGTCTAGGAACCGTCCGATCTAACTTATTAGATCAAATTATAGCCTTGGATAGAGATAGTGGTTACCCTATATTTAAAGGAATTTAACATCATTTTAATCCATAACAGTAGTAAGTTTTTGAAATATTTTATTGTTAGTTTGTTATTAATCGATATCCATGTCAATCGTCTCTTCATCTTCTCCACTACGTACTGTGTTGCTGCCCTGTGCACCCGCACCGCAGATTCTCGCCGTCGATCCCGTGTCGCCACCCCACGCGACCACAACACCGCATCTCGACCGCGGCCGATAGCTTCTTGTCCGTCGTCCAGCGCGCCCATGTTGCCGCCCCATGCGCCGCAACACCTCGTCTTGACCTCAACTGCTCGGAGGTATTCACCGCGTTTGGTCACCGGATCTGGATTGTCATCTTGAAATAGGTAAGAATTAGATTTTTACTTATTTGTTACACTCATTCGTCAGTAAATTGTAATTGGTCGGAGAGTAAATTTTATCTACATTACTAATAAATCGGCAATAAATTGATGTTTATTGGATAGCCATTCTAGTACGAGAAGAGATAATATATTTTAGTCAGTAAATTTGTTGTATTATGATTGTAAATTTACTGATAAAAATCTATAGTGTATATATATATATATATATATATATTATACGACCAATAAATTTACTGATATAGTATACGACTAGTAATATACATTTACTTGTCCGACCAATAAATTTATAATATACGACCCGTAAATTTATTGACAAAAATCTACAATATATGACTAGTAAATTGTAGTTGGCCGAAATAGTAAATCTATTGTATACGACTAGTAAATTTATCATTACGGCATATAAACAGAAAGACGTGGTATCTAATAAGATAGTAAAGTGAAACTAATATGATAGTAAATGTATCATTACGACCAGTAAATCCATATGACTGAAGATATTTCGATTATATATTGACCAGTGCAGATCATGTGGACAGTAAAGTGATATGAATACGATCAGTAAATCTATAGTATACGATCAGTAAATTTATTATTACGATATGTAAATAGAAAAACGTAGTATCTAATAAAATAGTAAAGTAAAACTAAAATGACAGTAAATTTATATATACGACTAATATAAATCCACGGGACTGAAAATATTTTATTTATATATCGACCAGTGTAGATCGTAGACAGTAAAGTGACTCTAATATGACAATAAACTAATATGTTTTCGCTTCTTATTTTTTAGGCGGTTTCTATTTTTTAGAGATAGTGTGTGGTTGTAACAAATTGTGATATAAGTTCCTATTTTTTAAGGATGATAGAGTGGTTTGACCAGTTTTCTGCCGTCTATGTTAGTTACTATCGTCAATAAAATTCTAATCTTGATATACAATTCAACAATACAGAAGATAGATATAGAATAATAATTCTAGAGATGTATGTAGAATAGTGTCTATATATATATATATATATATATATATATATACACACACTGATCCTAAAAATATTTTGATAATATTCACATAAAAATATTTCTAACATAAGGTATAGTTTGGTACCTATTTTTATTTTTGGGACTCAAAATATTTGAACCGGCCCAGCACACGCAAGCAGGAATCGGTAGCCTATAAAATAATGGAAACTTGGAAACTTCTCAAAGGAAAGGAAAGTTCAGGGACCTCCCCCGCGCCGTTGCAAACTGCAAGGAAGACTATTTTGCTAATGAAATGTTGATAGTATAAGCGCCACATCGCACCACATCGGCATGGCCGTACGTGCGCCCATGGCCGCTCACCGCCTAGACGTAGGCTTTCTTGAAGTCCAATGCACACGCCTCCGCAGGACGGCTCGGCCATGCCGAAACTGGTTCCGTGCATAGCTCCCGGCCGCGATCTCAACTGTACCACCGGCATGTCGTTGGCTTTGAGACTTTTGCCTTCTTCTCTAGGGTGGTTCTTGCAGCTTGCCTGTCAATGCATGGCCCGTATAATGAATATGGATTTAGCTATTTTTTAAAAACAAATTATGTCATGTTAGATCTCATGTGGGTTAAGTAAAGATTGGCTTTGTAAAGTTTGTTCATAAATTCATATGAATGAATGAATCCCACCACGCACTTTGTAATGCATTGTCATGTAAGATGGATGATTCACCTAGTTAGGTTAGGCCTAAATAAGAGAACAAAAAATTGCATTTGGGCCTAAATTACTCTAGCTTTACTTAACTAGAATTAGACAAGATATGGGCTTGCATATTAGGTAGGCTGAGCCCATTATTACACTTAAACTCTAGCCCAACTACGTCATGATGTTCATCGAAACACGATTACACGAGCCAACGACCACCAGTGTAACAATGTCATGTTCTAATCCATGATTCCAATGTATGGGGGCTATTTGATATGACCTCATATCAAAAGATAATTAAGTTCACATTAACCATATGATTAGTGTATAAATAAATTATATTAATCAAATCTGTATTGTCAATTTTTCAAAAAAAAATTGGTAACGTTAACTTCCTATAATCAAATAGAGGATAATTATTTATCCATTTATTGAATGACTTATATAACAATTTCACATACTCTTATTTTAAAATAAATTCTTACTTTGAAGATAGCGAGAGCGTTCATCCTGCGCTTACAACTACGAATCAAACTAAAAATTATAAATTCAAATGTCTCCTGTACCATGTATCGCTCAGAGATAAACGGTGCGAGTATCAAGTGTCAACTTCTATCTTATTGTAAATCCGTTAACCATGCAAACTCTAAAAAAAATCTTGTATATCATTTCAAATTCTCAACCAGACGTAAGAGACAGAGATTAGATTATTGTACCTTGCTACAAAACTCTAACAACTAACTCAAGAGTTGGAAAATGAAAGAAACAAATTTCAGTAAATAATTAATTTTAATTTTACTCTTTTATTTTATGTTTAGCTAGTTTTTTCCGGAATTTCTTCTTTCCAATTTTTTTTTAATATATTAAGTTAAGAACACTTTGGTTCTTATCTTTGGGATTTGTTTGTCAATTTTTTACAATAATTTACAAGTTTTTTGAAAAAAAAATTCATGGATTTACAACAGGAGGAGGTTTGCACTAGATATACACGCTAAAAAATAATATGCAATTTTCATAAGGATCATACTATCTAGACAATGTGCATCAGAAGTCAAAACAGTGCACGAAGAGGTGTCATCGTTCCTTTTATGGGACCAGAAGTCAAACCCGTCAAGATTTTTCTCTGTAATTTTAGCAGTAATAGCACTATAAGATTCTACAATTCGAAACAAGTCCATGCGTCGGGAAAAGATGAAATTTAGGAGTATTTTTTTGCGATGTGCCCCTTGCCTTTTCCAGGAATAGGTCCATCTGTGAATAATGGCAGGTTTGGGAAGGTGTTTTTTTGCATTTACACCCCCATTTTTCTATATTGTGAATCAGATACATAGTTTGTTGTATTTTTAATTTGATGTAAACAGATTTTTCGTGCTTTTGCAACAAAATAATTTTTTTCACTCCATGTTGTTGGGAAAGTAATAGCTTTCTAAAAACAGCACTTCTTGACTAAAAATATGACGCTTTTATCAATTGTAAGGCTGCAACTATATATGTGTAAATCTGCCCAACATCAGAGGACTAATCCCCCGTATTCGGCAGTCAAATCGATCTCCAATATAAAAAATCTACAAAAAATAATTGAAAACCCAAAGGGAAACAAATAGCGAGACTAAAAATTTCACATTATAACAAACTAGCACGGCACACATAATTGAGCAAAGATAAGAAAAAGAGATAATCCCTTCGGTGCCACACCTCGCGTCACCCCACATCAATCTACCAAAAAAAAAAAGACACACCATTACACCAAATCGAATTAGGCAAAAACAAAGAAAACCCCCAACCCCGGCCCTCGATTTTTCCTCTCTTTCTTACAACTCCAAACCCTAATACCACGAAATCCCTCATCTCTCACCCCTCCCCCTTTCCTTGTTCCCACCATTTCATCCTAGACATGCGAATTCGCAAGCTTGCTCCCTTGATCCTTGGCATCACCTATACCTCTGCATCAAACAACCCCTCGCAACCACCACCTCTGCCCACAACTTACTCCAATGGTAGCGGAAATGGTGGCCCTGTGACCGCTTCCAAAGAGATCTGTGAGTTAAACAGATCGATGTGGGAACAGTTTGCTGAGGACGACAACTCCAATACCCAGGTTATCCTCCATGGCAACTCTGGTTTCATTTATTGCTTCTATCGTAAGCTTTCTGTCTCTTTGTTAGAGTTGAGACTTGTATGTTTTTTTTTGTGTGTGCCATTCTGTATATTTTTCTGTATAATTCATATATCTATGATTTATATCAAGTGCTGTGATCTATAAACCATAGAAAAACGAACACACAAAGAGGGAGAGGCAAACCAAATTCCTTTGCTAGTGCTATCGTGCTAACACTAGATTAAGTTCCAAACCCTAGAAATTTACAGCGAATCGGTTATATAAAGTTTGGGAGCGGGAGAAATTTCCTCGAAACGAGAGACAGATCAAATTCTAGATCTATATAAAATGCTTCTTTTAAAGCAGTACTTTCCTATTTTTCATGCCTTTTCTTCTTTACATATGTATTGATCTGTCTCTGCATGCATACCGAAATACCGGCATGTACGCCATGGGGGCAGGCTGCGATTGATGATAGGTATGTTGTTAATACCAATGTCCGGAGTTCTTGCTGGCGATTTGGTGACATGGACGTGAACATCGAGGAATGTGCCGACGACGAGGAGCATGCTGGGAAGGCTATGGAAGAGGCAAAGGAAGATGCAAAGATGGAGGTCAACGGAGACATCAAGGACGATGCAGCTGTGACCCAGAAATGCAAGAAGAGCGACGGCAGGCGATGGCGCTGCTCGCAGCCGGTGAGCCAATCCAACTCCCTCTGCGACTACCACCTCGGAAAAAAACGGTCATACGACAGCACCACCAAACATGGTAGCTCCAGCACTGCAGCAACAGATTCAACTGTCGCGCCCAGCCTTAAGCCCCGAAAGAACAAGAAGAAGAAGAAGGTGTGGGGAAGTGGGGACTACAGCATCCAGGACTTCTACTTCTACAGTGGATTTGGCCCGTCTTCTCGAAAGGGGCAAAGCACGGGCAGTCTGGAAAATTTTAACACCATACAAGAGGCCGTAGACGAAGATAACAACTCGGAAGGTCTGGGTGGTGATGAGTTCGACGGTGAGGAGAGCAATGACGAAGATGACGGCATCGACAGCGGCGGTGATGGTGAGCAGCGTGGTAATGCTGACGGCGACCAGAGCCGCTCACTGAAGACCTGGCTCTGATGATACGGAAAGAAAAAAAATTATGTTGGAACCCCTCTCGTGCGAGATCCTAGTTAGGAGTTGGCTAATCATAATCTAGTTAGGTCTTATATTTGAAGAGGTGTTCACAGAAGTTACTTCTCACTACAATGATTCAAGTACCCTCTTTTTAAGCTTTCTGCAGTGTGTTTCCATGAAACTTAGCACCTTATGATCTGGTTACTGTTTTAAGTTGTGTGCATCGGATGGTTTGTTGGTTTTTGGACATCATGTCGGATGTTTAATGGGTTTTTGGACATCAGTCTCTACCTTGGTTATTTCACTTCTGAGGATTATTAGATACTTTGGTGTTTGGAACTTTGCATGATCAGGCATTCCAGCTATTAAGTACATGCTTCGTAAAGCACAACCCAAAAAGAGGGGTTTGTTCAAACAATTGTAAAGCCGGCCAAGTTATAGTTTAGATTATGCGGTTGATTATCTTATTTTCAATAAGAAATATCTCAACTTATCTCAAATTTGTTTTAATTTTAAAGTTGACCGACCAAATGATATTTTGTGTTTGGGTTATACCCAACAAAAATTTATACACAATTACGGATGGAGTGAAAACAACAAGATCGATTAGCTGATGCAACCCTTCTCCCCGCACGTTTCTGTTCCCAGTGAGATCAGATGATCAAACTGGGCACAATTTGCATGACTTCCACTGCACTCTGTGGCACAAACGGGTTTCATCAACGTCTATGTCATATTCTTTTGCGGTTTTGCCTCCTTACATGTGTTTTACGAAAATTGGGACGATTTTTTTGCAGGTTATTCTATTTGTTTTGCTTGTACGTGAAAATAGAGCTCTGGACATGCATCTTGCTGGCTGTCGAAATTTTGTGTTTACTATGTGGTATGCTTAGTGGTAGGAATAGACACATCTATATTTTTATATTTTTATGATGGTATGGCATGCATGTGTAAGGGGTGATTTGTCTTTAACGTCGGAAAAACTTCAGGTTTAATTATGGCATATTGTATCTTAATGATATATAAACTCTGAATTCACATATCAGTTTTACAATTAATATTCTATAACAATAATCTATTTTTTATAATGTCTTTTAGTTAATTTCCCTGTATGTAATGTCTCTGAACAAAATTTATGTATTATAGAGGGTCTGCAACAAGGATCTAGATCTGACAATGGGCGTCTGGTTACAGTTGGTTTTTAGCAATATTGGCTTAGAACAAATTTTAGAAAAACCAGCTGATATTAAAGGTGTTTCTCTACCATTTTGGCTCGAGAAAATGGGCCAAATATCGACTTATTAATGATGGGTCAGATTTCTTTGGAAATAGGAATGAAACTCTGGTCTGTGTTTTACCCCCCTTATGCCCCTCCTCCTTTTCTCCGCCATTGGAGCCATGGAATAGTTGAAAGATTGTTTTTGAATCATCTAGTAGCAACAGTTATGGCTTGTAGTTTTGTTAAAATATATTCATAAATCCACTGTTTGGTATCATCATTTAAGATTTTGATACTGAAATGCTAGCAAAACAGTGGGTTGCAAGCTGAAAATGTTTACATTCAGGTATTTGTGGAACTACTTTCCATCGACAAATAAATAATATTCCCTTTCATCCCCATTACGGATGAAATTGAAAACTTGAAGCAAAGGTAGTATTCTAGATCTCTACAAGAAAATTGATTTGTCATAAATACCAATAGAAAGATGTCACAGCTCAGACGACGTCCATCCAATGGAAAATGCTAGTAGAAAGATATGTGGAGCTCTTCAAAGGGTGGTTGTCACAAGTAGCTTTGTGTGGTCTAGACAAATTGAAGGACTTCAACAGTAGTATGTGTTATATTGTCGATGGTATTACAGAGGTGGATATTTAACTCTCAACTTTCCGTAAGGGGTGAGCCAATCGGGTGGCCAAGGCAATCTCTCATCTTCCGTCTTGTGGAGAGTAGTTTGGTGGTATTTAGTGGATAGATGCTTGTAGTTCTTTCTACTATGTAATGTAGGTGTTGGTGTTAGTGTTTTTCGTGGTGTGTATGAGGTAGACCTCATCTCTTATGGATTGGTGCTTCTAAACTTCTCTAAATGCAGAAGATTGCATTGTTTAAAAAAAGTCCATCCAATTAGTAGTTTTGTTAACTTAGTTCTATCGACATACTACTATATAGATCCCACTTTGTTATTTTCAAAAATAATCATAAATCAATGGGGCATCTATGTGGTACACATGCACTATTTAGTTACTTGGTGTACATTTTTTTAAAATTTCTTTCTTTTGTATATATTAAAATTCAAGTTTTTCTTTCTCTATCAACATGTAATTTTAAAGTAAAAGTTCATACTTTCTCATAAAAAAACTCATAAACTAAACTAATTTCACCGAGCTTCACTCAGATTATGTAAAAACTTACAATTAAAGTGCGTGCACTTACAATTAGTATTAGTACTAATTTACAACAAATATTTATAAAGAACAATACAAATTTAAAAATAAAATATATAAATTTAAAACTAAAAAAAAGTAATATCTTTAGGTGTAAAATTTACACAATTGTAATTACTGTCATGAAAATAATTATGTATAGTAATAAAAAATTGTATATTCTTATTCTGGAAACATATATAGACAAATATAAAACAATAATGACTAATATGGGAATAACACTCAAATCTAAATTATATAATATTACATAAAATTAAAATAGAAAAAAATAAAATGCCAGTATAACAAATAAATAAACTCTAAGTTCTTTCAATATAATAATTTAATCTTACAACTAAAGTATATATATAAATTTACATCACAACATTTGATTAATGTGTACACAGAGAATCACTATACCAATTTTTGGTCTCATCTAGCAAAATTTCATATGCAAATGTTTGATTCAGATCAATCTTTACTCACTATATAATCAAGACAAAGTGTGTACTAATTTGTTATATGATGAATATATACCATATAATAAAACCCCAGATAAATTAATAATAGATAGGAAAACATAGGATTTCTAAGGAATCTTGTTGTACCATGTTACAAATTAGAGCATTGGTTACTATCAAGGTATTCCCTTTGTGGATACAAGAAACTCAACTTCAGAAAGATCACAAAGATGTAAACTTTGTCCATATGCAAACTCAGTTATTCGAATTTTTTTTAGAAATAACCCAATAAAAAAAAGAAATTTTAAAACTAACCCAAAACTTTAAAAAATTGTAAAACTAACGTTCAGTCGCGAGATGAATGTGCGACTGATCTTCAGTAGCTAACTGGGCTAGCAATTGGAAACGTGACATGGCCCAATACTGTTGCATCTAGGCCATTATGTCTGGTTTTGATGATTAACAAAAACAAGCATTTCAGACTAATTGTGTTTTTGAGATATTTGATACAGAGTCTAGTTGGCAAGACATGCAAGATGATCAAGATGAACCCAATGTGAAAGAGATAAAAGCACAAGTCGCAAGACGAGACGCAAATCGCAAAAGTGAAGATGCAAAGGACCTAAGGTAAGCTCAGTTTTGATTTTTATTTTTACCGATCTCGGCGTCTGGAGTTTGATCGGTTTAGAATCTTATTTCTTAGTTTTAACCGTACTATAAAGAGGGATTTCAAGTCCTCTCTACATTTCCAACATAAACCGAGAAACCACTAGGTCATTGCATTGCATTTGTTTCGGTTGGATTTGTTTTGGATTTTCAAATGAGTTTTTGATAGCAGAAGAGTGTTTGCTTTTTATAGAAATATCTAGGCAGATCTGACTTTTTCTTCTGCTGACAAAATGATAACTCTTTTAATTATCTTGCTAACGAGCTATAAATCACTTAAATCGGATCTCTGGATTAAAAGTTATGATTGTTTTTATTCATATTGACTGTCAGTGTGCTATACTGACTGTCAGTTTGAATGTCAGTGTAGTTAAACTGATAATTGTCCAGAGAACATGTTTTTGGTGCCAAAAGTTTTTGACCTATACTGACTGTCAGTTTGGATTTTGACCACGAGTTGATTTGTTTGAGTTCTTTGTTTTAACTGGTTGATTTTTTGATCCATACTGACTGTCAGTTTGTGATACTGGCTGTCAGTATGAGGTGTCAGTTTCCTTATACGACCAACAAAGTTTAATCCGTAAATTTTGTCAGCCGTTGAGTTTGAAACTGATTGTCAGTATCCCTAACTGACTGTCAGTTTATACTGTTTTATTTCCATATATGACCTCAAACGGCTAGCTGAGTTTTCTCCGGATTTTACTTCTTTCTGGTCGTGACCTAAACTGACTGTCAGTTTCATAAACTGACTGCCAGTTTGCACTGTTGATTTTACAGCTCGTACACAACGGCTCTTTTGATCATTTGGGCTATAAATAGAGGCATTGAGTAGATGTTTTACACACCAAGCAGCCTCCCTCTCACACATACACTTGAGCATTCATTTTGGAGTTAAAATCTTGATCTGTTGATCAAGTCGAGAGCTTTTGTGATCCACTGAATTTTTTGTTCACATCATCTGCATACTTTTAGTTTCTCGGTGATTGTTGGAGGTCTTGAAGAGACTTTGCAACCTATTACTCTTGGTGAACGCCCTCACCTAGACATTTGGTGGCATGGCCGTTGACCTCTCCAGTTCGAAGTTTGTTGGAGAGGCTCGGTGTGTTTGTAAAAGGCATCGGTGCTCGCCTTTCCGGAATGGACACTAGTGAGCAATATCCTTAGTGGATATTGAAGTAAAACTCATTCCTTTGGGTGCTTCAACAAGGATTAGGGGAGACCGGGCGAGTCTCCGAGATCTCGGAAAAAATCTTGTGTTTGTCTTCTACTCTCTTTTATTTTGCAATATATATATATATTCTTTTGTTCTTTATTTGTGAAAGTTGTTTTAAATTGAAGTTTTTAAAAGCCTTCTATTCACCCCCCCTCTAGTCGGCATTATTGATCCTACAAATACATCACTGGCCCAGCTCGTGTGCTTTCAGTCGACTGAAAAAGGTATAAATCGTGCCACGGCAACAAATTATACAAATCAGTTGTAGTCTAATTAGTGAAGAGACTCTCTCCCTACAGAGAGACCACAGTTCAAATCCCGCTCACCACAAATATTTTCTAGCTTTCAGTCGCTAAAACGTGGCATACGAGTTGGACCAGCAGTGCATTGGGCCATACCACATCTTCAGTATGGGCTAGCAACTGAAACTCAGTTACGCGACCCACCTCACGACTAAAGGTTAGTTTTGCAATTTTTTAAAGTTTTGAATTAGTTTTGAAATTTCTTTTTTTATTAGGTTATTTTAAAAAAATTCCAGTTATTCTACTTTGTTTTAATGTAGCTGCAGACATGGCTACAACTTGCATCCAGAAATCAGATATTTTCTTCACACAATCCCTACCATTTGGGGCCAACAATTCAATCTCACCGATGAATAGTACGTCCCAATAAGGGTGGAAACGAGCCGAATTTGAGCGAGTTGACCCTGGCTCGGCTCGGGCTCGGTCAGGAGACGAGCTGACTCAGCTCGGCTCAATTACCTCATCGAGTTGAAAAATCAACTCGAACTCGCGAGCTAGCTCAGCCAACTCGCGAGCTGCACCAACTCGACACTTCTCGGGGCGGCGAAGGGAGCTTCGGGGGCGGCGGCGGCGGCGGAGGATGCGCCGGACGGGAGAGGGCGACGGTGAAGCTAAGAACCCTAAACGAGTGTGTGAGGGTCC
Organism: Pharus latifolius; assembly: GCA_019359835.1. Lineage (NCBI taxonomy): Eukaryota > Viridiplantae > Streptophyta > Magnoliopsida > Poales > Poaceae > Pharus > Pharus latifolius. The sequence continues at coordinate 5,666,295 of CM033321.1, read as the reverse complement.
AAACAGTATTATATATATACCGAGCCGAGCCCGAGCGAGCTGGGGTCTAGCTCAGGCTCGGCTCGTTTTTGAACTGAGTTAAGAAGAGAGGTCGAACTCGGCTCGTTTGACGAGCCGAGCCTGAGTTGCTCGCAAGTCATGAGCTAAAGTTCCACCCCTACGTCCCAGCTGATAAAAACTTCTAACTGCAGATATCACATTTGGAAATAGGGATGTGCTTTTATGCTCTTATAGAAAATATTGCACAAATTTTAAAGTAAACATAGTTTTAAGAATAAATTAGTAAGTTATTCTATAGACTGAGCAGTGAATCTGAAATCTAAACTTAAACAAAATCTAGAAACTAACCAACATCTCTCCCATCTCTTACTTTCCTCTAGTTCTTCCTTATGAGAAGGCAGTGAAAGTGTTCGATGGTTTCTTAACCCCACACCCCAAGGATATCTCCGTTGATACAATGACCTCTTCACATCAGTTAGCAACAATTCTGTTCTCAGAAGGACCTGAGTAATAACAAGATAGAAACACAGACAGAGATCTTTAGGGAGGAGATGAGAATTGTGCTCCCACCACACTTAGGGATCTTAGTAGAGGTAGGGTTGCAAACAAGTCGAGTTCAAACAAGTTAGAATCTACTCAGCTTACTTTGTTTTAGATATTGAGTGAGTTCAAGTCAAGTAGAGTTAAATATTGAGTTAAGAAATTGGTTTATGCTTAGCTCGCAACGAGTTTGAGCCAATCTCGAACTGATATCGAGCCAAATATGGATAGCAAATTTTTAGATAAATTTGTAATTTAGAACTATAAAGTTTTAAAAAAATAAATTTAACCTCTAATCTAAAATTTGCAAATATAACTCATTTCTTATCAGGTAGGTACCAGGCGTGCGAGAGGCATCTATTGCACATCCCATCGCAACATGGCCATGCTTTCATGGCACAAATGCAAGTGTGCTACATGCATGCAACGTGTGGGGTGGTGGCGCCTGTTGCACAACACATGTGCGGAAAATCCACCTGTCACTTGCTTCTATTCTCTACTACACAAAAAATGAGTTATTTTTTCAAATTCTTTGGACTAGATGTTAAGTTTGCTATTTTCTTTTGTAAAAGGGTTATTCCAATAAAAAATATTCCTACACAAAACTATTAGAGCTAGCAATTTTTTGAAATAAAAGTTAAGATCCTAATTTAATTTTATCTATTAAAATTTAAATAAAGAGATATTTGAGAAATCTGAGAAACCAAATGAGCTAACTTAGACTTAAGCTCAACTCATTTTCCATCCAAACTAGAAGATATGCTCAAATTTAGCTCACTTTTTTTGAACTAATCTCGAACCAAATAAAAAACCGAACTGAACTAGTGTGGCTCGCAAATTTCAAACTTTTCTTTCAGCCCTAGCTAGAGGAGTGTGGACGTAGGCATGGATTGAACCTGGCCTTTTGACTTAAGCCATAGTTCTTTCTGGATGGCAAAACTATCCTCCTTTGAAAGTATTTAGAGCAGCTAATTTGATTTTATCTCAACCTTTCATTAATTTTAATATTAGTACAAATTTTTCTTAGAAAAAATAGAAGCACATCTATTGAGCCACATCTCTTGGAAATATGAGGGGGAAAAGCACAAATCATTTCTGATCAGTCAGCGACTCACACACAAACAGCAAAAAAATAATGGGAACTTTGGAACCTCTCAAAGGAAACGTTCAGCCCCTCCACCGCGCGGTTGCTGGTTTACATTATTAGGTCGGTTTTCTTGTGGTCTAATCCATATTTTTTAGTAGTCTCAGTAGTGGGTGTAAATTTTATTCTAATCCGATCGTTATCTATATATTACTTATAAATATCTAATTTCCACTCAATCAAAAAAATTATTATTGAAATCTAATCATAACATCTTCTCAACATAATCCTTATACAACTACTACTTATTTTCAGTCCCTAAGATCTAACTCATTTAAATGCCAAAGAAATCTAGTTAGACCTTAAAGAAGTTTAATAACCGTAAGAGATGAGGAGAAAAGAATAAAAACTAATATTGTTTATGGATTGGACTCATTTAGATGCTAATTTTTTTATCCTAATTTGATCTTTATTTATCTTATTTTAAAATTATCATAACACGATATAATATCAATTTATTCTCAACAAATTTAGACCCAACAAAAAAACAATGACTCATTTACATACTACGGTTGCCCGGCCCTACTCAGGTGAGCAGGATGCAAAGACAGCGGCACGGCCAGGGCCAAAACTGGTGCATGCCTCCTGGCCGCGAGCGGTTGGCTTTGCCACTTTTGCTTTCCTCTGCGGTGGTACTTGCCGGCTTATGCTTGTTTTTTTTTTTATTATTATTCATGCCCTTTTTTTCTTTTTGGGCTTCCATACCCCGAGAGGAATACAGATGCACACGCAATCAGGAAACGGCCAAATAGTACTTGCTGCTTGCATGTGCTAGAGCCTGTATAATAATGGGTATGGATTAACTAATTTTTGTATAAATTATGTTAGATTTTCTTTTTTAGGGAAGATCATGACAGATCTCATCTGGGTTTAATCAAAGATGGTTTTATTAAGTTTGTCCATAAGCCCATATGAATGAATAAATCCCACCATGCACTTTGTACTGCATTTTCCTGTAAGTCGGATTCACCCGGTTACAAAAATTTGCATTTGGGCCTATATTAAACTGGGTTTACTTGATTAGGATGAGACAAGATATGAGCTTGATGTAAATGAGGCTTCAGCCCATTAGAAACCATCAGCCCAGCCCAGCCCAGCCCAGCCCAGCCACGTCCTGGGATGATCATCGGTACACGAGCCGAGCTCCAACCGCAGAGCACGCATAACATCAGGGCCAACTTTAACTCCCGCCTATACTTATGTTTGGAATACAAGAAAATTTGAGAAATTTAGAGGTTTTGAGTTTTAAAGAAATTTTTTTAGGTGTTTGGAACAAAAGAAATGATGTATAAAATTTCAAATTATTTTTTTTGAGAAATTTTGGAGGAAATAATAAATGACATCCAATTTCTTGGAAAATTTCCTTTTTCTTTTGTGTAAAGCAAACTATAATTTTTTTCTTCAGAATTCCTGTATTTTTCTTACGATGCATCCAAATATCACTTTTGAACAATTCATATGTCTAAACTTTATTGTAAATTTCATTAAATATGACACTCAATTCCTATATTTTTCCAATTTCAACGTTATTCATTCTCTACATTCCAAACTAACCCTTAATATCTAAGTTCTTGCTGCAAGTCTGTATCGACATGTGTGTCAGTATGCTTATTTGTGCCATCACAACCAATGTGACAATGTCATGTTCTAATCCATGGTTTCTATGGGATTGAGAGAGGTATCTAATAAGAATTCTCTTTAAAATAGAAATATGTAAATTTGTGATATTCACATGCTTCTCTTGGGACACAAAATTAGTATTTATGATCACCTCCTACATCATAATATTTCATATCATAGATTCACATGCTCTTGTTTTTAGAAAATCTTTTACCTGAGATACGCACCCGGTTTCTGAATGTTCACCAGCCTCTTACAACCTCAAAGCAAACTAAAAATTATAAACCATACTTAATTCAAGGGTCTCCCTTATCACCTACCACTCGGAGATATAGTAAATACTTAATCTTATCTTTACTTTTTTAATTTTATTTTTAGCTCGTCGTTGCCTGTATTTGTTTTTTTTTCTAGGTAGATTGAATTAGCACTTGAAAGTTTTCCAACCTGATTTGTTTGACAATTTTTTTATAATAATTTACAAGTTTTATGAAGAATATGGACGGATTGATTTATATCAAAAGAGAGGTTTACACAAGATAAACACACTAAAATATGATATGCAATGTGGATAAAGACTATGCAATATAGGCAACATGCGCCGGAAATAAATAAAAAAAAACACTGTGTCAACGTCCAACTTCGGCAAAAGAGCACAAACCCGTCCACACTTTTCTCAATGTGTTTTTGCATTGTACCCTTAAGATTTTCTAATATTAGAAATAAGTCCATTGTAAGTTTGGAAATAATTTTTTTCGTTTCACACCCCTTGGTGAGAGGTTTGAGAAGATATTTTGCATTTACACCCTCATTTATTCAACTGTAAAATAAATATGTAGTTTGTTGCATTTTTTTTAATTTGATGTAAACAGATTTTTCATTCTTTTGTGACAAAGTAAGTTTTTTCACATATACCCATCTTGTAGTTATGTGAGGGCAGTACTTTTTTTTAATAACAACCCTTCTTGACTAAGAATATAAAGCTTTTATAAATTGTATCATGCAATTATACGTGGCAATCTGCCAAACATAAGAGGGACTTATCCCCCATATTAAGCAATCACATCGATCTCCGATATAAAAAGTTTCCAAAATAACACAAAAATCCAAAAGGCAACAAAGAGCGAGACAAAATATTTCAGGTCCTGATACATAGTATATCACACCGAATTGAGTAAAAATAAGATAAAGAAAAGATCCTCAGACATACACACACCCCTCCTGCGGGACACCTCGCCTCACACCCACCCACCCAAAAAGGATAACATTACACCAAATTGAATTGGACAAAAATAAAAAGTGAGAACAACCCACCCGTTTGACCCATCCATTCCTTGTCCATTTCTTACAACCCCAAAACCTAACACTATTAAGTCCCTCATGTCTAACACCTCCCCCTCCCCTTTATCCATTTCATCACAAACATGCAAGTTCATAAGAATGCCTAAAAGATCTTTGGCATCACCAATTCCTATGAATCAAATGGACCCCCCGCCGCCACCATCTCCGCACATCGTTTACTCTGATGGTAGCAAAAATAGTGACCCCATGGCCGCTTCCAAAGAAATCTTTGAGTTAAAGAGATTTACATGGGAACAACACGGTGAGGACGACCACTCCAATCCCCAGGTTATCCTCCATGCCTAACTCCAGTTTCACTTACCTCCCATTTCTTTGTTACAATCGAGGCTTGTGTGTTCTTTTTTGCTTTGTTTTCTCCGTAACCATAATATTATATTATCTACACCAAATATTTTTATCATGCACATACAAAGAAAAATACAAACAAATATACACTCCTTCATGGATGTTGTACTAATACCAGAGTAACTTCCTAATCCTAGAAATTTACAATGGATCAGTAGGTAAAGTTCGGGAGTAGGAGAAATTTCCTTGAAACCAAGGCCAGATCAAAATCTAGATCTATATAAAATGATTCGTCTAAAGCAATATTTTCCTATTATTCATGCCTTTTCTTCTATATCTATGTACTTCTATGTATTGATCTGCCTTTGCATGTATGCCGGAACACTGACGTCTACTCCGGCCATGGGTCAGGCTGAGATTGATGACAGGCATGTCGTCAATACCAATGACCAGAGTTCTAACTGGCGATTTGGTGACATGGACATGATCGTGGAGGAAGGTGGCGACGAGGAGCATGCTAAGAAGGCTAAGGAAGAGACAAAGGAAGATGCTAAGGAAGATGCAAAGATGGTCGACGAAGAAGGTAAGGGTGATGCAGTTGTGACCCAAACATGCAAGAAGAGTGACGGCAGGAAATGGCAGTGCTTGCGTTTGACGAGCCAATCCAACTCCCTCTACGACTATCACCTCGAAAAAAGCCAATCAAATGACAGCTCCACCAAACAAGGGAGCTCCAGCACTGTAGCGGTGGCTTCAACTGACACGACCAGTCTTAAGACCCAGAACAAGAAGATGAAGAAGGCGTCAGGAAATGGGGACCGTGGCATCCATACCTTCTACTACTATGGTGGCACCGAGTGTGAGCAGCATGGTGATGGTGATGGCGACCACAACGGAGGTTGGAAGGTTGTAAAAGCTCGATCGGTCATGAACTTATTGTAGTAATGGGGCAAGGGAAAAAATTATGTGAGAACTCTTCTCATGTGACATCTGAATTAAGACCCATCTAGTCATGATCTAGATCATGATCGATCATTAATTGATCAACTAAGTTTTATATATAATTTTTTCTTAGGACAAATAATCGAGTACCCTTTTTTTAACTTTTCTGCAATGTGTTTTCATGGAACTTAGAACCTAATGGTCTGTTTGCTGTTTTAAGTTGTGTGTGTCAGATGGTTTATTGGTTTTTGGAGATCACTCTCTTTCTTGGTTGTTTTCATTTCGATTGATCGTTTGGTGTTTGGAACCTTGTATCATTGTATGGTCAGGCATTCCAGCTACTGTGTCCTGCAAAAGGCCAGGTCGCATACTCGCATGCTTCCTGCTTTGGTATTGAGCACAACCCAAAATTGAAGGGGTTTGTTCACACGATTATAAAGCCGGCTGGGATACAGTTCAAGCTGTTTGATTGATGGCTTTATTTCTCTGAGATATGTCTAAATTGTTTTAAATTTATCTTAGTTTTAAAATTGTTTGGTTCAGAATTTCCTTTTGTTAGTTTCTTTAAAATTTTGTAAACATTCTTAGTAATTTGTTTGATTAACTCGCGTGCTATGCCTCGTGCAAGGCTTAGAATTTTTTGTGTCTCACACAAGATATATTGAGACAAGTTTTGAGATAAATTAAAATCTAATGTGACTATAATACATCTCGGAGATCAAATAATTTTTATGAGACCATCAATCAAATAACCACTTTGCCTTTGGGTCTTATGTAACAAAAATTTACACAGTTACACGGCACCAAAATGACGTGATTGTGACCAGTTGATGGCTTGATGCAACCATTCTCCCCCCGTGTTTCTGTTCTTGGTGACATCAGATCATCACACAAGGCAAGTCACCATCACACTAAGCAAGACATCCTTGTTCTTGTTGAGTATGTCTACATATATTTCTCTTACTATAATATAATATGTGAATCAGTACAACAAATATATGTGTCAGAGAAAGGAAAGCACATATGTGCACACACAGAGCAAACAGGCAAACGTGATCGTCTTGCTTTGGTGCTATACTGCTATTAGCAAAGACACTGAAAATACAGCACTTAAATCATCTACAGTATATAAATAATGCACTTTATACATCTCCCGGTAAAATGAACCTGCAGGATATATATACCTTCGTGTTTTCTCACAACACATCACCATTCAGGCGTTCACTCATACGGGAAAACATTTCATGGAACTCTCTCTAGCTACTAAACAAACAACTTCTAGGAAAGCCATCAGTTGATCCACAACTACTTAAGAGGCCCACAGATCGAATGAATTACTTCATCTTTCATCAATCAGGTGTTCCATATCTCCGGGCTTTGAAGAAAAGCAAACATAGCTCTAACCTTTATCCTTTTCTTGATTGCTCAAGATGAACTGCTTCAGTTCATGAAAGAGGTGGCTGGAACCAACTCCCTGTAATCTTTGCGTATACTCCATAAGATCTCTGCACATCGTCTCATTTTCGGTCGGTTCCTACGTGTCGGAGCTAAGCACTGCAGAGCCAGCTCGTACATCTTCTCCACTGCCAGATTGATGGCATCAGTTGCTTCCAGATTCGGATCAAGTGTCTGGATTGCATCGCCCTTCACAAATTTCTCCATTGCCTGTACAGATGAGGCGTAGCAAATGTCGATTAAGGAATCTGTCTATACAACAATGATCAAAAGTACTTATGTACAGCTTATGTACAGATTACTAGGATACCTATTGGAACAACAGACATTGACTTACCCATTTTGAGGTCACACGTTCAAGGATAGCCCTCCTTGGCTCGATAGGGCGTCTTCCAGTTACCAATTCCACCAACAGAACTCCAAAGGAGTAGACATCACTCTTCTCAGTAAGCTGGTATGTTCTAAGATATTCTGGATCAAGATAACCAGCTGTTCCTTTAACTTGTGTAGAGACATGGCTGGTATCAAGTGGAGCAAGTTTGGCAAATCCAAAGTCAGCAACCTTAGCTCGACAATTGTTTGTTAGGAGAATATTTGAGGATTTGACGTCCCTGTGAATGACAGGATTATCTGCGTGGATCAAATGAATGAATCAGGATTTGTTGCTGAAGATCAAAGTGATCAGAAGTTCAAAGAAGATTGCTTGAAGGTTACCTTTTTTTATTATCAAAGAATATCTATGCAATACAGATGCCTACACTCCAGCATCCCCAAATCAAAATAGTCCTAGAAATGTCTTCTCATGTTTTCCTTATTTGCATGGAGAAACTTAGGATAATACTTCATTTAGTGACCTGAATTAGTAATTTATTAAAATACTCTCTTGCAGTAGTAGCATGGGTCATTACTGAAACATAATTGATAAAAGACTTATCTTTATTTTTCGTTTGGATAAATCATTGATAGTTGAGGCTGTCATTGAGTGTTACGAATCAACTAGTTCACTCAAAAATTTTAAGTTATTCAAAAAAGTCAAAAAAAACTACTTATATCTCAATACTATCCCTTATGTTTAGGCTTGATCAAACCTAAGATGAGATGGTATTGGAGACACAAGCACAACCATTTTATTTTTCGTAATAAATGAGTTTGAGAAGTCTTGAACTCATATCTTTTTATTCTAATACCAATATTAAGTTTATGCATTAATAAGTTCACAAAAAGCTTTCTTAAAAAAAAGTTCACTAAAAAACTTAAACTGTTCAAAAGAACAGACAATCTACTCATACTTCATCACTTATCCTCGGAGTTAGGCTTGACTAGGTCTATGATGTGGATTAGACATAGACCAAGATCCCGTTCACCCTAAAACTTTTTTAGTCTCACCATCAGATAATTTAATTACCATAATTATTTTCTCATAAATTATACTAACCAAGTCTCAACTCAAGATTTATAATTTTGTTATCATGTTGAATTTTATGCGCCTCCACAAAAACTTAAATTATTGAGAAAAAATTGGCAATTTACTCATAACTCAGTAATTGTACTGTTGTAATGTAGTAGTACATTCTGCTCAAGAGCAGATGCTTGCATTCAGTATAGAAAGGGCATGACATAAGGGCAAACTGTCATGAACTTACTACTCAAACAGAGAACATATGAATTAAAGTAAACAGGGCATATTGAACAAAGAAACAAAAAGTTTTAAACAGTGACACAACAAAGGCTGTTCCTTTTGTACTCATTAGGGACTTGAAGCAGCAGGTAAAATGTCATGTAAAGAATCTGGATGCCATTCCCCATTTTGGTTTCATTTGTATCATCTGTATGAAGTTTAGCAAAAGCAGATAGGCACATTATCTGCAGATAACAATAAGATGATTTTCCAAACTAGGAATGCTATAGTAGTAGAGTAGCATTTCTGAACTAAATAAAAATGAAACTTTTAATCAATTTCTTACTGATAAAGCACTGCATGGAACACTGAGAAACCTTTCTGAATTCAGAAATAGATGCTTGAGTTGCAAAGACAATTTTTTTTTTAACCCCTTACATCTTACATCCCACAACCAAAACCACATCTGACAACTTTCAAAACGAAATGAATATGCAAGGAAATTATAAGCATCTGACGTTACCTGAGTATGTGTGAAGATAGGTAATAGCGTGAGCCACATCAATTGCAATATCCAATCTCAGAGAAAATTCCAGGCTTTTCCCATTCAGACCTGCACATGGCTAACCTCATGTAAGACACAATCAGTTCAGCCCTTATTCTTCTCTTTGAAAAGTAGCAATTTCAGAAACATAAAATCCATATGATTCTTACAATCAAGGTGTTCTCGAAGATTCCCATTGGGAACATATTCCACAATGATCAATTGTTCACCACCAAGCTCTAAGAACCCATGAAATTTAACCAAATTCAGGTGCTCCACGTGTTGCAATGTCTCAATCTCATTCCGGAACTCAAGACCCATATGCTTGTCATACACATTCTGTAAAGAGTGACAAATCGTGGCCTTCTAGTCATCATCAGCCTATGCAAACTGATCAAAAGAAATAACAAGTACAAACCTTCTTAGCTCGTTTGACAGCAACAAATGTGCCATTGTCGAGCTGACCCTTGTATACTGTCCCAGAGCCACCCTGCCCGATCTTCAGGTTCGGGGAGAAGTTCTTGGTTGCTTTCTGGATCTCTGCCAATGAGAACTCTATGCTTGCCGGCAGCTCGCTATCCAAAGAACTTCTGCCCATAGGACTGTAGAATCCTTTAACTGATCGTTTACTCACAAAAGAGCTTCTGCCCATAGGACTGTTAGATCTTTGTGAGGTTGCCGATTCTGAGACTACAAAAATTTAACTGAAATCAGCATCCGAATTTGCCAGAACATGGAAACACATCGATAGTTCATCAGGAACAAAATATCAAACTGAGTAATGTATACTATTCAAACAATATGTAATTTTATATCCATGGCATCCATCCAAGAATCCTAGTTATGTATATTATAACGAAGGTATTAATCGGCAATACTTGAAGCCAAATGGAGATTACAAATTTTACCTTTGTTCATAGGATTTAAATTCCTCCTTCAATCGTAGGGAATTAACAAATGATAACTTGAACAGAGGTTGCTTCTAATAAGGTGACTCTTAATTTAAAATTCTGACTAAATGGGTCCGAATAATTGATCAAACGGCGACACAAGACCAAAGAAATCAAATATCATAAAATAGAATTGATCAAACGGCTGATTAAACTAAAGCTCAACACAGAGAGTGAACACGTTGCTACACACATGCTAGGAAAATAAAGATGATCTAAGATCAAAAGTCACCTTTTTGCAAAACTAACAAAGCAAAATATCTCCAAAAACTTTCATCTGAAAAGCCACCTTTCGAACACTAGTACAGTACAAAGCACCCAAAAAAATGAAAAATACCAGGGAGTACTGATTTATCTTCCGAATTAAGGTGATTTACTGCACCACAGTACGCGTTGACCAGAAGCAGTTGACCACGAAATTTGATCACAGAAAATAATCACAGAAATTTGATCGAAAGCACATAAGAAAAAGTAACAGAAGAAATCAAGAACCATGCGGCTGAAAAGCAAAGGAAAAAGAAAAAAGTACATACGTTGGTGGGAGACGGGGAGGCCGTCGGAGAAGGAGGACTCCGGCGAGCGTGCCTCCTGCGGGACGAAGCAGGAACGGAAGACACCGAGGAACGAGAGCCCGCGGCCTCCGCCGCCGCCGCCTGAGCCGTTCACGGACGCCGTGGTGGCGACGGAGAAGCGGGACAGGTCGCCGCTGCCGTCGCTATGCCGCGACGCCGAGCTCCTGTTGCTGCTCATCGTGAACCTGATTGTGTTCCGGAGTGAGGCGTGGCGAAGCCGCAGCCGCGTGTGGAGAGGGGAAGGTGCGGTGGTTTCTAAAGTGGCGGTTGAAAGATGACAGGAAGAAGCGCCCCACCGGAAGTTGATGGGAAAGGTCCGAGGGGGTGAGGGTTCTTCTTCCGTCAGCTCACGAGCGTGGACTCTTTTCTGTAGGGACCAAATGAAACTCTCCCTAAGTCCGGCTTATAAAACAGCAGTAGGATCCGCTGTGCTCTAAAATAAAAAAGAAATATGTTTTTTTTATTTTTTTATCTGGTGATTTTTATCAAACAATCTACACGTTCATATAATTATACTACATTGTAGTATACCTTGAGTAAAAAAATGACTAAGATATAGACTTTTTTCTATTTGTGAATTTAGAAACCTACTTTATCTTTTACTTTTCCTTCTTCATCCTTCCTCCATGAGCCATCACCACTCTTGTACCCACTTATGAGCACATGGGTGTTGCCAACCATTAGCATCGGCAAAAATCGACCATTTATCCCACTATTTAACCTCCACAACTAGAAGTGGTGATAGAGGTGAGTGTCATTACTGTCTCACCGCTTGTAATACTGAGAAAATAGATAAATCTTAGATGAGTTAGATGTAAGTATATTAGATTTTGATTAATAGTAAAAAGATATACGTGTAAAATTGAAAAAAAAATACTAGATCCTGCCAAAATTAAAAAAAATCGTAGATTGTCACTGCTGTCTGCAGTAAATAATAAGATAATGTTTGTCGTGGTATTAAAGTTACCTCGGCAGGTTTATGACGTGCGTAACACGTGTTCAGCAACCCGGGATGACCGTGCGACGGGTCACCCCGTGTTGGACAATCTCAGAGATTGACACGAGGGTTTATACAGGTTCGGGCCTCAGTGGAGACCCTAGTCCTGTCGACGTGCTCCCGACGTGAGTCGGCTGGGGAGCTCTCTTACGGGGAGAGCGCTCCTAAGCACGCCTTTTGGTTTTTTTTGTATTGGATGCAAATGAATTCAACTTAGGTTACAAGAGAGGATACAAGGGTATATATAGACCCCAAAAGACGCAAATTACAAGACTGCCCTAGCTAGAACCGTCGGATCGAGGGCGTTGCGGTCCTTTTGCACGATACGATGCTTGGATCCTTGACACGTGGCCGCTCCAATTCCCAAGGGAGCTCCTGGGTAAATGGGCCCCCTTACCCCGGACCAAGCCCGGGGAAGAGAGGGCCTCTTACCCGGGGTCACGTCCGGGGAGAACTCCTTACCCGGGACCAAGTCCCTTACCGGGGACTAAGTCCGGGGAAGGGAGGGCCCCTTACGTGGAGCCACGTCCGGGGAGCCCCTTACCGGGGGCCACGTCCGGGGAGAACCCCTTACCCGGGACCAAGTCCGGGGAAGGGAGGGCCCCTTACGCGGAGCCACGTCCGGGGAGCCCCTTACCGGGGGCCACGTCCGGGGAGAGCCCCTTATCCGACACCAAGTCAAGGGAAGGGAGGGCCCCTTATGCGGAGCCACGTCCGGGGAGCCCCTTACCGGGGGCCACGTCCGGGGAGAGCCCCTTACCCGGGACCAAGTCCGGGGAAGGGAGGGCCCCTTACGCGGAGCCACGTCCGGGGAGCCCCTTACCGGGGGCCACGTCCGGGGAGAGCCCCTTATCCGGGACCAAGTCCGGGGAAGGGAGGGCCCCTTACGCGGAGACACGTCCGGGGAGCCCTTTACCGGGGGCCACGTCCGGGGAGGACCCCTTACCCGGGACCAAGTCCCTTACTCGGGACCAAGTCCGGGGAAGGGGAGGCCCCTTACCCGGAGCCATGACCGGGGAGAGCCCCTTACCCGAGACCAAGTCCCTTACCGGGGACCAAGTCCGGGGAGCCCACGTCCGGGGGGCCCCTTACCTGGGGCCACGACCGGGGAGAGCCCCTTATCCGGGACCAAGTCCGGGGAAGGGAGGACCCCTTACGCGGAGCCCACGTCCGGGGAGCCCCTTACCGGGGGCCATGTCCGGGGAGCCCCTTACCGGGGGCCACGTCCGGGGAGGACCCCTTACCCGGGACCAAGTCCCTTACTCGGGACCAAGTTCGGGGAAGGGGAGGCCCCTTACCCGGAGCCATGACCGGGGAGAGCACCTTACCCGGGACCAAGTCCCTTACCGGGGACCAAGTCCGGGGAGCCCACGTCCGGGGAGCCCCTTACCAGGGGCCACGTCCGGGGAGGACCCCTTACCCGGGACCAAGTCCCTTACTCGGGACCAAGTCCGGGGAAGGGGAGGCCCCTTACCCGGAGCCATGACCGGGGAGAGCACCTTACCCGGGACCAAGTCCCTTACCGGGGGCCACGACCGGGGAGAGCTCCTTACCTGGGACCAAGTCCCTTACCGGGGACCAAGTCCGGGGAGCCCACGTCCGGGGGGCCCCTTACCGGGGGCCACGACCGGGGAGAGCCCCTTACCCGGGACCAAGTCCCTTACCGGGGACCAAGTCCGGGGAGCCCACGTCCGCGGGGCCCCTTACCGGGGACCTCATTTCTCCCCCAACATCAGCCCCCCGTGCGCTCGAGGGCACTTCGTGGCGTCGAAGCGTGCGTCTCCACACCTTACCAAGGGGTGTCCCGGTGGTGACTCCCGGTTAGGGGACACGGCGACGCTTTTTATATGCTTCTACAAAACTCTTCGTTATCCGCGCGCCGTCCCGCATTTAGTACCTAGATTCGGCGCGGGAAACGAGGCGATCTTCTTCCCCTATAAATATAGGGGGCGCGCGTCACTTAGCCATCTCCACCTCCAAACTTCCACTTCTCCCGGTAGCGTTAGAGCTCTCCCGGTAACAGGCCCGTTCCCGGTAGCAGCAAGGCTCCCGGTAACAAACCCGTTCCCAGTAGCAGCATCCTCCCGGTAACAAGTCCGGTCCCGGTGACAAACTTGTTCCCGGTAGCAACAAGCCCCGGTAACAAGTCCGTTCCCGGTAGCAGCAAGGCTCCCGGTAACAGATTCGTTCCCGGTAGCAGCAAGGCTCCCGGTAACAGATTACTCCCGGTAGCGTCAAGCTCCCGGTAACAGGTCCTGACCCGGTAGCGCCGAGCCCCGGGGACGCGAGATGGCTTTGAGGGGGCGAGGAAAGGCCGTGGAGCTGTCTCCGGAGAAGCTGACGTCCGATTTCTTGGGGGTCTCTAAGTTCACCTCCCAGGACTCGGCGGCCCTCGTAGCTCGGAGGGTTTTCGCCGAAGGGGATGTCCGAGTCCCGGGGGAGGAGACCGTTCCCCGCCCCCGGGAAGGGGAGGTCGTCGCCTTCGACGCATTCGTCGACGCAGGTCTCCGGCTCCCGTTGCACCCCATGCTCCGGGAGTTTCTGCTGCGATACAATGTGGCGCTCAACCACCTCACGCCGAACGTCCTGGTTCGCATGGGGCTCTTCATATGGTTGTGCGAGACTGCAGCCGAGTCGGAGGGGACGCTGCGGCTCTTCCAGCACTTCTACAAGGCCACCGCACGGAGTTTCCCCGGTGGTGCGCCATGGGCCGAAGTCCACCTTCGGTTCGGTGGTGGTGAAGCTCCTCCCGTCCCGGGTCGACCAATACCCGGTCACGGCCTCCCGGGACCATTGGGAGGATTGGTCCCAGAGATGGTTCTATCTCCGGGTAGGAGACCCGGAGATCATCTATTCTCCGGAGCCACCGACCCTTACCCGGTCCTCAGCACCTTCGGTCCCCAAGCTGAGCACCGGTGAGGCGGCCCTCATCGAGAAGATGGTGGAGGCCCGGTCCCGCCGGAGCATGAGGGACCTGGCGGAGGAGCTGCTTCTTCTCCAGTTCAGTCCCTTCGGACGCGTCCGGAGGGGGCTGGGCCTTTCGGCGGACAACCGCCCCCCCCCCCCCCCCCCCCCCCCCGCTACCCGGAGTCCCGACGTGAGTTTTTCGAACTTTGCCCGAAAGAGCTTTTACCCGGAGGGGCCTTACGTCCTAACTTTTCCTTCATAGTGCGCTCGTACGAATCGTCCCGGGAGAAAGCGGAGCATCTCCTCGGGCGATATTTCGAGGACGAGCACGCCCGGTGCCGCGCGGTCATCGGCGACGGCCCCCCTCGCAACCTGGTGGCTGAGGTCTTCGGGCTATCCTTGCCTGCTCGGACGCCGCTCCCGACGCCAAACTCCCACAAGAGGAGGGAGGCGCCCGGTAGTCACGGGGCGGGCCGCGCCAAGACCCCGAGGGCCACCGATGATAGCCCAGGGACAGCCCGGACGAAGTCTCCAGCCCCGGTACCGAACCTGACCGAGACCCCCCAGGCCCCCGTGAGGGCGAAGGCGCCTTCTCCGTTGGTGGGGCTTACCGACAGCCCTACTAACACGGCCTCGCTGGTTGCCCAGCTTGACGCGTTGGGTGCCTCGGGGGTGCTGGACGGCATCCGGGTGGAGTCAGACTCGGAGGGTTACGCCCCGTCTCCTCCGAAGAGGGGCGTCCAGGTGACAGCCTCCAGCTCGCGCCCGGTCCCGGGCATGCGTTACCGGATGCCGGGCGCTTTCCGGTTCCGTGCTCTCCTGGCCCCCGGGGCCGGGACGTCGGCGACGCCTCCCCCGGCTGCACCACCTTCCCCGGGGCCAGGAGGGCACGCAGCTTCTTCCCCGGTGGAAGCCGCTCTGCCCGAGGAGCGAGGCGTCGGGGCCACCAGGACTTGGGGGAGCGACGTCGACGCCCTCGGGGGAGGAGCGCTCTTCTTTGCCGACGAGACGAGGCGGCTTTCCCTGGGCCTCCTCACTCCTCGGGTGCGGGCCCGCATGGCCGAGGGGGGATCGACGACCGCTACGAGGACGTCATTTCCCTCTCGCTCCAGGTAAGGAGCTCTTCCGTTGCTGGTTGATGCCCGGTTAGGGGCTTTCCTAACCGTGTTGCCTACGTGACAGACCGCCGCCACGGTACGCGCCTTCCGCGGTCGGCTCGCGCGGGAGACTGAGGCTGCGGACAAGGAGATAGCCGCCCTCGAGGCCTCCCGGGATGCGGCAGTCCGGGAGCGAGACGCGGCCATCGAGGAGCTGGGGAGGGTGCGGTCACAGCAGCTGGCTCCGGCCGAGTCCGCGAGAGACGCCGCGGCCCGGGAGCTGGAGCTCGTCCGGGCGCAGCTGTCGGAGTCGGAGGGAGCCAACTCCCGCCTTCGTGAGGAGTTGAGCGCGGCACTGGGCGTCGCTGATTCTTCCGTGGCCCGGTCCTTGGTTTCGGCTGGGAACCGCGTCCGGGCCGCGCTCATCACCCTAGGACTCGACTTTCTCCCGGAGGCCAACCCTCGAAACCCGTTGGCCTCGGTCGAGGAAGCGACGAACTTCCTCGTGAGGCAGGTGTCCGCCATCTCCGCCGCGGCGGACCTTCGAGCTAGGGGTCTCGCCATTCCCATGATCGCTGCTGCCGCGGCTCTCGCGGAGTACCGAGGCGCTGGAGCGCGGGCTCTTGGGGACTTCGCCGCCCCGGGCTTCCCCGACTTCTACGAGCCTCGGCAGAGGGAGCTGGAGGACCGCGCCGAGCTCTTCTTCGACCGAGTCTTGGGGACGCTGCCCGCTGCTGCTCCGGACGAAGCCTCCTCCGGGGGGGGTCATCATGGGCAAGTATGAGCCTTCCCCCCCCGGATCTTAGTTTAGTTTTTTGCTAGGATTTCCTTTTTTGTTTACGGCGCTCCTTCGACGGAGGCCCAAACACTTGTAGAAAATTTCGACGATTGAATAGAACATATTTTTTGCTGAATTCGCTTGATTGGACTTGCATGGGACGTATTTTTTGCTAAACTTGCTTGATTGGACGACAGGTTGTCGTGAATGTCCCAGATAGGGATTCCGAGGAACTCCCCGTTGCGGGGGCTCCCGGTGAGGTTGCCACTTTGCTAAGATGGCTTCCCGAATGGCACATGGCCAACTTCGATGATTGTCGCGCCGAGTTGCCTTCACCAGAAGCTGGTGCCCAGATGATTTTTCCACTTCGGATCTTACCACCAGGCGGTTATGAGGAGTGGCCCGAGGACGCGCTAAGAGCGGCGTTCCGAAGGGTCCAAGGCTTGTACAAGGACATCTCCCGAGAGTTTGCCAAGGGACGTGGAGAGTGATTTCCCGGTTCCCAACGTAGGGGGTTGTCTCCTGGGTTATCCCCACGGGGATTTAGGTCCCCGACTTGTATGTTTCTTGCCCACCGGGGAGGGTTGTTCCCCGGCCCGTTTCGTCAATAAAACATTTTAATCCACCCTCCTGAGGGAAATAGTCGTCCGAGTGAGGGAACGGTCCAAGGTCTGCACGCCCCTTACCGCAACCACGTCCGGGGAAGAGGGGGACCCCTTACCCGGAGCCACGTCCGGGGAGGAGAGCCCCCCTACCCGGGACCAGGTTCAGGGAAGGAAGGGCCCCTTACCCGGAGCCACGTCCGGGAAGGACCCCTTACCCAGGACCAAGCCCGGGGAAGGGAGGGCCTCTTACCCGGAACCACGTCCGGGGAGCCCCTTACCGGGGGCCACGCCCGGGGGGAGCCCCTTACCGGAGGCCACGTCCGGGGAGCCCACGTCCGGGGAGCCCTTACCGGGGACCACGTCCGGGGAGGACCCCTTACCCGGGACCAAGTCCCTTACCGGGGACCAAGTCCGAGAAAAGGCGAGGCCTCTTACCCGGAGCCATGACCGGGGAGAGCCCCTTACCCGGGACCAAGTCCCTTACCGGGGACCCGGTCCGGGGAGCCCTTACCGAGGGCCACGTCCGGGGAGCCCCTTACCCGGGACCAAGTCCAGGGAAGGAAGGGCCCCTTACCTGGGGCTGCATCCGGAGAGAGAAAAAGGGCGCTTGGTCCCGTTACCCCCGCGGCCAAGCTTCTTGATTATGGGAGATTCACATATGGGGGCCTGATTTGCCCTCTCCCCCCTCAGCGGGGAGCGACTCTAGCCAGACGACCCGTGCTGACGTTCTAAGAGAAATCCAGGCCGCCATTGTCATCCAGGCATAAAGATTCAATTAGATTCGTCGGTTGAAAGCGACCTCGATTGCTCCCGGAGAAGAGCGTAATGGAGTGTATAGGGGGGGACTAGTCCCCCAAAGTGACTCGTTACTGCGGTTTCATTTGATAACCGGGTTACCGCTTACGCCCTCAGTCCACGAGGGGATATTGTAAGCCGCCCTAGGGGGACTGAGGTTCCCGCCATCGGGACTTTTAAAGGCTGAGCTGGAGCCTGTAATCTCCTCATAACGAGGGCATCCTTGGAAGGGCATCCTCTCGGGGAGGGACTCCCCGTGACGGGGGCATCGCCCCAAGGGCGGTTAGGAAACACCTGCAAGAGATTGACATGGTGGGGATGAAAGCCATTTTCATTGATCTGAGAAAAGTTGATACAACGCCTCCCCCTCGGGCAACCGCGAAAAGGAGAGGGAATGGCCTTGGGCCAGTGTTATAACTCGCCGCGCCTTCCCCTTGCGAAGTCGCAAAGAGGGGAAGGGGGAGGTTCGGAGACTAAGTGTAGAACTTGCGGAGCAAGTCCGCATTCCACGTATGCTTCAACTCTTGATCTTCGAGGGTGGAGAGTTTGTAAGCCCCCGAGCCAAGGATCGTGGAGATCCTGTATGGCCCTTCCCATCTAGGGCTGAGTTTCCCCTGAGCTTGAGGGTCGGTGACGCGCTTGAGGACGAGATCTCCCAGGCGGAATGCCCTCCCCCGAACACGCTTATTGTAAGCGCGCGCCATTTCACGCTCGTAAATGGCGTTGCGGAGGAGGGCTCTGTCCCGCTCTTCTTCGACGAGGTCCACCTCCAGCCTCTGGTTGTCTTCGTTAGCTTGGAACGCGGCGGCCGAGACTCCCTCGAGGAGTTCGACTCGCAGCGATCGGAAATTGATCTCGGAGGGAAGTACTGCCTCGGCCCCGTACACGAGTGAAAAGGGGGTACGTCCCGTTGCTCGACTCGGGGTCATCCGCATAGAGCAGAGGATGCTCGGAAGCTCGTCCGCCCATGCCCCGCGCCTGGAGGCGCTTTGCTCCAGGCGGCGACGGAGTCCTTGGAGGATAACTCCATTGACGCACTCGACCGCCCCATTGCTCTTGGGGTGAGCCACGGAGGCAAAGTAGGGGGTCGTGCCCAAGTTCTGACAGAACTCGCGAAAGATCGTGGAGTCGAACTGGGTTCCGTTGTCAACGGTGATCTCCCGGGGGACCCCAAAGCGACATACAATGTTCTTCCAGAAGAACCTCTGCACCTCGCGGGATGTGATGGTGGCCAAGGGCTCAGCCTCCACCCACTTGGAGAAGTAGTCCACGGCCACAACCGCGTACTTGTATCCCCCCGACGCTGGGGGGAACGGGCCTAGGAGGTCCATTCCCCACCGCGCGAAAGGCCATGTGATGGGGATAGCCTGTAGAGCCGTGGAGGGCAGGTTGGAGCCCTTTGCCATTTTTTGGCAAGCCCCGCAGGCAGAGACGAGGTCTCTTGCGTCGCGAGCCACCGTTGGCCAGTAGAACCCCTGGCGAATGGCTTTTGCTGCGACGGCCCGTGGGCCGAGATGAGAGCCACAACACCCGAGGTGGATGTCTTCAAGGAGTTGAACTCCTTCCTCCCGCGGGAGGCAGCGAAGTAACGTGGAGGCCCCTCGCTTGTACAGCGTCCCTTCCACCAACACATACGCCCGCGCTTTGGCGTGTAGGCGTTTGGCTTCGATGTCGTCGGAGGGCTCCCCCTCTCCTTTGATGCAAGAGATAAGGGGGGCCATCCAGGATGTGGCCCGGACGATTTCCGTGACGTCGGGGTCACAGGACTCGGAGTCCAAGCCGGGGGCCACCGCGGAGGGTTTCAAGATAACTTCCAGGAAAGCCCCCTCAGGGAGGGGCCCTCGGGTGCTTGCCGCTCGCGCGAGGGCATCGGCGCGGTCGTTGTCCCTACGCGGGATACGACGCGCCTCGAGGCCTTCGAAATGACTTTCCATCTTTCTGACCTCGTCAAGGTAGAGGCTCAGATTCGGGTCATGGCACAAGTAGGACTTGTCCATCTGACAAACCACAAGCTGAGAGTCCCCCTTGACGAGGAGGCGTCGAATGGCCAAAGAGCGGGCGAGGCGCAGCCCTAAGAGGAGGGCCTCATACTCCGCGACATTGTTTGTCGCGGGAAACTCGAGCCTAGCGGCATACTCGAGGGTTCTCCCCTCGGGGCTTCGGAGGACTACTCCCGCGCCGGCCCCTGCCAAGCACAGGGAACCATCGAAGAAGAGGGTCCAATGGTCATCGCGTGGCGGCGGCGTGGCATGCGTTTCTTCCTCGAGTCCGAGGACCGGAGCCCACTCAGCCACGAAGTCAGCCAGGGCCTGTGACTTGATTGCGGATCGTCCGGTCAAGGAAAGGGGGAAGGGGGCTAGCTCAGCCCCCCACTTCCCAATCCGGCCAGTGGCTTCTTTGTTCCGAAGCACTTCCCCCAAGGGGAGAGAGGAGGGCACTGTGATAGGGTGGCCCAAAAAGTAGTGGCGAAGCTTTCTGGATGCCATCAGGAGGGCATAACAAATCTTCTCCATCTTCGTGTATCTTGTTTTGGCACCCTGGAGAGCCTCACTCACGTAGTAGACGGGGCGTTGATGCCCATTTTCTTCCTTGACAAGAACCGCGCTAACGGCAACCGGGGTGGCCGCGAGGTAGAGGAGCAGGGGCTCCCCCTGACGCGGGCTCACGAGCATCGGAGGGCTCGTGAGATATTTCTTCAGGTCCTCGAACGCAGCCTGTGCCTCGGGGGTCCAATGGAACCCCTCAAGGCCGCGGAGGATCTTGAAGAAGTGGAGACCGCGCTCCCTCGAGCGCGAGACGAAGCGACTTAATGCGGCCAAGCGGCCGGTAAGTCGTTGTACATCCTTGACGGAACGCGGCGGAGGCATGTCGAGGAGGGCCCGAATTTTTTCAGGATTGGCTTCGATACCCCTTTGGGATACGAGGAAGCTAAGGAGTTTTCCTCCGCGAACGCCGAACGCGCATTTTTCCGGGTTAAGCCTTAACCCGTACTTACGGAGATTGCGGAAGGTTTCTCCCAAGTCTTCGAGATGGGTGGCCGAGAGCGAACTCTTGACGACTGCATCGTCGACGTACACTTCCACGTTGCGGCCGATTTGATCCCTCAAGACTAAGCTTATAAGGCGCTGGAAAGTCGCCCCCACATTTTTCAACCCGAAAGGCATGTGGACATAACAGAAGGTGCCGAGGGGAGTTATAAAACTCGTCTTTTCCTCGTCCTCCTCCGCCATTCGGACTTGGTGATAGCCCGAATAGGCGTCCAAGAAACTCATCAGCTCGCATCCCGCGGTGGAATCCACCAGTTGGTCGATCCGCGGGAGTGGGAAATCGTCTTTTGGGCAAGCTTTATTGAGGTCGGTGAAGTCAACGCACATTCTCCATTTGCCGCTTGCCTTCTTTACGAGGACGGGGTTCGCTAGCCACTCGGGGTGTAGGACCTCCCGAACGAACCCCGCCTCCCGGAGTTTAGCGATCTCCACCTTGATGGCCTCCTGCCGCTCGAGGGAGAGCTTTCTCATCTTCTGTTTTACCGGGGGGCGACCGGGCATTACTGCGAGCTTGTGCTCGATAACATCCCTGGGCACACCCCCCATGTCCGCGGGCTTCCATGCGAAGACGTTTGTGTTTTCACGAAGGAAGTTGGCGAGTCGCGTCGCGTGTTCCTCGGGGAGATCAGCCCCGATCTTGATTGTTTTCCCCTCGTCCTGGGAGAGAGAGACTTCCCGGAGGTCCCCCTCAGGGCGAGGCTTAGGAAGGAACTTCCCGGGGAGCGTGACTGGCACGTCTAAGGCCGGGGAGGGCTCCCTCCCCCCGGGGCCTTAACCAGGTTAACGTCCCCGATCACTGCGGAGGCGCGCTCGTAGAGGGAGCGAGCCACACCCTGGTCACCATGCACGGAGATCACCCCGCTGGGCCCAGGGATCTTCATGCAGAGATAGTTGTGGTGGACCGCTGCTCCTAAGCGGTTGATGATGGTTCTCCCCATTATGGCGTTGTAGGAGGAGGGGAGATCCACCACGTCAAACCGAACCATTTCGGTCCGGTAATTATCTGGGGCGCCGAATGTCATCGGGAGGTCGACCTTCCCCACGGGGTGTATAGTTTTCCCCGGGATGAATCCTTGTAGAGCCCCCGCCGCGGGTTGTAGGAGCTTCTCGTCCACCTGCATTTCTTTGAACGCCTTCAGATAGAGAACGTCTGCGGCGCTCCCGCCGTCGACCAAGATTCGGGCGAGACGGCAGTTGAACACGGTGGCTGAGACGATTAGTGCATTGTTGTGGGGAAAGCGCACCCCGCGTGCGTCTTCCGCGGTGAACGTCAGCGGGACGTCCGACCATTTTGGTGGCCAGGACATGTTGACGACCCCTATTGCCTTTACTTCTCGCGCATATTCTTTGCGCTGGCGTTTGGAGTCTCGCCCGGAGGCAGATCCTCCCAAGATGACATTAACATGTCTCTGCGAGGTTTGGAAGGGGAGCTCACCGTTGGGGCCCCTTTCCTGGTTTTGCTTCTGACTTCCCCCCGGCGGAGCTGGGAGTGCCGCCAAGGCTGGCGACGGAAGGGGTAAGGAGGTAGGGCCTCCTCCCCCCGGCCCATGTTGCTCGAGAAATGCCGCGAAATGTTGGAGGAGCGCGTGACATTCTCGGGTTGCATGGGAGTTGGACTTGTGGAAAGCACACCATAGGGTGGCTCCAGCCTCCTTGTCCCCTGGCCTGGGAGCCCCTCGCGCACGGGAGGATTGGCTTCCCCCGCCGCTTTTGGACTTGGAGAAGGGTCGTTGTCCCCGGTTAGGGTCCCGAGAGCCGCCTCCGCCTTCGAGGACGAAAGCGTCCCGAGGCCTGGGCTCGCTGTGGGGTCCTTTCCGAGGACGTTTGTTGGAGAGGTCCCTTGAGTCCCTCTCACCAGGGCCGGAGGTCCCCTGATTTTTCTTCCAAAGGTCGTCTTCTTCAGCTCTCGCGTACTTCTCAAGTACGTTAAATAGCTCGTCGGCGGAGGATGGGCAACTCCGGGAGAGCCTTCGGTGGAGTTCTCCCGGGAGGATGCCACTCTTGCATGCTTCAATCACCGTCGAGTCAGGGACGTGAGCCACCTTGCTCTTGATTTGGGCGAAGCGTTTGAAGAAGCTTCGTATCGTCTCCCCCGGCTTCTGGCGAACGGTGTATAATTGCGACGAGTCCAGGGGACGGATGTAGTTCCCCTGGAAGTTCGCGCAAAACTCACGCTTCAGTTGCGCGAAAGACTTGATGGACCTGGTTTTAAGGTTGTAAAACCACGACCGGGCTATTCCGGAGAGGTACAGGGGGAAGACGTTGCATTGCACGCTTTCGTCCCCCCCGACTACCGAGATGGCCGTGGAGTACACCTGCACAAACTCGTAGGGGTCGGCCTCCCCATTGTAGTGCTCGATATGAGGCGGCCGATACGGCTTTGGCCACCGCACACACCGGAGGCGGCGGCACAGGGGTTGATTGGCTCCTTCCACTTCCTTTGGGGAGGCCGCGTCGCTATCCCCCTTCACGGGGGAGGCGCGTTCGTTATCCGAGTCGGGAAGGGGTCCCAACGGACCGCCTACCTTTCGGTATCGTCTTCGTTCCTCGGGGTCGGTGGAGCTCACCTCCTGCACTTCGTGGGGGTCCTCAGAGGTGACGGAGGCCTCTTGCATGGGTCTCTTACCCTTGTCCATTGGGACGCGAGAACCACTCCCGCGCGCGAGAAGTGATTCCCGGCCGCGTCGGGGTGGGGCGCCTTCAGACCTAGCAGCGCGCATGCGCTCTACCTCCTCCCGGGTGAACCGTGTTTGGTTCACCGGGGGAGCCCGAGGAGGGGGCCCCGGAGGAGGGAGCTGATGCGCACCCGCTACTGGCGCGGGAGAGGAGTCGCGAGCTGGAAGGGTTCCTGCGACGGAGACAACCCGCGGAGTGGGAAAACTTCCCAGCAGGGGGACGGCTTGCATCGCGGGGACTGCGCCGGAACCACCCCCTGGGATAGGCGCGGTCCCTGGGAGGGGAATCCCTTCCGGGGCGAGGGGCAACCCGGAGACGGGAGGACGTTCGGGGAACGAGAGTCCCCCGGGGAGAGGAGCACCCCCCAGGGGAGGAGGTCCACTAGGCGCGATAGCATCTCCCGCACTCGGGGGAGGAAGTCCGCCAGAGACAGACACTCCTCCTGGGAAAGGATGATTCCCGGGGGCGATCGTACTCCCCAGGAGCGAAGGTCCTCCGGAGCTGGGGACACCTCCCGGGAAAGGGTAGCCCCCGGAGACGGGCAAACCCCCCGGGAGCGAAGGTCCTCCGGAGCCGGGGACACCTCCCGGGAAAGGGTAGCCCCCGGAGACGGGCAGACCCCCCGGGAGCGAAGGTCCCCCGGAGCTGGTAGCACCTCCCGGGAAGGGATAGCCCCCGGAGACGGGCAGATCCCCCGGGAGCGAAGGTCCTCCGGAGGTGGGGGTGCTTCCCGGGAAGGGGAAAGCCCCCGGTGCGAAGAAGGCTCCTGGGTGTCCCATCATGAACGGAGGTGCCATTCCTCCAAACTGGAACGGGTGCGGGTACGCGGGGGTCGGAGGCCGCGCTATGGCGCGTAACAACTCCTCCAGAGTATGTTGTGCGCGAAGCTGGCCCTCTACCAGCGCCCCGAGTAGCGGGTCACCTGAAGTTGAAGGCATTACCTGGGATACACTTGGTTCTCCCAAGCCGGGACCTTCAGGCTGGCTCGCAGGAGTCGTTCCCCCGCCAAGGGTGACGGGAGGATTGAGTGTTGCCTCCCCCCGAGTGTCCTCGGGAGGGGGTGTCGCGACGACGGCCCCTTGCGCCGGTGGTGCAGGGCTGCTAGGGCCGGCGTCGTTAGAGATGGAGGTTAAGTGCCTCATCCTTCTTGGAGCCATGACTATTTGTCACGAGTCCCCACGGACGGCGCCAACTGTCGTGGTATTAAAGTTACCCCGGCAGGTTTATGACGTGCATAACACGTGTTCAGCAACGCGGGATGACCGTGCGACGGGTCACCCCGTGTTGGACAATCTCAGAGATTGACACGAGGGTTTATACAGGTTCGGGCCTCAGTGGAGACCCTAGTCCTGTCGACGTGCTCCCGACGTGAGTCGGCTGGGGAGCTCTCTTACGGGGAGAGCGCTCCTAAGCACGCCTTTTGGTTTTTTTTGTATTGGATGCAAATGAATTCAACTTAGGTTACAAGAGGGGATACAAGGGTATATATAGACCCCAAAAGACGCAAATTACAAGACTGCCCTAGCTAGAACCGTCGGATCGAGGGCGTTGCGGTCCTTTTGCACGGTACGATGCTTGGATCCTTGACACGTGGCCGCTCCAATTCCCAAGGGAGCTCCTGGGTAAATGGGCCCCCTTACCCCGGACCAAGCCCGGGGAAGAGAGGGCCTCTTACCCGGGGTCACGTCCGGGGAGAACTCCTTACCCGGGACCAAGTCCCTTACCGGGGACTAAGTCCGGGGAAGGGAGGGCCCCTTACGCGGAGCCACGTCCGGGGAGCCCCTTACCGGGGGCCACGTCCGGGGAGAGCCCCTTACCCGGGACCAAGTCCGGGGAAGGGAGGGCCCCTTACGCGAAGCCACGTCCGGGGAGCCCCTTACCGGGGGCCACGTCCGGGGAGAGCCCCTTACCCGGGACCAAGTCCGGGGAAGGGAGGGCCCCTTACGCGGAGCCACGTCCGGGGAGCCCCTTACCGGGGGCCACGTCCGGGGAGAGCCCCTTACCCGGGACCAAGTCCGGGGAAGGGAGGGCCCCTTACGCGGAGCCACGTCCGGGGAGCCCCTTACCGGGGGCCACGTCCGGGGAGAGCCCCTTATCCGGGACCAAGTCCGGGGAAGGGAGGGCCCCTTACGCGGAGCCACGTCCGGGGAGCCCCTTACCGGGGGCCACGTCCGGGGAGGACCCCTTACCCGGGACCAAGTCCCTTACTAGGGACCAAGTCCGGGGAAGGGGAGGCCCCTTACCCGGAGCCATGACCGGGGAGAGCCCCTTACCCGGGACCAAGTCCCTTACCGGGGACCAAGTCCGGAGAGCCCACGTCCGGGGGGCCCCTTACCTGGGGCCACGACCGGGGAGAGCCCCTTATCCGGGACCAAGTCCGGGGAAGGGAGGGCCCCTTACGCCGAGCCCACGTCTGGGGAGCCCCTTACCGGGGGCCATGTCCGGGGAGCCCCTTACCGGGGGCCACGTCCGGGGAGGACCCCTTACCCGGGACCAAGTCCCTTACTCGGGACCAAGTCCGGGGAAGGGGAGGCCCCTTACCCGGAGCCATGACCGGGGAGAGCACCTTACCCGGGACCAAGTCCCTTACCGGGGACCAAGTCCGGGGAGCCCACGTCCGGGGAGCCCCTTACCGGGGGCCACGTCCGGGGAGGACCCCTTACCCGGGACCAAGTCCCTTCCTCGGGACCAAGTCCGGGGAAGGGGAGGCCCCTTACCCGGAGCCATGACCGGGGATAGCACCTTACCCGGGACCAAGTCCCTTACCGGGGGCCACGACCGGGGAGAGCTCCTTACCTGGGACCAAGTCCCTTACCGGGGACCAAGTCCGGGGAGCCCACGTCCGGGGGGCCCCTTACCGGGGGCCACGACCGGGGAGAGCCCCTTACCCGGGACCAAGTCCCTTACCGAGGACCAAGTCCGGGGAGCCCACGTCCGCGGAGCCCCTTACCGGGGACCTCATTTCTCCCCCAACAATGTTAATTTTCTTGTAGAACTCTTTTACTACTCTCTTAAATTTTTTTAGCTATCTAAATTAATAATATCCAATGATCTAGATGTATTCGTATCTTTTGATATCTCATATAATCAATTTATATAAAAATAAGATGTATAAAATATATTTGTAATTTTATAAATTCTTTAATTTAATTGACCCCACTCGAAATTGCTCAAAATCTTTCAAATACGTAATAAAATCTTTTTTAACCTTTCTTTAAAAAAAATCTCCTCGAGGCCCTGCAGCCTTTTCTTCTTCCTCTTGCGCAGTACAACTTTGCTCTTTCAAGCGGTGTGACATTGCCTAGGTGCCTCTGCGACTCCATCTCGTCGCCTTGACACTTCCGCAACTGCATCTTGGTAAACCGTGCAAACACTGAAGCCATTAATCCAACAGTGCAGCACATTAAACTTGTCCAATCATGTTTTTTGGCCTTAGTTGAGGTCTGATCAAATCCTACCAATTAATTGATTTGGTTAAAATAGCTTATGATGCTATAAGTTGAGTATTTTACCTTGATTTTTTTAAAGAAAAAGAAGATCATGAAATCCTATCGAATAGTGAATTATTGTGATCTTCGAGTCTTATTGAAGTGGAAAGATTTATTTGACATAAAATTATAAATTTACCTGTCCTAAATGAACTGTCAGATTAAATTTGTATCTCCTTAAAAGAGAAGAAGCATCGGTATCTTTTGAAGGACCGCAAAATTTCTCTCTCTTGTATTATAACATCAAAAAAGAATACAACTTCTGTAAAATTATGTGGCACTTTCAACGAAAAATTTGAAGTTTTGATAAAGTTTTGAGGTTCCGAGAAATCCTGAAGTTTCATTAAGTCGCATTGAACCTCCAGTGATGTTTCAAAGTTTCCAGTAAAATTTTATGAAACTTGCAACAAAAACTGATGGATGGTGTGTCGTGGAAAATGTTGCTGTGTCTTTGGTCCGCGCGAGATATTTCTAGACGGCACCCACGAAGCGGAGCGCGTAGAAGTACTGGGACCCAACGTGCTTAGCCGTCTGGAATTGGAAATTTCGGAGTGAAGTCAAAGTCAAACTTTTTGGTTCCATTAGAGCAATGCTTCACCCACCGCTGGACTGTCGAAATTCCCATAGTTTGACTCCATGGCAAGTGGGCCAACCTCCAGTGTGGCGGCCCACAAGCTGTCTAAGAATTGGTGAGATTACTACATTAGCGTAGGTAGAAACATAATTTTTCTGCTATAGGATCGCTAAACGCTCGCTCGCTGGTTCAAGTTGTTGTCATTCAGTGAGTGACTGGTGAGTGGTCAATAGCATGTCGCCGAGCAATTTTTCCAGAAGTACATTATAGATTATTTAGAGAGATATTTTGTGTTTAATGTTGTTTGAGTATTGAAAGTCATTTTTGTTTATTTTTTTATATTTCGGATTATTTTTGAAATTAATTTTTTATTAAATTATTTAAAAAAAAATTCCAGTTTCAAAGGTACCTTCCTCCAGGAATTCAGAGGATGCCCGAACAAGGCGAAGGTTGCGGGATGTTCATTTCGATTCGACCCAGCAAGATGGCTCGGAAACGTCGGGCGCAGCCGTGCAAAGGGGGCGAGGCGAAGCCACGGGCATGCTGCGTGCGCGGCTGGACAGCGGGGACGGCCGAGCGCGGGTGGTGCCATCGGCCCAAGGGCGTACGGGCCGTTTCAACAGTCCCATAGGCCGTTAGACGTGGGCTTGGTGCTACGGACCGCAGCCATGCAGAAGTTGGCCGTGAGGTGCAGGAGAAGGACGTGGGCTGCGTTGGCTGGGCGATGGCCCTTCTGGGCCTGCTCGTATCAAGCAATATGGAACCTTTCTGATTTGTACCAATCCTTGGCTCGCTAGACAATGTAGTACTCCGGTTGTTAAGAAGATCATTAACAGGGTCCAACAGAAAGGTGATAGGTAACTGCCGATTCAACTTATTGTAAAGAGAGAGGGATGATGTGTTACACACTTACACAATTTAATGTGCACTTTGAAATTACTTGTCGAAATTGACCTCGCATGAGTACATCTATTCATGGTTATGGTTTTTCCAGCTACTTTCCCCTTTTTAAAAGTAGGTAAAATTTTGCAGAGCATGTACGATACTTACTCTTTTTTTACATTGTAAGGCTATCTTCTATTTTTTACTATATTGCAAATTTACGATATATTTAATGAATTTTCTTCAGCTCTATTCTTTGTAATCTCTTTCAACATTCTGTAGATACTATGTCGAAAGGAGTTGATGGAAGTTTATTTTCGAAACAAGAAATAGTCAGCCGCTCACTGGATCGTCCAGGCGAAAATTGAATTAGATAATGAAAAATAAATGTACCAAAACGAAACAATAAGAGTAATAATTGTCCTGGAAGTGGGCCATAAAGAATAGAAGGCCCGCTTGTCATGAGGCCCCGCTGGAAAGCTTCCGTAAGGGGCCAGCTTTCCTTTCCGAAGCAGTGCGCACGAGACATCTCGGGGTTCATGTAGGTCACACATCACTAGTCACTCCTCTTTTGCCTACTCCGCTCAGATTTACTAGACCATGCGCATAGACCCAAGTTCCTGCCTCCTCGATTTCCCATTACATGTCGTTTGGACATGTATTATAGAAAATGAGCTACAAGAAAAAACTATAATACCTTTATTTAATATATGTTATTAGCATCCCTTGCAACTTTATAATTCATATATTTTTTTCCAAAAAAAAATTAAATAATGTGTACATAAAAAAATTGTAAAAATCATATAATCATATATATTTGAAAACAAAATTACAAGATTAAAACAACATGCATTTGCAAGCGGATAGAGTAAAATTTAACAGAAGACCATTACACATCTAGTGGCAGATGCACCTTGCAATATGTGGGATCAACTGACCCCACATGTTTTTACAAAATAGTCCAAATATTATTATTTTTTTTGTTAAAGTCCATAAAAATATATAGATTTTAAAGGATTTAACAAAGCTTCAATATAACAATTTCAGAAAATAAATTACGAACGATCCTACAAGATTTCAGTTCTAGATCCAACACATCATATTCGATATAATATGATTCAGACAAGTTTGAATTTAATAAAATGAGTAAGGTCATAAACATATTGACATGATTAACTCATATGCCATGATGAATATATACTGTTGTGTTAGTTTGAATAATTTATGACATATAAATAGCTTTAGTAGCAACAAAAATCTAGCTACAAATTTTGGACGCAATTATAATACATTTAAAACTACAGCAACTGCTGACTATTGAGAACTATTCAACCATAAAATAGACAACAAATTCATGTGAATCTCTATAAAAATTTTATCAATTTTGATTTGAACGTGTCAGTTGTTTGATTTCGCGACGAAGATAGGCGGCACAAACGAAATAAATACTCAAGCCGTTGATGTCTGTACCCCGGAACTGTTAGAGGAATTAAAGTCTCCGCCGTGAGTCCTGTGACTCGGTGACTGTGGGGCGCACACCATGGACCATTCCCTTCTCTGGGTACCCATACACCGAGCCTACGCCCAGCATCGGCGCATCCCCCGGAGCCAGCCGCACGGGTCAGACGGACCGCAACGCGAATCGGTCGGATCTCTTCCCGTTCGCGCCCCTGCCGCTTCGGATTCGGCCATCTGGACTTTGCAGTCCTCTTCTGCCTGTCGTCCTCTTCCGATTCCTCGTCTCGATCCCATCGGCCTCAAAAAAACTCTTTTTTTCCTTCTGTTTCCCCACACGCTTCGTCCCCGATTCGTAGGGTTCTACCCAAAAAGCGACCTTTACGGGCTAGGGTTTTGGTGCCGGTCATGTCGTACCCGCTTGTCCCCGCCTGAGCTCCCACTACATAAGCCCACCACCCACATGGAGGAGCAGTCCGGCGCCGAGCGATGCGGCAAGCACCCCACCGAGCTGCTCACCGGCATCTGCTCCTCCTGCCTCATGGAGCGGCTTTCCTCCGTCCGCGACCCCGGCAATGCCGACCAATGTGAGATCGTCGAGCTCGGCCCCGCCGAGGCCGGCGCCGACGCCGACCCGAGCAAGCTCCGGAAGACGCTCATGCTGCTTTTCCAGTTGGACGACTCGGGAGGTGGTAGCCATCGCCCCTCCGAAGGCCAGGATCCCCGAGTGGGTCACTTTGAGGTGGGCAAGGGAGGAGGTGGATGGGGAGAGCGGGCGGCGAAATGGAAAGGTGGGTCGTGGCTGAGATCGATCCTGCGGTGGAGGAGAAATGGGGGCGCTGGAAAGGGGGCTTCACCTCCACGGCCGCCGCAGGAGAGATCGGTGGATCCCGCCGGCGGCGGTGGCGACGCGCGGGCGGAGCGGAAGCCGAGCTTCCGGCGCTCGTGCGAGTGGATGGTGTGCCGGGAGCCAAGCAGGGGCTCTGCGGACCTGCCGCGGCACTCGTGGGACGGGTCGATGGTGAGCAGGGCGTTCGCCTGCTCGTTTACTTGCCTCGAGGAGCCGCCGGATGGGGCGAGGAGGGCGAGACAGAGCAATGCGGAGGAAGGTGTTGAGGAGGACAGTGGTGGGGTTGTGGAGAGCAGAGCTAATGGGGGGCATTCAGTTGATGTGGCCGGCGAGGGGCGGCATTTCAGGGGGAGGAGTTGTGATGGCTCTGGCGGTGGAAGGAGGAGGTCGAACCGGTGGAGCAAGGTGTGGGACCGGAGCATAACGAGCCCGCTCAAGGAGTTTGTCAGGAAGGGGGAGCATGTTCTGGAGCGGTCCCTATCGGAGTCACGGAAAGATAGCCAGAGGGGGAGAAAGGGGGAGGCTGCAGATATTGATGAAGTCCGGTCTGGCCCCAATGGGTATGGTTCTGGCCGAGCAAGCCATGGTGTGAATCGAAGCTCACATGCTGCAGCTAATGGGGATGCGCACAATTTCCGGCCGGATTGGCTTAGGAATAAGGAATGCAAGATTGGCAGGAGCAGGAGTGTGCACTATACATCTCCTGGGAACTTTGACAATGGTATGCTGCGGTTTTACCTGACTCCGATGAGAAGTAGCAGAAGTACAAGCAGGGGGAGGAGGAGAAACTCACGCCTGTTTCCGAGAGGAATTTTCAGTTTCATATGAGTAGCTGAAGTAGAATATTTGCCCATGCCATGTGTTTTAGAAGATGGCTGCAGCAGAAGCAACTTTTCGGTAGATTCTACTTGGTTTCTGAGGTTTGGCAACTTTGTAAGTTACTTGACTATATTCTTTGTTGTAGGGTGTTGTTAAGTTCCAACTCAGACTCGAGAAGTTTCAACATTAGTTGCAGATTTGCTGCTCTATTCTTTTAAGAGACTGCTTATAGATGGAATCTGGACAAATGTGTGCAAATTGGTACAACAATGTAATTATTTACATCAATAATAATATCTATGTTATATCTAAATGATTAGTCAGAATTTGCTTGCCATTTATTTTTCTGCCTCGCTATTTCTGGCTGTTTTTAAATATATTGGGGGCACTTATTGTCTTAATAGGCAATGCCTGCATGTTTAATCTGCTACCTGAGCCTGTATATTTATCACTGAACAAATTCAAAAGCCAAATATTTTTCAACTGCTGCTATATATGACTAGAAATAACCAGATATGACTGCTCATATGCTCGTTGAGTAAGTACACATATGAAAGTGCCCGGTGGAACTTGAACATGTTGTGCTTTTATGCTGAAAACCTCTTATATTTGCTTGTCTGAAACTTTTCATGTTTGGACTGTTAATACATTAGAACCGCTGGTTCTTGTCGGACATTGCTGCATTGGTGACAGTGTAATCTTCTGTTCTTGTGTTGCCTTTTATTGGTTATTATCACACCCCCTCCAAGAGAATTTGCTCCATTTGGAGTCTTGTGTGTAATGTTTACTTCTGGAGTGTTTATTGCTTTTGGCAATTTTGTGTATTTTCAGTGCTGATTTAGTCTGAGTAATGGTACAAGTATAACCACATTCATATTTGGGCATGATTAATCCTTCTTGTCTAATCACGGAAACAAAAAACCTTTCAAGGTAGCATTGTTTAGGTTACTCCTGCCGGACCAGTTATGGCAGGTTATTGATAACAGTTTTGGATGTCCTTGTCTTTGGATCTATAGTCCATACCTAAAATCAGAACTTTTGACTTGAGAGTTTACATGCTTAAAACTGTATTTTTATTATATCATGGGGTTGTTGTCTCGTTTAGTTCTGTGAGGCTATAGTTTCTTCCCTGGCTGTTGTTGGTTTTAAATCTGGTAAATCTACTAAATTCTAAATGTGTGCCTCTTCTGATGAATGAGTCTGCATCATCCTCATCAAATTTAGGTTTGGTGAAGTGGGGACTGTTTGATTCAACAAACTTCAATGTGTGGTAATGCTAAGCTCCTTCTGCCTTACTCAGTTGAGACATGAACAGGGGGTTTTTATTTTTTTAGGGACAGTTATTCAAAAGCAGCGATGGTTTTCACTCATTGATTGCCTTCAAAGCTGAATTAAAAAAGTTGGTGGTAAGTTAACCAAACATCTGAACAAATGCGGACCATCTTCCTTTTGGAGTAACTAGTCAATAAATTCATTAACCTAATCTGTACATGAAATTGCTGGTTGCAAAGAATTCAACCCATGTATGCTGCGCATGCATTCCCTTCTGCTTGAAGTGGAGAAACAATCTCATGTCTATAATATTGTAGTTTCATTATGTTCTGCTTGTCTTCTGCCTCATTTCATTGTTTGGACAAAATATGCTGCAAACCTGATCATGGCTTTCACTTTCAGAGCATTCTATTTCAATGGAACATCTTGCTGTTATTTAAAAGCTGCTATCTCAATAAAGTTTGCTTTCCCATTGGTGGAAACTTTCCATGGTTCCCTAGGGTTTTTCTTTCTATCTTTTTCTTTTTGCGGATTTGTATTTTTTTCCCCCCACAATAGCTCATTTTGTCAAGTTAGTTTATCTGTTAGATTTGTTAAGACTTAAGAGCTGTTGAGTCTTCTGATGTGTGGAGATCATCTGTCAATGTTCTTTCCTCGATCCTCATAGTCATTCGCCTTCAGTCCCAACTTGCAACAGTGGCTGATGTGCATGGTAGTGACTCTGGAACTTGCCAGATTGAACAATTAATTTGACAACAAGATTCCAAGTTCAATTTTTAAAATGTGGTGTTTGTAGAAATCCAGCAATATGTAAATGGCTAATTGGTGATATATATTTTTTATGAGATGGTGGTCACCATCAATATGAGGTTTGCTGCTTCTACAGGAATATAAAGGAATAATTAGGTTGATAGTGACCAATCTAATTATCTGAACAAGCTTCTTCCAAGTGCAGGAGTATGAGATGGTAGACTTTGATTGGAGATATTATTGTGATATATGGTTTTCTCTCTTATCTATACAAGCTTCTTCTGAATGCTCTGTTGTTTCTTACTCCTCCATGAACCTGAATTTTAATGCGATGTATTTTGACATTTAAGCTTTATTTAAGGCAGTCCTATCATCATGTTAGTGTTTTGCTTTGATTTGGAGAAAATTTTTATTCCCAGTCCCACTTTTTCTCAATTTTCATACTTTTATGGACATGTGATATCTTAAACATTTTGTGCTATTCCTACCTTAGAGAAGTACTAACGTGTCTCAACCATTACTGTTGTCCCGTTCAACTCTATACCTTAAGGGAAGAATAATTTCACTTCCAACCCATAAACTCACTTCTCACCTCTCCCACCGCACTTTTATTTTCTCCCCCCTCCGCCACAGATGTTGCTGCCTAGTGTTCCCTTGTGCCCTCGCCATCCTCTTATCATCCCCATGTTTTGCGTCGGCGTGGCCGGTCATCCCTCGCACGGCCTTCTCTCAGCCAGCCTGCCTCATCCCTTGGAATTTTTCGTAGGAATAATATGCATATAAAAAAAATTGAAAATAGCACAGATTAAAAAGTATTTACATAACTACAAAAGTCGCCAACTCAATTGGCGATTTTGAACAAATTTAACTAGTCGACATCTGGTCTGGTGACTCAAACCACTTTATCAATCGCCACAACTAGTCGTCAGCTGAGATGGCGACTAGTCGAATTTTCGGTCTATTCCTCTGAAAAATTACGAAAACAGCTGGGAAACTGATCGAATGTTTCAGTCGCTAGAAGTCGAATTCATGCTCAATATATAGTTCCTATTAGTCGCCAGCTCGTTTAGCGATCAATTGATCTTTCCACAATCGCTAGCTTGATTGGCGACCAAAACTTCTGGTCGACAACTAGCCTGACGACTGATTGTTTTTTCGGATAAGTCACCACTAGGTCTGGTGATTGAGGTTATTTTTGTAATTTAGTTCTATTGTGTGTTATTTCAATATTTTTTATTTTTTTATGTCTACTTCGTACGAAATATTCCATCCGCTTGCACTACCTTCTCCTAGCAACCCCGCCTTTACCGTCGTCTTCCCTGCCGTCACAATTATGTAAAAAGAGGTGCACCAATTGCAATCAAAGCAATATTTGAACGACACTTTTAACGTTCTTATTTTAGAAGGGCAACTCTGACATTACTTCTATTTCAAGTGCATAAGCAGATCCCCCTTTGATGTTTGAACATTCTTTTCTTCTACTTTAATTAAAGTAGTGCATTTCAATTGAGAAGCACACCCATGTCAACTTTTGAGTCTTACATCATAGTTTATTACTTGTAGCTAACAGAAGAGCAAAGCCGATTTCACAGGGACGATCCTTTCTCCTTGCGTGTGGATTGGCCATATAAGTGTTCGATTTTTTCTTCTATGAGTATGATTGTTGAAAAGTTCTTTTTTTTTCATATATGCGGTCGCATTGTCCCAATCATCTTATTACATAAGTACGTTCTAATAAAAGTTTTTCACATATTATCCAATGGCACAATAAAACAAGGTTGCTGAGATTTTAGGCTAAAATGTGAACTGGCCAAGAAAAGATTGAAAACATCAATTGATGAACATAACTACGGAGGTGACAAGTTTTGAAACTACAACGCAATTTTTACATATTTGAGATTTGTAGATTTAGATGGTGAGAACATGATTTCAATTTTAGGTCGTTATCATATGGGAGATTTCAAACAATGTAATATACTAATCAATTTTAAGTCCTCATCTAAACTAAAATTACCAAAGAACTAGTTGAACAACCCATTCTTGATGGATGACAACATGTGCATGTAATCCCAAGAATGGCTTAGGTACTGAGAGCCCTGCATCATATGAGGTATAGATCCAATAAAAAGAGATAACAGAAACAAAGAGAGAGTCATAAAAAGAAAAAAAGACCATTCCGACATATGATCTAGGCAGAGCAAAGAGAACCAACTAGGCCTTTTTTATGCAATTCCACACTCCTCCACCAACATTACAGAACCACCAAGTTGAATTGATCATTTTGGAGATAGTTCGTGCAAATCCAATAAAGTTGCCTCTCAAATCCATTTGTGAATTTCGATCCATCCATTTGTTTAAAACCCAATATGCAAGAGAAGTCAAAAACTAAATTCTTTGCAAAAAATACAAGTATATCTTGAACACCGGATCTGGAATGAATGGATAAAATCGTTTGAAATATACCGTGTGAGTTAGGGGTAATTCCGCAATACCAATCCGGTGGGGGGTTAGCGGATTAGTATCCAAACACACTTATATGTTTGTTTGTTTACACAACGAAATAACGTAGGCGGTGCGCTTGGCCAAAGAGGCAAAGAATACAATAGGGAGTAGTGCAGCTTTTCTTGCGTACAGGACTTGAGAAACAAATCCAGGAATATTGCTTACAGGCAAGCAAGAAAAGCACCAAAGCTTTAGGTTTATGATAGCTTACTTCCATGGATTAAAGTGATTAGTACTAATCACTTCCCTTAATACTCTCTTTTCTTTTCTTTTTTCTTCCATTTGTCCCTTTCCACTGTGCTTTCCTCACCTCCTGTCCCCCTCCCTCTACTGCTTGTGGCTATTGCAATAAAAATAACAACAGATCAATCTTTTCTTCCATCTTATCTCGAAGGCCACATCCCAGGAAGAGGCGAGGAGAG
Source organism: Pharus latifolius (assembly GCA_019359835.1). NCBI lineage: Eukaryota > Viridiplantae > Streptophyta > Magnoliopsida > Poales > Poaceae > Pharus > Pharus latifolius. The sequence goes on along the minus strand of CM033321.1, from coordinate 5,629,350 downwards.
GAAGAACAGATTTTTCTTTTCCCCTTGTTTTGTTTTCCAAGATGTCTTCTCCAAGCAAGCGCCGTGAGATGGACCTCATGAAGCTGTGAGGATCTTGTAATGTTTTTTTTATGATTTTTTTTTCTGGGGATTCCTTGATCTGGATTTGTGGGTTTTCTTGTTTTCTTGATGCTTGCAGGATGATGAGCGACTACAAGGTGGAGATGGTGAATGATGGGATGCAGGAATTCTTTGTTGAATTCCGGGGGCCTAGCGAAAGTATGATTGTTCTCGCAAAATCCGAGTAGATTCTGTTTCTTGGGTTGATGATCTATTTGTCAGCTTGTGATTTCTGATCTCGATGGAACAAAGCAAGTTTGAAGAAAAAATGTTATATTTGCTGACCATTATACCTTCTTTGCTTTTACTGGTTTACAACAATGATAGCTAGATCCCCAATCTAAATATTATTGGCTACTTTTGCTTGTATGAGTGTAATTTACTCTACTGTTGCGTATACCTGTAGCATCTGCTTTTACTTGGTGTTAGTCTTGCTTCATGTCAGTAATATAAGAAGAGCTGCTGCATTTCTCATGGGTAATAATGTGCTGAATTTGATAGGTCTTTATCAAGGAGGTGTTTGGAAGATTAGAGTAGAGTTGCCCGATGCTTACCCTTACAAATCCCCGTCAATTGGTTTCATTAATAAGATATATCACCCAAATGTTGATGAAATGTGAGTACTATGACCTTCAATCTTTTGGTTTGTCAATTTAAAGGAGAATAACTCACAAGTTCATAAACCACTTTTGGATGACTGCAAAATATAGGTCTGGTTCGGTCTGTTTGGATGTCATTAACCAAACATGGAGCCCAATGTTTGGTAAGATAGTTTTCTCCATTTCATTGTTTTATAAGCATTCCTCTGCTCATTTAAACTCCAATAATCTTAGCTTGGAATCTATTCGCCTTATTTTCCAGATCTTGTCAATGTGTTTGAAGTCTTCCTTCCACAACTTCTATTGTATCCAAATCCTTCTGATCCATTGAATGGAGAAGCTGCTGCACTGATGATGCGCGATCGCCCTGCTTATGAACAAAAAGTGAAAGGTAATGTGATCTAAAGTTGTCTACTAACTATTGTCAATTACTAGCCACTATTGTTTGCTTCACATCTTGTCTGTTAATTCTTGTCTGTGCTGTTAATTTATGTCTTTCATATAGTTGGCATCCTTGCAACATTGACTTAGCATTTTACTTTACTACCTTCATTAAGTTAACAACCAAATTAGTAATTAAGAATGAGTAGAGAGTTGTGCATTATCAAATGCATCATCGTACATTTAGGGCCTGTGTGTTAGTAATCAAATTTCAAATGCATCATCATACAATGAGGCCAAAATGACTATTAAGGAATGTTTGGTTCTCTTGCCTACTTGGATAATGCCCACAAAAGCATTGCTAGGTGAGGATGTGCGTTTGAATCCTTCACTTTGCCTGGTGACCCCCACTAGCATGCCTAGAAAGACCTTGTGCATTTGATCCTTTACTTTGCCAATTGGGCTCGTCGATATGAGCCAGGTTATTCTTCTCCATGTGAAGGGCCAAATCAAAGCATGCAAAGCTAAATTGGTGTTGCTCGCCTTTGCCTTTGTCGCTACAATTCACATATGGGCCCTTCGATGTAGTCTATTGTTGTCATTGCTGCTACCAACCACACCATCCTAGAGTCCTCTGTAGTTTGTTCTCATTTAGAGACCCAATGTAGCCCTGCCTCTAGTCGCTCCATTGCTAATACCACTGCCTTCGCAGCCTGCAGTCGTGCAATCCTCCTTTGGTTCTGCTATCCATGGCCTCCTATTGCATACATTCAAGCAATGATCAAAATGATATAAAATTCTTTAAGGAGTTATTTTTTATGGGGAAAATTAGCTATATACCAATTGGAATAAATTCTTTAAGAAGTTGGGTGTTTCGTTAAATACTATTGGCTGTGACGTTGACAATTGGAATAAAGGCCTATATTTCAATGAGACACTAGTGGTGTTTAGTAAAATGCTCAATTTTTGTGATGGTATGGAGCAAATTGCTTCTTGCTTATTTATCAAAGCGTATTTCAATGTTATATTTTAGAATATCTCAAAATGCAGTTTTACTTTATGCTTTGAGGAGTTACTTTTACTTTTCAAGCTTACTTTAATTTTACACTATTTGAGCAAGACAACCAAATGCCTTTCACCTGGCAAGTTTTGCTTGTATGGCAATGACCCATTTGGGAAGAAGATCCAAACATATAGTTATTAGTTAGTAAATGTCCATTCCCTAAAGACTTTCTTGTTCTTACCATTAATGTTATACTATTGTGGCTATGCTATGTTGCACCCATATCATACAATAAGCACATGCCATTGTGACATTATATTTTCAAAAAGGTTAAAGTCTTAGTTTGGTCTCCTACTTGGGTTTGGGATTTGAACTTTTTAAAGTTTCTATTAGCCCCTTGACTTTCAGTTCAGGTTCAATTTTGGTCCTCTTGTTTAAAAATCAAGTTTGGGAAGCCTTTGTGTCAATGATGTATCCACTTTTCAATGAAATAGAGGGCTTCTTTTGCGTTAGGATTTAAAGTTAAGGGATCAAAATCGGATCTTCAAAAAGTTCACGTCTGAAAATGGACCAGAGTCCAAAGTTGGTGGATCAAAATATAACCTTTCCCTTTCAAAAATGCTAACATAATATGTATGGGTGTTTGTTTGAAAATCAAAATAGTATAATTTCAGCTAATGTATGGAAACATATGAAGTTTGGAGACAATTTAGTTCGCTTCCTCATTGAAAATTGTATCGTCTAGAACCTGCCTCCAACTTACTTAGAGGTTGCTTGGGTTATGCCCTTATAGTGCCTAGATAAGCCATGATTGGAGCCTTTCACAGGCATACCTAAAAGTCTCAGAAACTCAAATTTGAGTGCTTGCTAAGCATGCTTGGCTAGCCCATTACTAATCAAGCAAGTAAATCTCTAGGCAAGTGTCGAGTATGTCTAGAAGACAGGCATATTGATGAGTTCACGAACCGAACAACCTCTTGATGATAGATATCATATAGATTGTATGCATATTTAGAGTATTATTGACTCTACTATGCATAAGTGGTGAGAATTAGTATAGTCATCATATTTACAGCCATGGTTAGGTTCAGAAAGCCTCAGATTTTTCAGCTTAGTTCACATAAGCAGAATTATGTAGGAATTACCTAAACCCATAAGTTGTCAATTAAATTTCTGTTTAATAAAATTTGTTTAGCATGCTCAAGACTTTTTAAGTGTCATTCATGTTTTGCATAAGAAGCCTCCAAAAAGGGTCGATGAATCATGGGTTCAACTGTATGTTCAACAATTAGTACTATGACTTAGATAACTAACTCTTGTCAATTTAGAATTATAGGAAAGATAGGAGATATCTGAAGAATGCAAGAACTTAACTGAATTCACTCATCAGCTACATATGCTTATTGGTTTTGGTCATTGAAGGCCTGCATATGTTCAAGATTTCCTGCAAATCTATCTTGTAAACTACGGGTACATATCTCAAAAGAATAAAACAAGGAATGTTGTGATGAGCTATATATATTGTAAACTGAGAGCTGAATTGTTTCTCAGCTCTTTCATTCATGTGACAAACTAGTGACCTCTGCTGTAGCTATGGCTTGTGCATTTCAGGAGAGTTGGAAGTACTTCGTCCACTATGATATATTTTCTCTCAATCATTTCTTTAAACCAAACTTATACTGATCTTGGTTTGATATGCAAAGTGCAGCAATGGTTCAAAGAAATTGTGTCTGACCAATATGCGTGTATATTGTATTGTACATACTTAGTACTTGAAAGCTAATTTTCGCCATTTGTGTTCTCCAGAATATTGCGAAAAATATGCCAAACCAGAGGATGCTGGCATAACCCCTGAAGATAAGTCCAGTGATGAAGAGCTGAGTGAAGACGAAGATGACTCTGGTGATGAGGCTATACTGGGCAAACCGGATCCCTAGTCAAGTTGGAACCTATTTCTCCAACTAATTCCTATACAATGTTTGTTGCAGCAACTGCAATTGAACAATGTCACCAAAAATTTCTTCTAATGCCGTGTATATAAGTGTACTTTTATGCTGTCCAATGTTATTTCCATCTTTAATTGACCAACTGAATTTGCAGCAACATTTAAACTTCCCCACGCATCAGCATTCTAGATTTGTGCTTTAGTTAGAACTTAAAATAATAACAAAATCGAAGATTTCTGCTTTAGTTCATATTTAGAGATAATATATTTCTGCCGTAGCATCAAGAAATTGCTTAGGATCTATGCAATATTTTTTAGAAAACAGTAGTGTCATTTCCATAATAATTAATAATAATATAGGCCATGGAAGATTGCTTACTTGCTTGATTTGGTATAACGTAGTTTTCAAGTTGAGGCTACAAGCTAGTACCGGTTATTTTTGGGCACTGCTTAACTGGTGCTGAAACTTGCACTCTTAAATCAATCAAAACTCCTTTCTTGTTTGTAAGTATTACTTGCCTTAGGTTGTTCAGGACAGGGGAAAGCTTCAGCTTAAAGCTTTAAGCTCTCCCAGATAGGGTGAAGTTGGAGTGATTTAGCAGATAAATTGAAACCCTTTTTACACTGAGGTGTTGAAGCCTCTTATTTCCTATCTTTTTTGAGTTAGGTAACTGGAGTTCTCCCTCTTCAAAAGATCCCTCACTCATAATGACACTTTTTTTTTTAAAGATATCAAGAAGAATTTGTTAATGCAGTTATCAAAACACGTAGCTGACAACATGCTACATGATCAAACCCTGAAAAAAAAATCTACAAATAACTCAAAGAACCGTTAGTTGGTGAGAATGTAACCTTAGCATTTAGATAAACAACTTAGATGATGCTGTGATTAGACTGATACTGATCGACAACAACGAGCAACAAAACCATCACTTAGTCCTTGTTTTTCTAACATTTTGGTTGAACATAGTAGAAACTAAATAAGTTCTTTTCTTTGGGTTAGACCAAGGCAAATTGAGGTTAGCTCAAATCTAATTATGGGGTTGAATTTGTGTAAAAGGTGCTTTGTTGGTGTCCTCGTCTCACTTTGTGTGGTCTAGAATCTTTTCGTTCAAGTGAATTTTTTGAAAAATGTTTGATTGATGTCTAACAGTAACAGAAGTATAATATCGAAATACATTTTAGATATGTGTAAAACTTAAAATTCAAAATATATTTTAGAAAATTAAATAGTAACTCATCAAAATATTTTAATACAATTTATTAAACCGGCGGATTAGACTCGTCAGCGGACGGCAGGGCGATGGCCGCGGCAGGACAACGGACAGTCTTCAGGCGGCGTCGCGGCGGACGAGGCGACGGCCGTGCTGCAGTGGGTGGTCTGAGGCGGGTGGTCGTCACGCAGGCGGCAGACGGCGGTTCTCCGCCACAACAGGAGAACGGGAGGCGGACGGACGGCGGGTGTACGCCATGTTGGGCGAACGGTGAGCAGGAGGCGGACGGTGGAGGACGCCTTTGGGCAGTGAACGGCGGGCTATGTTCGCAGGGGCGGCAGCAGGAGGGGCGACTGGTAGCAGGGGCGGACTTCTTCGAAAAAAAAAACGACGAAATTCGCGACGATGGTGAAGAAATTCGTGACCACGGCCGCGAAATTCACGACGACAGCGGCGACGGCGAAATTCGCGACATGGCTGCAACGAACTTTGCAAACGAAGGCTTCGAAGGTGGCGAAGGAAAAAAAAGAAAAAAATGAAGCTCGTGTCGGGGGAGGCAGGAGAGCAAATTTGGAGGCCCGGCTCGCAGGAGCGACAAAGACTGCTGTTAGGCATGCCTAAGACACGGACAACACAGCCTGGGCTAGCCTAGCAACGGCATGATCTGAATTGGCCATTGGGTCGAGCTTGAATCTAGCCCAGCCGGATGCAACCGGGTTTTTCACGGCCCGGAAGATGCTTAGCCAACGAGGTGGGAACCGAGTGTCACTAACATTTTTGTTTGCTACGCCCAAACCGTCACACATGCAAAAATGGCACGCCCAACCAACCAATTCACTCTCCCCCTCCTCGCCGCCCTCCTCCTCCTGTCCGCTTCCATCGAGACGGCATGCGGCGCGAAGCGGGTGGCCGTACCAGACGACCTGCTCGACGTGGTCGACGACGAGGAGGACGACGTCTGGCGCCAATGGGGTGCCCCCAAGCGGAGCTCCTATAAGGGCAAGGACGACGACCCGCCCCCCGATTTCTCTCGCATGGATCCGAGGGCCATCCAGGCGGAGCTCCTGCGCCGCCACACCGGTCCCTCCTTCGGCTTCGTCAAGCTTCGGTTTGGTGTCTCCCAATCACGGGTATGGGTTCCTCGGCTTATGCGCACCCGTTAACCCACTTACGGCTTCTTTTGAGAACTTGCACCACTGACAACGGGCCCCTTACTCTCTTTCCTTTTTTTTTCAATTCATATTTGTAATTGTACAAGCCTGAGGACTTTTTTTATATTCAGTTTTTTTATAGCAACATTATGTATTGTTTGTAACAAACAATAGCAATAAGCTTTGGTATAATTTAATGATGCGATTGCTACAGAAAAATTGCCGTACTACTTTCTTCTGTTTTTATGTCATTGAACGAACAATTTATACAAAAAAAAATATCATTAGAATTCTATCTAACTAAAGTGGTATCATAATCAATGTTTCACTGGATCAATAATTATTTAGTTGTAAATAATATATTCAACGTATTAATCATAAGTATTTGATATACAATATAATTTTATTTCTTAAAGATTTTTAGAGAACTAAAACAACAAGTAAAAACCCTTGTTGCTATGCGATTGCTGTAACTCATTGTTATTGACCATATATGAAGTTGCTAAAGAGTACGTGTGCTGTCTAGAGCCCCGGTGTGTTTTCCTTTAGTTGTTCTTGATTAACTCTTAATTTTCAGGATGATGTGACACAAGTCGCAACGAGATGGAGCAAAGTGTTACGTACTGGATCGGTTGAGGCCAAATTCGTGGCTGTTGACCTTAATACTCTCATGTTCACAATGGACAGAGGGCAGGATATACTGGAGGTAGGCTTCATTGGGCATTATATTTATCACAAATCATGAGCTGGTTTAAGACTCATGTTAGTTCTGTGGTTGACCTCCGAAAGATTAAAATAGAGACAAAAACAAGTGCAACTTATCAACTTAGCCTTTTGGTTTGGCTATTATATTCGGTCTTATCAAAAGATTCACCACTAACCTAGTAACTTGTCAGTTTTCATTCCACAGGCATAAAAAATATACAAAGAAATTTCTTTCATAGTTTGTAAGACTGATAAGGTGGACTGGGTCCACGTGTCATCCTCACGTGAAGTGGCAAATACAAATATTCAAGTTTTGTTGCTTAAGCGAAAGGCTTGTAGAACATGTAGCAAGAACACTGCAGAACTGTGCAACAGCTTGCCAATTGCTCTTTTCAGAGCTTAACAATATATCATGTGAAATTGAGGGTTTAGATCACTGCAGAATGTGGTTGGGCAAATGAACCATTCGTTTGCAGATTTTACATCTTTTCTTGTGTTTTGATTTAGTTGAAAGAGTTTATCCTGAGCCAGCCAGAGGCGTACGAGTTTAAGATTGGGGATCAAGTTTTCAGAAGACCTGGAGACCCTCCTCTTGATCAAGTTGTTGAGATGCTGCAGAAAGAGAGGCAGGCAACACAAAGCCAAGGTTCCCCTAGGAAGCAGGAAAAATCTAAAGACGAGCTATAGATTCACTTGTTAACTCGTAATGCAGCTTCTGTTAAACTTGTTCTTTTGCTGTAGTTTTGTGGGATCTCCCTTGTTCTTTCTTTTATTCAACTAGCAAGTACTCCCTCCGTGTCGTTTTTTGACTAGAGAATATCAATTTTTTTTTAATTTGACCACAAAGATGTTTATAAATTTCTAAATTGGCTATAAAAAATTATATAAGTATATTTGTCAAAAAATAATTTTATTGTATTATAATTTTTGTTAATATATTATAATAAAAATAATTATTAAATTGTATTTTAGAGGTCATGTATAGTCAAAAAAATGAAATTTTTTTGGATGAGAGAGAGAGAGAGAGAAGCAAGTAACAAGCGCAGAAAGTAAAAAAAAAAAACACTATATTTCACACGCTAAATGCACTGTGGAATTGCAGTAACATTTGTAATCGCTGTATTCTTTTGGTAAGAGAATGCAAACATACTTGGTGAGAGCCTTGCATGTGTCAAACATTGCAAGCCAATTTGTGTTGTTTTTTTTTTTTTTTTTTTTTGGAGTATAGAACCATTTTCCAACATCAAAACATATGCTTGTGGACTTGTGGGACTTGCTTATTCTGATACTCTACGTGGAATACCTGTAAGTTCTAATTAGTTGAACTTATATGCAATGACCCCTAAATGTTAAATACCAACTTTGCCATTGTCCAAAAAGTTAAGACACAGAATAATTAAAGGAGAATTGGAGAAAATCCAAAGTCCAAACTTTCATACACTTAAATCTAGGAATATTTTGTTTGGAGGCCTAATCTAAAATTGTCTGATATTCCTATTATATACTATAAAATGTAGATGTCTTTCTTTTTATATCAATGCTCCCGACCAAGGTCCACGAGAATTTTATAATTTTTGATGAGAAATATGTTGCAATAGTAGTTTAAGTACGATTAGCTCTAATGTGGTCGGACGACACGTGACACATTGTGAATTGGGACGCAAACTATCACCAAATTATTAGGGGGCTTACATGGGATAAGATACATCATACAAGTCGAAATTTCCGCTGTGGAAGTGGCAGAAGCAACCGTCTAGATTTCAGTCTCGTATCATTTCGAGGCAGATTCATCTGATATGATCATACGAGTGATATCTGTAAGACGTTTCTTGGGACGAAAATATCTACAATAGAATCTGAGCGCGAGACGCTTTGAGTAATTAATGCCATAATCATTGGGCCAACACAACTCCAACAGTGAAGTTGTGGACTTCAACCGGCGTGTTTGGGCAAGCTCCAGTGTCTCCTATGAGTTAAATTTATTGGGACTTGAATTTAAAGTCTAATAAGTCTCTTTGACCTGTGCAAGTTATCGAAGGATTCTAGATTAAGATAAATATATAAATAAATCCTGAAAATATGTGATTCCGGAATTTGCAGGTCGTATCATGAAGTTATGTCTTCCCGTTACTTCATTTTTTTAGTCCATAAAAATATAGCTTTTTTAATAGATGCATAATATTTTATTAAATAATCAATTTTAAAGAAAAATTCATAAAATTACCTAAACCATTTTATTTCGTGGAATGAACTAGACAGACAATTTAACACCATGGATCGAGACATTAGATTAAACAATATAATGTCACGAGTTATGGTGTTATCACCGAGTATACCACCACGTAGGAAAAATAAATTGTCCACATCAGCAGTTTGATAATGCTATAATCTATGACAATACAAGGGTAAAGTCTAGTGTCATCGACTATGGTATTACATGTTTGCATTTAATGATTTCAATCAGATTTGTAGACAATATAAATAGTGGTGTTAGACATCAAAACATAATATCATGGTTAATGGCACTACTTATTGAGATTTAACATACACAAAAAAAGATTTCAATAGCCACTATTACTTAAATTTGGTTGAAATGGCTAAGTATGAGAGACAACACCATATCCTACAGCACTAGATCTCACTTACTCTAGTAATACTATGGATTGTGGTGTCACCAAACTGCTGATGTGACTATTCTATTTTTCTTATATGACGATGCGGAATCTAGTAATAACCACGGGCTATATATTACTATATAATGTCTAACACCTCATTCAATGGTGTTAGATTATCTGCCCAACCTCGGTTCATTTCACGAAAATAAAATAGTTTAGGGTATATTTTTTTGAATTTTATAAAATTAATTATTTAATAAAAAATTCTATATATGCATAACAAAATAGAGTTTGTAATGGAGCATTCCTTGAAGGAGAAACACACGCGATCCATCCGATGTGAATTTATGAGCAAATCTTCACAAAAAAAGCATCAAGTGATATATGTGCCAAAAATGGCCTTCAGAGAAAAAAAAAAAAGAAAAGAAAAAACCGGTAGCATGACGCCATTGCCGCTCCCGGCGGGAACTCCAAGCCAGACGCAATCCTCGTCCGGAAATCTTGCCTCCACCACCTCGCGTGGCGCTCTCGGCTCTCCACGTCATCCACTAGCAACGAGGATATAGATCCACATGGCCCCACCCTGCAGGACCCAATGCCACGTCATCCCATCCATATGACACCGACAGACGGGACCCACGGAGGCAAAAGCTTCTAGTACATGCAAGTCATCTCATAGACTCAAATGATAGGATCACACATACGCGGTATTCCCTTTGAGTAGTTGCCAACCTTTTGGGCTTCCTTCCAAGCTTCGTCCGTGTCAAGAAGAGCAAGACTTGTCTTTGTACCCAAGCATGCATGCGTGGATGATATCTTTGAAGAGGCTTTATAAGCTCTCAAGGCTCACTTTGACTCGAAGATTCAGAAAGCCACTGCTCAGAATATTAAGACACACTTGTGTTGTGCTTGTAGTGACAAACAAATTTGGCGAGTTAATGGGGGTCGCATTGAAGTGCTTTAGAGGATGTGTGCAACAACAAGATCGTGTCCAAGGTACATATTTTGTTTTATCAAGTTGTGTATGTAATGTTTTGTGATGGATCTAGGGTTCAGTTTCCGGAATTTTTTCTTTGCTTGTCACCGGTAAGCCGGTGACCGCGCAGTTTTTGGTTTTCTTTTCCGATCCATCCCATCTTTTTCTTTATATTTTATCAATTTTGTATTTCTATCTTAGATAATAACTATTTATTGTAATAAAATAAAGAGAATATATATATATATATATATATATTTTAAATATCTAATGTATCTCACCCTTTCGATACTTACATACATCTCTTATTAAAAAATCATACAAATCATAAAAAAATTCTATAAAAATTAGAAAAAGTGTATATTGGGACAACCAAATTGTCTACAAATTTTCATTTCTAAATTCAATGTATATTAGGAGAAAAAAACAAATTTCAACGAATAATAACTTTTATCTTATTTTTTTCAGATTTATTTTTCAGCATAATTTGTTTTTTTATTTCTACTTGTGTAAATTGAATTTGGATTTGAATGAGATGATAGATTGATTTTATAATTATACTCTTAATTTTTGTAAAATTTTTTATGATCATTTGTGTTGTGTTTTGAAATGCCGAGTGTGAGAATATCGAAAAGGAGGATATATACAATATACACACGCACACCCCTTTCATATTGGCCAGTTTTTAAAAATCCAGTCTATACCGGGATTGCCGGTAAGCACTAGATGTATCTACACATATATGTCCAGAGTTGCATTGTTTTTTAACCGGTGTAATGACGTGCACTTGGTTGGTAGCTGCCGGACGGGCCCGGACAGAAATAACTATATAGACAACACAGTACGGTGCCATCTCGGAGCCAGCCGGTAGCGTCCGTGCATCCACGTATATAACAGCACGGCAAGACAAGACATGGCATTTCCTATTCTTGCTTTCACACAAACCATTTCTGTACTTTTGCTTTTGTACATCAACCATTTATAATCCTTGTTTTATTTATTTATTTTTGCTTTGCAGAAATGGGTGGCAACTTGTTCAAGTGCTTCGGAGGCTGCATGCAGCAACATCCTCAAGGTAACTAATCTGACATGCATGCATGTCTCAACATGTCACTTTTATTGCCATTGACAGGGCTGTAGTTACTTGTACAGGCACTAGTAGATGATATAAACTTTTGTTTCTTGGTACTTTAAAACGTACAGCGGTGCACGAGCCGAAGTCCCTGATGACGCCGTCGTCCAGCTTCGACTTCCGGGAGGAGTACACGAGCGCGTTTCGCACCGAGTCGTACAACGAGTTCTGGGCGCGCGTCCTGGACATCACCCTCGCGCACGGCGCGGCGCTGGTGCCTCGCTCGGGCGCGGCGAGCACTGACACGGCGTCGAAGCGTCTCCCGTCGTACCGCCTCTTCGCCGAGCACCTCCTCGAGCCTGACCAGCTGACCGTCAACACGATCCTCTCGTCCACGCGCAAGAGCCTCCGCCCGGACGTGCACGGGCTTCTCGTTGGCTACTACGCCGAGACGGCGAACGCTTCGTTCTTGTGCAGCCACCTGCTCAGGGACATCGAGCAGATACGCCTCCGGTACCGCCCGCTCAAGAACACGCTCCGCAAGCTCGCCGCCGACATCGGGTTGTCGAGCCACCAGCACCGTCAACGCCTAGCCGACGTCTCGAACGCCCTCGGCCAGCCGTTCACTTCGCTGGCTGTGTCGCAGGGCAAGCTCCGGGAGGTGCAGCTCAGCTCAGCCGGGCTGCTCAAGAGCCTCGACTCGAGCAGGAAGAAGGCGCGAGTCCGGATCAAGAGCATCGGTCGGCTCAGGCAGGCGCTGTCGGTGTCCCTCGTCACGGTCATCGCCATCGTGGCCGTCGCTGGAGCGTGCGTCGGCGTGCATGTCCTGGCGGCGCTCGCGGCGTTCCCGCTGATGTCACCTGCGTGGCCGGGGCTGTTCTCCGGCCGGACGGCGCAGCGGAGAGCACTGGTGCAGCTCGAGGCGGCAGCCAAGGGCACGTACATACTGAACCGGGACATGGACACGATAAGCCGGCTGGTGGCGCGGCTGCGCGACGAGGGGGAGCACACGATGGCGCTGCTGCGGCTGTGCGTGGAGCACCGTGCAGCGGCCGGCGGGAAGGGGAGGCTGGTGCAGGAGGTGGTGAGGCAGCTATGCAAGAACGAGGAAAGCTTCAGGCAGCAGCTGGATGAGCTGGAGGAGCACCTCTTCCTGTGCTTCATGACCATCAGCAAGGCCAGAAGCATGGTGATGAAATTCATAGCTGCAAGGTAGAGCTGAAGTTCGGGCACCGTTTTCCCGTGAGATCAGCGTAATCTACACCAATTAGACGGTTGAGAGCTGGCTGCTTGTAAAAAACTGTTCCATAGGACTCGCATTAGTTTGTGTACATATTAGTTTTTCTTTTTTCATAGAAAAAAGGGTAAAAGAATTCCTAAAACGGAAAAAAAAGGTAAAAAGAAGTGAATATTTCATGGCCTTGTTTGGGTTTCTGAACATACATACTTTCCAAAGCGCCTCTTGCTTATTTCTGGTATTTGGTGAATCAACCAAGTACATAGAATTCAGTATCAGAGTCGAATTCAGCAATACTCCAACTGAAGTATGAAATTGGTACAAAATAAGCTGACAGAAATTTGGTATTACGTAACGAGAATCTATCTGCTGGATCCCAGAATTCTTAAGTTTAAACCAGAAGTACATTCAACTCTGGCTGATTGCCCCATCGTCTCAAGATATTTTCCCAGTCCAGCGAGTTGATACCATACAGATAATTTCAGAATACGTCCTTTCAGTGTAACTGTGACTTATACCACTAGGGCTTTATTCATTCAGCAATCAGTATAGTATGAATTGACGCAGTTGTATGATGCGAATAACCCTCCACAGAGAATTTTCCGCATAATGAACTTGTCAGTGAAGTTGCTTACACAATTGGTGAATCAAAAGAATGTATGGCACAAATGTCACCATTACTTGAACAACTCCCATCCAGCTAACTGCTACCCAGGCAAGCTCATTAGTAACTGAAATCAGCATGAAGTATTGTCCAATGGTTGTAAGAAATCAAATCAGACAGGTGAAATCCTCCCTTCTGGCATTTTGCTCTCTACTCGACCAATCTTTGAAGGTGGCCAGATGAAGTAGGTCAGCCTCCCTTGAATCAGACCCAAGGGAATCTGAAACACAACAAAAAATAAGCCATCTCACTTCTCTATCACAAAGATATAAAAATCATTAGTCTGTTTAAGAATGTAATGTTTGTGGATGTTCATAAGAGACCCTAGAAAGTTATATGTGAATTTCACACCTAAGACTGTAGAACGTCTAAAATTTTTGTTTTGCAAAAATGTCACATTAAACCAGAGAAATGTTTAGTACATTAAAAAATGATCGAAGAATTAAGAAAAAAATGCATCCATTCTCACAGGCAAGGCAGCAACAGTTTTTGATTAAATATAACAATCTATGATGAAGATTACAAAGTGTACTTGTTTAATTTCACACTCCAACTATATAGCACCAATACTTTCCAACAGGCAACAATAACTTAGCACCCCTGAATCAAACTGCAGTAATCAGAAGGGTTGAAATCAAAGTACTGAGATAGAAATTTGTCCATTGCAAATCGACATGCTAATACAGTCTAGCATCTAACATCATAGCACAGTTCAGAAAGACACTAGCCAGGAGAAAGACATATCAAGTGGTACATTCTATATAAACTCATAAATTTAGTCTCTATCACTTGATGCCACTTCTTGGAATTGTAGACGGTATGTGTAGGCATGTAGCTGGCTAGCTGCAGAGAGATCTACATGGTTCAAAAGCGACGGCACATTAACCAAAGAGATTAATATGTCTATCAATCCACACAGACTACAGAGAAGATGTTTATGTGCTTATATCCATGGCATGCCCTTTATTCTTCACACACCTTACATCTCTAGAAATTTTTGACATTTTCCTAATTGGGAAAATTAGTTATATACCGCTGCAAAGTTGGGTGTATTGCTATGTGCCATTGACTGTGAGGCTGATAAGTAAGACTTAGTCCTATATTTCAATGAGACACCGATAGTATTTAGGAAAATAGTTAATTTTTGTGGTAGTATAGGGCAAATTGCCCCTTTCTAATTTCATCACTACCATATTCCAGTCTCGCAGCTTTAAAATAATAAGTATACTAGCTGAAATTTGCAATGATGAGGAGCATATCAGAACAAGCTTTACATTGCTGATAACTGGCCAGTACAGCTGTACCAGCTACTGGCAGTCAGTCAAAACATGGCCGAAAACCCAGCACGAACCAAACAGGCCCATAAATCATCTAGCCTAAATAAGGATGCGGAATGCATTAACATGTTTCATTTGCATAACTACATTCGAATATTAACACAGATCAGACAAACCAAGGTATTACAGAGTCTTACAAGTTGCATTGAAGAGCACAAAGGTAAAAAAATAAAAAAAAGGATAGGAAATAACTTACTGGGCCAAATGACCTGGAATCCCAACTACTAGAAGCATTATCGCCTTCAACCCAGCAATGTCCTTCTGGGATCTTAATTATCTCAGGGGACCTAGGAACCTGCATCCACTCACCAGGTAGGGCAATCAATCTCTTCACAAATAAGCTCTTGTGATCACTGGGACACCTGCAGACCACAAAAGGCATAACCAAGATTTGTATGGGACAAGTTAAAAGGCATCATTTTTTGCTCTTAACGTCACACTCACTTGAATAAAACCACATCACCATGGGAGAACTTGTGCTTATAAAGGCAGCTCCTTCCAGCTAACGCAACATCACCTGGTTCCAATAACTTGGTTAGCAGAAATAAGGACACTACAGTCTTTGAATATGGACTGTACAATAATCCAACTGTCCATGCTTGTGCAAAACTGAAATCATGTTACCTCGAAAGACACTATTTGCTGCTGTGAATGTAGGATGCATCGAATTACCCGTCACTGGAACTACAGTTACATAACGATCAGAAATGGTGACACCAATTACATAACCCACTACAGTTTTCTTAGCAATTGACCACAGATGGTTGTGGGTGCCCATATCCTAGTTTCCAGTCACAAGGATAGCGGCAATACGTGAAGCATGGGAACGGGCAAATACTGAAAATGGTGTATAGCCACACAAAGAATCGAGAACTTCAATCAAAGGTCTGCAAAGATTCAAACAAGATGGCGAAAGTTAATCAATTGCATGGCAACATATGTCATACACAGTGTCTGCTGTACCCATGTATGATGTTTGAAGATTGTGAAATACCATGTTAGTTATCTAAATCGGATCCAAAATTACAGGCCCATACTTCACATTACCTGCAGAGGAATCTTCACCTTAACAGAAAAAAAAAAAGAGAGAGAGAGATCTAACAAAATGATAACCTCCTACACAATTGCAACTTCTTTATTCTTGATTCAGGGCTATAACCACATTTGCATCAGACTTAGATGTCATTAGTTTTCTTTTTAGTTATAAGCTAGGGAAAAAACAGCTTTCAGGAAATGTAGAAAAGAGTCAAAGAATTGGCCTCAACCATATATCGTATTGCTCCAGATTAGGCTGATCTATACCAGTTGCAAGGCAATTGCATAAGGTCTAACTCCGTAATTAAAGCACCTATGACACTAGATTTTCCTGCAACTGTAAAATTAAACAAACCATTACTAGCGCATGTTGCCGCCGGCCGGAGTCCGGCGTCCGGGTGGAGGATATAGAGGATTCTTCGGTGGTAGAGGGCGAGGAGCGCGAGGCGGGAGGAACTGGAAGGGAAGGCGACGAGGAGGAAGATGGCGGCGGCGAGGATTGGAGGGAATAAGGTGAGGGTGCTGCTAGGTTTAATCTAGATTGCTGAAATTGTAGCAGACAGATGTAACGATCTGGATATAGTGGGGTATAGACTCTATTTATGAGAGAGAAAATATTGTAGTGTGAACGACAGAATTTGAGTATTGAAATTAATTTAGAGTATTAAAATTATTAATGGATATGTGTTATAATTTAGATGTAGTAGGATATGGATGTCACAAGAGAGAGAAATTATTCTAAAAAATCGAGAGATACGAGTGCTATTAGTATTAATCTAGAATATCAAAATTGTTAATAGATACATATCACAATCAAGATCAAGATGTGACGAGACCTGAATTCTAATCAAACTGAAGTCAAAAGGAGAAACTGTTCTAGCGAGAAAAGAGAGTATGAATGCTGTCTAAGAACATCAAAATTAGCAGTGAACACATGTCATAATTTCCATGTATAGGTGCCGTCTCTGCGACCGCCGCCTTCAAATTCTGGTGAGTCATAGTCCCTCTCCAAATTTCGGTTTCGGCTCTCGAAGCCTTGACGAAAGCTGGGGTCGCACGAAATATTCTAAGGTTTTGCATTTGGATTGGAATGTTTGGTTCTTTTGATTTTGTGTTGGTCAGTTCAAGTATGGTACTAGATTATTGAGTGGGTAAGTCTGAACTCACATTATGGTTTCGATGGTCCAATCTGATGCTAGGGATTTAGGTCCTGATCTGAATTAATGACATGAAGTGTGCGTGCACCGACGCGTGTATGTGCAGAGGATTCAAGTGTAACTGTTTTTTTTTTCTTTTTGAGAAGGAATGGTTTTGGTGTAACTTAAGTATTACGTGGTACCTCTGATTAGTCAGTGTTCTTGCTCTTGGCCATTTTTTCTGAACAAGTAATACATTTTTATGAGTTTATTTATGTCATCCGCGCGTATCAGTTTCAGTGGATCCTCTTGTTTTTAATGCTATTGCGATTGGGAGGAATGGACATGGTTCTTTTTTCTTGGCTTGAGTTTTGCTTCCAGGAATTTGAGGTTATGGTGTTAAACTTAATGGGGGAAGTGAAAAAATGTTATCTTTTGGAAATTTTGTTTTAGAAGAAAATCTTTTGGACAAATTGTGTCTGATTTTATGCTAATTAGCTAAAGCGGAGGGCACAACCTTGTTCTGTCATTGATTCAACTCTAGGTCTTGAAATATTCCGCCTCCTAACCTTCCACTCACGGCATGCTAGATCAATTGTGTGTCTTTACCAACTTTGTGTCAGGGAATATAGGCAGGTGTGCCACTTAATATATCAGTTATATCATAAATGAATCACTGGTTTCTGGCAATTTCTGGTATGAGGTTTTTGCTGCAATGTTAAGAATTTTGTTCTATTAACATTTTGGTGGTGTAAGTATTAATTCTTGGTTGACTCATTATACTATAAGAAACATATCATATTGCATGGGAATTATTTACTCTCTGCAACTGAGAAAATGTCTATTTTGAGAAATGTCATTAAAAAAGACGAATTGTTACATGCCACTGAAATTTAAAATAGTTTTTGAAAATATCATTACTATTACACTCTGTCAATAAAATTTGACTTTTTTTACTGGACATGTTAGATTTTTTACAAAATACCTATTATATCCTTGATCTTAATAACACTAAATAAATTAGAAAAAAGAAGTGCTCGCCCTCCTCTACCTCCTCCGCGTCCTTCACCACAGCCGCCTCCTCCACCTCTTCCGTGGCGTTTGCCCGCCCCCGCGGGGCCGCTTCGGCAGCCGCAGCGACGGCAGCACCCTCCTTCCTCACCCACCCCTCGCATCGATTGACACTTCGACGAGGACGCGCACACCCCCTTTGAGGCCACCGCTCCATGCCGCCCGGTGCCGCTGCCATCCTCGATGTCGATATCCTCTACCCTGGCATTGGGGCCTGCTAGATCGGGGCCCAGGAACGCATGGGCAACGATGAGGGGTGCGGCGGCGGCACCGGTGGACCATCTTGGCGACAAGCTCCTTAATGGTGCAACGGCCGCGCGCCTGCGGACAATGAGTGGGGGTAGGCGGGGGCCATTGATACCGGTAGTGTTAGATAAAGGATGCCGACTAGAGGGGGGGTGAATAGGAGACTTTTAAAAACTTTAAACTTAAAACAAATCAAGAACAAATAATATAAGCAAGGGGAGAAGAGAACGAACACAGTAATTTTTACCGAGATATTGGAGACTCGCCCAGTCTCCACTAGTCCTCGTTGAAGCACTCAAGTCACTTGAGTTTTGCCTCAATACTCACGAAGAGTATTATCTACTAACAGTTGCTCCTTGTCCACTCCGGAAAGGCGAGCACCAATGCCTTGTACAAATTTGCCGAACTTCTCTGACAATCTCCGAACTGGAGAGGTCAACAGCCACGCCTCCGAACCGTCTAGGTGAGGGCGCTCACCAAGAGTAATAGGCAGCGAGGTCTTTTCTTGACCTCCGAACACGCACCGAGAAACTAAGAGTATGCAAATGCAAATGAATTGAAACTCTCGGTGGATCGAAAACACTCGACTTGATCAAAAGATCAAGATTTTAATTAGAAAACTAAAACTCAAGTGTGTATAAGAGAATGCTGCTGCTTATATTATAAAACTCATGCCCAAAGTCTCTCTTTATAGCCTCAAGAAACAAATGAACCGTTGGAACTAGGGCTGAAAATCAGCAACACAAACCGACAGTCAGTTTGTCTAACTGACAGTCAGTTTCGTGTATAATGGCCGACAAAATTTACGGATAAAAATTTGCTAGTCGTTCGTGGTCGTTTATGGAAACTTGAAACCCACAACTGACAGTCAGTTATGCAAACTGACAGTTAGTTCGACCAAAACAGATAGAAACTCAGTTAAAAACAACTGTGGTCGAAACCCCAACTGACATTCAGTATGGATAAACTGACAGTCAGTATGGATAAACTGACAGTTAGTTTAGTACAAAAATTTTGAGCCCAAAATACACCCTCTCTGGACAATTGTCAGTTAACACAAACTGACATTCAAACTGACAGTCAGTTTAGCAAACTGACAGTCAGTTTAGCAAACTGACAGTCAGCTTGAACAAAAATAACTATACTTTAAATCCAGAAATCCAAAAGAGGTGGTTAATAGCTCGTTTGAAAGATAATTTCAAGGGCTACATTTTTGTCAACAGAAGCAAAAACCAGATCTGCCTAGATATTTCTGTAAATTTGAAAAACTCTTCTGCTGTCAAAAACTCATCTGAAAAACCAAATCTTTCAAAACAAATTTAAATCAAATCCAACCAAAATAGATGCAATGCAATGACCTAAGTTTCTTGGTTTATGTTGGAGATAAAGAGAGGACTTTCGCCACCCCTCTTTATAGTACGGTTAAAAGCTAAAACAATTTTCCTAAACCGATCAACTCCAAACACAGAGATCGGTAAAAAATAAAATTATAGATTACCGTAGGTTCTTTGCATCTTCATATTTGCGTCTTATCTTTACTCTTCTGCATCTTGTGCTTCACTTCAAGTCGGATTCATCTTGATCATCTCGTAATTCTTCCCGAATAAACTCTGTTTCAAAAATCTCAGAAGCACAGTTAGTCTAAAACACTTTGTTTTCATTAATCATCAAAATTAGGGTTAGGCATGAAGGCCTAGATGCAACAGGTAGCCGGTGCGGAGGCCAGCTCCGCAACCTCCCTAGCCGATGGGAGATCAGCCGTCGTGGACGACCCATTGGACGGTGCCAACGATGGCTCCTAGAACACCGTCGCCCACACGGCCACCGACCGAGCCGT
This sequence comes from Pharus latifolius, assembly GCA_019359835.1. NCBI lineage: Eukaryota > Viridiplantae > Streptophyta > Magnoliopsida > Poales > Poaceae > Pharus > Pharus latifolius. The sequence goes on along the minus strand of CM033321.1, from coordinate 5,609,027 downwards.
CAACATCAGCGCCGTGAGCTCGGCGTCTCGCGCGCTCTGGCGGATGTTGCTAGCTCTGTTGCCGTGGTGGCGGAAGTCGCCGCCGACCGCTCCAAGATTTGCCTCCGCCTCGGCGTGGCCTTGGGCCACCGGCGACGTAGCGTCATCACCGAACAGCGCGTATGTCCCCGCACTATTTGTATACCCCTGCGTTGTGCTCTTCCTTGTCTAGTGCCTCCGCCCTCTCTTTGCCCACCACTCAGATCAAAGAAAGGGTATTACAGTCTTTTTTACTGGTCAAACGTGTTGACCTAACGTTGTCAGAACTCCGTCCTATCAGAATGACATTTTCAGAAGAACTTTCAAACCCAGTGGCACAAGATCAATTCGTCTTTTTTAGTGGCATTTCTCGAATTCCTAATTTCTCCAATGGCTTGGAGCGAAATCCCCCTATTGCATATTACAACAACTTTGTTTTAGAGTTTCCATATAATGTTGGAATTTTTATTCTCATTGCCACCCTTTATTGCTGAAGGTGGGCTAATTTTAAATTTGAGATTTCTCCTTTGAATCGAAGATTTTGCTTTATAGTTTCCCAGCTGCAACTTCAATTGCTTGATGCTAATCTTCTATAGTGCTATTGCATGCTCCAAAAATGAAATATTTGACCATTTTATATGGGGAAGTTTGAAGTTTCCAGCTGAGGTTCCTCAATTCGGTTAGTTGGATTGTTGGGAAGAGATATAACAAAGGTTTTTGTTGATTGGTTGTCTGCTATGGGAAATTTTGCAACAGAAGAGTTTGAATCAAGTAGGATTCACAACAAGAGGAGGATTGATGACAATGTTGACACTAGGAGCAGTTGGAAGAAAGATGGTGAAGTGCGGGAGGACGTGGGTATGAGATACTAACAATATGGGAAGTCAAGAAAGCATGGCTATGCAGATGAAGTTGAGGATATGTATGATGATAGAAGACGGTCTACAAGTGATAGGGATGAATCGAGAAGGAAGTCAGTTAGAAGCTCAAGCCGGGTTTGCAATGCTAATGAGAATGACTATGATGTTAAAAGGGAGTCATGATCACCCAAGATTCCAAGAACTCCTGAAGATGGAAGTGAGAAGAGATCCTTTGATGGATACAAGGATAGGGGAAGCAACAACAGTAGGAAAAGAGAGGATGAGAATGATTGAAACTCTTCAAGAAGATATGACTCTAAAACTTCTGGTTATGGGATGCCCCAAAGTAAAAGTAAAAGCAACACAGATGGCCCATTTGATGGTGAGTGTCAAAGGCTGTAGGCGAAGGAGCAAGGAATTCAGGGAGAAGAGAGAGCATCAGGGAGAAACAAGGGCAAGCCAAAGGGTTGATGACAATGGTGGTTCTAATAGAGTTAATACAAGAGATGGTAGGTATGCTTTTGATCGGAATAAGCACAGGAGTGCAAGAGAGATGGATAAGACTACAAAAATGAATCAAGTAAAAGTAGAAGTACATGTGTAGATTCTGGTAGTTCAAGGGGTGACATGTCTGGTAGCAAGGACAAAAGGTGGGGAGACAGTGAGAGGAGGAAGGGCTCTGTTAGAATGGAGAAGGTTGGTGAAGATAGCATATTTATTGATCAAAGCCATGAAACTAACTCATATATGGTAAGAGATGATACATATGGTAGAGTTCAAGAAGGCACAACCAATTCACGTGGTGATATTGGACAAAATAACTTGAGATATAGCACCAAGGCTGATGAGAAAGAAGAGATAACTTTGCATAAAGTGGAATCCACACATGAAAGAAACAATATTGTGGATAACAAAGATACATCACCTAATTTGGATGGAGATGGATAAGTGCTGTCAAGGGACAAGAAGTAGAGAAGCTAAACAGGATCAGCAGTCTAAAACACTAGAGAACCTTGTGAGGTGTCAAAGTGAGAGCAATGATTATGATCAAGGCCATTCAAACTCAGACAATGAAAGAAGCATAAGCACCAAAGATAAAACAAGATAGGATGTTCAGGGAGCTGATAAATCACATAGAGGGAGGGACAGGAGTTGGAGTGACAAAAACATAGAGCTTGAAGGATCTAAGGACCACGGGAGTAATCTCCATTAGCAAGATTCTAAGGAGGCACATGACTTAGATCCTATTATGGAATGAAGGCACGAATAGGAAAGGATAGATGGTGGAAGTTTCCATGGCCGAGCGGGGTATTGGGAAGATTCTAGGGGTAGACCTGAAAGTATCAGAGGTTCTTCAACCTATGGAATTTGGTATGACTATTATGATTCAATAGAAATACTAATGGAAATCTTGATTTGGAAGGGAGGGGGAAGAAATGAGATGGGATTCCATCAGGATTTAACACCTGGAACAAATGATGGTAAATTGACCAATCATCCTAAGGATAGGATCAAAGAAAATTACGAATATGGAGAGAACGTGCATGAGAGATATTATGATGATGCTCAAAGTATGGATCAGAATTCTAGCAGAAACTCTATGGATTCTCAATCTGGGAGAGAGTGAGTGTTGAAAGGAGCTAAAACTTCCAACCAATCTAGAGCGGATCAAGCCAATAGTATCAGCATGATTTCTCCAATTCCTCAACAAGGGCCAAGAGGTGGTAGACCCTCTAGGGGAGGAAGAGCGAGGCTAAATGAAAGGGATTCCCAAAGAATTGCAGTTCCAATGCCAATTATGCCACCTCTTCCATTTGGCCCTCTTGGTCTGTCATCGAGACCAATACAAGCTATGGGGCCAAATATGCCCCATTCTCCATGTCCTCCTCTTGGAGTTGGCGTTTTCATGCTGTCATTTTCAGGACCTCTTGTGTGGTCGGGAGTACGAGATGTTGATGTGAATATGCTTGCTGTTCTACCCAACCTTCCTATCCCTCCTCCAATTGTTGCTGGGTTTAGGTTCACTCCAACTATGGGAGTTGGATCAAGTCATAATGTTCACTTAAATCAAACAAGCACTGGAAGAGGTACTCCAACAAATGTATCAGGATCAAGTTTCAATCCAATGGGCACGTTGAGTCGTGAAATGCCACATGATAAACCCTCTGCTAGCTGGGCACCACAAAGGAAAAGTGGACCAGCTAGAAAAGCTCCCTCAAGGGGTGAACAAAATGATTACTCACAAAACTTTATGGACACTGGAATGTGACTTCAAAATTTCATTAGAGAACTAGAGCTTACAAGTGTAGTGGAGGACTACCTAAAGTTGAGAGAACTCATACAGAGGAAAGATGGGATTGTTTCTAAGTCATCTTCTCTACCTACGTATTACAAGTTTGACCTCCAGAAACTTGTGTTTTCTCCAAGATTTTTTGGTACAAAGTCCAATGTTATTCGTGTGGATCCTCCATGGGAGGAGTATGTACATCGTGCTCCAGGTATTATAGATCATATAGAATATTGGACATATGAGGAGATTATTAATTTGAAGATTGAGGTTGTTGTCATTGTTGAGTTTTTTTCTCATTTCATTCTTTCTCTTCTGGATGCTTGCACTTCTTTGGGAGTTCGTGTTTTCCTATGAAGTTAATATGTGGCGATGCATTGTTTGAATGAATAGGCTATAGCTGATACTCCCTCGTTTGTCTTCCTCTTGGTTGGTGATGGTGTAGGTCTTGAACATAGACGTCAATGTTTAAAGAAGGTAAGCCAAGCAGCACTTTCTGTTATTTTCTTTGCAGTAACATCCATTTTGTGTGCAGTAGCATGAAGTCTAGCTTACAGAAGGCCTAATTCCTATAGCCCCTCTCTAAGATTTATTGGCCACAATATGCTTCATTCATCTGTATATTACTATTTCATTTTTTTTGCAATACCTGCTCTTTGGATTGCCTCGCAGAGCTCAATGACCATCATTGGTTTTGAATTTGCAATACCTGCTCCTTGGGCTTCGTCAGGGCCTGGTCTTGACAGCAACAGTTTTGGGAGGTGCAATTTTAGTACTCCTTAGTTTTGAGTCTCACAAAATGAACAATTTGTTGTAACATTACTTGAGCTGGGATGGTTCCTTCAACCAGTTGCCACATGCAACTCAGTTCGAAGGAAAACTATCAAGTCTTTCCTAGCTAATGATGTTTTATTTATTCAAAATTGCTAAAATAACTTTCACTTTTGTTGTCGTATTTTTTTATTTTAGGTTGTCACATTTTTTAGTTATAGTTAAACTTGTTGCATTTTTCATTTTATATTGTCCCTTTTTTATTTTTAAGTTGTCATATTATTTTTTTTATTTTAGGTTATCCTATTTCTTTATTTTTAGTTTCTCATATTTTTGTTTTTTAGCTTGTCCCAATTTAAGTTTAGGTTATCATATTTTATCATTTTAGATTATCGCATTTTCTTTGAAAATTTTTTATATATAAAAGTTGTGGGCATTTAATTACTTTATTTATTTTATAAAGCCATCACAAAAATGCGCTCATCACCTAACATGTGTAGGATCGAGGATGCCGACTAGAGGGGGGTGAATATTTGGTTTTTAAAACTTTTTATGAAGATGAACTTATTCACAATTAAAGTCTAAACAATAAACTAAGAGCAAATAAGAACTGAACCAAAAACAATAATAGATTATACAAGTAAAATGAGAGGAAGAAAATCTAACACATATATGTATCCCGAGGTCTTAGAGACTCGCCTGGTCTCTCTTACTCCTCGTTGAAGCACTCAAATAAATGAGTCTTATTTCAATGTACATTAAGGTTGCTCCTTCTCCTCTCCGGAATGGTGAGAATCAAATCTCTCACAAACACACCGAACCTCTCCGACAAGCTTCGTCAATAGAGAGATCAACGGCCACGCCTCCGAACCGTTTAGGTGATGGCGTTCACCAAGAGTAACAAGTTGCAAGATCTTCTCTTGACCTCCAACAAATACCGAGAAACTCTAGAGATGCAAGATGATTTTTCTAGAAAGGTATCTCACAATCATAAATAATGATTTTGATCAAAAGATCAAGACTTTAGTGCTAGAAAACTTTGGCTCAAGCGTATATATGAATATATGGCTCAGAGATATATGTAGAAAAACTGCTCAAAGGTGTATAGAAAAACTGCTAAAAATGTTTATAAAAATTGCTCAAAAGTATTTACAAAAACTGCTAAAAAAATGTTTATAAAAACTACTCAAAAGTGTTTATAAAAACTACTCAAAAGTGGTATGAGAATGTAGCTCAAAGATTGATGTAAATGCTGCTCATAACACACACATATATAGCCCACACCTCTCAGCTAGCCGTTATGGTCGAGTAAGGAAAGAAATCAATACAGTTAACGGACAGTTTTGACCTCTAACGGCTAGTAAGTAGCCGTTGGAATATTTGGTCAAAATGAACAGTGCTTGAAAGATCTCAGGTCGAATAAACAATGCTCGAGTGACTAGTTTTAGTCCCACTTTGAAATTTATATATTTCTCAGCGATCAAGATTGTGAAAGAAAGTGAATTCAACATATGATCTAAGAGTTTCTTAATTTTTTTCGGAACTAAAATTTTTTTTGCAATCTCTCTTAATAGTACGGTTAAAACTAAAAAGAATTTCTATAAATCTGGTCAATACTCCAAACACCGATATTGATAAAATCCAAAATAATTTACCTTAGACTTTTGAACTTTCGTTTTGCGACTCCCTTTTAGCATTTCATCTTTTCATCTACTCGAAAGATCATACTCAAAGCAAAATAGATTAGTCTAAGACACTTGTTGTCATTTATCATCAAAATCAAGATTAAGAGTCTAGATGCAACAACATGTACTTTGCCATTTGTTGATCCTTCCATGGTTGCCTCTCTTGTTGCGAATTCGTTGTTTGAATAACCAAAAAATAAAATAAAATTGTGAAAATTACCCATACTTATTTTTTTTTGTGTTTTTGACCCACCACGTAATCCTATTGCGACTCGAACCCACAAACTAGCAACAGATGTGAGAAACCACCTATCGCGGCTTGTACCATGAAAAGTTGACTCAAGTCAGTCGAGGCTTGGGCTTGTCGCAACTCCAAATCATCGCCACCATTGCAATAGTATTGCAAATGAAATTATACATGATTTTTATATTTTTTCAGAATCAATATCTTTTGATATATATAACTCCAATTTATAATCTGTAGATAGACATGTGAGGTCAAAACGATTAGATCGACATAAACGGATTATCAATCAGAGTTATATATCACAAGATTTGATTTCAATATATTACATGATCAAAATCATATCTTGTGATATGTAGCTCTGATCAATGATTTGTTTGTGTTGATCTAGTTATTTTGACCTCACAATTCTATGATTGTCAATCAAAGTTTTAGATCAAAAGATATTAATTTCGGAAGAATAAAAAAACTCTAAAAAAAATTAACTCAAATTTTTTGATTCTTCTGGGATTAATATCTTTGATTTATAACTCCGATCTACAATTTGTTTAAACGAGTGAAATTATGAGACTAAAATGATTGAATTGATACAAATGAATTTTCAATTAGAATTATATATTACAATAAATAATATCTTGTGATATATAAGTTTGATCGACGATCCATTTTATTGATCTAATTTTTTTGACCTCATAAGTCTAACTAATTCAAATGAATCATAAATTGGAGTTATATATGGCAAAAAATTGATCCCAAAAGAATAAAAAATCAAGTTCAATTTCATTTGTATTACTATTACAAGTAGGTGGTGACCACTTGTCGTGGTTTGGAGAGCCGAGTTTTTGTGACTCCAAGCTAGGTGGCTTGTTGTTGCTGGTTTGTCGAGGATTTGAGCCGCAATAGGCTTACATGGTGGGTCGGAAACAATAAAAACGACAAGTGTAAATTATTTTCATAATTTTTTTTGGATTATTCAAACAAAAAAAATTCTCCTTGTTGCTGGAAGAATGAAACCTGCTTTTGTTGTTTCTGTTGTCATAACTGAAAAGAATACAACCTGCTTTTAAGTTTTGAGCCCTCCACCGATACTTTTTGCGCTGCCCACCTTTGTCCCTGCCCACATAAGTGATAGGATCATCTGACAAATACAATCCATGATATTGCCAGTCAAAAAAAAAAAAAACAATCTGTTGTACTAAAAAATATATTTATCACATACATTTGAAGAAATTTTCTGGTGTTCGTGCAAACGTATTGATTAAGACAAATACTGGTTTGACAAATCGGAATTCTAACAATTATTAATGGATTAACAACTTCTCGAGGCTCTAACTAACACATCTGCAACGACAAATACTGTCTTGTCGTTTTAATCGTTTGCAAGTGTTCTTGGCCTTGTCAGGTAATCAACATCAGATTTGCTTATTTGTTGTATATATACGCACCATGTCCTTTTGTTTGCAAACAGAAGCAAAATCGGATTAGCTTATTGTTTTTTTTAAAAAAAAATTATTTTTGAGGTCAGATTAGCTTATTGTTGAATGATTGCAATGGTGAACGAGGTGATTCTCATTTGACCATCCAAAATTTTCTTATTTAGATAAGTGGTACGGGAGCCATCGTGTACGCTTAAGGTAGCACACATATCACCGATGGGAGACTTTGTTGGCTTCCCTCCAAACACAATAATTTGTACCTCTCGAATCTTGGGATGAGGTGTCGACTGTCCATTAACTCCTTTCTTTTTTTTTAAAGCAATGCTAGGGTTATTCCTTTGTTGGGAATCATGTGATAGCTTGTTAAAATTGGTCACACTTAAACATGAGGTGTCAAGTCAATGTGAAATTCTATTTCGAATTTATTTGCATCATGAACAAGTTCTAACTTTATTTACATAGTAATCAAATATAATAATTTTTGACTATTTTCATTTTGGCTATCTGATTTTTGATCAGGTGGTTTGAAAAAGATACATTCCTATGCAACTTTGTTAAACATCATCTTTGGTTCTCCTGACTGACTTTTTAGTTCTTTTCAATTTCTCTCCTTCTTGCTTAGTAATTTAGCAACATCAATTTGATCGCAATAGTACTTCATTAATAGTAATAATTATCATTAGACTGTTTATAATCTTTTATTGACATTACAATCCATGTTTGCCTATTCACTCTTTTTATATATATACACACACATAAAATATATAATATTCATCTAGACAGTTAAACAACTCTAAATTGTCTACGCTGGAATCACCCTAGATTTGCTCACGTTTCGAGGGTTGATGTGCAACTTGTACATTATTCGGGACGATGACTTAATTAGGAAAAAATTATGGCTTTGTTTTGAGTTCGAATCAGTTCGAGATTACCCTAATTGTACATTGAGATTTAGCTTGACAAAAAACGTGCTAGTACAGTTCGTAGCCACAAGTTCAAAGACGTGCAATTATTTGAAGTGATGTTACAACTTCTCGGATGACGTAGAGATGACACATAAAGCTGCACATTTTTTTTCCGGTTATTCTACTGTCCACGAATTTTGTTCGGTTTCCAAGTTTGTTTAAGGTCAGTATCGTACATTCGTACCATGCTATGCAGGAAGTAAATACTATAAAGTACATTACCATGTAAAAAATATAACACCTACTTTTTTATATTAGATTATATGAATAGATGATTGAAATATATTCGTAAGTCATATCAAATAGAATTATAATCTATTTTAAATAGTTATGTGTTTAACTTATAATCATAGATCGTATAATTCAATGATCAAAAAATAGATTTCATACACTTTATAAGACCTATAGATTTTTTTCTGGTACACTGTAGTATATTGAATTGATGGAATACAAAATGTAACATTTCAAAGAAGTTATTTTCGAAGAAATATATGGTGGCATTTGATTATCTACATGAAGTCATGCTTGCTTGATGGAACGAGTTCATTTGGTCTAAGAGAGTGTGAGAGATGAAAAATGAGTTGTTTGGTTGGTTATGTGAGACGATATAGGTTGAGTTGAGATATTGTTTAATTGGTTAGATGTGTGATGCAAGTAAAGGGTGTATGTATAAGTTAAGATGGAAAAAAATTTATAAAAAAATTAATGTGTCTTAAACCACTATAACCTTTAATTAATCTTAATTCACTCTAACAATTTTTAATATTCCTTAATCACTTCTTTAATTATCTCTTTGATGAGCCAAATTTACTGGTACACTTAATTATCATGTTTCTCTCAATTTAATCTAGAGTCATCTTTTACATCTTACAGTTTGGCTCACTCGTGCAAACCATGAAACCAAACACAATATGCAAGAAAAGATTTCACATCCTAAAACCAAATTGAAAGCTATGCAACCAATTAAACGCCCGCATCTGAACTACAGATAAATTAGTTATACATATAATCATATGAGCAATTAAAATGGACTTTACTTATGTAGAAGAAGGGAAAAAATCTAATGTATGTCAGGAAAAAGAAGAGGTGAAGCATCATGAGATCTATGGAGTTTTGCTAACTGAATTCGTTTGCTCAGTACCAAAAAAGAACAAAAGGCGTTGAAAAAACACACAGCCTTTGCCAATGCAATTTCCTGTGCAAAGTTGACTACATATGAAGACGATCAAGGCAATGATAGCAAGATAGACCCACGGCGATGGAGCAAGATTCAGTTACCGGTACCGTCCTGGCTGTCCGGTTTAAAATGATCGGTCGGATTGATGACAGTATATCATATGACGCTTTTTAAATTAGCCCTGATTAAGCTTGATCATCAATATCTCGCGATAGGACTGATTTTATTTCTCTGACACGGTGTACTAAATCAACCAAGTATCCATCAAAACGTACATCCTAAGTTTGCCTACATTTAGGTCTGCAAATGTTTGCACACTTGACAACCAAATCACAGGCATTAATTCTAGATAAGCAATCACTACAAATGATTCATCGACTTGTACATGAAGCCAACACCGAGTGTGTGAATGGTGGGAAGACTTTGCAAGCACTGTCCAAATCATGACCTTGAATTCTAGATATGCAATTATTCAAGCCGACTTCTCGACTTGTGAACACATTAAATGAGTGGGTACCAACATGAGTAGAACTGTCTATTCACGAAGTTTACACAACCACGGACTTTGTCTCTACTGTATGTCTGTACGTATGTGCAACAAGTACATGTAGTAACAAAGGAGACCACCATTTGTATGTACAGTTCTGTTCACTACTATGAAGTCCTCTTCAACAGCAGTAATGTGAAGTAAAGATTATTCCATTGACAAAAATAATTTATAAATAATGTTTTAAAAAGAGTATACTGTAGTCTATGCCCATAAATTTATGCAGTTCTAGTTTTGAACTTGAAATTTAATTTAGTAGGTTCTCAAATTTACTTGATCATTTTATTTAAATCCATCTATAAGTTAAATTAATAGAAAATAGTATAATTTTATGGCACTACACTTCTAATTAATATGGTATATTCACATCATCTTTTCTAATATAATATTATTATGCTCACATTTTCTTCTCGATGACATGATTTTTTGACTATGGATATGATATTATCGATTGCATTAATTTAGTGGTTAAGGACCCAATTAATCTACTCTTCAAAAGAACTTTATATTTAAAAAGATTGGTGTTTTACTATTTTTGCACATACAAATGCATGCTCATACATGTCTAAATCAATCTTAATCACTTGGGGCGGCATGAGGGACAAATTTGACGGGTAGAATATGGATCTTGTTTCATTTCTTAAATAATTGTACAACACAACACGAAAATGTTGTTTATTAAAGAATGGATGGAGTATTTTTTTTTCATAACATATGTGTTATAACAAATAGCCCATGAGTAATCACACATCAAATTACAGTAATCTAACTACTTATATGAAGAACTTCAGACTAAAACTAGGACTCCTACTGCTATCTCCGACGCAGCAGCTTTGGCTGGTGTGCAAGAGCTAGCTCAGCTTTCAACTTAGCTCTCACGAGTGTGCAAACGAAGCAGCACTGCATGCTAGAGTGTCCACTGTGCTCTCCACTTTTTGTGGCCCATGAGCTGTGCACTGCATGAAGCAGTTTTGTTGGAGCGAATCTGAGTTACTAATAACATAGTTTATGAAACTCACTTGAGTCGTGTTTAACCACACAAACTTGAGACATTGACAAAGTGAGGCCAAATATTACGAGACCGATGTGTTAGTGGAATACATGGAGTTTTTGTTGTCGTCGAGGTGAGGACAGTGGGCTCACAAAATACGTGAGGACCATGTAGGAGAAGCATACCTCGCTTTCTGTATTTACCCGCGGCAATTGCACCCGAGATATTAACATGTGGGTTCAATATTTTTTTTGCCCACTTCTCAATTTGAATGAGGTTTGTGAGTTGTTTTAATCAGTTTCTTTTATTGTTTTTTAATGAAAAAATATAAATAAAAATTAGATGTTATATTTGATGATGTAGTATATTATTTTTCCTCAAAAACTGATGTGTTTGAGTGTTTGACTTTTTGAGAAATTCTTCACACGCATGAGATTATCTCTCCTTCATAGAGTCTCTCTATATTGAAGATAGTCAAATAAATAGATATTCTAACAATGTGCTCTAATAGAAATGGTCAACAAATCCCTAAAAGAAATTAAAAAGATGTAGACATTTCCTGCATGAGAGCCATATTCTCCGGGCATCAAATTAATTATGCAACTCCAATACTGTCATTGTGCAACTCCTTTTCACTAACATGATATCAATATGCATGTGTTTGTATGAACTACTCGACAAATGTGAATTAAAACTCGTGAAGGATGGCCATAAATGCCTTCCCACTTGGCCAACCAAAACTATATCTGTATCATCACTTAATAGCACTATTTTCTTCTTATTCGTTTAATACCACCTTTAATTGGTAATTTTGCTTTGAGCACTACTGGAAATGGGGTTTGTGAAAACTAAAGAAAAGGAAAACATGTGGGTAAAGTGGAAGCTGGAGATAAGAATTGAGAAGACGCCCATCATTCTACTGAAGGTACATGGAGAAATGACTAGAGGTTTATTTTGGAGAGTTTTAATTTCAATTTAAAATTATTAGAAATTTAAATTCTTTCAAGCATGATATTGTAGGAGGGGTTTTTCATAAAAATTGAATTCCATTTTAAATTGAGAAGTTTAAGCTCTTCTCTCCTAGCTTCTTCGAGAAACCTCAATTTCTCTAATAAGTCACTTCTGATAAAAACTAAACTCTTCTCCTTCAGTTTATCTGAAAAGTCCCAGTTTCTCTAATAACTCATTTTTGATAGAAACTAAGTTCTCGCAAATAGAACCTAGAAAGTAAACAAGTAATGAAGAGGGAATAAATTAGGTGAGAACTTTTTAAATAGGAGAATATTGATTTGTAATCTAATCATCTGATCATTGTATTCGATTACGGAAAATTAATGTTAACATTATCACATGATGTAGACATGCTTCATTCTTATATTGATTGAGCTCCTCCCACGAGTTCATATTTTTTCTATTTTATAAACAATTCTCATCAGATATGTGCTGTTTATTTACAACAAGCTATACTACAATTTTCTTTTTTACTACCTGAGCTCTCTTTATTGTACGATGATTTATGAACCTTTCAATTTTCAACTACAAAGAGAGATGAAATTAACAGGCTTACAGCTCTGAGTAGTAGTTGAGTTGCCTTCAGTAGCTCCAGTAATTAGGTAGTAGTGAGCTATGACGTCAATAGAAACATACACACACGCGGGCGATAATCCAGTTGACTCTTGATGTACATGTTGTTTTGTATCTTGCTCTCTTTCTCTCTCTCTTTTTAATGAAATATGCATAAGTATAATAAAATAAATAAATAAAGGGCGTTCCAAAGGACACATTTGTGAGGAACATTAAAGGACCATATTCCATATATAATCATTTCAGCCATGATGGCAATAGAAAATTTATTGATCTAATTAATTGGACATTGAGTTCAGTATTAGAATTGGAAGAGCTAGCTAGTTCTTATACTCTTATCATGCATGCCACGTCGACTAATTGTGGAGTACTTAGAATAGTGAACCCTGACCCAGCTCAACTTCATGAAATTAAGTTCATTGCATGACATGATTCTTGAAAATGACATGACCAAAGAAAGATACTTCTATCAAAAAGGGTAGTTATATGTCCAAAATCTATTTCTTGAAATTACACATATTTGCTAATATCTTTCTATGCTATTGGTCGGAAAAAATAAGAAAAAGTATTTGGTAGTTTTGATCTCATAATGCAAGACTTCTTTTTTTTTGTGGCCGCTGGTTTTAGAGAAGTGTTTAGTAAAATTTAAACTTCTCAAATATATTGGTTTATTGAGACTTTATTATATATACCCAAGAAGTGCATTTCCACCGGTTTTAGCATGGTTGAAGCTTTTAGTTCGAAAAGGATTTGTACTTGTAGAATAAGTTGGAAAGGAATTAGATATTTGGTCACAACTTCAACTTATGAATCTATAAATTAAAATTGAATTTCGGCCAAATGCAATTTCAATATATAGATTCTGGACATAATAATAATATTTCTACTTCTTATCATGGGCATAAAACAAAATGTTGTTGTGTTGCATGTATTAACGAATTTTTTTAAGAAGATCATGTACTAAAACAATGACTAGATTGTAACTGTTGGTAGATAATCACCATCTTAATGGCTCTATTCGTCTACGTCGTCAACGGTACGTGATCACTCACTCTGTCCGAGTCAATTAAATGAAAGATGGCATGCAGTCGTACCCGGATGTATATGCATGCCACTTCTCTAAGTAACAACGTTCATAAAGACATTTTACTAGCACAAATGATTCGGACATATAACATGCATGGGCACCACCCCAACAATATCCCACCTTTATATTGGGAGAAAATAATATCCATTAATCTATCCCTTTAATATATAAATCCTAACATTAAGATTTCCTTTTTTTTCTTTTGGTTATCTTGCATAAGATTCATCCCTTGATCATTTCAAACTGGTGCAACTTGGTGCAAATCAAGCACTTTTGTACATGTGTTTAAACAGATCGTTAGCTAATGATACAATTTCAATTCACTTTCATCAAGAACCAAAGTAGACCAAGGTGTATTTGACTGACTTAACTTCTCTAAATTAGCAATTGTAAACTTATAAACACAATAAGTCAATTTTTCATCAGTTAAAGTTTATGTGAGATTTCTAGTTAAAAAAGACACGATCACATAAAATAAATCTTGAACTTTAGCCCTTTATTTGGCTCTACTTCAATTTATCCGAGTAGTTGAAATCCGGATAAGTGTGGTACACCCTCAATAATGATGGTGATGAATGATAGTATAACTGATATAACACTTGATTATTTTAACAAAGATTAGAGTTTAAATTTTAGCGTATTAGTGTTACTAAAACCGCAACATAACACATGTTATATACATAATAGTGCCTTGTTAAAACCGGTGGACTTTTTAATATTTAATTTTTTTGTGATTCGATGTTGATGGAAAGTGACGACCTAACAATCTTCTTAGCTGATAGACATGGGATTCATACTACGTCACCAGCTCTGTGTTCTCAGAGGCTGTTGCGTCACTGTCGTTTTAACAAGGAGATGGATCGGATATGTCCGTACCTTCTTCCCTTCACGTTTCAAAGCTAATTACATATGCATTAAGAAAAAGCGCGAGCGTTTAGGGGCCTTACACGTCGCCCTCTTCTCCATCTCCTCGCTTATTTATACCTCCACTGCGTCTGCTTCACTTCTCCATCTATCTCTCTCTCTCCCTTTATATGGAGGCTGGCCATAATTAAAAAGTCCAAGCAAACCACTTAGAGATAAGATTAAGCACATAGATTAACAACTCCCTTGCACAAAGCCAAAGCCAAATCCATCTCCACGCAAGAGGACATTGTGTAAGTTTCTTGTATTATATTTTGTGTTGCTTTCATGTATGTTGTCATACTGATATGTCGTTCTAGGATATTCATATAGTTATATATTGGGTGTTTTATGTTTTTGAGACGTTTCATTTCATGTGTGTTCTAGATTGCTTCTTCTTTTTGGATCGTTTCATGCATGTGATGGATTTGTCGTCTGCATTGCATATGAACATGCTTAGTAGTCATCTTCTATAGTGAAATAGGAATCATAAAGAAGAATGAATTGTGCAGGAGAGCTATGAGCCTAAGTTATCTCCATCTACCATTTCTTCTTTGACACTTGGGCAGTTAATTACCAAAGTAATTATATATTGGCTTAAGCAGGTCAGAACGTAGATAATTGAGACAACCAAGAAGTCATTGTAATCAGGCTAGGCCCAAGATACAGTAGCAACTAGCAATGATGTGAGATCACCCTAATTGAGCGATAACATCTGAGTATTTTATAGTCTATGATTAACATTTTGACCTCGACCAATGAGTAGACCAACGTTAGAAGAGAAGCAGGCGTATGCATGAGCGCAATATGTGTCAGCAAGTGATAAGTATAATGTGTTAGTCATATACATCTGACCTTAAAAAATGGTGGTATTTTGGGATATGGTATAACTATGTCAAAGTTACAGATGTTAGAATGCATGCTCAATCAACAAGTTATTCCACAAACACAACGTAATAAGACTCTGGTTTTTATATATTTTTTGGTGCACTTTTTGTGTTCCTTATATATAATTTAATTTGATCTGAATTAAGTGTTTTAGTTCATATGTCATAAGTAGAACAGAACAGACTCTTAAAATAAGAATAAGTGGCACTCACGTAAGAATGAAGTTTGGTAGTAATCATACGATGCCCATTAAGATAACTAAGTCCTGAGTAGCATTCCTGAACACAATAGCGAAAGATGGTTAGTAGGAAGTGTTATGCATACAAAGTTTCGTAACAATAACTGAGCCTAAATGCCAATAATAACAAGGTCACGTGTGTGAAACCACATTCACTATAGTTGTGTAGCGATTTTACACATGTATAGATTATTCAATCAAGAATCAACACTTCGGATTGACTATAGTAAGAAAATAGGGTGATGAATTTTTTATTTTGCACTGTAGATTAATCTAGACTATCCAATCATATTTCTGTGGTTCATCCATTGTAGTTATAATTTCTTATCCGTGATAAATTTGATAAAGAAGGCATATGTGCTCATATTACTCTTAATATAAGAACAAACCTATTCGAAAATGTGCTTTTAAAAAGAAAGTAATCTGCCATTGATAGTTAGAAATGTGAGTGATTGATCCTCATCCCTGAAAGATGTACGTTGACAAGATCACACTTTTTGCCATGTTCCTCACTTTCTATTGTGCACTTTAATACTGGCAAAGCGACATTGTACAAGGATAGATCTTATCTTCTACACGAGTAATGGGCTAATGCACCAAAAAGCCGCTAGTGCAAAACTACTTTTCGTATCCCCTGCTAAGAAAAAAAAATTGTCTTATTTGATCTAGTTCAACTTCTGCTTATAACTAAAAATAGAATTAAATAGGCAGTTTATTTTTGGTTTATTCAAATAAATAAAACTCTTGTTGCACTAGAAAGTAGAAATCTTCAAATAATTTTAAATGGATCAGAGGGAAGCTCTTGGGATTTGTTTATAAACTAAAACTAAATGCGCAACTAGTCCAACTAGTTCAGACATATCCTTACCTTTATACTTTTGTGCTAAAATTCCACAATGACGAACTAAGTATCCACAAGTTGCAGTTGAACCTCACGTCTTTATATCCTACAACTCACATGAACTCTTCCCTGTTGTGCTTGTAGGACATAGCCGAGACACCATTTGCTTTTGAAGGCACCACATAGATTGTTATACATTCCAAAGTTGTTCCTCTAATTTCTAAACTCCAAACTATTTGATTGATCTTTAGATGACTAACATCAGAGCGGAGAAAAATTTTACATATCTAAATTTTTCGTTTATTTCGATCTTAAACATTGATTTCTAATTGAATAATCTTGAAGTTGTGTTAGTGGTGTCATTTGCATGATAATTGAATAGTAAAAATTCAGATTTGATCTTAATAACAGATTGTATGAGCATATTTTCACGCTTTTTTTTCTTCTACAAATAATGGAACCACTGATCCATATGCTGTTACGGGAATTTGTTCACTAAATGTTCGTTTCATCTGCACATTTGTTGGTTATGAACAAAGAAGTAGAGACCATTGGAGTATTATTCCATTGGCCCATACAGTACACATAGTAGTAGCTCAAAGTGAGTGTGATGGCTAGCTTCTATCCCCTGTCGCTTCAAGCAGACGCGTTCCACTTATTGCGGCAAAAGTTTCTTGGAGACGAAGAAATGGAACAAGCGGTTGGCTACCACTCACTCGTATACGCGCAATCCGTGTCAACACTTTTAAGATGATGATCTCGTCCCTAATCGTGACACGACTATACTCCACAAAATGACAACAGTACGTGATTAACCATGAAAAAACTGCTAGCTACACACAACAAAACTTTAAGGGCCTTTGATCTAGCTTCAGTTTAAACTGAAGCTAAATGAGGGTTTAAATTCAACGCTTATTTTATAAAATCTAACACATTTTCACTTAAAACTTAAAATAACTATAATAACTTTATATTTGTGGAACTAGATTATTGAATTTAGAAGTTAAAACTCACTAAAACTAATTTATTGGAGAAAAACTCAACCTACAATCTCTAATTTACAAAACAGAATGCCTCATATATTAATAAATTCTTATAATACCCATAGAAACTTAAGGATGTATAACATATGTAGGTAGATATTGATCAAAAAAATATACAGAAGTGAGGAATAGTTAAGGAATAAATCAACTTTTGCAAAAATTTTATAAGAACGCATATAGTCTCTCTGTTCCAAAATTGCAATACTTAAATTGTTATAATTTTTTTATAAAATCTAAATAGAAAGTGTTGATCGGTGGCGATAATTAGACATGCAAAATTGAAGGGTCTAAGCCGGGGTGCACAAAGTAAATACACCATTGTATGTCCCACCTCGAAGAGCGAAGCCATCAGTGTAACTTCTATTTATCTCCCCCCCTCGCTTTATTCTCGCCTCCACCTCGCGGCTGTTCGTTTCCTCCTCGCTCTTGGACACGCTACTGTGACTCTCCGCGCCACCACCCCAAGGTGAGCAATTCCGCACCAAACAGTTCCCACTTTTTGCACAAACGGCACTCGGTTCTGCCCAGCCGACGTCTCGGCGCATGGATTTGTGCTGGATCAGTTTTAGAGGCTGTGCAGATCCAATCTTAAGCCAAATCTTGTCGGGCATGTCCGATGCCATTGGCAGGTGGACACCTGCCCAAAATCTTGGAGCTTCTTGGCTCTATTTGGTGAATTATGGCCTTCGTATTGATATGGGTTCTTTTCCACTTGAATATTTCAGGATACATCGTGAGTTAGGCGTGGTGGTGGTTGATCTCAATATGTGTCCCCCATTTTGATGCGGACTAACCATTTCTTGCGAATTTCTTTTAGTTTCCATGCACAAAGATACTTTACTTACATAGAATCTTTGCACATCTCTTGGCTTGCTTTGGCTGGTTCTATCTTTAGCTTTTGGGTTAATCCGCAACGTTTGTTTGTTTGCTCCAATTTTGCAGGATCTTGTGTTAAGCTGAGCATGGAGGTCGTTGAATCCAACAGGCATCTTCTTGTCAAAGCAGATTGACCTTGGTTGGGGGGTTGTTGATTGTACTGTTTCTTTGCTCTTTGACAGGTTCTTGAAGTACAATTGTTAGAGTTTTAGTTTTGGGAATAGAGGAGTTTTCGAAAGAAAAAAAAAAGTTTTGGGAAAAGAGGGGTTTGCCAATATGGGCTTGGCAGGGACGTCAAAAGTAGTCTTGGGATGTCTAGCATTCGGGATTTTCTGGGTGATGGCTGTCTTCCCCACTGTTCCGTTTATGCCCGTCGGGCGGACCGCAGGGTCCCTCCTCGGTGCCATGCTGATGGTCCTGTTCCGTGTCATGTCACCGGAGGATGCCTATGCTGCAATTGACCTCCCTATCATCGGCCTACTCTTTGGGACGATGGTTGTCAGCATCTTCCTTGAGAGGGCTGACATGTTTAAGTATCTTGGAAACATGCTCCAATGGAAGAGTAGAGGAAGCAAGGACTTGCTCTTTCGAGTTTGCATTGTGTCGGCGATTGCAAGCGCGCTTTTCACCAACGACACATGCTGTGTCGTGCTCACTGAGTTCATCCTAAAGGTTGCAAGGCAGAATAACCTGCCACCTCAGCCTTTCCTCCTAGCCCTTGCCACTAGTTCAAACATTGGGTCTGCTGCAACTCCTATTGGTAACCCACAGAACCTGGTCATAGCAGTGGAGAGTGGGATTTCATTTGGTAAGTTCTTGCTAGGAGTTTTCCCAGCAATGATTGTCGGGGTTCTGACAAATGCTGCCATCCTCCTATGCTACTTTTGGAAGTACTTGTCTGTGGAGAAGGATCAGGAAGGTGGGATGCCCACAGCGCCGGAAGTGGTCGCCGACGATGAGGTTACTTCACATCGGTTCACACCGGCTAGAATGTCACATGTTTCCTCTGTGTATTCAGAAGATGTGGATTGTATAAGTGAACCGATTATCCGGAGTAACAGTGTGAGTAACAGTGTGAATGAAAATCTAAGAAGCAGAAGCTATAATTCTGAGAGCGACATACAACTAGCAATCAAGTCCCTGCGAGCATCAAGCATGTCACATGAGATGGTGGAAGTCTCAACAGTTTCTGATAGAAGAGAGGAAGGTGCATCCTCAAGGAAGTTTACAAGAACGGCTAGTCAACAAAGAAGTGTTATAATAGAGGAATCACCCTCCGCAGATACCAATGGCGAAAAAGAGACAGAAGCTGAAGTTGTGGAGAAGAGATGGAGGGAAATTGTATGGAAGACGGCTGTTTATCTTATAACAATTGGTATGCTAATCGCGCTTCTAATGGGACTTAATATGTCCTGGACTGCAATCACCGCGGCTCTTGTTCTTCTGGCACTTGATTTTACGGATGCACAAGCTTGTCTAGAGAAGGTATGGTCCTTTTACTTGTCAAAAAATTATTAAAAGATTAATCATTTTCCAAGCAGGAAGGTTGATTATTTTCTTGATCTGAATATAGTCATTAGGAGCGACTTTATATATCTATGATAATTGGCAGGTATCGTACTCGTTGTTGATATTTTTCTGTGGGATGTTTATAACGGTTGATGGCTTCAACAAAACTGGCATACCGAATACACTATGGGAGTTAGTGGAACCATATTCAAGAATTGATAATGCGAAAGGTGTTGCACTTCTGGCAGTGGTGATTCTTGTTCTATCAAATGTGGCCTCAAATGTGCCCACAGGTAACTCTTTGAAATCAATTTTCTTTTGGGTCCTCAAGATGCAGTTGTTGAGATCTCCAATTAGAGGGGCGTAGCATATTGAGTATCTGCAGTAATCATGTTAATTTTCATATATCAACTTACTTTTGAAGTGGTAGGGGACCCGGATCTGATCATATGATGCTAACCATCTGTCTGTGCAGCTAAAACTAAATTCTCTTTTTATATTTATGTTGGCCTGTGAAATACTTGATGATTTGAAAATCTATTGCTATCGACTTGTTCAAATATACTGCTATGAACTTTTTTAAAGATACCTTGCAAAGTTATCTCGGCTGGATACAAAAATCACCTATATTGGTGAATTTCAGTAAATCACCTATATCACAATATCACATATATTGTGCTATGTGTGGCACTCTGAGAGTTGGTATATGTGGTGAATTTGGGCCATTGTTCATTGTGCGGAAATTTTTATAACTAAATAGATAGGCTCAGTTTTTCTATTTATTAGTTATGTTATTTGTTGCTTTGTTCTCTGTCTTGTCTAGTGCCTGTTCTAATTGTTCTGAACTTTACTTTCAGTTCTGTTGCTCGGCACAAGAGTAGCGGCATCAGCTGCTGCAATTTCTCCTGCTGCAGAGAGAAGGGCCTGGCTTATACTAGCGTGGGTTAGCACGGTGGCTGGGAACCTTACTCTCCTTGGTTCTGCTGCAAATTTGATAGTCTGCGAGCAGGCTAGGCGGGCGCAATTCTTCGGATATAACCTCTCCTTTTGGAGCCACCTTCGATTTGGGGTTCCATCAACCATTGTTGTCACGGCAATCGGGCTGCTCATCGTCAATAGTTACTAATGCAGTCAATGGCAGAATATAGTTGAAGAAGCAAAATCCTTTCAAATAAGGTAGTATTTGTTAAATAGGCTTTTCTTGTAACTCTCTGTGTATTGTATCTGTCTGTGTCTGTGTTCTTGCTCATCTGCCAAGCAAATAATGAGCAGACTGCAGATGACAGACCAAGTAGTCTGCATTCAGTTCTAAAGCTGAAGTTGCTATTGGGATATGATTGAAGAATGCTATGGTAATGTGATTTCAGTTTTGGTATTCCAGATGCTTGGAGTGTTTTTGGGACATGCACATGTTGTTCGGCGAATGCTCTGCTAAGTTCTGCGGTTTTTCGTTTTCACTACT
Source organism: Pharus latifolius (assembly GCA_019359835.1). NCBI lineage: Eukaryota > Viridiplantae > Streptophyta > Magnoliopsida > Poales > Poaceae > Pharus > Pharus latifolius. The sequence goes on along the minus strand of CM033321.1, from coordinate 5,587,615 downwards.
CAGCAAGTCTGAATACTTGGGTCAATGGTCATGCATGCAGCCAAAATGAGTTCTTTTTGATAGTTCCCCTGGCCCTGAGGTAGCTGTATACCTGTACTCTTGTATGGCTCCTAACTACAAAGACTTTTTTTTCTATCATCAACAAACACACACGCACACACACGCCCACATTACCACTAACAACAACAACACCAACCCTCACACAAGCACATATACACTGACAATATTTTAACTTTCAACTCAACACATAGATAAAAATAAGATGATAAGAAGTCAGAGTCCATGGTTACTTTTGTATGAATATAAGCTCTATCTGTTTGAATATACATACAAATCTTAGTTTACTAGCAGAAGAATTTATAGCGTGCCAAAACCCAAAATGGTCATGTGGTGGTGCAACATTTACGATGTGCCCGGGGGGTCTTTCATGTACAATTGTACATGCTCTATAAAAAGGCTCATCAGCTTGCGCCTGCACCTGACAATCAAACAATGGGCAAGGATGAGTACTACAGTGCTAGGACATCTTTCCTTAATATAACATTGGCAATATTGAAAATGAGACCTCTCTATTATCTATTTGTATAATTAGACTCTTATATTTGAAGTCGAGCAGATAAATCTTTAGATGGGTGTTACTGGATCTTTAGTTAAATTCTCTATTAATTTCTGTAATATGTGAAATTGGAGGAGCATGAACCCTTCTACTACTCAAAGGGTTGTTACTAGGTCTTAATTAAATTCTCTATTAATACCTGTAAAAACTATTGAGTCACTGAAATATAGGGTATGTGAGATCAGGGCTATAAAGACTAATAAACATGTCAGTGACCTAGTTAATGGATAATTGGGTCAAGGGTTATTATCGCACCGGTAGAAAGACTTCGCAATTCTGTCAGATATAACAAGATACCGCGAGGCCATTATTGGGCTGAATAAATTCCCTCCCGGCCCAAATAACTTGTAACCTATAAACCCTCCCTTTTGTTTCCTCCCCGATCCCGCAACCCTAGACCTCAAAAACCCCTCTGCGCCTTCTCCGCCGCCGCCGCCGCCACAGGATGGAAGTAGACAGGCCCACCAACTCCGCCGGCGGCGAGACCTCGGGAAAGATGGCGGTGGACGCCGGCGTGGATAAGCCGTTGTTCGAGGCGCTGAAGCCGAGCGAGATGCGGGGGGGGAAGCCCCAGTTCCGGAAGGTGCCGGTGCCGTCCCACCGCTACGCGCCGCTGAAGCGGTTGTGGATGGAGATCTACACCCCCGTCTTTGAGCACATGAAGGTCGACATCCGCATGAACCTTAAGGTACTCCTCTCGAGTCTTTTCGCTTCTATTTGAGCTCAATAGCCTTATGGATCGATTTATTTTGTCAATTTGGCGCAGTAAATTTCGTGTGCGATTTTTAGTCTTTTCTCCTGTTAAAGTTAGATTTTTGTTCATGTGACTGGAGGGCCTGAACTGTAGAATCTTGTAGTTGCAATTAGGTTAGATGGCCGCTCGTGTTACTTTGCAATACGACACGGCAGTTTAGAATTGCATCTCTGATGCATGTGAACTTTGCCACAAAAGTTTCTGCATGTGCAGTTCCTGTTGTAATCATAAATGCTATAGAAGTGTGGGTAGGTTTTTGGCGGTGTAATGAGTTAATATGGTGAAATTCATGACAGCACTTTAGTGAATGGCGATAAAAGAAGGTAAAAAGAACATTATTTACATGCTTAGAGTTGAAGTCATCATGGGCTATTAGGAAGTCTGCTCATTTACTAGCGGTGACCTTTTATGTGGTAAGTTCCTCTTCCGTGCTGGAGATAACATTGTGAATAATTGATTTTGTTGATGGGTGCATTGTGTGATTGACATTATATGGGTGAAATATAGAAGCTGTTTAAAGTCTGATTAGTTAGATGCAAATGTTAGGAATATATGTTGAATCCAGCAATGTTGGGAGCATCTAATTTGGTACGACTAATTAATGAATTTTTTTGGATACTTGATTATTTGGAATCTTGGATAAGATCCTTGAACCCAGTGGATGTTATGTTGAAATGGGAATACAAAATGAATCTGACTGAGCGTTTCACATGGTCCATAACAGTTGCTTACATTACCTTGGATTGATGCTTGTTGAGACTTCTGAGGGTCGGATGAAGTGAGTAAAATAATTTGACCTGATGAAAATTCCCAATGTCCACCTGAATCATAAGTGTGAGATAGCTGTGTGTCTACTCTAGACTCTACATCAATGCCCACCATATGAGAATATATCTATTATAACTTGGCACCTTGCTGTTTTGATTTATGGTATATTCTTCTATGGTTTGTCCTGTATTTGTTGATTTTTAGCTGAGGCATAATGTACAATATGAGTTTGGAAAAGCATACTTATGCTTTGTTCTGTATTTGCTCATTATGGTATTTGAGTTTAGGAAATAGTTCAATAATTATTAAATTCAACATGTGTACCATGTCTTAATTTATCTATGATACTTAATATCTCCCCATATGCTTAAGCTGCCTCTCCTGTAAATCTACTAAATTGTTATCCTATTTGTCTCCTGAAATATGATATAAAGTTTTGATCCATTTACCCCAGGCAAGGAGGGTAGAGCTGAAAACGAGACAAGACACGCCTGATGTGAGCAACCTACAGAAATGCGCCGACTTTGTCCATGCCTTTATGCTTGGATTTGACATTGCGGATGCTGTTGCCTTGCTTCGTCTTGATGACCTGTATGTGGATTCCTTTGAGATCAAGGATGTGAAGACACTTCGAGGGGAGCATCTCTCGCGTGCCATTGGTCGGCTATCAGGGAAAGGTGGCAAGACAAAATATGCAATTGAGAACTCCACCAGAACCCGTATTGTTATTGCTGATACTAAGATCCATATACTTGGGTCCTTTGTGAACATCAAGGTTGCTCGGGATTCACTCTGTAGTCTTATCTTAGGTTCTCCTGCTGGCAAAGTCTACTCTAAGCTAAGGGCTGTGTCTGCTAGATTGGCTGAAAGGTGTTAAACGGATTTTGATTCCATCATAGAGTTGCAATTTTGGCTGCATATTTATGTCGTATTGGCTGATTTCTGTGTCGGTGGCATTTGTATCCGTCTGAAGAACAAAGATGAGTTGCTGATAGATTTGTTACAATATGTCATCTTGTGTATTGTAGTGTCTGGTTGCCTTCATATTAAACAGAGCCGAGCTGTGTTACTGCACGTTAACGAATGTCAGCACTAGTTGTGTTAGTACGTGTTAAATGCTTGCTTGAGTTGTGTAACTGCGTGTTTAATGTCGTGCATTATAAATCTGGTTAGTCACTGGGACTACAGGCGGAGTGGGCATGGTTTCCCTAGTTGACAATTACTTGCGGCGATGGCAAGTACTTGCTTTCTACTCTTGCATGTGCTGGTCTTTGGCCCTCTTTGTCCACGAAGAGTAACAATGATCTGTTCGTCAGTTGGCTTGGGAGAGCTTAGCTTGTTTCAGAATAGAGTAGATTCAACTTGTCAGTACACCAGGGTCTTCAGTTTACCTAAGAAAGCACTCGGACTGCACGGTATTTGGAAGGTTTTAAGCTTCCACCGTATTTATGCTGAAACTAAAATTCTCCCAACCTACGCATAGTGTTGGTTTCAAATCACACAACTTGTGTCATGTTTAGCACGGTGTGCTGGGTTATAGCTTCTTTCTACTGTATCACTCGGAAAACTTCATGCAACTTTATTTAGTAAATAACAAGCTGATTCTTGGCATTATCATACGTGTGTATTATTCTGTTAAATACCTGGTTATCTTGTACACCTTTTTACTATATAATCTATCCTTATGCCCGCAGTTTATCCATGCAGACGATTAATAAACGCAGCTCATAACACAACAGTAGTCAGCAAAAACAATAATCCCCTTTCGAGCTAACTGTGAACAATTAGAAAGGACATGTGCTGATGTGACACGTCAAAGGAACAAGAGTGTACAAATGTTGGGCGAAATGTTCAGCACTTGTACATCGAGCCATTAGACGGAATTTTTTATTATTAAACATAAAAAAATAAAAAATCATAGCTCTAAGCACACACACATGAAATTTACAAATATAAACAGGGCGCTGGAACCTGTGTTCCAGGGTGTCCACATATGGACGTTCTTTTCATCCACGTTTGGGCCTGGACGCTGTTTTCTTTCGCGTTCCCACCTGCACATTCTTCTGCTTCTTGTCTATGTCTGGATGTTGCAGCAATTGACGTCAACTCCTGCTCGCAGGGGACGAGCCCGAGGACGGTCTCGGCGGGAGACGCGCGGATCGCCTTGGCGAATGGCATGCCAGGGCCCACGCCGAGGATGTTGCTGACGTCCATGCCGGCATCCAGCTGCTCGGGGGCCTCCTCCCAGCGGAGCTGTGGGGAGAGGTGGAGCACACGCTGGGACGGTGCGCACTCGGGCGGCACGACATTTATTGTTAATTACGAAGTCGTCTATTGTTCTTATGGATTGTTTTTATTGTATTATGATGTATAACTTTCAATGTTACGGCATGATGTATAATGATATCTGTGATGGTTTGATGTGATGTAACTGTATTGGAAAGCATGAAACTCTTTTGGCTACGTTAATAATTAGAAGTCATGCAACTATGATGCATACATTGCTTTTTGGGATAATGGTGGATTATTGTCCATGCAAACATGCAGGAGCTAGCGTAGCGTAGTGTGCAACTCTGAGGAGAAAAAAGCAAAACCTAGTACTACTGCAAGTGCAAGAGCAATGCTTCCACTGCTCCTCTTCCTCCTCGTGGAAACAGCTCACTCCCTCGCTCCGGCTGCCGGCGGCGGCGGCGAAGGCACCCAGACACTCGTGTTCACCCCTGCGACGTAGTCCAACATGGGCGACCGTGACGGCGTCGTCAATTTCACGTGGTGCGGTTTCGTGCCGCCCGAGTGCGCGCCGTCCCTACACATGCTCCGCCTCTCCCCACAGCACCATTGGGAGGAGGCCCGCAAGCCGCTGAATGCCAGCATCGATGTCAGCAACATTCTCGGTATGAGCCCCGGCATATCATTCTCCAAAGCCGTCCGCACGTGGCCGCCGGGACCATCCTCGGGCTCGCCCCTGAGAACAGAAATGAACGTCAATTGTTGCAGCGTCCAGACGTGAACGTGAAGTGAAAGTACGTCCAGGTGGGGACGTGAATGAAACTAGCGTCCAGATCCGGGCGCGGACAAACAGAGCGTCCCGCTCTGGAACATAGCATCTTATCTATGATATATAACATTTTGGAATCCACTAAATCGCTATTGTTCATTAATCGTCCCTGTGGTTGTGCCACATTGCCTTTTTAGTTCCACCCGTTCAATCACTTTGATTGGCTGTTGTGATCATGCCGCGTCATCCCCCGCGCCCCCCGTTGGTGGATCGACCACGTCTCCTTTTTCCCTGGTTTGTCCGATGTTGTACTTTGACATTTGGGATTGCTCCGGGTGTCCTGGTAGGTGGACTGCACAATGCTTCTTTTCGATTGGTCTGCATCGTTCTCTTCATTGCTGCCGTTCAATCGTTTGCTTTGATGGTGTGGATTTCTTTCTCTGCGGGTGTAGGTGGGTTCCGTACCTACCTTCGAATTCCGAGCCGTTGGCGTGCGATTTTTCCCTATTGTGCTTGCCTTGCGTTCATCGTCTTTGTGTTTTCATTTCTTTTGCTCCGTTTTGCCTTCGTCGGTGGTTTGTTTTGCATTCTCGTCTGCTTCTATTTGCCTGCTATTCCGGTGAGTTCTTTGCCCACTGGTTGCCGCCTCCATTGCCGTGCGGGTTGGCGGTTTTGGGTTTTTTCCTTTTTCGTTCTTTCTTGCTTTTTTTAGGGTTTCTGAATCTATTCGCATCGTGTTTCGTTGTCTTTCGTGTGTTTGTTTTGTAGGTTTGGGCAGCGCGTGCTGTTGCATCTATGTTGCTGGTATGATCCCTCTTTGTTGTTGTTGGTTTTGCCTATGGATTAGCATTTTTCGTCCCAACTTTTTCCATTGATTGTCTGTTATTTTTTACACCACCGTCGTATCTGTGTTGCTTTGCCATTTGTGTCGCGAGTGTTCTGTTTCATTGGGTTGATTGAACAACTTGGTATATATTGGCCGGTGATAGTTGTTTGTGTTGCTTGCTCAGTACTAAACTAGCTGTTGTGCTCTTCACGTGGATGTTTTTTATTTGCTTCCGAGTAGCTCGTGTTGCTTGTGTTTTCTCCTCTTGTGCTCTACCGTACTAGATTCATTCGTTTTGTTGCCTTCGTGCGCCTTGCGCTGTTTGCTGCCCTTCGAATATCATGTTATGTTTTCCCATGCTTCCTCCGTTTGTTGTCTACGAACAGCTTGTGTTTTGCTTCGTTCGTGAAGTCACATCTATATGCTCGGGATGTTGTCCTCCGCATGTTGATCCCGTGTTGACCAAACACCTATGCATATGCGCTGGCTTCAACCTCCTACCTCCCGCCTTCGACCACGACCGCTCCGCGCCCACCTCGACCGATTTTGCTCGTCGATATGCGCTGGCTTCGCCCTCTTGCCTTTCGCCTTCGAACACGACCACCTCGTGTTCCCCTTGACCGATTTTTCTCATCGAATCGCGCAGCTTCCATCGCTGTCGTCTTCGTCCTCTCCAGTCACCTCGACCTCCTGCCGTTCGACCTGCCCCCGCCCGATCACACCACCTGTGGCTGCGCTGCTGCCCCGGTACCCTCTTAGAGATCTCATCGGATTAATTTCGGATTTATTTTCTCATGTATTCTGTTTGTGACACCAACAAAGGATTTTCCCCTTACGATGCAGTTGTTGGTTTCATCTTGGTCACGCCTCCCCCATAGCCTTTTACTTTATGCCGTCAAGTTGTACATAAAAGTATACTGGTGTTGATGCATTTCCTGTTTGGATGACAGATTGACATATCTTGCCTGTGCTGGTGCAATGGTGCGTCCTTGCAATTGTCTATTTTTTGGGCTAAATCTTGGATGACTTTTCCAATACTCTACGATTGTGTCTATTTCTCACCATAAAACTCGTGCAAAGGCCATGCAGTTTGCTCGAACTATCGCTTCTATCGATTTATTCTCTCGACTAACTTTTCACCAATCGTGGCAGTGTAGTTGTCAAGACATTGATGCAAAAAAAACGGCCAGACCCAGCAACAGACATTATGGGCGCATAAATCCCTTCTGTTGGTTATGAAACGTCAATCCCGCAATAATCTTCGAGTGCGCCATTCGTCGCGTGCCCGTTCTTCGCCTGTGCAACTTCCGTAGCCAGACTCAGCTTTGGCGGTGGAGTCCCACCGTTGTCATAGGGTCGCATTGCAGCGGACCCGCCAGCCAGTTTTCCTAGCAACGTTTCCTATTCACCATGTTGTACCCCTGTATCACAATTGCGCCTCATAACATTTTGTCCCCTATTGATGCAGTGCTTGATCCTGCACGTTCTATTGCATCTGATCGTACTTCTGCATCATCATTGTCGCCTACTGTCCCTCAACCTCCCTACAGTAGTGACAGCAGTAGCCCATAGAATTATTTTCAGTTTACTACCACCTTCCTGGTTTATCTATGCCTTGCTTACTATTTCTTCTCTTGATTGTGTATTTCTTGGTAGATCCTACTGATTCTGCGTGCAACACTCACAACCGTAAATTCGTCTGACTACTCATAGTTTGTCCCTTCCATTTTTCCCTGCCCTATGATTCTGCCGTGTTTGCTGCCATGTTTCTCTACCTCACATTGCTGGTTTCTTGCTCAATCTTTGCTTCTATTTAGGTACAGTTTTCTCCCCTGTATACCTTGGTGGTCCTGTTCATACTTGTCAGCATTGTGGTGCTCTATTTTGGTATGAAGAGTGGATTCGAAGATAGTGTCATACATCTTCTCCGCAGTATTCTTTATGTTGTAGATGCAGCAGTATTAGTCTACCTTCATATAGATTGCCTCCTCAGCCTCTCCTAGGTCTACTTACATCCAACAATGCTTCGCTGTCTTCCCACTTCTTCAAAAACATTAGACAGTACAACTCTATGTTTTCCATGACATCTATGAGAGCCAATGTTGTGAATTCGGTCAATCATGGTCGTGGTCCTTATGTGTTTAAGGTCAGTGGCCAAATATGCCATCGCATTGGCTCTCTCCTGCCTACTGAAGGTACCGTGCCGATATATGCACAGTTTTACATCTTTGACACTGCACGTGAGGTTGCCAATATGATAGGTGTCGCTTCTTCATTTGGGGATGCCCGGTTCTGACCAAATGAGAATTTAGTTCAGCTGCTCATTCATATGCTGAATGTTCACAATCCCATTGTGAAATTATTTAGGACAGCTCGTGATTGATTTCTCGTACCAGCAAATGACCACTATTCTATCAGAATTTATGCAAAGCCAAATGCCCATGCTGATGTGTATATTGCTCCGATCACATCTGAAGTAGTTGGCTTCCTGATAGACAATGCAGACATTATAGATGCTAGCAGACATCATTATTGAAGTTCAGACATCGACACTACAGTGCATTAGTGAGACCCACTGCACATTCATGTCTATGCAATACCCTATTCTGTTCCCATATGGTGAGGATGGATACCATCAAGATCTTAGATATCGCTCTTCCCTTCGATCCACTTTGATAGGGCAAAAGACTGTCACGATGGCAGAATATTATGCCTATAGATTGCACGACAGAGTTTCTAACTTCAATACGCCTCAGTAGCAAAGCATTCACACAAACTTACATCGTTGATAGCTATTGCTGTGTCGAAGAAGCTCGCTTAAGTCACTATAAAAAGAAGACTTTCCAAAAAAAGTACAGGGGCGTTACTTCCGTTTCATCTATTGGCCAACGTGTCATTCTTCCAACATCATTCACTAACGGTTCTCGCTACCTATACCAAAACTACCAAGATTGTGTTGCTGTCTGCGGAAAATACTGCTGCCCTGATTTATTCATCACATTTACATGCAATGCATCGTGGCCAGAAATTGTCGATGCTTTGCACCATATGCCATGCCAGCATCCATCAAATAGGGCAAACCTTACGATAAAGTTTTGAAGATGAAGCTCAATATACTTATCAATGATATTACAAAAAAACACTTTTGTGGAGAGATAAATGCAGGTCATTTTTCTATGCTTATCACCCCCCCCCCCCCCCCCCCCCCAAAAAAAAAATTTTTCGTTGTTATTCATATCAGTGATCATTGCCATTCCTTTTTCACTAAATTTGCCTACTCTATTTTTCTATCCATTTATTGTAGTGGTTTACACTGTTTAATTCCAGAAGAGTGGTCTTCCACATGTGCACATTATCATATGGCTTAAAAAAGCTGTTGCGTTGACTATAGTGCAGATTGACTCTATGATCTCTGCTCAACTGTCAGACCCTATCACTGACCCGATTTGATATGAAGCCGTCACTTGTTTCATGATGCATGGCCCATATGGAACTGCAAACCCATAGTCACCCTGTTTGTCTCAGGGTAGATGTTCTAAATCTTATCCTAAGCCTTTTTGTGCCAAAACAGTTTTCTTAGACTATGGATGTGCACAATACAGCCGCCCAAATAATGGTGCCACTGTTTTGATTAATGGCATACATCTCGATAACCGATTTATTGTCCCGCACAATGTTGACCTTCTTGTCAAATACCAGGAGCACATAAATGTAGAATGGGTCAACCATGATGGCATGCATAAATATCTCTTTAAATAAATTGCAAAAGGCTTCGATTCTGCTAAAATAGGATTTTGTCAGGGTACTTCTGTCAACAACACAGAGGATCTTAATGAGATCACAAACTATTTGAACTGTCGTTGTGTTACTCCTAGTGAGGCGGCTTGGCGCTTGCTGCAGTATGACATACATCACACCGATCCTTCTGTTGAGCGTCTCCATGTTCATCTTCCTTTCCTCAACAGTGTTGTCTTTACAGAGGACGACGACCTCGAACAGTTTCTTGACAATCCTACCAATGCGATCACAAAGTTGACTGCGTGGTTTGATGCGAATCGTGAGTACCCAACAGCACAGTAGACGACATATGTTCAGTTCCCAGAATATTGGACATGACATGCAGGTAGTAAATCTTGGGCTCCTCAGAAAGCATCTAGAAAGATTGGCCACCTTGCGCATGTTGCACCAAATCAGGGTGAGTTATACTGTCTGCGGATGCTGCTTCATATTATCAAGGGTGCTACATTCTTTAGTGCGATGCGCACTGTCCAGGGGCATGAACACCCAACCTATAGAGCTGCATGTGAAGCTCTTGGCCTTTTGGGAAATGATCGTGAGTGATTTCATGCACTTGCTGATGCTTCTAATTGGGCTATCCCTTACCAACTCCAACAATTTTATGTGACGTTGCTGCTTTTTTGTGAGATTTCTGACCCAACAAAGCTTTTTAAAGAATTTGCATCCACGATGTCTGAAGATATAGCATACCACATGAGGAAAGCAAGGATTAGCTACCCCAGTGACTTCATAGATCAACATACCAAAAACACCCTCCTAATTGAAATAGATAAGTTGCTCAGGCGTTCTGATTATTCTCTCTCACACTTTCAACTTCCGCTTCCAGATGAGCAACCACCTTTGACAGATAATAGCCTCATAATTGATGAATTATCCTTTGCAATGGATGTTGATTGCTTGCAATCGCCAATTGACTCTTCCAATCTTAACACTTGCCAGAAACAGATTTATGACGCTGTTATTGCATCCGTTGATACTCACCTTGGCCAGACCTTCTTTGTATCTGGGCACAGCGGCACTGGCAAAACCTTCTTGTGGACCATGTTACTGAATACTATCAGATCGCAAGACAAAATCGCTTTGGCAATGGCATCATTAGGTATTGCAGCGCTTTTTCTGCTTGGTGGTCGAACACCAAATTCACGGTTCAAGATACCGATTGATATACACAATCATTCTATGTGTGCTAGTAAGAACACACAATTGGCAAAACTCCTTCAGCAAACATCTCTCATAGTCTGGGATGAAACTCCTATGAGCCATTGGAACTCATTTGAGGCATTGGGGAACACTTAGTGTTATATTATCTGATGTCTACCCAGGGTCTCGAGATAAACAATTTGGTGGTGCAACCATTGTCTTAGGGGGCCGGGCAATTTTCGTCAAACACTTCCAATCATACATAGAGGCACAAAAGATCATATAGTTGCTGCATCCATTGTTTGCTCGTATTTATGGCATCGCTGTTTTGTCTTTGAATTGACTGAGAACATGAGGCTCAGATCAACAGATCTATCCACAGTAGACATGTATGAACTAAATCATTTTTCCCAAAGGTTACTCGTTGTTGGTGATGGCACTGCATCTTATGTCTCCACTCATAATACTGCTGATGATCCTTGGATCTAGATGCCTAAATATCTTCTGTTGCCTCCATCGGAGAGGCATATAAAAGGCTTAATTTCTTTTGTGTATGATTCATTCCTCGATTCATACGATGTAGCATCTTATCTGTGTGACCGGGCTATATTGGAGCCGACAAATGATATCGTCACCACCATGAATGACCGCATGATTGCCCAATTGTCTATAGAAGAGATATCGTACTACAGCTCAGACTGTATTAATAATGCGGTGAGCAACTATTCAGAGTTTAAGTCATTATATCTTCCAGAATTTCTAAATACAATATCTCTTGGTAGATTACCTGAACACTATCTCCGTCTCAAGATAGGTGTGCCCATAATGCTGCTCTAGAATTTGAACCCATCGCATAGCCTTTGTAGCTAGACTAGATTGATAATAACCCAATTAACACGCTGTGTGATCGAAGGAGCCATAATAACCGGAAAAGCAAAACGAAGCAGGGCTTATATTCCCAGAATAATAGCTACATTTACAGATTCAAAATGGCCATTCAAGTTGAAGCGTTGGCAGTTTCCAGTTCGTGTTCCATATGCTATATGACAATTAATAAAAGTCAAGGACAGACGCTGCACATAGTTGCTGTTTATTTACCTTTGCTTGTGTTTTCTCATGACCAATTTTATGTTGTATTATTGCGTGTTACATCACCAAAGGGCCTCAAGATACTGATTGAAAATGTTCTATTTGAATATGCTGATTGTACCCACAATGTTGTTCATAAAGAAATTTTTCGCCGTATAGCTACAACCATACCGTGATACCTATCAATATATATTGTATTCCTGCTTGTACTGAACAACAGCGTTCTCATGATGTTTACTTGCTTGCATGCTCACAGCACTCATCCATATGGTCTTGTTTATTGTTGCTCATACTACTGCACATCACTAATTCTGTATAGCTGTGACAATATCAGAGTTTACTTTAAGATAACTGCAGAAGAGTGATGCTTGCGATAATGTGATGCAACACCCTCCAATGCGTCGTATTACTATTTCTCTCCATGATTTTCTCTATATACCTCTGCAAATGCCATACTCTTAATTAAGATAACTTCAAACGGGTGATGGTCGAAACAATATGATGTATCACCCTCCAGCACCTTGTGCCCATGCATTATAAAATTGTTTATCTCCTTTTACCATTAGTTTCTTTATGTTCTTTTGCTCTTAGTTCCTACTATGGCACACTACTAGTTTATATATGTAAATCCAAACTGAGTGTAGTTAGAACTGTTATTTTTTTTATATTTAATAATAAAAAATTCGGCCTCAGAATGGACTTTCCACTGCCACGGGCCGTCGCGTCACAAGCTTCGTCGTGCCGAACTCACAATGGGCCAAGACACCGAACATACGGCCCATCTTGGCCCAAGTTTCTAATGGGAAAGCACGCTGTCGTAGACCCGCCCCAGCCGCACTGCGCCACTGCCCGCACTGAATGCTCCCGAAGTCTTACGCACCACCTGTACTATAGTTCGGGTCCGGGCGCAGTAGAGGCAACCGGATGCCTCTCGTGCGCGCGTCGGCGTCTCATTTGGCCTCGTCCGAGTGTCCGCTGGGCACAACGGCAACCGGCAGGCACGTACCGTCTCACACTCACATACTGGTTGGGTGGAAATTTTGAAGGCTCGCGTACGCACGCATCGTACGTGGGAAATGATCTGGTGCAGGCGTGCCGCTCACGGCCGGTGGTGCATACGAACGGACGATGCTGGAGGGATAATAGTTAGCTGGAGCACGTTGCCGACGGTCGCCCAGCCCGGCCGGAGGTACATACGGAGGTGATTATTAGGAGCGGGTGCGTGAAATTTTAGCTGCGTTGTGGAAATTGCACCGTGCACATATGCCTTTTTTTGTGTGTGTGTGGAGAGTACCGTATGTGTTTTAATATAGCGTGCCGTCCAAGGAGGATTCACCAACACCAAGCCTAGACAAGAAGATCTATCCTTATGCAGATGTTCAACAACAATATATGTACAATGTAAATATCTTGATGATTAGAACCAGCGACCTACAGGGCCGGCGGAATGTGCCACCGGCCCCCGGCCGCCGGCGACTAGAGAGTACTTCCTTGGCCGCTGACTCACTCCCACACTGGCAGCTTTGACCAACGTCCCCCTCCCTCCCTGCCGAGCAGCAGCGCCCTCTCCCGCAATAGCATGGTCCGTGCGCCCAGTTCGTCGCCTGCCCTTGCTCTCAACTCTCAAGTCTATCTTTCTCTCTAACTCTGTTTAAGCTCCATTTTAGTCTATTATGTAAAAAGTCGTCCTCCAGCTACTGCATATCATGTTTTGATAATTTGATAGTTTGCTATTGCTCTCTCGATGGAAACTTTATTCTTTTTGCTCTTATTAAGGGTTGTATGCCTATTGGTGAAATTAGTTTAAGGTACTCTATTTTGGTTTGCCATCTGAATTTGTAATTTGTATTTGGAATTTTAAAGTTGAGAAATTTTTAACTGTTAATAAAGAAATGTAGTGAAAAATCCTACACCATCGCATGAAACATTAACACTTCAACTTTTTGAAAGAATTAAAATCATAGTTATATTTATTATGAAATTCTAAAATCATATGATTGATTGGTATTATTATAATTTCATCTTTTTTATTTTATTCTGATTATTTGAGGATTTGTAAATATCAAAAATGAATCTGGTGTCTCTAATTTTATATGTTTTTATTATATTATAATAGATATCGGAGGAGGATAAGTTTTAACTTTTAATAGCATCACCTCTTAGTTGTTATGAAAAATTCACAATTCTTAATGCCATATTTCTTTGACTGAATAGTTTCATAATGTGTTACAGATCTATTCAGAAGCATAGATATGTTTTAGTTCTTTAAAAAAAATGATGTAATATACTCATTTGTCTTTCGTAATTTTGCTCCCAACTCTCCTCTAGTTTTTTTAGATTCGTCGTTGATTAGAAGGTGTGTTTATATAAAAAGGGATTATGAGTTTAACTTTTAATCTATTTTATTTTTATATTTCTACGAATATGTTTTTGTTAGAGTTTTGTGTTTGTGTGTACGCCGGGTGGGTGTGGGGATTGTGTGCATCTTGTGTGGTTAAGTGTGCTCGGTGATAACTTCTTTTCTTCTGGATTAATATCAGAGATTCGGTCAAATCTATTGAGTAAATGGAAAGCTGATTCCAAATACGTGAATATTACTCTATTAGATAGATGGTTATTTTATGCACCGATCTGTACTCTATAATCTATCTTCATGATCGCTTTTTATTCACGAAAAGAGTAACGAATAAGTACTCAGACGCCGCGAAATACAAACGCATTTTGGGTAGTGTTTGCTTAGTTTATTGATTTAGCTAAAATCCAATAGCAGTCAGCAGAAACAACCCAATTGTCGAGCCAACCGTGATCAATTAGGACGACTCGTCGTCACACATGCAATGTCGAAGGAACAACGGAAGACAAAGGTTGCAAAATTTCTAGCACCTCGCAGACCGTGCGGCGCAAAAGAGCCACAACCGCGAAGGCACGGGCTACTCCACTGCCGCGGCCAAGTCGGAATTGACGGCGTGGTTTCTTTGTGAACTTGGATTGTTGTATATATTAGCATGGTAAAAAGAAGGGTGTTTGGTTCTTTTTCCCAGAAAATACAAAATTAAAATAAAAAAATAAATAATAATTCATCAAAATGTTTTATTTCTTTTTAATTTACACATAGGTCTATCGTATGAGAGTTTCTTGGTACATATAAATTAATATAAACCTCGCCGACACAGCAAAGAAAAGTTGATTCTTTTATCAAAATCCTAGCTCACGTGGACACTTTATCCAGAGTTAGTTTTAAATAACGATACCAAACAGTGGCTGTTTTACCTAGTTCCCTCGTCGCCCCAACGGGCTAAGCTCGGGCGGCCAATGGATCAAAAAACCCAACAAACGGCCCATCTTAGCCCAAGTTTGTAACTGGGGCAGCACGCTGCTTAGGCCCGCCGCGGCCGCAAAGCCCCAGGCCGCCTTTCCGAGCACAACGTGTGCGTCGCCATTGCCAATACATGTAGAACACCGAACACCACCTATGCAGCTGCGTGCTCTCCAAGTCCTCCTATGCATCACCTACACTACTGAACACCCACCCATAGTTCGGGTCCGGGCGCTGTACAAGTCGAAGCAACCGGCGCATGCACGGCGTCTCATTTGGCCTCGTCCGCGTGTAAGCCGGGCGCAACGGCACGCTATTTTCGAGCTGACCGGCAAGCTAGTACGTGCCGTTACATACGGGTCAGTTGGAAATTTTAACGCCGCCGTACGCACGTATCGTACGTGGGAGTGGTCTCGTGCCGCTCCAGGCCGGTGGTACGTACGAAGGGACGATGCTGGAGGGCGAACCATAACCTGGAGCATGTTGCCGATGGTCGGCCTGCCCGGTGGGGACTTGGCAGAGGAAGGCAGGCTGCTACATGCCTAAGTATACTTTTTTTTTTTGAGACTTAACATATACTCTGTTTCAATTTTCTTGCAGATTACCATTTGTGTGTGATCTTCTGAGAGGATTCGCCAACACCAAACCTGCACAAGAAGATCCATCTTTACGCAGAGGGTCGGCAACAATACATGCATAGCATAATGTGAAGTGTCGCTTTAATTATTCCATGGATACTACCTGTTCTCGTATAATTGTACAATTTTATGGACCTATTTTATTATTATTGAATCATTTGATATGTGATTTGTGGTTGAAACCTGAACATAATCATTTAATATAGATTATACAATTACCTGATATGAGTCACAATTATATCTCAATTACTCACTCATACAATTTATTACAACAAATAGGTTTTTCTTTTCTTATATGAGATTGGATTTTATAGAATTTTTTTCAAGGAATTGGTCATGTGATCATGTATCATGGGAATGACGTGGTGTCTGATGATCGAATATCGATCGAGTGCTTGCAATATGGAGCTTGGGATGGTCAAGTTTTGCATGCCACAACGTTGACTAGCGCCATTGTTGCCATGCCATCCTCACGTTCTTCACACAACTTGCAAGATAGCAATCGCTCACTTTCGTACAAACATCATGTAGCTTTATCTAGTGTGAGGCTGTTAGTCCTGTTTATGTTTTGGAGTTTGGCCGATGTGATCTTGTGCTCAAGCTAGCAAATATGATCTATCACATCTAAATCTAATCTTTTGACTTGCAAAACTTTCACGGAAAAACCGTAGTTTCACTCAATTCTCAGGTTGAAAAGAGTCCATCGCGAACAATATTGAAACACGAGCTAATATATCTTGTCGGATAAATTAACAAATTAAGAAATTAAATGAATTATGAATGATGAAAAATCACACTGGATAACAAGACTGCAAGAGAAGATTATATAGAACGAACATATGTAGCACACGGATGTCGTGTATAACGAAAGAATTACATCAACATCTTGCACACGTACTTATATAAAGCTTATTTTATTGATTGTATATTTGTATTAGAGGTAACAAAGGAGAGGACCAATATAGAACATAAAAGTATTAGAAGAGAGGAAACAAAAAACCAAGATCGATCATACCAATTCTCCTTGATATATGCAAGAACACAAGATTCTTGCTACTTTCTCCTGAATAATTGCCAAAGGATACAAGTTGCCCTACTACCGTAGTAGAGGTAAAAGCTGTAGATGAGGCCATGGCCTTCACTCCTGAAGAAGCCCAGTAGCCTCCATCAGCCCCAGCCTATTGGCTTCTAAAGCATAAACACACGAACACATCCAAATAACAAAGTTATTATTGCATGACATAAGGTAAACGCTTACATCGTGTGCGTGGATGGATTTATTAGAGTGTGCTCTTGAGGCATACGTGGGCTTAAGAGGGAAGGAAGAGGAAACTCCCATTGGGTGGTTTTATTTAGGCAGTATTCGTGCCTCTTTGAGATGGGAGGGGCTTTCTCGGAGAAACGTTTTTTTTTATTACTCTAATGCCCCATCAGTACCTAAATAATCGCGATTTTACATGTACATACCTTGTGAAATTTTTACTTTTACAATCAACTACCTGAACTTTAGTTGCTTATAGGTGCTCTCTGTGTTTGGCTTGCCAATTGGTATCTCTTCTACTTGAATATCCAACTAAACAATGTAGTTTGAGAAAATAATTTCCACCCAATAATATTTTTCCTTCTTTGGATCTATATATGAATCCAATACATAATCTGCATATATCAATACTTAGTTTTACAATCAAAATTTTGTGTTTGTGATAATAAATCTTATTTAAATTCATTTGAACTTTGTTATTTGTTGATTAAAAATGTTAAATTTTTAGCTCTACATTAAGTGAAAAAAACCTAAAGAGTCAAGTTATCCAATGAATTTTGGAATTTGTATTTGGTAATTATCTAACTTTTGTTTAGACCCAACTATATATGAAATCGTATAACCAAAATTGGATCCAGACCGATCCCATTTTCATTATAGACAAGGAGTAAACAAAAAAACATTTTGTCCTTTGTCTTACAATCGAACTGAGTATTATTACAACAATCAAAGATCCATATCACCAGAACAAAAATCTAGAACCTGACAATTCTCGAATAGATCAGGGAGCAATAGCTCAATATGCCAAGAGATTTGCGGTGCATGGGAGAGAAAGGTATCTTCCAAAGGATATGCGGCGAGCATTACCTTTTCTTTTTATTATTATTATTTTGGGTGATGCCACCAACTTTGGGTTGTGGCTTTCGGTCTTGTTGCACTTTTCTTGGCGTCCACATGTGATTAGTTTGGCTTCATTTTTTTTTTTTTTGGAGGAAGTCAATGTGTATTCCACTTTCTTGGATGTATTGCGTCTCACATTTTTAATACATCTAGTAATTTGTGTGTAGGCGGATGAATTCAGTTTCTGATAATGTTTATATTTTGAACTTTAAGATGCGAACCATTGTATTGGATAGAAGCGATGGTGGTTTTTATTACCGAGTAGCGTTAAACATTTTGAATTTTTTTACGAATAATTCATTAAAAAAAAGAATTTCAAAATTAACCCGAAACTTTTGAAAATATCAGAAATAACATTCAGTTGTGAATTGAGCCTGCGACTGATTACCTGGCACGACCCATAAGCGTTGCTAGCTCAGGACAGCACCACTTAGACTTTCAGTTGCCCACTTAGACTTTCAGTTGCCCACTCAACTGGCGACTAAATCGATTAGTTTTGAACTGATATGACCACGACTAGTTTCAATACTAATACGACCAATTTTGTACAGATAAGACCATCAATATTGAATCTGGTCATGGTCATATCAGTTCAAAACTGACCGTTTTAGTCGCCAGTCGGGTGGACGACTGAAAGTCTATGTGGTGTGATTTTGGGTCAGCACACATATGAGCTGTACCAGCTAATCACTCACAAGTTAGGCCCACAACTAAAGTTCAGTCATAAACAGGAGGTCGCGACTGAAGGTCATTTCTGATATTTTAAAAATTTTCAGGTTAGTTTTAAAATTTTTTTTATTGCGTCATTCGAAAAAAAATTCAAACGTTTTATGCTTGGTTTAGAATAAATAACATGGAATCCGACTAATGAAATAGAATGTTTTTTTTCTTTTGTGGAAAATGAAATAGAATGCTGGCCAAGTCAAAATGCCAATAGATAAAGAAAACCGAAAAACATTGATATCCATATTTCAAACGAAACACAATAAAATAAATAAATAAAATTTACATAAAAATAAGGGACTATAGACTACAAGTAGTAGTTTTTTCGTCATCTTCCATTAAATCCTCTTTCTCCTCCCTCCGTCTATGTAGCCACCTACATCTTAGTAAAAAGATAAAAATAAATCAAATTATACCAGTGGGAATCAAACCGATCTGTACACCAGTGAGAATCAAACCCGATCTGTACTGTGGTAGGATAGTATTCGATCATTGGACCACTGGTGCTGTTGTTGAAAATAGATAAAATTGATATAAGGATATTACACCTGCCAACCAAAAACATACACTGTGACTATTGTTACTTATAATAAGGCAATCATAGTCTAATAATGACTATGTAATCATCATGAGTCATGGCTGCTAAGCTTGTTACATGAATAAACTTATTAGAGAAGCCAAGCAATAACTAAAAACTTATTACGCGTTCAGGAAGAAATATTTTGAGAGGTTATCTAGAGTACAAGTGTCTATTTTTTAAAAAAATTTCATACTATCTACATTATACATTCAGACCTAATTTAATCTTCACTGTTTCTTTCTCTCCTAACCCATTGTTGTCGCTACCCTCGGCCTCGCCGCCCATCTTTTTCTACCTTGCTAGTCATCGTCGCTTGCGGCCGACAATGCTACCACCGCCTAGCCGCACCGCCACAATAACCAACACCGCTTCCCATCGCCTATCTCCCTTGCAACCATCACCTCCCACCGCCTCCATTTACGGCCGGCGACACCATAACCGTCGCGCCAACCTATCTTCGCACGCCACCGGACAACCACCATCGGAGAAACTATGGAGAGGATTAGATGAATTTTAAAGAGACTAAATCTAAAAAAAGTTTGGTCTAAGTAAAGAGAAGTGTATGTAAGATAAAAAAAATTCTATCCATTAACAAATCTCATATTTTGATTCATTACAGTATGATAAACACGCACAAATGCAACACTACATCATTTAATTGAAGCTTTATCGTCTTGCAGCAAATCATATGTTAATATACAACTTGGGCATTAAGTCTTCTCCACGCACGACCACGTCGACGTCACATTCCTCGCTGTTCGATCGGAGTCTTTGATTCATCCGCATCGTCCGTGTGGAACCCACTGCCTCGCCTACATCGTCGCCACATTCCTGTCCGCCCGATTGGCCTTCCCGTTTCATCTGGGCCGACTACGTGGACCACACTATCCACTTTATGCGGTACTGTTTGAACGTTGCGCCCACATTGGGCCACGACGTTGCTTCGTTCGTGGCTTACATTGAGCCACATCGTTCTTTTGTTTGTAGCCGTTTGATCAGCGCGTTCGCTTCATCTGGACGGTCGAATGTGCCCCTTACAGGCCAATTGTTTCCCACATTTGACCAAAATCAAGTCTCATGATTCAACCAATAACACAAATTCGACTAGACACACTGTTTCGCACTGTCTAACTGTGCTGTTTCGCACATTCGACCACAACCAAACTGTTGATTCAACAAAAAAACCCAAATTCGACCAAATACACGCTGTTTCGCACATTCGCCCAAAACCAAGTCTACTGAATTGACCAAAAACGCAAAAGTTTTGACCAATCCAACCAAAATTTGACCATCTGAAAAAATAAAACCGTTGATTCGACTAGGCTGGTGCAACCAAATTTTTTTTTACTACCACGTCCAAAAACACAAATGATGCGATCTCACAAAAAACGTTGAATCGACCAGGCACCGCTTATTTGACCAGACAGAAAAACCGACCAGCAGACCTTGAGGATCAAGCCAGAAATTTACAAATCCCCAAATTCGACCACAACCAAACAAGACCAACAGAAACAAATCTGCTAGGTGATCAAACACAAAATACAATTATTGACCAATAGTAAGAACGTCTAACACAAAAACAAATCTGCTGATTCGAATAGCCAAAGAAAACAACCAGTAGACCTCAAAGAGCACGCTAGAAAATTATTGTTAACGCTTGTGGTGATATGACCACTCTGGTACAACCAAATTTTTTTACTGTCACATCTAACTATCTGTTTCAATTATTTGGTTAAGTCTTTTACCATCACGACCAATATTTTTACTGTCAATATAAAACCTGATTATGGTCGCTTAATTCAAAACTAGTCGTATAAGTACAAGTCCTGGTCGTGTCGTCCAGTCCAAAAAAGTGGTATTAGAACAAGTCTTGTCGTAGTCGTCCATTTCAAAACAGGTCATATCAACAAGTCCTTGGTCAAGAAGCCCTGTACAAGTCCTGTGCAGTGCAAAACTGGTCGAATCAAGACTAAACCTAATCATAGTCGTGCATTTCAAAATTGGTCAGATCAACATATGATCTAGACATAATCGTTCCATTCTGAGTACAATATCTTATCATCTACAAATCTATTTCCCCAATACCCACAATGCACAAGTACGCACCTAGTTCAATAAATAAGCAACAAAATGTGACAGGTGAGCTGTTGCTTTACACTCCCACTAAGCGTATGTTGCCGTATTCTACATTTGTTACATTCACATACAAACACAAAATTATCTTATTTTAACTTACAAACACAAAACAAATTATTTCTTGATTTTCTCTTCTTCATAGAGGAAAGCACGAAATATACACATATGCTCAACCTCAAATGCTGTACAGATACAACAAATTACACAAGCTAGAGCTAACACATCAATTTTGGGCATCATCAATCATTATTGCTCCCCACTGCATCGTTCTACTTTACTACAGGTTCTTGAAGCTGACATGGTGTTTTGGTATGAACATCTCCATCTTGAGAATGGTGTGATGAATCAGCTCGATCAAATCTTGACGTCAACGATGTAAACATGCTAGACCTCTTTATCAGAAGACCCAGGGCAGAAGATGATGCAGCTCGAACTACTGCATCTGGTGATTGGCTCATTCTACCAACCAACATGGCAAACACCTTGATACACACAGTGTTAGTAAACTATTACCATTAAGTGTTTAAAAGAAGTAAACTACCAAAATCCTACATTAATACCTGGGAGAAGTAAGGAGCAAAGAATCGTTGATCATCTAAAAACGATAGCATGCAACTAGTCAAGCAAATTGCATTGGCTTTGATGACTGGCCAAGGTGCATCAAATGCCTGAAACCAGCAAAGCCTGTGTAAGGCTGTTTTACTAATTGCATTACATGACTAGTAATTAAGAAAAGATACCTGGATGGCAGACTCTAAGTAGCTGTCAACTCTGATAGCAGACAGTTGACAGAGTTGTCTCGTTAGGTCTCTAATGAAATCCTCGTAGTCGGAGCTGAGGCAAATCAAACACAGAGAGAGAGAGAGAGAGAGAGAGAGAGAGAGTAAAAGTATCACTGTAAGTAAGATGTCTACGTTCAAGCAAAATAGCAAGGGATATTCAACACAAACCGGCGATCAGAAGTGAAATACTGCTTGTTTAGCAGGGAAGACAGACCATCTACTTCCATCAAAGGCGCTAAGAGCTGGAATGTATTCTGTTTTGAAATAATGAATATCAAGATTTGCAAGTTAAAGCAAGTATGTAACAAGGGAATTTCAAAGCAACAGCTATATACCCGACAAGCAAGGCGAACACTTAGGTCGCCATCATGAAGATGAAGGATTAAGCGGGGAAGGGTTGCATGCATCTGTAACAAGGGGCTAAGAACTTTGAGGGTGGATGAACTACATATTTTTCACCTCAAGCAACATAAGAAAGTAGGAATACTTGCATGGAAATTGTTACACACGGGACATCCTAAAGTATCTTGTTTTAGGAAACTGTTAAATTTGAACAGATAAAATGCTGCAATGTGTAAATTAAGATATTAGGATAGTGCAAGTAGAAGCATGGACCAAATACACAACATCGCATAGGACCTAATGCAACAGTTCATATTAAAAACCATAGATTTATTGTCGCATGCTGTAACATTTCCCTATTTTATCTGACCACTACAACAGATCCTATTAGAGCTATCAAAGCCGAATATGTGTACAACCTGCTCAAGAAAAGCCTGATGCTGTGAACCTACACCATAGGTGCTTAGAGCACCATAAGCTGCAAATGCATTGGACCTCATTTTTGTATTCATGGAGACCTGTTTCAGCACAATGGTTGCACAATAGTCAATAGGTTACAGCCTGTTAAAATAGACATAGTAATGACTAATCAGTGCCTTAACATCAAATGGAGAACATAAAGAATCAGACGAGCTGAGCAATTTTTTCTTCATAGCAAATAAAATTTATACATGTTCAAGATTGAACAAAAAAAAAACAGTGGTGTTCACAACTCTCATTGTTGGTATAAATGAAAGGAATGGGAATCAGGAATTTGTTTCATTCTCTCAATATGCAGAGGAGATAACAATATCAGTCGTTAATGATGTTACCAAAATGCATCCCATAAAGGGTAAGTTGCTGGTATGTGCAGACACACGCCGAACAAATCATGGAAATGGAAGTGGATCATGAGACATCACTAATTTTCACCCGAACAGGTTAAAAATACCACCTAAGCGTGGGTGCAGAGAGATATTTAAGATTTTTTTTAGAAAAGGAGGGGGATGGAGTGGGGTAGGGTGTGGTGGACATCCCTCATGATAGCTAAAGGTTAAACACGCTAGAAAAAACCAATATGCACAGCTGAAACACATGTACCCAACCAATCCTGCAAATCCTATGCATGGAAAAACAGTCTAGGCCCAACATCATGCACTTGTCATCCCTCAATCATCTGGTAATGTGTAGACCATGCATTTACTCACAGGTACCATGGTAGGCATTGTAAAGTTATGCAAACCGTGTGGCATCATATTGTTATACATGGTGATGCACATATGTATACTTCTTCTGAAAGGTTACCTGGAGATTTCTTAGCCTTACTAAGAGATTTATTAAAATGGGATCAACAGCATCTTGTCCTGATGCATTAAGCACCTGAAACCAGCATATGAATTGTTTGATTGTCCTGTGGTTATTGAACAAAAAGGGACATGAAGTCAATTCATGATTCATCAAAAAACTCACTGTTAACAAACACTGGACAGCAGTCAATTGAACTGATTCAATGGGATCTTCAAGTAATGCCAGTATAACTCCAAGGACTTGTTTGATGTATCTAAACATATGGCTCTCAGGTATCTGAAAGAAATCACAAGAAAGATTTGGCATAAGGTCCAATACAATGGCACCATCAAGTAACTCATGATGTGCTCAGAAATTAAAATAATTTATGTTCACATTGCATAATTCACAGAGAGGAAACACGAGATCTGTTAAGTAGATTATCAAAGACAGATAAATACATGGTTGTGAAATAAGCATGCCACGATCACATCCAACCCATGTTAATGAAACAATTTGTTATCATGAGAACGTGTCACTAAAAGTTAACAGATTTTGAGTGAAAGACCTGCACAAGTCCACGTAGACAAAGACTCCTCACAGTCGGTGAGTCATCAGATACATGTTGGCACAATTCCTCAACCATTTGCTCAAGAAATGGAGGTTCTTTTTCACTGCAGAGAGAAGATTACAATAGGTTATTTGCGAGATAAGTAAGGTCAGGCCAGTTTAAAGGTGTATCAGATAATAGTAAAATTCCTACATTGTTACAATAGCAGAAGCAAAACTAAGGTCAGTACACTGTCCGAGTAAAAATCTATCTATGCTAGAGCTCAGCTACGATTGGGATGTACAGGTCATACTTTGTGACAATGATAGGTAATTAATGTTGAAACAGCTCTAACGAGGAAACATTGTTAACTGAAGTTCACCAACAATAGTGTAACATGCTGGTAAATTAGTCTAGGAAGCGAACACCAGCACAGGAATCAGGTGCAACATGAAACGCCAACGCACATTTTTCCAGGAATACTGATACAATACTTATGCTCATGGTATGGATACTTTATTGAAACAGATAAAAATGATAATTATATTTTTCACTAATATTTCATACTAGAGCAAACTGACAATAGATAATACATTCATTGTTTGTTCATTGTTCATATAATTACAATATTATTCAAACATCTTAACTAATTAAGGGTCTTTCTCGAGAAGCACAATCAGCATCTCCAGAACTACTTATTTCTATAAAAAGGGAAAGAAGTTATCAGATTACCTGTGGCGAATAAATTCTGACAGTGCAGCTGCAGCAGCCTCTCTTTCAGACATATGATTTCTGTTGAGAGCTTTGCTCAAGATATTGCAGGTTGGCAGAACCTATGAAGTAAAATTATCTATTTATTTTAGTTTGACATTTCCACAGAACATATAAACATGAAAATGAGAGAATAATGACATGAAATCATGCATTTTTCCTTTAAATTAAACCAATTTCAAATGCTAATAAGTATCTTTGTTTTGGTTTTAGTAATATCATTCCTCTGAATGTGACTCAAACAATTCCCAAAAGTATAGGGCATTGATGGTCAGCAATCTGTTGGCTTGAGACAAAAGACTCTTGGCTGTTTGACTAATGAACTGGCGCTTGCTTTATGTTAGGCAATTACTAGCGAACTGAATATGATTTCAGATTGAACCAAACATAAATCCCCGAGATGTGTTTCTCTGACCTTAGTCATCAACACTGAAAAAAGGAACACCTAAGAACACTATGACGCACCATGACTTAATATGCTTTAAAGTAGCTCAGCAAGATAACATGTAAGAACATCTTCTAAGAAGTTACCTCTTTGGGTCTCTTTACAGAGGACCTGCATGCAACCTCCTGAATGAGATCAATCCATTTCTCCTTTTCTGTTTGTTCCCCATCTCTAGCTAATATCTATAGATTGACATGCATTTCTTTGTAGTCACAAACTATTTCACATATTTGGCAAGAAAAAACAGTAAAGTGAAGCACCTTTCCCATTTCTGCATCGCCAACACAATCGCAAAATGACTGAAATGAGATTAACAATGATCTGCAGAACACCCCCATAAAACTTGCAGTTTCTCAGTGCACAAACAGCATTCAAGGATTAGAAAAATATATAATGTTAAGCTATAGAGTTTGATCATCACCGTAGGAGTTCATGCCGGCCCAATTCAGCAAGACCATGAAGACTTCCCAGCTTCAGTATAAGGGCAGAAAGAACAGAAGGGTAACTTTGCTCGACTGCTTGCTTCCCTATCTTCCCACCTCCTCTGTTAAGTTTTGACATTTTCAATCACATAAATCACCAGATGCAACATTAGTCAACAGTCAATCATCGAATGGAGGTCAATACCTCAAAAATGCATTAAGAGCAAACATAGTTGCTTGGAGAATATTGTCTTCAGCTGATGACTCAGAAGTAATTTCTCCTTTTTCCAAATCATTTGTTAAAATAGGTGCTTTGTGGAGCACAGATAAAATATACTCCAAAAAAAGAATCGCAAGCACCTTATGCTGGGAGAATGCCTGCAATGGAGGGGAAATGAGCAAACACATGATAATAAGTTAATTGGCGAAATCAACCTAGGTTAAATGCTGCTTTGCTTGCACCTGATGGTAACTGTGAACTTCAAATAATAATCTTCCTTGCCAGTTATGATTCAGCACGCAAATGATCATAAGTTACCACACTACTATTAGATAGTAATCAAGACGAACAATTATAGTCAGGTACAGCTAAATCAAAATGTGCCTGGTTTCACACGCAAGTACAACAAGCAACAATTTTTTCAAAAAATTCATTAAAAGAGAAAGGAATTTAGAGTAACAATATCAGTTTAGTAATTAAAAAAATTCTAGGTTCATTCAAAATGAAAAGGAAAAAAGTACCTTTTTTTGATGCCTCAACTTCCAGGTCAGGTTCATTTTAGGCCCTGAAATTTTCGAGGGCACCATTCTGATCCCTCAACTTTGGGGATGGATCTGAACCAAGATTTCCAAGTGTTTGGCATATGGGTCCAACTGCAAGTGGGCCCACGTGCCAGTGATTAGGACTTAATAGACTTGTTGATTTTTTAACAGAAGGGGCCAAATGGTCCAGCGGTCCAGTACCCAGAGTTGAGAGATCAAAATAGTGACCTAAAAAATTCAAGGTCAAATGGACCCAGTGCCAAGTTGAGGGATCGAAATGGTACTTTTCTGAATCAATAACTAGAGAATGAGACTCCACATATGATAACAGTTTTTGTATAATATATACTTAATCTTTCTGTTCAAATGTTTAAAAATTTTGTCAATGTTCTATAGTCCTATTATTCTGACTTTCTGAGTTGGCACTTGGCACTTGGATCCGTGTTGATGTACTGCAATGTCCAAATTACATGCCTTGCTGAGCTAGGAGTTCAATTACAACAACCTACAGCGAACCATACTTAGATTTGCAGAAAGCCATAAGAAGCATTGGAAACAAAGTTTATACTTGGAAGTTGCAAGTTGAAACTTGGAACTTGGAACTACCTAAGAAGTTTGCTAACTTAAAGCCTCATTATAAGCAATCACAACTGTAACAGTAGTTGCAATACTGACTCAAGAATCAACATTACGCAGTCTCATAGTTGCATCTTTTATCATCAGCAATAATGAAAGGGAGATGGCCACCCTTCATGTAAATAATGTAGAAAGCGGTTATCAGTACAGAAACTTGTGCCGCAAAATTTGGTTATATGGTAGTTATATCATAGTATTTTAACATGTCCACATTTTTTGTTTCAATTTTAGCCCTGCTTCTGGCCACATGCTGGGATGGCCAGAATCCAGTGAACCAGCTCGGAGAACCTGAACCATAGTTATAGCTTTGAAGCTGAGAAGCAGTAACCAAAAAAAATGGCCAGGATTTGTCATTTTGATCTTAGAGTGACAGTGCAAACTTGCAACTTAGAGCCTGTTTGATCGGTCTCCGCACCACACCACGTCTCCTTGGGCACTACTGGTATGATTGCAATATGGCTACATTGATATTTTACAATAGATTATATGCACACATCTAACAGAAAGAAAAGGAACACCCAGCAACACCACCCCACCCCCCCCGAAAACAACAACAATCCCCAAAAAAAAAGCACATTAATATTTTGGAAGGAAATTTTGCAGTCTATTAGTATTTTGATTTAACTGAACTTGGTTAACAGTGTCTGCATTAGAGCTTAACGTATTTGATACATTCATGGTAGGACCATACATCATTGTAGAGTAGCTAAGTAGATGACACGATGTGTCAAATATTACATGTATGCCTATTTTGTATGCACTAATTCATAAATATACACATTTGTAGATATATAACTGAATATAATTCAGATAAAGATACCAATCAGAAATTCATGTGACCAATAAATTACATAAGGTATAAATGACTAAGGGTCAGCCCAAAAACTTACATAGAAAGCATCCTGTATAGCCCAACCACCACGAATTCTTGCTATGTCCTTTGTGCAAATATCTTGTCCAGCCGCAGATAGAACCTCATCAAAGACCACAGTGTGATTTGTGTTTTCTGCTAAGCATGATATCTATCTTAAGTCAAGGTAAAAAGATCATATAGGGCATAAGCCTGGACTAGAACATTTATACTTCAAAAAAAAACTAGACCCAAAACAATCAATAAAGACTCCATGGATCAAGTTGATAATGGATACAGCACTGAGAACTTCTTGACGTGAGTCTTTGTTGGTAAGAGAAACAGCAGATATGAGCAAAGATTGTGTTGTCCTATAAGCAATAGAATTTTAGAAATATTTAGATCTTGGAATACAAAGTAAAAGAGGTATGATATGCTTTGTTTCATAGACTAACCTCAATACATCAGCTTCACGTAGTTCCTTGCCTCTTCTGACAATAAACATGATAATAGCTTGAATAGAACCATCTGCTGATTGTTTCACTCTATCGCATATTGCTAACGTGCAAGAGTGTAGCAAGACAACCAGCTGTTAAAAGTACATAAAACAGAGCAGTTGATAACATAATAAAGGTGACATTTTTCCACTTCAATTTAAATTCAGCTAAAGTTATTTACCTCATCCTTTGATAACAAAACACATACAGAGGATATAACCCAATGAAATACCTCTGACAGGTCAATAGAGGCTTCCTATACAAAGATAGATTTTCCAATAAATTGTTCGTTGAGAAAGATTCAACAAAGTAAGATAGCCTACTTACCCTTCTGGTAACAGATACTACATCCTCGAGGGAGGACAAAGCACTATAGGAAGATTCTAGGTCAACGTCATTGGCAGTTGTCTTGTGCTTTGGAAGAGACAATGAAATGTTGAAGAATAGTGCAATAATCTACAGTGAGTAAAGAATATGATCAAAATAAACTTCTGAGCTCAATTTCAAAGTATGAATGTAAATTTAATAATTCTGTTTTGTGCTATGCTCTTGGACACCGTCTGCAAACAATGGGTATTTATATCAGCAAACCACAGAAAATATGAGGTGCTGCACAGGAAATGAGCTGCTTATTTCTCCTCCAACATGTCACAGCACATCACAAAAGCTTGGAAAAATGGCACAATGCAAAACACAAGATGAAATGTGACTGACAAAAGAATGCCAACCAGCTACTTCCACACAAACCTGAATTGCAAATTTCCTAACATCAGCACTTGTATCTGCACAACGAGGAAGATATGCCATCGTCCTCTCCCCCAAGCTTAAAGAATCTCGGTTAGGCAATACAAATGCAGCTGGATATGAAAACAAATGAAGTCTTATCCTACTAAATTATAAATCAAACATTTATGCCAACAACATAAGAAAAAACACTCAACATACACGGCAAACTTGACAGGTTCCTATGCCCCCCATGATCAACTTGCTTATTCTGTGTGAAAGTCGGATGGGAACCCAACATACCAAATCCACCAGCACAAAGATTGCGGAACTTTGTTAACACCTCATATACAGCAACACATCCTCTTCTCCTTTGATGTTCTGCAGATGACGAAACATATGGATCAAGCTGTCTAAGAATATGCAGCAACTGCTCTGCACGACTTCGACCATCTTCACCACTGACAGAGGAAATAATCAGGAAAATGATCAGCGGTAGAAAGAGGAAAGAAAACATAACATCAAAAGTTGCATGACACAAGATCCAAATAGTGATAGTTAATGGGTAAAATTACTATTCTGAAAACCAATTGAGGGAAAACCAACTTTTTGACTCATTTAGGAGCTTCCATAAAATATAAAGCCTAGTAGACTATTAAAGCATCACTCCAAACTTAACTAAACTCCCATTTTTCCACTAGAAGCTCGTGCAAAAGCTATCCCAATTTTGAAAAGAACAAAACTTTATCTATAGTGGCATTAAACAAACACATCATACATCCTGTCAAGAGATAAAAGTAAAGATTAAAAAAAAAACCAAATATGATCAATACAGTTCCAGTTTCTGCTGCAACCAAGTCTCAAAATGAAATGTCTCAAGAATTAGTAACTGAAGTTATCTCTGAGAAAATGGTCTAACATTTCAGCATCAGTCATCACCTCGCATTGAATTGATCATATCATGATCCCAAGTTTCAACTTGTTGGCTCATTCCCATAGTAAGAGAACTTCATAGTGTAGCTGGGTTAGGCCAGAAGCAGTAACATCAGCAAGGAGGAAAACATTTAACAACACAGACAACTATTGGCCTTGATGCTTTTCTCCTCATCAACACATCTTTTGCCAAAATCTGTTCCACAATTTCCATGGGCTGACCAAGTACATGTAAAAAGGACAGGGCGTGGCTTGAATGTACTGAAGACAGGTAGGGTAAGTCACTAAGTTGTGTCAAGACTTGATCAAAACCTCACACAAGAACTAGTGCAACATTTACTGTATAAGTCAAAGCCCATAGCTACCGTATGAGGACATATTTCTACGTGACTCTAATCATGCTAGGAAGTAAAAAATAGCTAACACAGTGACAACTAGAAATGAACACATCATACAATAAAGCAAATATATTCGCAGAAAACAGAAGGAAGAAATATTAGTAAACAAAGTACATCAACTTTACATGAAAGACGTAACAAAGTGGCAGAAGGAAAATACCAACATAGGATAATCTGACAGAAGGACAAGCAAGATGAATAGTGTAATCAATAAAATCAAACAAAGAGCTTACAGCATTACCTTGTTAGAAGAATGGCACCTAATAGAACAATAAGGTTTGTTATGAGTGCCTCAACAATGTTTGAGGGCTCAATGGGCAAAGCAAAGAAACCTAAAGTTGCCTGAAATCATAATCTAAAACAAGTCAAAATAATGTAAATTCCTTTAGAAATCAGAATATACAAGCAATGAGTTGCAGTTGCAGCACCTTCATGACACGGTTTCTTGTTTCCATAGGCAATCTTGGTTCTATTGAAACCAAAGTAGTACAGGCACTTAAAGCAAGACTCTGCATATGTAAGGAGAATTTGCAACTTAATCAAAAGTCCACTCAAATGAAGAGTTCACTGTACATACGTACAAGGTTACAATTAAGGCAAGACTATAAATGCAAGGGCCAAGGAGACTTCGTAACAGAATTAAAAAAAAATATACTGGAATGAAGACTTTACTGTACAAATGTAGCCAACACAAGGTCAAAAACTTTGAGTGCATACTTGCGTGTACAACAGCTCAGCACTGAAATCAATGATATCATTATTTTGATCTCTGCCCATTAGAGTTAGTACATACTCCAGCAATTGATCCCTTCGTTTCAGTGGGAATGAAACACCCATTTCAGCAGCACTAATAACAGCTCGGCCTAAACAACAATAATAGCAATAAAGAAAGATATAAATATATGATCACATGACATATAAATGCTACAATAAACAATTGTAGACACAGAAATTTAAATGCTGGAGTGTAAATTTTGAGAATCTCATTCTGAATCAACTAATGATATCATAGAATCAATTGGTTCATGCCATATGGGACCAGCATATCCTGATGCAGATGACAAATGGCACTATCTGCACCTAACAAGCAATACAGTATGTAGTTATGTACATATTCATACCAAAAGGATTTTCATCAAATTGAATTCAATTTCTCATCTTTAAGACACCAAAATACCTAATGCGCACGAAGGCCCTGAACCAGCAGAGGTAATAATAGAAGATAGACTATCTAAACTGAGCCTATACTCCATATTTACTTAAATGGATGTGTATATAATGAGAAACCATTCCTGAGATGGAAACTGCTGGGCTGCCAATACTGATTCTTCCTGAGTAAGGCTTTAACCCAATCGCAAACATCAACTCATTAAAAAACCAAAGAAAACCAAGGAAATTGGCATTACACTTTTTCCAAATAACATTGTGCAACAATGTGTTCATGCAAAAGAACAATGTGAAATCCAGTTGGAATCAGTGAGAATTGTTCATAGCTCAACAAGATTCCAGCTGATTTCGCCAAGTCCTGCCATTGCCAAGATTTCTGAGAACCGGCAGGTACAGCCAGTATTCCCAACACTGGTAACAACTACCAACATAATATACATCAAGACAGAATCTCAACATGATGCAGAAAACAGGCTGCTAAAATATACTGAGTAAACTTCCATAAGAAAACAGTGGAAGATCAGTGTGACAAAGCAAAGCAACAAAGACATGTATCTATGCCATCTGTAGCATGTAAATATTAAAACCATAGTCAAGGCCCATACCTCTGTCAACTAGAAACTAAATTAAAGAAAAAAAAGATAGAACCTGCCGCCTTGTTGAAATGGAAGTACCTAAAAGGTCAATTGCAGTAATGACAGCTTGCTTTGCAGTAGGATGTTGGACATGTAGTAGTCTTCCAAGCATATTAGTCCCCTAAGCACAAGGAAGTAATGTTCCTCAAGCAAGAGAAGTCAAATGATCAATATAAAACATATATAAAGATATTCTCTGACCACAGCTTAAGAAACAAAGAACATAATTATTGTGATTTGATTAAAGGACTAGAAATCTAAAGTAATAAAGGCCATGTTGGTATTGAAAGAGATGCTACGGACCATAACAGGAAGGATTAGTGAATGAAAGCCAACTATCTAACAAATGCTGGAAGCATGTTTGCCATTTTTCATCAAAGTAGGACAGTTTTCTAGGCAGCTGGAACTTGATTAGCATCCAATGGAAAAGGCTATCCCAAGGCTCAGCACAACCTAATGGTTCATCATGCTCTCCATAAGACTAGTTGATCACTATGTATATGTAAATATCAGATTGATTATGAATACATGTTAGAAAAGGAAACAAGTTTTCTTCTTAAATTTGGATAGCATACCACAAGTGCATTGATTCTGGCTTCAATAACTGTTGATGGAGCATATCTGGCAGCATAACCGTACATCAAAGCTAATGCTGCATAAGTATCATCAACATCTTCTACTTTTGCTCGAAACGAGAAAAAAGAGAGGAATCTGCAAATTCAACGCACCTATTTATTAATACAATGAACCAACAGGCTACTTAGCTAGGAAAACTGAAGTCGCTAAAAAAAAGCTGTTTCATCACAAACAAACAGGCCACAATCATAAGCATGAAGACAGAAAACAGAGAGATCAAATTGGGAGATGCCTAAGGAAGAAACCAAATTCCAATCCAATTGAATTCTAGCATATCCAAATCCACCTTTTACTATAATTACACCTTGTTTATATAGTTCATCACTACACTTAAGCATTTGTACATCAATATCCCAAGAGCTACTTGTGTACAAACTATTACTACCCAGTAATTGCATGCTAAGTACAACTAGCCGAAATTTAGCACAACTATGCATTCTATAATTAAAAATCACACCAAAAGTAATTAAAGTTTGACATTTTAAACTTCGACAGTGTAAGATTAAGTAATTTGATCAGCTTACCCCACACATATATAAAAACTACTCAAACTCAACCTATAACAACTGCAAAAATAAACCTAGTTTTTAAATTAAACATTCAAAGTTAAACAACATTTTGGCACTAAGACAAGCATGATAAAATAAATTTCACCAATCGATTGATTATATAAGCACCTCTGGAGCGCACTTTGCCCCGCATTATCTAATATGTTCTTCAGTTTCTCCAATACTGTATCCAAATGAGATGCTGCAACCTGCAAGTTTAACATCCATATGAAAATATTAATAAACTAAAAGAAAAAATACTTCATTAACTGCTATTTGCAAGCTTACTAATCCAATGCCCTGGGCAAGACCAAGGCGATTAATAGGAACAGACAAGCTTGAATGTTTACACATCCAATCTATCTTTTCACGGACATAAATCCTATCATCAACCTTCTGAAGAAGCACTCCTAAACATCTGCAGACAAATCAAACAGATCCAGTTTATGCATTACTTTTACACTGCTTCTGTTATTATCATCAATAACAGTAAAGGGTGAAACCAGTTTATGCTTTATTTTGTTTATACATTAATTTTATGTTGCTTCTGTCATTATCAATAACAGTAAGGGGAAACCAATTTATGCTTTATTTTATGTCTTCCACAACATGTCATCATCACCAACTACAGTAAAGGACAGCATCAGTGGCACCAGGTAGGAAGGTGTCATCACAAAAATTAAGAGGTGAAATTGCAGGCTCCCTGTTCCATCTGAAAACCTTGGATTCTTTCCCTCTTGCTTTTGATTATTTGGAGTGCTTACAGACAATGTGACACAACAACAGGTGCCAATGCATTAAAATTTTTACAGATGCACACGCCCCAGTAACACAGGTAGTACAAAGTCAAAATAAGGATGGCATCAGTGTGTACATTAACTTGGAATATTTAAAACAACTGGATTTTGGAAAGAGTAACTATTTAGTGGAACTATTTTAGAAGGCATGTTTGACACATAGAAGTGCTATCTCACCAAATGAAATAACCTGTAGTGCAAGTTCAGAATATTTTTAGTCATATACGCCAAAAACATCAGTAGCAGCATGTAGATTATAAGAGCATCTACCTACAACATTATCAAATTGTGAAATATGCTAACATTAGAAGCTTAATAGAAAAGGTGCAACAGAATGGCATATAATTTACCTGTGCAGCAAAGCAGAGTGTCCATCATATGCATCATATAAATCATATTGCCTAGCAAATGCATCACCCAAAGATATGACCCATTCATGGTCGTTCACAACATCCAATGATTCTGCTAAAAACTGAAAGATAAAACAACATAAGGTTTCTAGAGAAGCAAGAAGAGGACATAAGGGGGCAGAAACGGATCCCCCATGCCTTAAAGCCTGATGTGTGACTAGGAAAACAAGCATCCACATCCCTACAAGGCACATGACAACAATCCAGGCCTGAATCACAACCCCTAGGAGACTTCCAGTAATAGCATTTGTCCACAATTTTGGACAACATTCTTTTTTCAGAAATTGCAGCAGTTTAAAACAATTCAACAAGGTTTACCTAGCCCATTTCTGCTCCATGAATAACAAATATAGTAACATACCAGTGCCAGAATATTTTAAATATCTAACACATTGAACCATCATCTATTCCAATATTTTTGTTTCTCTCGACTGCTTAGTAAATTATAACCAAGATTCTTGTCCTGGAACATCACCATCGCTAGCAACTCGTTGAACATGATTATAAATTTCTCACCTATTAGATTTCAAATAACAAGACTTACATTTATTATCATGTCATCCCATATTTCTTGGTATGAAGTATCTTGCTTAAGGTCTTCAGGATCACTGATATAAGCCTTCATCTTAGGGACCTAATACTTGCCAAAAGATGAATGTTGTAAGCTACTTCAACAACATGAAAAGAGTATTGAATTCCTAACTTCTGTACTGTTAAGTATATCACCACAAAAGTACAACAATATTACTCTTCAACAATGCACTCTTCAACTTCTAACAACAAAAATCTTAAATTACAAAGTTGGATACATCACCCTTGATGTCACGAAAGTTCTATACCTCATCTTGCCAAAATAAAGAAAGGTTTCTTGGGAAAAGTGGACCTAAGTAGCACAGCACCTACAAGAACCAGAAGTAAAGTGAACTTAAAAAGGTATGATATTGAATGGACCAAAAGAGGGACAATTATCATGCGCCAAACCAGCCATCTTAACCAGCAAGAAATGGAATTACTGAAGATGAGGACAAGTGAAGTACCATAATACAAAAATGATTGCAATGATGTGCTTTTAATGGCAATGCAGCAATGATGCAATCTTAGATCAGCCAAATATAGAAGTGCAAGCATTAGTGTCAAGCACCCCAAGAGCTGATAGAAGCTATTTTCCAGTAAAACATAAATAAGAAAAAAAAAATTAGATAAAGCCTTTTCATTACTATAACATAATGTCTGAATTTTCACACATTGAAATCAGAAATCCATTGTAACATCAGAAAGCTTTATGATGATGGAGATTTTAAAGGAGGCAAAGGATAAACATATCTGGCTAAGTTTAAGGAGGTAAAGGATTCTTTATATGTTGAGCACAAGGAAGGATAGATATTAAAAACAAAAAGATGGACCTTGCATGAAAAGGATAGATTTGAGTTCACCATGTCAGATATGAGAAGTAAATACTCGATAGGGCAGGTTTAACACAGGCAGTAAAAATCTTTTATATCAGTCTTCTTTACATGATTTAGGCTTAATTAGTAAGGAGACAAACCGTCAAGATTTGAGTAGCCAGTTGACCCCGAGCAAGTGGATTATGCAGAAGTACAAGCAAACGAGCACACAGGTCCTGCACACACAAGATCATAATAGAAATAACTGTGAAAAAACTGAAAAAGAAAAGGATACTGGATATCAAGCAAACTACCTCAGGATTAGGGATTTCATTTGAGGCATTAAATTCAGTATACGCTGGGTTTGTCTGCGACAATTTATGTCTACATAGTTCAGTTATGCATTTGCAGACCTGCAGATATTCCCATGTTAATCAATGTACAATTTAATAATAATATAAACCAAAGTAATGGTGCAATATTTATTTACTAGAAACATATTAAAGAAAATTAAACAAATTAATTCTACTGCATCAGTAGGGCTATCATTGTCAACAAGCCAAACTCGAGCGAGCCCAATCAAGCTTGATTCAAGTTCAGATTAAGCTTTGCTAAAGTTTGAGCTCATAGAAACTAGCTCGAATTCGTTTCAAACAAAGCTCAAATATGTTCGACTTCAGCTTGAATCAACTTGACAGCAGTTCAAAACTCATAAGGATGGAGTTGAAGCTCGAGCTCGAGCTTGGCTTGACCTAAGCTCAAATGAGCTCAACTTAAGCTTGACTCGACCTAAGTTCGACTTATATATAATCAAGCCTATTTGAATCAAGCCCAAACCGAGCTTGGCTTGAATTAGAGTTCGAGCTCTACATCAAGCTCAAATTGGGCTCGAGCCGAGCTCGAATAGTTTGTGAGCTCAAACTATTTTGACACCCTTATGCATCACCACATAATTGCAAGGCCATATAAAAAAAATAATAAAAACAAGCACTCACCGTAGCTACTGCACCTGTATAGCTCTTCGGAATTATCATCTTCAAGATAAATGGCCAAAGAACGAGCTGGAAATATAAAATGACAATCACTGTTACTCATCTAACTATGATAACATCTCACTTAAACATGACAAAAAAATGTATGATGCTGGCTTCAGAAGTCGTCTTCCTGAATGGATGAGCATAACATGGAGAAGGAACAACAAGTGTCCACAATTTTGCACTTTACCTCCATTTCAGGAATGGTGATTGCTAGTAAAAGTAGACCCTTTTCGCAGACAGCTCTTAGTTCTGCTAGACTAACAAGACCTATTCTCATCTGATAATTGAAATAAAGTACAAGGTTAATCATCTTCATCCTGAAGCAACTGAGTTAACAAATAAAAAATAGAGCATCTCAAATTAAGTGAAAACTCGAGTATTTTGTCATGGACGTACCTCATTTTTCAGTGTGCTGAAACCATTTATATCATCATCAGTTAGAGCACTATGCCGTACAAGAAATTCAACTGCCAGCTCTGCAGGATGCCCACTTAAATAACAATGTGAAGCCATAACAACAATTAGCTGCACATCATTGTACTATTATCAGTGCAGTGAATAGTTGGATATACAACAAAACAGAAAATCAGTACACTATGTGTGATGTCGCATGTAATCAAGCAGACAACAAAA
The DNA here is from genome assembly GCA_019359835.1 of Pharus latifolius. Lineage (NCBI taxonomy): Eukaryota > Viridiplantae > Streptophyta > Magnoliopsida > Poales > Poaceae > Pharus > Pharus latifolius. The sequence goes on along the minus strand of CM033321.1, from coordinate 5,549,447 downwards.
AAAGTTACCTGCAATTTGCCTGTAATAAATATTTCATAAACTACAGTACCAATAATTAATGCAACAATATATTACCTCTGCTAGGGCCATTCGAATACCCAAGCTCTGCTCCTCTAAAAGTGCTTTCACAATTTCAACCAGTGATGTTTGCTTACTATGCCACGATTCCAACAATCTATACAGATAGAAGATGCAACCAAACAAATTCAAAGAATGACAACATGGAGAGAGAGAGAGAGAGAGAGAGAGAGAGAGAGCACCTGGGCAATAGATGCTTTATTGTGCCAAGTGCCCCAACAATGGAAGGTTCATCTTTTGATTTGCATTTCTGCAAGGCATTAGATAGTAGTAATAATCTACATAAACCAATTTCTGGGAATAGCTAGCTCATTCAGAGAGAAGAGGCCCTCAATGAAAAATATTTGACCTATGGAATGCAGAAAAGTGGCAGAATTGTAACTCTACACTTACATTCAAAAGGAACATGCAGAGGTCCTCAGGATATGCTAAACCAATTACCAGAAAGCAATGCTGGATTTCATTGTATGTCTGCGAACAAATGAATGCTAGAGCATAAGTAGTGAATATTCTTACAAACAGTCTTACACAGCCATTGTAAAGCAATCAAGACAAGAAATGTCGGACAACTTTCCTCAAAAATAAGAAACAGCAAGTACAAACATCTGACAGCGAAATATTGGAAAGAAAACAAGTGCAGTATTTAACCATGGCAGCTTCCTGCCGAAATGTTTCGGCTTTGTCTGTATGTTGCATTGTCAAAAAGAATTTTTTCAGAACCAGTGGGAATTTTGGATGACTATTGATTTCTATTTCGTGCTTTTCCTTCCATCAATATTTTGAAAGAGAGTACATGCTTCTGCAAAACATCTAGTCAAAAGCACGAGCATTGATATTCTGCTTAATAAACTAAAGTTTCTCTAACAACCTGTCCCTAAAGTTGAGTGCGAACCAATCTGACCCAAATCAGTGTTAGTGTAACACCAATGTAAATCAATGTTAATTTGTGATAGTATCACTATCAACCACTGGCTCAACACTAAATAAGTACTTTGATCCAAAACAGCACCACCGGAGTTTAAGTCAAGTTACCATCATTTATTTCCCACTTGAGAATTGAGATCCACTGGCCCAAACAATAATTTGACTCTTCCAATTGCCAAAAAAAGCCATTTAAGCTGAACTGTTGGCGGTCCATCAGAGGAGCCTTATAAATCATAAACATCTCAATCCTCAGTTCAATGCCCTCAGCAGCTATGCTGTTTTGCATGATTGTGTTATAAGTTGTTAACATGCCATTTGTAACACCATCAAGACCAACTGGTCCAGAAACTGTTTTGCCTCTACTAACCACCAAAAAGAAAACTCGGCCTTATAAGCCCCTCAATCATCCCATCTAATCCCAACGCAGCATCATCAATTATTAATGATCCAATGGAGGATGCAAAATGAGTGGATATCTCTATGCAACCAGATGATCATGAGAGAGTTAAAATAGGCACCTTCAATCCCTTTGAAACATATGAATGCTCATCTTTGCTGCTGTTGACAGATGCTAATGGAAGAAGAGTAATTAAGACAACAGTAAGTTCCTGCAACACAAAAGAGAGAATGGTCAATGCCTTGACATATACAGAAGGTGTTAAAAACAATAAATACTGTCTTGGAAGGTTTTGCCATTTTTTATCTCCAATTCATCAGCTACTGTTGCAACCCTGGTACAAAGACAAATAGCAAGAAACACAACAAACAACCTGGGAGAGGATATCACATATAATTGCATTTTATTTATCATGTCCTAAAAGAAGATACTTATCAATCATGTTAGGCATTTCTTAGTGGCATACTACACATGTAGCAGAACAATGAAAAGGCTTGACAATTACAGGACAAACATAAATATTTCAAATACAAGAATACAATGTTTGTGCAATGAAGGTAAAATTATTGCATTGCCCATGTAAGATTCAAAGCCAACACCAAAAGGATTAGCATGGTCGCCAACAGATTGCAGGATCACTGCCTTATAGCTTTAACAATATACAACCCCAGTCCATGCCAATCTAATGTATGTCTAGAACAATAAATTTAGTTTTGAAATTCCAAAATTACAATATCATAGTTGACACCAGCTATGCAATACAAGCAAATTGCAAAGGCAAATTTTGTAAGGGTTAATCATGTTTAAGATAAGGATCAACTCCTGTGCTTTTTTTTTTTTTCAAAGATGGTTAAAGATCCTCCCATATCTGTTATGATAACATACACCAATAATCCAATAGGATCAAAGAATTCAATAGAACTTCATGTTTTCTGTCATTTAAGATTATTACAGGCCAACTGTATATAGTTATTTAACATTACTTCTTGTTAACCGCATTAACTTTAGGGAAAATTTGCTATTGGACACTGCAAATACGGTCCATTAGGAAAATAACATCCTAAAAATACTCCATAGTTGTCGGACACTGCAAAGATGGAAATTGTAACCATAGGACACTGCCGTCATCTCAAAGGCGTTAGTGTAATGGTGAACAATTTTGCCCCCACCGGTCAGGTTTGGAAGGTGCCCCAACACAAGCTCTTATGTGTGCACGGTGTCGAGGGATTCAAGCCGCAATAGCATGGGGACTACACCCTTGTCGTAAAATGCCGGGAGGGGTTCCAAAAATACGGCGAGGTTCCGAAACACTGGTGCGGTAGTGGCTTGTGCGGCCAGGATGCCACTGGTGCACACTGAGGAGTGTGGCCACACCGCAACGCAGCATCATGGCCACAGCAGTGTCCCTCAACATTGTACAACGATTTGGTTATTGTTTGCCCCAATTCAATGCACCAATTTGGTGCCAATGCCCCCTAACACCGTGCAACGATTTCGTGGTTGTCGCTGCACAATTAGTCATTGCTGACACCCAGTTCATCGCCATCGCCATCGCCGCCCAATTTGTGGCCACTGACGCGCAGTTCGTTGCCAACGCCACCCAATTCGTGGTTGACACTACCTAATTCATTGTCACCGCTACCTAGTTCATCGTCGCCAATGTCCAATTTGTCGTCAACACCCCCCAATTCGTGCTCATCACCGCATAATTTGTTGTCGACGCCGCCCAATTCATCGTCAAGGCCCCTCAATTCGTGGCCACCACCGCCCAATTTATTGTGGCCACCACCCAATTCATGGTTGCTGCCCACCAAATCAGTGGTTGATGCCACTAAAATCTATAGCAGCCATTGTTGGGCCCAACTGTCACTCCACCTCTGCTGTGAGCCGCCGCTGGCTGCCTACAGCCAAGCCCACGGCCACCTTCACCAACTACCCACTCCCATGGCCACCAAACACAGCCATGACTCAAAGCATATTTTCATTTTTACACTTTTCATATTCCCTCCAAGGGGCATTTTGATCTTTAAAAAAAAGTCCCTCACCAGTATTTGAAAAAACAAGAAAATAACCAATAGAAGTTGAAGGAGTGTGATGCAATGTCTAATAGCTACAATTTCTATCATTGTAATGTCCTACAACCGTGGAGTACTTTTAGAATATTATTTCTTTAATGAACCGTTTTTGCAGTGTCCAATAGCCAATTTTTCTTAACTTTATGTTTTTTGTACCCACAACAGATTGACTTAAAACCTTTTTAAGTGTTCATACTTCATACTAAATCTGTGATCATATATCAAATATCTCCACCTTTGTATTTCCCAGCAATACTCATTCCATCTTTTCTTGATGGCTTATACTTCATAATTCATATATGCCATGTCTACCATCATATAACAACATTTACCATTGCCTGATTATATAATTACCAATGCACTAAAACAAAGAAAATGGAAACCCTACATGTCAAAGAAATTCTAAAATAGTTACTAGCTAATAATACTTGTAGTAAGTATACATTCAAGAAGAAAAGAAAAAGAAATATAAAAATATATGTATGTATTCAGACAAAAGAAAGCATGCATTGAACATATACTTAATTTACCTCAAAATCAAGTAAAGGAGGACCACTTTCTGACAACAATGATACATTAAGAAGGTTATGAAGGCTGTGAGATGCAATAAAAGCGACTTCTTGATCTTTCCTACATCTACATAAATGGAACAAATAAGCATTTGGGAACTTTGACGCACATCTTCAATAAATAGATGAGGCTAGAACACATACAAATCCAGCATTGTTGGGATAAGCCTTGGCAATGCTGATTTCAACTGAGACCTAGTGACTAGGCCAACCATTTCTCCTAAAGCTTCAACAGAAGAAAGTCGCACCTGATATAAATATTAACCAGACAATTAACAGCATTTAGCAATTAATTTTTTCGTACAATATTACATTGGGATAAAAAAAAGAATTGCAATGGCAAAAATTTCAAGCAGAATACTACATAAGCAGCATGCTAACATGACAACAGGCCATAGCAAGTTTATAGTGCTTTGAAGTCAGGGGAAAAGGTACTTTATTGTACAAGGGAGAAAATCAACGAGATACAAAACAATGTTTATTCAATTTGGAATTTTGCAGTCAGAAATCAGAAACCATCAAATCAGGTTTTTACCAGATTGATTGTGGGGAGTTGAATTTGGATACTCTGTTGGCATAATGGACATGCTATTAGTCGCCCAACAAAGCATTTATCAATGGTGGATCACAATATAGAACTTACTGTGCAAGGTCTAGCATGTTATTGTTTGAGCGCTGAATTACAAAACTATTGGCATGTGTGTCACTCACCAAATGGATGCTGGAGCATGCTTCTCTAGTTGAGGCACTAGGTAAAGGTAAAAGTGTAAATAGGAACTACTAAATATGCAAGTTTAAGACATGACACATACCTTCAGATCACGTGAACCCGTCCATACTTTTAGAAGTAATTCAAATACCGAATTCATGAACGACCTGTACATGAAAATTCAGAGAGATGGAATAACAGCTTCCATTATCAAATTGCAAATGATGAAATGAAAATCTGTTGCATTGAAGACTTACATAACATCGGTATCAAAAGGAGGATCAGAGGGGGCATCTCCTAGGTACTGCCATGCAGCTTGAGACCAACACTTAAATGCTGAAAATCAAAGGAAAACAGTGTAATGATGACCAAACGAAAGCAATGAATTTCTTTTAGATGTCTGGAAACGTAAGGAGCAAAAGTAGAAACCAGAACATGTGCTGATGGCTGGGAACAAATTGAGATGCAGTACCATTAGCAAAAACAGGGCGTTGGCCATCTCGTACACTTCCAAGGATAGGTAAAACACGCAAAAGTACATCCTTCAACCGTGGGGTGAACTGCAAGGCTTCAAATAAGCAAGGACAAGTTGCAAATTCAGTGGTCCAACACAATTGAATGAAAGAAAATTAAACAATAAAAACTGTGCTTAACCTTCAGCTGACGCAAAATCTGCAAGTATTTGTAACATAGCTGGTAAAGCAGAAGTTGGTCCGGAGAAGTAAATAAATATTTCCTCCATCATCTAGCACAAGTTAGATCAACAGATTCAGAAAAATAAGGCACTACACAAGCATTCAGTTACAATTGCAAGCAAAATAGTCAGCAGCACCCCAAAGACCTCAAAAACATAAAAGAAACTATGATAAAGAAAAGGAAATTCATCCTCAAATCTAGCTATAAGGTTTCTTTTACATTTATAGCTATGCTGATATATAAAATGTAAGATATGTTGAGTATTTTAATATGACTCTGTATAGAAAGCTACAGAAACTATGATGCACTTCCATATTTTGTACAGAATTGGGAATGCACCATCTGGCCATGGAACATTTGGCAAACCATAAGAAACTGCCAATGGAGGAAGAGGAATGGAACCTGGTGAAGGCTGCTGGCTTAACAGTTACTACAGCACAAAAACCAAGAAACAAGGCAACACCTGACCACGAGCTAACAGCACAGAAACATAAAAGGTGAATGACCTCCATTCCATCATGAAGAATAAAAGAAGAGGGTAACTCAAACATGCAAATTTTGTTTTATTGAAGTACAAACTACAAAACCAAAGGCCAAGCCTAACCCATTTAAAGAACTCTCAATGAATAATTCTCTGAAGCCAAATGCACGTAATTTATACTCATGTGCTCCGTAATAAGAATGCAAAGAAACAGTCTTACACCATGTGTCATGGCACTGACTGTTTACATCACAGTTAACTCATCTTATAGTTTTCTCCAAGAGTGAAAAAGCCTAAAAGGGAAAGAATCTAATGCTCGACATAAAAACATACCAAGTCTGGATCATGGGATCCTATTGCAACAAGAAGACTGGCTGCCGCTCTTTGCCAATCAACATTGAAGTCCTGTACGCCAGAGAAGAGCAGCAAAATACATCATTGGCATAGATAGACAATGACAAAACAGGAAAGCCACAAAAAAAATCTAAAGAGACAAAAAAAAAAAAGAAAAAAAGCACTGGACATGAGTTAGAACAAACTAAATTAGAAATAGATAACATCAGTGAAGGTTTGAAGCCATGATGAGAGGACAATAAACAAGCCATTTTCATGAAGGCAACCACACATAGATACTGATGCCGTGTTGTTATAGATGTAAGCAAAGCTGATACCATTTTAATAGCAACCACACTTTCCTGACACATAATCTCGAGTTGTTATCATAGTTTACTTTAACCAAAATGCACTTTACTACTCAAGACTAGTATGTTTAGGAAACGACCTAACAACAAAGATATATTTAGGATCTATTGACCTAACTTAAGCTTACACTTATGGTGCTTATTAGCTTAAACCAGGGCCAGACAGCTAGCTTGAACTCCACTTCTAAAGAGAAGCAAAAAGTTAGTGAGGACTGTTTTATGGGCTTATAAGTTTATAAAGACTGATAAGCTGATTTCACGAAAACATATTTTAAGGCTTATCCTATAAGCTAGCTTATTGGCTTATCAACAACAAGCCCAATAGGTAATAGGTGACTTATGACATAAGCCTAAGCTATGACAAATGGGACCTTACAATCACAAACATTGACCTTCAACACTCAGATGTACCATGCCAAAGAGTTGCTGAAAGAACCTCAAATCAAAGATAGCCATTTCACATTTGCAGTGCACAAGTTTCAATTATTTATTATATAATAAATTCTAACGATATTGAAAGTACCATGTTAATTTTGGACTCACATAAAAAATACTAAAAATTCTCAAAAAAAATACAAAAAAGAAAAAAATACTAAAAATTCCTACATTAATCTGTAAAAAAAAAAGATCTATTCTATTCATTATATTTATAATGGTATAAATTCTTCATCTAAAAAATAATCCTCTATTAGGGTATAGATTCATGTGAAAATAGTATTTAAAACCAACTCAATCTATATTATAGTATTGAAAGAAGATATCTCTATGAAATATAGATAAAATTTTAAATCATAGAGAATAGCCATGCAATTGTATGGGATTTTGGTTAGTTTTTGTAATTGCTCATCTCAACATGCTTGAAGATTAGCTCATTACAGGATTATGGTGGAAGTCATCAATCTGCACTGAGATTCATGCAAGTTGAATGATCAGTCCCCTGCTCTTTTAAGTATGGAGAGTAGTGAAGGTGCTAAACTTATGAAAAGTGCGGTAAATGGGAAGAATTAGTTGTGGTGTTTAATTGTAAGAAACCACTTGGACAGTGATGATGTGCGAAAGTGCAAACCATCTCATCAATATCAATCATCATATCATATTGCCCGTTCAAATTCAGAGTAGAGCATTGCACCACATGGTAAGTTCTAGGTGGTCAAAGGAGAATGTATTTTTCATGAGGTCCGCACCACCTTCAGATAAGCATTCGCAGACCAATCCAGAAAGTCTCAACACACACCATATAATAATGCACAAGATGGTACTTAATGTAGCATTTTCTACATGTCACCTACAAATGCTAACTTCTGAGCGTTGTATGCTTAGCAATTCTCATAAAATTTATTCGATTTGTAAATCAGTGTCCACCATGTAATATGTTATGTGAGAATGCAAAACAGTCCACTAGTTTCCAGTGCAGCAGTGCCCCCCATTTAGCATTGCTACTACATTGATGGTTGGCATAGACTGCAGGCTGCAAAAAACAACATTTCCAAAACCAAAGTTTAAAACACAAGGAAACAGATGGGCATTGTTCTGTACCTTTGAGCTAACAATTTCTGCTGTTGCAATCTTCGCAGTTTTCTGGAGTAAGTCACGCTCGGCATTCCTGCGGTCGAGAGCCCTCACAGCGCAAGCCATCACGAGGAAAACCCCAGCCATGTTGCCGAATCGCTACAATCCACACAAAACCAAACCCAATTCACACCTCCACCCACACAAACCCCAAAATTGCGTCCTACCTAGCAAAATTTTTGTTCCAAATACACAAAAACGTACCCGGCGGCCGCCTCGGGAGACGGTGGCGCAGCAGTCGAGGACGAGCAGCGGGTTCCTGCGTGCAGCAAACAACAAATTACCAAGTTGCTTCCGCCGAACGAGAGCGGGAAATGGGAACATTCGTTACAGTGGCGCGATCTCGCGGAGGGCCGCGAGGGCGGCGTCGCGGGCGACGGGGGAGTCGTCGGCGAGGGAGGCGACAAGAACCTGCACGGCTTCTGCACCGAAGCAGCGGAAGGGAGGGAGCAAATGAGAAGGACTGGAAATGGAGGAGGGGAAGGGAGGGGAGGGAGGGATCGTCACCGAGGGCGGCGGCGGCGGAGGCCGCGGCGGAGGAGGAGGAGGACGCCATGGCTGGATGCCGCGGCGAGGAGATCCACGGCGAGGGAAGAGAGAGAGAGAGGAGGTGACAGCTCAGAAAGGTTGGGTCAGGGAGGTGATGACACGGTGAGTGCTTGAGGTCATCAAGGTGGTGGTGGCTTGTGGGGTCGTGAAGAAAACTGCTGGCGTAATGGAAACGTAGGCCATTTTATACATGCGAGTTCGGCCGTACGGTCGTCTTCTATGCTGCGTAGGAAATTCTTCGTAGCGAGCAAGTAATAATTTAAACCCTATGGTTCCTCATTAGTTTCATATAGGAGTAATTATTATCAAATTTCTTATATGCGATTCATGGTTGCGTATAGAAACTTCGTGGTTTAAATTACTCCTTTGGTAAAATTCAGATGCAGGTATGTTGTTGTATAGTTGTACAGTTTATATTTTAGAGTGTTCTAACCTCCAAGATGGCTCGCTCATGATTGAATGGAGTAGTTAGATTCACATATTTTATTAGAGTGGATCTGGAGACCATTTGGTTCGTCTAAGCGCCAATATACCTATTTATCACTCATGGCACTTGTATGAATTTTGAGAATTTTTATCAATTCAGACATATACGAGGTTTACTTATTTGATTGATAATAAAATTCTTAGGCATATCTATTTTTTTCACTTTGAGTGATTGAGATTTCTAAACATGGTTAGACAAAATTTCAATTGTGGTTCGAGTAAGCACAAAAAGAATATTAACTAAACAACTTTCAAATAGGTTTTGAATTAAGACATAAACCAAACAGTCTCCTAACGTGCTTTTACTGTTTTTTATCTTTCTGGAATTTTGAGCAAATAGCTTATGTCGTCTCTGAATTTTGAGCGAACAGCCTCCTGGTAAAGGCATGCATGCCAACGACCACAGCAGGATTACAATACAGAATCAAGAGGCAATAACTAAATCAGTGACAAAAAACTATCACGACGAAAATTTATGATGTATCTTACAGAATTGCAATATCCAATCAAGAGAAAGTAATTAAGTTCAACAATGACTATCAGAGACTAACGAAGAAACTGTGCAGCTTCATATTTTGCCTGTGCCAAGTGGCTGTCTTGAAGAATCACCCGAAGCCCAGGATTGGTAGTCTTTAACAAGCTAAAAAAAAAGATCTTTAGGAAGATAGGAAATGACACAAAACTCAAGAAACTGGCATTCTTGTTACATGGAACGGCACATTCTTGATTATGTTCTAATACAAAATCATCTAAAGTTGTAGTCCAAAATAAATACGAGCGTAAATTAGAAAGCTGGAGTTGAGTGAACTGACGAAATGATACTAAGAACTATCATAGATAAACAGAAAAGGAGTTTAACCAACCTGCTTCAAAAATCTTGGCAGCATGACTCTAAGTAGCTGCTCAAGCACTTGCCTACCACTTGATTCAATGGCTTCAACCGGTATTGCTCGAAACGGAAAAGGTATATCAATTGTAACCTGAAGATTACCGTAATATGCTGATTATGCCGGAGAGCTCTAACTGATGTTGTAATTGAAGTCATATGAGGCTGAGTTACCTCGATTGAAGTATCCGATGTCAGCCGTTGAGAAGTTGAATCCTGCGAATTGTTGTTGCAGAAAACTCTATTCACCATGGAAGCTGCATCCGACAGCAAATCATGTCAATGATTTCCTGGAAAAAGCATTAAATAGTTTATTTTAGAACATGAACATGCAACTAGGAAGCATAAATATTAAACGTCTTGTAAATAAGCTAATATAGAGGCGAGTTGTCAGACCATGCGACTCCACAATTGTGTCATTTTGGACTTAGCAGCCTCCTTTTATTTGCCTTTTTGTTATTATCATACAGACCATCGACGTATGCAAATTATGGACTTAAAAAATGTTTTAAATTGTCTAGATGGCAAAAGAACAAAACATCACTGCAAGAAGAACAAATAACTTCAGCCAGAACATCATATTATTTTACTGCAAAACTTATATATGATTACTATCCTTTCTGAAATAAACAGAACATAGCATCTCACGAAAGTGAAAGGTCAGGCAAGCGTACATAAGTACTTGCACAAAAATGAAGCTTGGATGAAACTAAGCTGAGCTCCGAACTGACTGATGTTGAAAAATCAACGAATGAGTATTGAACTTTAAGCTGATGAATCTGATCATAGATGTTTGGATAAGGTTCAACTACTTCAGTCTTAGGACAGCCCTGTGTCTCCTAGTTTAGCAAATTAGCATAATCTCCCCTGGAGTTGGTTGGAAGATAGCAATGCTGAAGCTTTTGCAAACTCAATTGGGATAGCATGTTAGTTTTACAGGTTCTGACGCTCATAGTTTTTCTACAAATTGATGTTCAATGATGTACCATGCAGGGTTGGAGGTTGGTGCAGAGGCAAACTTGGCTGCTGTGATCCAGGTTGCTCAACTGGCACTTAGGCATCAGTAGAATAAGAGACAGCAGCAGAGGATTATAGCTTTTATTGCAAGGTATTGCATAGCAAATTGTCCAAGGTTCTTATTTTTCTGCTGGAATCACGACCAATTATGTGAACACAATTATCTCTGGAAGTTCTGTGAAATATGACAAGAAAGTCTTGGAGGCAATAGGGAAAAAGCTGAAGAATAATGTTGCTCTTGACATTGTTGACTTTGGTGGAACTGACGATGAAAAACCTGACAAACTGGAAGCGCTGATCAGTGCTGTGAACAACAGTGATAGCGGTCACATAGTTCATGTCCCTGCTGGTGAAAATGCACTTTCTGATGTCCTCATAAGATAAGCAACTAAGCTTGCATCATATGTTGGGTTATCCAAGTTGATATGAGAAAGTACTTCCTGTGACAACATTATTTGTTTATCTTTGCAAAGCACTCCAATCTTTACTGAAGAAGGAGGAAGTGGTTTTGCTGCTGCTGCTGCAGCTGGTGGAGCATCTGGATATGACTTTGGTGTGGACCCAAATGTAGACCCGAAGTTGGCGATTGCATTTCGGTTATCTATGGAAGAAGAGTGAGCAAGGCGAGAAGCTATTGCAAAAAAGGCTGCAGAAGAATCTTCTAAGACAGAAAATAAGGAATATGCTTCGAGCTCAAAGAGTGATTTTGTTATGGCTGAAGCCGAACCTGTTTCAAATACTCCTTATGATGAGAGAAATCAGCCCAAAATATGTTCACCATCTCATGGCTCATGATAGTTCTTTCTTTTCTCATGTCAAAGTGTTGCTTACTTGGATACTTTCTATCATAATAAACTAAATCAGTTTGAAGACTGAAGTTCATTCATCCCTAATATAGTTCATTTATTGTTACATGAGTGAATTAACAAGCAAATAACAGTGATCTGACCTGCTCTCAGCATGTTTGACTTCAAAAGGGTTCATTTCAAACTTCAATGCTGGTGAATGTTTTGTAATCTTTCATGAACTATCTTTCCCATGACGCACAAAATTGCCATGTTCAAATGCACACATACATACTTTGGCATTCTGGAGAAGTAAAAGGATGTGGCTAATAGTTGTTTTTCATGCTTTTTTCAGACAAAGATTTTTCATTTCTGTTGGCTCTTTTTTTTCGATGCTGACATTGCTGAGATTACATGCAATTAGAGTGTTCGATGCTTGAGACAAAAAAAAAAAAAGAGAATACTCAAACGATTGACCAAATAGGGGTGTGTTTCTCCAAGTACCACTTTTCCTATGATTATCCCACAAACCTTTTCCCATTTCTTGATCATCATGCTTTGTGTGTACGATATTCATTTATAATTTTTCGATGATAGCATTGCTATGATTAGATACAATCTGGAGCTTTACCTATTCTATTTATTCTACACCCTTTGATAAATTGCATTCTATGAAATTCTTTTGATTGCATGCTTTTAGCCTACGCCATTAGTTCCTGTATAGAGCTAATGATCTTTTGTTGATATCAGCAAATGGTAATGCACTGATTGATGCTTGAATCAACTATGATTGTTGAATCAATTACTTTCGAATATTTTAAATCAATAGAACTACTATTTATATCTTGATTGATTTCGGATTGTTTTCTCTTTCACATATTACTCCATTCATGCTGTCTTCATTGCACTATATACATTTTTCTTCTAATCATGGTATCAACAATAACCTATACATCTCCGTCGTCTTACTACGCTATATCGTTTTGTAACTAATGCCAAGTAATTCTGCAGCTCTCTCTCCAGCTTCCTCAGATGTTATGTTGTGTTATCTCCATCCCTAAATAGGTGGGCGTTTTTTGGGACCTTCAAAGCTGCCCTTTTTCCAGCAACTACAAATTAGATTTATTTATTTTGTTTTGTGTAAGCCTGTTCAGTTCTTTATAACACTGTTAGTGCATCTCTTTATCTTTTGTACCTTTTGTCTATTATCGTTAGAACACATTTACTAGCTACTACTTCTTAGTTCTATTGATTATAGACAGCTTCCTTTGCTTGTGCTATGTTCTCATCTTGCTTGTAGTTATCCATTCCTTACCTTGCTTTATAGTGTTTTCATTTTTACTATCTTGCACATTCTTCTTAATATATAAATAGCGTGTTAAAGGTTCACCCATGTGTGGTTTCAACCTGTGTCATTCTTTATAATTTACTTACTTTTTGCCTTATGCAGCTGATTGAATTATTTATTCCAATTTATTGACATAAAGATATACCATGTATTTGCATTATATAGATATTGTCCTTGCCTTCCACTTATGTATCTGCTTTGCTTACTTACTCAATAGTTTAAGATTCCATTATGCCTATTTTGCATATTATAAATCTGCATTTCCTGTCTTACATATTTAGCTATGATTTATTTGCTCAGATTCAATTATCCATACATTTAATTCCTCAATGCTATAATAAATTTTCTTTTCCCATCCATAAAAGAGACAATGCATCTACTATAGATTTAGGTCAAATTGTCTTCATTTTGTGTATGACTAATTTTCATATAATTCTTTATATCATAATAAAAGTAACTAATGAAAAAAGTGTATACAATGCTTCAACTTAACATTTATTGTCGTCGTTACATCTTTGTTTACTTCAGTATTTACTACTATCAAAATACAAGTTTCATTTTTCTTTTTTTTTTTACATTACATGCCTTACGTCACTTCAAACTTCTGTACTTTTTATGCTAAATATAGTTGTATTTGCTCTCGTTCTACCTCGACTGTATGTTTTGTTTATTTTAATTGGGAGTCGACGCAAATCGGGTTATTTTCGACTGATTGGACGCAGTTCATCGACTGGATATGATCTACGAATGATTCCATACAAAAATACGCATCGCTACGAATGCGTAGGAACTGACCGCGTCAAAATCGGAATTATCAAGAGATTAGAACCCTAAAAACCTACCAGCTTTGGGACTTATCGGCAATTTCCCAAAAACCCAAGTACTAAAATGCAAAAAGGCCAAGACAATAAAAACCCTAACCCTAGGTGGAAGGACCTTATTGCAATATATTAAAAAGTCGAGGACTTTTCTGCAAAACAACCATAATCATCAAAATTGCCCCAGACGCCACCTTGTTTCTTCGGCCTAGCATATCCCTAAAATCCCCTCCCCCACTTCTCTCTCTCAGCCCCGGTGCGCTGCTACCGGCGACCAAGTCCACATCGGCAGTGAGCCGCCGGTCTTCCCCCCATCTCTCTCTTATTTCTCCTCCCCCTTTTTCTTCTCTCCCTCTTCTCCGACGACGAGCCACCATTCCTCCCCTGTATCCTCTCACCACATTTCATCTCCTCCTTGCCCATTCGTCTTCTTGACAGCCGGTGTGCTTCTCCCCTCTCCCTCTTTCCCCTTCTTTTTTCTTCCTCCTTTACCCTCTTCCTCACACTGTCACCTCCGCTCCAAATCCAGTGCCTCCGCCAGCGCCGTTCTCCGATTCAACACCACCCTCGCTTCACAGCACCACTGTGGCCTAAACACTAGATCCGCCTCCATTGCCGCTCCTCTGTGCGCTTCTACTCCAGTCGCTGCCACATACGCCGCTCCATCTTCACCAAACGCCACTCCTCGCCACCAAATCGCTTCCCACAATCACAGATCCTGCGCTGCCGTCGCCTCAATTCCATCTGCCACTGTCTCCATTTTTCATCGCGACTTGGGATGGCAACGGGGCAGATAATACTCACCCCTCGCAAATACCCGAACCTGTGGAGGCAAGTAGGGGGGAAAATCAATACCCGTGGGGGTCGGGGTGAGAAAAATCAATACCCACGGGTATTTTGGGATCAAGTAAGCGGATTCAATATCTGAACCTGAGAATACCCACTTCCTGTTAACCCGCTAGCCCGCCACCCAATTCCCCATTTCTCCTCCAATAGTCTAATTTTCCAAAAGGACCAAAACCGCAGATCTGAAATCAATCTCCCTCTCCAAAACAGTCCCTCTCCTCCCTCCTTCCTTCATGCAGCACCCTCCTCCCTCCACCCACGCCGCCCTCATTGCCAGCCCGTGCCACCCACATCGCCCTCGTCCTCCTTCCTCGTCGCAGGCCAGCTCCGCCTAAGTATTCGACTCTTCCTCTTTCTTTGCCTTCAATAGCGGTCCGTTCGTCCACAGTGCATAATTTGGAGGTTCGCCCGAAGCAGAACCTACGGATATTCCTCGTGGCCACCACTCCTCCATCCCTCCTCCTCTCCTGGCCCCACATACAACACAAGGTACTACAAATTAATGATCTTTCTTGTTCTGTATTCTTGTTCTTGAAAAGAAATCTTTTTTTGGAAATTTGTTTATGATATGTTGCTTTGTGGTTTGTGTTCTTGGCTTCCATAATCTTGTTTGGTCATATATTATGTTTTACTCTATTGAAGCATGTTCATGATGTTATGACAACGCAAATGACAACTCAAACTCAAAATAGTGGGCAAATGGAAATGGATCATCTCAAGTCACAGTGGAGTAGTGAAGGGAAATAGATGAAATTGAAGAAAAGGACATTGAAGAGGGAGTGATATAAAAAGGTTAAAATCAGTAGTTTGGAAAAGTTTTAAGAGAATAAAAGTGAATGGTAAGTGGAAGGCAAAGTGTTTACAATATGGTAAGAAGTTTGGAGGAAATACCAAAAATGGAACAAAGCATTTGCGTGAGCACTTGAAGATTTGTACATATCGAAATGGAGAAGGGCAGCAGAAGCAATCTACTTTGAGGTTCGGATCAAGTGAGTAGAAAGGGAAAGTGTTGAGAAGTATATCCTTGATCAAGATGTAGCTAGAAGGGCGCTTGCTACCATGATTACACTACAAAGTATCCCTTGTCTATGGTTGATCACATTGGCTTCCGAAGATTTGTTAGTGCACTTCAACCCATGTTTAGAATATTGACTCAAAACACTATAAAAAGGGACATAGACTTATATGAGAAAGAAAAAAAAGGCATTTGGTTATATGGCGAGGAACAAAGCATGGGTTGCAATTACTATTGACATGTGGACATCTGAGAACCAAAAGAAAAGCTATATGATGGTGATGACACATTTCATTGATGAGTCATGGACACTTAGAAGTTGTATTCTAAGGTAAATTTTTGACATACCTTGTTATTTCTTACTAAATAGGCATATATGTAGTTAATAATAATAATCTCTTGTTTGTTCATATATAGGTTTAGTTATGCACCACGTCAACATACAACTGAGATTCTTTGTGAGGTACTTGTTCAAAGCTTGCTAGATTGGAATCTTGAGAATAAGGTATCCACGTTCACTCTTGATAATTGCTCTACCAATGATGCATTAATTTCACTATTAAAGAAAAAAATTGAATGCAAATACTCTTTTGTTCGGTGGAAGAATGTTGCATATGCATTGTGCGCATATTTTGAATTTAATTGTGAAAGATGGATTGGAAGTAATGGGTCATGGGATAGAGAAAATTCGTGAGTGTGGCTTTTTGGACAGCTACAACAAAAAGAGTAGAGAAATGTGAGGACAATGCAAGGCAATTGAAAATTGATTTGGGCAAGAAATTGTCTTCATTGCAAAACTAGGTGGAATTCAACATACCTCATGCTTAGTATTACTTTGAGGTATAAGAAAGTGTTTGATCATTTGGCAATACGTGAGAGACTATTTACTTGCTCACCAAGTGAGGATGAAGGGAATTTTGCTGGTGATACTTGTGAAAGATTGTGTATGTTTTATGAGATCACTGAGATTTTTTCTAAAAGCCAATATGTAACTGCTAATATTTTCTTTCCAAAGATTTGCGTATTTAGATTGCATATGAGAAAGTGGCTTGCATGTAGCAATGAAATAATTAAGTCAATGTCAACTAAGATGATTGAGCAATTTGATAAATATTGAAGCTATATACAAGCACTAATGGCTGTCGCTATGATCCTTGATGCATGCAATTGAAAAGATCAGAGGATTGTTGCATGATTTGGTAGATGAGTACAAAGTCCATGCTGAGAATACAGAGGAAGCAAAGTTGGTTACATCTTCTATTTCAAGTGCTATTCGTTCCGAGACCTATGAGATGTGTATATTTGAAGCACAAAGTGTTGAGATGAGTAGTGATCCATCACTGACTAAATCTGAACTAGATCGTTACTTGGATGACGGTCTTATCCCTAAGACGGAAAATTTTGATATATTGGGATGGTGGAAACTGGCTGGCATACGTTACCCTATTTCGCAGTTGATAGCCTGAGATGTTTTTGCTATTCCAGTTACCACGGTTGCTTTTGAGTCTACCTTTAGCACTAGTAGGAGAGTTTTGAGTGAGCATCGTCGTCAGTTTACTCCAAAAATACTCCAAAAACACTAGAAGTACTAATTTGTACACAAAGTTGGCACCGTGACCAAACTAAGGGTATGATATGTATCCATCTTTATTAAATATGTATGGTGTTTTTTCCTAATGAGATGCTCATATGTATCATATGATTTGTAGGTGATGCCGTTGATCTAGTAGGCTTATGGACTTGTTTAGAAGACATCCAAGAAGATGTGGTGGTAAATTCATAATCCATCATATATAGATTGAGTTTTTTATATTTCACAACTAATTTTGCCTTTACCACATTGTAGGAACTCTCCGGAATTCTCGGAGAAACTAATGGAGGATATTGCGTCCAAGGAAAATTCATTTGCTTGTGACTTGTGTTATTCATGGACTATATTATATATCATCTTGCTAATTTGCTTGTGACATGTATTACTTATGGACTATAAAACTATGGTTTATGTTAATTTGAACTATGTTATATGGTTACTCATGTACTATGTTGTATTGTTTATGTATGATTACTCAATACTCAAGGGATTGTGTTACTTATGGAGATATGGACTATGTTGTGTACTTGTGTTTGGACTATGTTGTACATGTATGGTTTATTCTTTAAAATACTTTTAATTGTGTATTGTCTTTCTTTATAAAACATGAGAAAATTTGTTCTAAAATAACTCGTTCATATAGAGAATAATCCCAAAAAATTAAAAATAACACAAAAAAATTGAGTATCGCGGGGCCCTCGGCAGGGGCAGGGGGTGGGCATTACCAGCAGGGTGGGGGAGGGTACAATACCCCCCGCCCTATTGCCATCCCTAGTCGCGACCGCGCCGTTGCGCTCCACACTGCCGATCCACTTCACTGCATGCTCACCCCGCCGCCTCTCCACCTCTCTCATCTCCCTCTTCTCCAACGCCATCCAACGCTGCGCCACTACACCAGCGAGCTCCCATTTGGCGCCCATCTTCTAACTGATGCCGCCACCTCCCTGACAACCTCAACTGCTTCACCAACGACATCCCCAGCCATTGCCGCAGTCTCTTCATCGACTTGAGCTGTGGCCGAGACCCTTGACTCCAGCACGGACCACCTCCAGTACTGGTAGCTTCTTCCCCACTTCAGCAGCTCGGCCAGCAAACTCCAACATCTAGGAACTGGTGATAATTCTCCCCTGTTACTGTATTGCAATGAATTATAAGGCTTGAGTTGTATGAGATGAACCAATGATGTAATTGTGATCACTTGAATTTTCAGTTCCAAATCAAATGCTTAATTATTCTTGAACTGAATCAAGTTCTTCAATTATGAGCAATTTTTGGTATTGTTGGAGCCATCTTGCCTATCCAGTGATGAGATGAATCATCCTTTTTGCTGCGTGTGTGATGATGACTAAGATGCTGAAGGTTTAAATTTCAGTAATCTTTGAAGATTTCGAACAGCAACTAATCAATTCCAAAATCCTCTGTTTTAATTTCTCTTTGCTCTTTTAATCTTAGCTTTCACTACGAATCGTTTACTGGAATGTCTGGGATGCTCAAGAGTCTGAACTGAATGTCTCTTTGAATGAATGTTGTGAATTCAAGTAATTTCTATTTGGTGATTTGTGATGCTTGAATGATCCTATTTCAATGTAATATTTTGTGTGTTGATACTTATTCTGAAGTTGGTCTCTACAATGTGCATTCTTTCCCATTTGTTTGTGCTTAGGGATGGTGTAATGTTGAAGTATAATCTTAGTGATCTTTAGTTCATTTCATTCTTATGCAATCTCTTTGATTTAGAACATTGAATTATGGTTTTATGATGGCTATTTGCGCCCTGACTCTACTATCCAGTGATTTATTCTTCTAGTGCTGCATTGTGTTTGTCTTGTAAGCTTGATTGTTAAAGGAAGTGCTATCTAAGAACAGCATTGTTATCCTGTCTCTTATGCAATATTTTGCTAGATGGAAAACACGAATTACAGGAGCATTGATTTCAATAGATATCTTTGTTGCCTCTGACTGTGTTTGATTCAATTTGGATAATTGTGCCATTGCTTAGAGACTAGCACCATCCAGTGAAGCACTTAGAATAGAGCAGTATTGTTCTCTAAAATTGTTCTCGTGCGCTTCGAATCAATGCATTAGCCTTTATTGTACACCGAATATTGTTCGAGGTTGGAGTTTGATTGGTCTAATGCTCATTCACCACTTGTTTGAAACCCGATTGCAGACACTCAATTTCTGTTCGTCGTGTCTCAGATGGTGGGCACTGCTTTAGTGCTGGGAGGTTGTCATGTGTCGAGGCGAGCTGAGGAATTAGTGTTTGTTTGCACTTATCTTGTTTCGTCGATTTGTGCAATGATTAGTATTCGACAATTGTCTATGCTACATCCTGCTAGGCTTTTACTAAACTATACTCATCATTGCATTTATTTACTATTGATGAGCAGATTAAATACTAATAACGAGCTACTAAACAACCACCTCTCTCTCTCTATCTTATTTTCTATTAGCCTAATTTATCATTCTCCTCTATTTAGCTTAGTTTTACACAGCTCAATTATCTCTAGTCCCCGAGAAAAAACGATAGGATACTCGCCTAGTGCATTGCGAGACGGCTATTGGCTTGTATCAACAACTATACATATCCCAACAGCAAAATAAAATGAAAGACCAACCTGAGAATTTCTCATTTTGCGCCTCTACAAGCGGTGACCCCTCCAGCTGCAAAACCAAAAAAAGGCAGAAACATGAGCCAAAGTTTGCAAATATGGGCCACTAACCATAAAACGTGTTTGCCGCCACATATACAGTAGGTACCTTGCAGGAGAGGAGCCTAATGCAGCAGCCGTTGGGCTCCTCCTCGACGCGGACGAGGAGGACGGGGCAGACCTCGAAAGCGAAGAAGCGGAAGCGGTAGACGTAGCAGCGGAAGGTGGAGTCGTCGACCCTCTCGATGCGCTCCGCGTCCAGCACCGAGTACTGGCTCGCCGGCAGGCTCATGTACTCCGCTGCACCAAACATTACAAGGAAAAGAAATTTCCCTCACCGAGCAAATACGGTTAGCGTGGAGAGAGCTGGGAGTTTTAGCTTTTCTCTTGGGGTACCGAGAGGGCGGGCGAGCTGCTGGACGGAGGTGGACTCGGTGCGGCGAGCGACGAAGCGGGCCTTGGGAGCGGACGAGACAGCTGAGGAGGAGGAGGCGCGGACGACGGCGAGCGAGCGGCGGAGGGTGGCGGGGAGGGGAGGCGGGGAGCGGAAGGACGCCGCCATTTTTTGTGTGTGGCTGGCAGTGGTTCCGTCCCACTGGGAACTGAGCTGGGAAAGGGGAGGAGAGGGGTTCTCATTGGACGGATAAGATGGAGCGAGATGGGCAGGGGATCTGGATTGGTTTCCCAATGTGCTCGTGGGGCCAGGAAACAGTGACTAAAAAGGAGATTTGCGGATTTTTCTTATAGGATTTTGTAAAAACCGAATTTTTTAAGGTGGGATTGACCAAAATTAGTTTCTACAGGTAATGGCTGACCAAAATTAAAAATTTAAACAACATATGGTTTGGAATGGTCTGTGCTCACTCAAAAATAAATCCACCTAAAATGCCACAAGCAATCCGAGCTATTTATTCCCATTCGGTCGAGACTATTTTCTTGTACCCCTCTCCGTAGAAAACTCACTACAACAGATTGGTTTGACCTTTAGAAATTTTCTCCTATGATATTTAAGCATTTATGA
Organism: Pharus latifolius; assembly: GCA_019359835.1. Taxonomy (NCBI): domain Eukaryota; kingdom Viridiplantae; phylum Streptophyta; class Magnoliopsida; order Poales; family Poaceae; genus Pharus; species Pharus latifolius. Next base: position 5,528,235 of record CM033321.1, on the reverse strand, counting down.
GTAATATTTGTTTAGTCATTTTCTTCTATTGTTTTCTCAATCTTACACCTTCCTTATTCCACATTCGATATGACAGATTTTATAGTCTTATATACATCCACGCATCTACCTGCAACTTACGAAATTTACATGTCAGCAGAGTCCATAAAAAGATTCTCTCCCGAGGCCAACGGGCGAAATTCGCAATTCCATCTTACAACATCAATCATCCAAGACTAGTGACTACCATACATACATTGAGCTATATCCAGTGCTACATTCCCTAGCTAGATTGCATATATGATTATGTGAGATGTGATGTAGCTACAACATATCTTCACAAAAAAGACATCACATTCATTTAATCAATCTCAGCATGCACATAATCAACAAATACAAAATTCTTCTGGAGCTCATGAAATGCATATGCCAGAGCAGCACTAACCAAAGCAGCACCACCAATCAATATTCGAAGTTGAACATCTGCAGGAATTCCAGCTGTTGCACAGAAAAACACTGTCGCACCGATGAAGACCTTCTGCAGCTTCTGGAAGGCATTGTACGCTCCTTTGCAAGATGAGCACTTAAGCGTGTGCTGCTCATATCTGTCCAACATCTACATAGGCAGAAATTTTGCAATCATTTAGAGGATACCACACATGTAGTTTGCAGCTTGGGCAAACAAAAGTGAAATATAAGAATGTGAGAAGAATTTTGGAAGTAGAAACAGCATTAGATTATTCTAAGATGAGAATTAGACAACCTTCCTATCCTAATAAATTCAGCAAAAGCGACCATGAGAGAAGTTTCCTTAGCTTATGTCTCCTTCAGGTGGATGATATTTTCAGATTCAACAGGACTAAAGGAAAATAAAGGTAATACCCGCTATTCTAACAAAGCAATTGTTTATGCATGGCACGGCTAATGGTATTGAGCAACTAAAATCTTCAGGGTAGTAATTATAATTACATAAATTGGGTCAATGAAGAGAAACATCAGTATGCTAAGCTTTTTTCTGTCCAACAAAATCCAAGTATAAACCAGGAGAAAAATGAAAATGTTCCATGTCATTTTAGTACCAACTATTGTGCTTAAAAACTTCACATAATATAAGGGTATGAATGAACAATTCCTTAGTCACTAAAAAGATCAGCATATAACTAAACTAAAGGCTCTCCAGTAACATAGAGAACTTTACCTGACGCTTTGAAAGAACTGTGGAAGGCAACGCTTGTTGGCTTGCATTTCCAAACCACTCTGGTTGGCCATTGCCAAATTTCCTTAGCCACGACCGAAATGCCAAAACTAAACGATCTGCCTGTGTGGGTGTGAACACGATATTTGTGTACTGCTGATTAACATCTCCAGACTCAGTGGATTGAGACAGGAAAATCTTCTCCTGGCCCTGAAGAACAATCATATCACCATCGTAGACCTTATTTGAAGTCCAATGTTCATACCATCGAGGGACAAGCTGCATCGTAAATACAAAGGGGCAAAGGGAAAGCAACGAAAGGGATTCAGGATTTCACTTTATAATTTTAAATATGATGGCAACAAGATGAAGAAAACTGGTAATAGAGGAACATAGGATAAGCATATACCTGCCACCATGCATTTCCAGGCATTGTAAACTGGAAAAAGTTTCGAGCGCTACAGACAATGGAACGAGTCTTCCCTGGGGTCATAGGAATGTTGAAAGAACAAATCCATATAACCCATTTCTGATCTCCAAAAAAGGGCAACTTTGTGTCTATCTCTATTCTGCACAAAGCAATGACAAGATCAGAATTTTCATAATTTGAGTGAGTCATTGCATGAGAATATCAGCTAGTCCACTGCACCAAAAGGGAAGTGGCGAGAGAAAGGTCCCAACGATTCTCATGTTTCACATATCACAGAAATGGATCATCATGCTACTGCTTATCACCCACAAACACTGATAATTTATGACTCTCGTGATGACCACATAAATGGATCATCATGCCATTGTATACAATCTAGTCACGAGATTGTTGAAAAAAAACATTCTGGAAATCTGGAATTACATCTAGTCAATGGAAATATGTATAGAACAAGGAAAAGATGGCAAGCTGGGGTGTTTTGCTGAGACATACTTGTTCATTGCATAGCAAGGGGCAATAAACGTTGCACTGATGCGAGGGTTACCAGAATCTGCCCCTGAGTATCCCCATGCACCGCTTGATTCCATCTTGAAGGGCATAGGCCTGGCTCTATCTCTCCTTCCAGTGACCTGTGACAGGAGTTATATTCTGAAGCTTGGATAACACTGATGATCTAATTGTCTGGACTAGAAGAAGGCATAGAGAAACAAAAACCATAATCGAGATGAATTGAATTCAGCTGCTTGTCAACATTTCTATGAGAACATGAGGAAATAAATCCATGTCTAGGCATTCCAAGTTAAAAGTTGTTATGCTGCGTCTGAGAAACCTCAATGAATAATGAGGATGAAAAAGCAAGCTAATTTATAGATTTGTTGAGACTGCAATGTCCATATAACAAAGCACTTTATTTGTCACAATAGCAAGAGAAATGTTAACATGCCTTTGTCAATCAACAAAGTATTGTACAAATTTTGCAGTAGTCAATAGCAAGAAAGAATCGACTCTTTAGCAGTAAAGATTTGTAAAATTTAAGGTGTGGTAAATAGTTCATACTTGCGCACCAGGAGTTTGTGAAGTAAGAATACTTGTGTAACTTAAAGATGTACATACTGGTTCACTATCATTCATCAGAATCAGAGAAAGGAATTCATGGAAGATATTAAAACCAAATGGAGATCATGAACTTTTTTTATGAAGCCTAGATGATGAATTTATACAGACTAAACAAGACAGCAGAATAAAAAAATGTTCTGCATTATTAACAGAAAACTTTTGACTATGAACTAATTCAGTGCCATTGTAGGCAACCTTAACACAAGATTACCTTGTGGTGAGCAAAATCTATATGCGACGGATCAGAGACATTCTCCATCAACGTATCATACCCATAGAACAAATCTCTTTGGATTGTCACCGTGGAGAACGCTGGATCATTGAACTCTTCAGGCAACCTGAAACACAAACACCAACAAAATTTTGTCACCCCAGCCTAATTCAAGTACTCCAATCAAGAACCATAGCTCCAACTCCGGCAAAACCATTTCACGCACATAGGAGGCTTCGTGGCCGCAGCCTTCTCCCACCCATTCTGGTCGGGCCACACAAAGAGCAGCCCCTGAGACACAAGAGTGGGGAACTTTGTCGCGCACGCCCTCGGCGACCGCACCGCCCGGGCCTCGGGCCCCTCAGGCGCGGCCTGCGGGATCTTCGTGCAGGAGCCGGCCCCATCAAACGCCCACCCGTGGTAGGAGCACTGCAAGCACCCAGTCTCATCAATCCTCCCCTCCTGCACACATACAGAAACATCGCAATGAATAAAATTAGCTCAAAACAAACCCAAAAAAGAAGGGATTGGATCGGGTCAGATTATATTGTATTAGATCATACCGAGAGGGGCGCGAGGCGGTGGGGACAGCGGTCGTCAAGGGCGACCCAGTCGCCGGAATTGGGGTCCTTCCAGATGACAAGATCCCGGTTGAGGAGCTGGAACGGGGTGGGGATGCTAGGGTCTAGGTCCTCCAAGAGGGAAACAGGGTACCAGTGGTCCCTCCAGAGGAACTTCTCGCCGGACCCCGGTGAAGACGTGCTCGCCTCCGCCTCCGGCGCCTGCTCGGCCTCGCCGGGGACGGATGGCGGCGCGGCCACGCCGAGGCGGGTGCGCGGGAGGCGGAGGCGGCGAGGGCGGGAGGGGGACGTGGCGGGGAGGGAGGGGAGATGGTGGAGAAGCGAGGCTGGGGAGAGAAGGGAGGGAATTGGGATGGTTAGGGGCATTTTTTTTTCCTTTTGTTTGGTTCGTGGGGTAACTAGGAAGTGGAGTGGGAGTTTTGGCTTGTGTCGGAGATTTTTGTCGTTGGTTTTGTAAGTTGCAGTGGATGGCTGGGGGTAGTGCTTCTAGAGGCGAGGAGAGGAGAGGAGTTCTAGCAAGTTAAGGAAAAGGAGAAAGTGATTTTATTTTTCCCAATTTTTGTTACTTTATTCGATTTTTCTGAAAGCTCGACATCTGGGTTTCATGCGCATGTTTGAATATATAGTATTTCGATACTATTAAACTTATTTGGCTTCTCAAATAAGTTGATCTATTAGGAATTCAATTTATAAATTCATTAAATTGCCTTTTGCTTGTTTTTACTTATTTAGAACTTTTGGTTCAAAGATGACATATTAATGGAATAAACTCTAAAATAAACTGATTGTTATGTCATAGATTCAACTAATAACCTCATAACTTAAGTTAAAATTCAATCAAATACCACTTAGTTTTATTTTCATCATTAGATCATTCAACTACTATAATTATTTCAGAAAAAGATGATCAATATCAAATCAATTCTGGTTCCATTTGGTTTATTTGCCAATTTCAACCAACTCATGTGGGCAAACTAGTCCATATGAGCAAGTTTTGTTAGAGAAAAAATAGTGTTTGATTTTTTTCCTTAAAACATAAGATCAAGATAGCTTTCAAAAAATAATAATAACTCTTCAAAATATTTTAATTTTTTATCTACACTACGTATCAAAATATGATAGACAATAAAAATAACTTTAGCTAAAAAAAAAAAAAAGCTTCTCCGAGTGAGAGAAGAAATTTGATTGGCCCTCATGGAATAGGATTTTTTTTTTGCTCATTTGAATAATCTAGTCTAATAAAATAAAGATTAAACATAAGCACTAAACAACAATATTTATTAGACTAAAAAACAGTTTACAGAGATCCAAACTGACTTTCTATTTTCTCAAACCAAGAACTAACTAGAGAAAGGACTTACAGACCAGAGAGGACGCGAGATTGCGTGACGGCAAAGAAATGAAGAGAGCATGGACAAATGTTCTCATGGCGTTTTGTGGTGATCGTGTGGTGGAGATTGGGCCAGATACCCTGTAGTTCAACGCGCGGAAATGACCCGGACCCGCAAATAAGAATCCGCCCACGGGAATCCGTTCGGCGCCGCCGCCGTATGCGTCACTTGTTCGTACGCTTATATCCAGTTTGTGCCCCTTCAATTGGAATATAACTAAAAAAATGTTTCAAAACAAGTGCAAGAAATGAAAAGAAAAAACGAGTTGGAGCGTTGGTTGGAACGTCCACATGAAAGGTTCGACGAGAACCATTTGGATTGACCAAAAAACGATGGCATTTTCACGGAATTTAGCTTGAGACGGGGAGAGCTGAAAGGTATATAAAGTACCATCAGACGAATCAGTTGTTGCACCAAAAATTAACGAGACAGAGGAATGGAAAACTAACAAGAACATGAAACAGAAACGTCCGATAGGAAGGGAACGTGAGAAGTTTAATTTGAAACAACAAACTCAAACCCAGTAAACACAGAATGCAAATATGACAATTCGAACAGTGTGTTTTCAAAGCAAACAGCTCAAAATCCCTTGATACCCTTAGCATAGGAAGCTTCTAATGGAATTTTGTGTTCTAAAAGCGCAGATCACATACCAATGCAGGACTTGCACACATAACAGCAACACACATAAACGCAGTAATTCATGGCATCCGCAGTTAAGCAAGCAACAGCATAAATGTCCAGGCACTCACAAAGCATCAGATTGCTGCAGTATCTTACGATGACAAACATTTGAGGAAATCTTGCACATCAGATTGTTGCAAAGTTCAAGTTTTCAGTACTCACTGCCCACAACTTACACAGACTAAAACACGAGTGAAACGAACAATCAAGCAACTAAGCAAGAAATTAAGCATAAAAACACAGCCAAATCATCGGCCTTTGCAAAAACAGCATAAAAACCTTGGTTTTCCACAGTACCAACATAACCTCGCAAGCTAACAACTCAGCAATTAAGAGTGCCAATAACGCTGGCTACCACATGCAATGCCAGTTCTTCACAGGTATTTCCACGAACACAAGACAAACACCAACATGTAATTAACAGTTCCTTTACCCCCTTTTAGAGATCAAAAGGGCTAGGAGTTTTTACACATTGATTCCAGTCGCAGCCGGAGCCGCAGCAGCCGCCGGGGCGCGGAGCAATCTATCACTTGGGCAGCATCTGCGCCGCCGCAGCAGCCGCCTCCTGCTGCTGCTGGTAGTTGAGCGGGCGGCGGAACAGCATGATGTGCGGCTCCGGCCGGTGGATCGCGTAGTGCACCCACCCACGGCTCTGCTGCACACCGATCGCACGCCACTCGTTCTGCACAAACCCCACACAAAACCCCCCATTTCCCAAGTCGATCCGTCAGAGAACGAAACAAACATCGCAAACTTTCTTAAGTGCAGTTTGGATTTGGACTCTTGATGGTTACCTCGGAGAGGAGACGGTTCTTGGGAAGGAGCTTGGCGACCTCGGGCGGGAGGACGACGTGCCTGTACCAAGCAAAGGGAATAGTTAGGGTTTTTGGAAACTACGGCATAACGAAGCAACAGAGAGGGAGAGATCGAGGCAAAGATTTCGCCATCAACCTGTACTCGTAGGTGTCGTCGAAGTATTTCTCGGAGTACTGGATCTGACCCATCTCTACCACTTCTTGATCAACTTCTCTACAAGAAAATCCCCAAAAAATTTATAAAAAACCACAAGAATCAACTCAACCTTGAAACAATAAGAGTAAAAAAACGAAGTATAGGAAGAAAAATTTGAGGAAAATATGGGGGATTGGGTACACGAGAAAAAAAATACCTTGGAGCTGACTGAGGGGATGCGCTTGGTGTGAAGGAACCGGTGGAAGCGAGCGTTGGGAGGGGAAGGATACGGGGGACGGGAGCGTATTTAAAAAAGAGCGAATTGGGCGTAGCCGTTGATGCGCCGATGGACGGCTGAGATGGGGAGAGGCGGATAGGGCAAGTAGTCGTTGCCACCGGATTAATCGGGGGATGGGCTGGATTTAGATTCGAATTAAGAGGCGATCGAACATGGGAGCTACGCAAGAGGGAGATTTGAATTTTGAAACCGACGACGCGCTTGCCTGGTCCAATATAAAATTACGAGAAAATTGCTCCATCTGTCCTTCGTAAATATTGGCAATTTTAATTAGGTTCTTATCTGTTCTTTCCTTTCATTCAATGTTTCAATCAGATAAATTTCCATTGCAAACAAATAAAGAAAGATAGAGTTGAGGCTTGGAAGCAGTAAGGTGTCATACTGGTATATTCGTGACGAGCACCACACGATGGATTATCTTGATATCCCACGCGATATTTTGAAAAACAAAGAAAGAAAATATAAATTGTGGAAAATGGAAAGGTCAACAATCAAGACAAAAAAAGATAAAACTTTGAAATAAATCATCTTCGATTTTGGTCAGATTGTAGCACATTTTTTTGATGTAAAAAGTTGCAGTTTTATAAACGCGACATTCAATAAATTTTTAATTTTTTTAACTATTTAATGTGCAAAGATCACAAGTGATTCACAGTAGGTGCCAAGTTTGCAATGTAGTTGGCATCTTGGCATCAATTCGTGAAAAAGGGGGAAATTCATAAATCTCAAAGTTATCTCAATTCTTATATATCTCTTAAAAATAATTTTTCAAATATTTGTATATTTTCTATAAACTCCATGCAAATATTCTGAAATTATATATAGGTGTATATGAGAATTGAGATGATTTTTAAGAGTTTATAAAGTTTTTCCTGTGAAGGATAAAATGTAATGGTGTCACCTTGGCTGTTGTTCTCCATAAGAATTGCATAATGGCTTGTCACCAATAACTCCATCCAGTAGTAGTAAATAATTTAGCGTAGGAGGCAGGTTAGCGAAGTTTTGTGTGGTTGATTGGTTTATGTCTGGTTGAAAAATATCTAGTTTAGACTTGCCTGAATTTTATTTAAAAGGTAGTTTGATTTATAACTTTAACATGATTTTGTCTAGGTATATTTGGAAGTTTCAGACACTATAAAAATGAAGTGTTTGAAAAAGTTACATATCCGACTAACCCATCTTAACTAAATAATTTAATTTCATATGTATCTAGTCCCAAATTTAGTCTTTTTTTTCGCACGATCATAAATTCTCAGTACTAAATAGTATCAGACGTATGGAAAGCATGCAGATTGACAAAGACAACAAGACAGGAATGAAACAGCTGCGACTCGGGCCGAAAAGCCCAACGACAGGTGGCTAAACAGTAACACACACAGGGAGAAGTGGAGAGGTGGAGATGGAGCCAGGGCCCAGTTAGTTTTCTGAAGAGTGGAAGTGGGGCATTCGCTGGACCGGTCTAGGCCTTAAACGGGCCTAAAGTGGAGCCCAATCAGTTCATCTCATTGGCCTGGCCCAAGAAAAGCAAATGCAAACCACACAAGTCGGATACTTCTGTTCAGTTGCAACAAAGGATGTAAAATAGTGCGGAAAATATGCACAGAAAACATTGCATTAGTGGTCTCTTTCATAATAACATGAATTACAAAGTCTGAGGGTACATTATACATTATACAAGAATAATCCTGCCTCAACCTGCTACAGCAAATTTGACTTAAGAGCCAAAAGAACGAAAGAAGAATGCCTCTCTTCTTTTCTTTGGTGGGCATAGAGGCTTAATTATTGGTTTAGCTGTTTTTTTTTTTTTGTATTGTTACTTAACCAAATTGCTTTAGTTTTTGTTAGTCTGGATGGGCTATACAACTCAGAAGCATATCCAATGTTTTGACGAAGAGTCATCTAGCTCATGATTAGCTGAAAATTGTCAAGTTTTATAGTTCTTTGCACGAATTAAAAACAATAATGAATAAACAAAATTATCACTCTCTAAACAGATCGGGCTTAAGATAACCAAATCAGCTGGAACAATAAATCAATTCCTCTTCCAGCATCTTGATGAGATCTCCTATATATCATGATCAAATCGTGATTGGATCAGATGGTCAAGCATTAACCAGCTAATCTTAACTATTCGCTCCTATTTGGAATCAAGAAAATTAAAATTCTAGGACAACTCAATCACGTGAGATGATGGAAAGAATCAATCAACCCACATGTAATCAATACAGATCACAAAATTCATGTTTACCAATAACAACAAGTTGTTATCTTAATGTGTAAGACTCTTAATAGAAAGTATTGGATGAGATCTAAGCTGTAAAGATGGATACATCTAAAATATAAAAACACAGATTAAAATATATTGAATATATCCATCTTTTTTGTGCTAAAGATAAAAATGTTCACATGTCTGTGGTTTGTTCTTGTCTTGTGATCTGAAAGTTTCTTCAACATTGTGTCATTGTGTGATCCATGTGAAAGGATATAATTAATATAAGAAGAACAGGAAGGCAAGAAAGACCAAAGTACAAAAAAAAAGGTAAGGAAAAAAAATGGAGCTGTTCTAGAGTCATTAAAATATCATGTGGACATGGATGTCCCCTTGTGTTTAATACATGATTAGGACAAGTATTGTAATTAAAGGTTCTCCTAATTCTGGAGGTTAGTGGCTTAGTGGACTATTAATAGAGACAGGCGTATGGACACTTCGAGAACCTGAGGGTATGATGGTAATATGGCACAAGCCCAAGCCAATAATTAGAAGGGGCCCACACATCAGCCGCCGCACGCCACACAACAAACAGTTTTTAGTGGATGACGTGTCCCAATCAAGCGAAGTTGTGAACCACGTAGGCGAGAAATACGGGCTGGATTTTTTTGGGAAGATATTTTTAAATTGTAAATATTTTGGAAGAGTCTTGAAGGAATTTGACACTCTTCTCCGTTTAGCATCTGAAGAAACTCGAAAAGATCGACCTCAATGTTGTCAAAATATTTTCTTTAATAAGATAAAAAAAAGGTGAATGAAATTTCCTTTTTCAGAGTATAAAAGAATTCTTTTGCACATTTTCTTAGGGTTTATTAGTAACAAAAAAAATTTTAGAGGAATATTTCTGTTAGCTCTTAAGAGATATTTTTCTCACTAATTTTTTTTTAAATTATTGTGTTTTAAACGTGATCAAGTTATTAGAGAAGCCAATCAAATCAAAACTCGACAAAAATATTTTAAGTAAACTATAGCCATGAAATTTACCCAAAGTGCTATCCATGAAATGTTCCTAGAAAGATACAAATGGACAAGATTTAAATTTGTTTAATTAAGTTGCATATCAGATTTATATATGAAAAAAAATTTCATAATAAGATTCTATAAAAGTTTATTTCCTAATTTACTAGTTCATTTATAATTTATACAGTGTATCTATCTGTACACAATTAATCTAAACATTTCATGTTAATACCATTCAACATTCGATTTTTTATTTTTGTTGCACGTTTTGACGTCCACTGTTAGATTTGCATACAATGGTTAGGATTCACGTGGGTTTTCTTTTTGCATTGTGTTCGGCTAGGATTCATGTGGGTTTTTTTTTTCTTGGGTTTCTTTTTTTCTGTCGTGGTATTAAAGTTACCCCGGCAGGTTTATGACGTGCGTAACACGTGTTCCGCAACGCGGGATGACCGTGTGACGGGTCGCCCCGTGTTGGACAATCTCAGAGATTGACACGAGGGTTTATACAGGTTCGGGCCTCAGTGGAGACCCTAGTCCTGTCGACGTGCTCCCGACGTGAGTCGGCTGGGGAGCTCTCTTGCGGGGAGAGCGCTCCTAAGCTCGCCTTTTGTTTTTTTTGTATTGGATGCAAATGAATTGAACCTAGGTTACAAGAGGGGATACAAGGGTATATATAGACCCCAAAAGATGCAAATTACAAGACTGCCCTAGCTAGAACCGTCGGATCGAGGGCGTTGCGGTCCTTTTGCACAGTACGATGCTTGGATCCTTGACACGTGGCCGCTCCAATTCCCAAGGGAGCTCCTGGGTAAATGGGCCCCCTTACCCCGGACCAAGCCCGGGGAAGAGAGGGCCTCTTACCCGGGGTCACGTCCGGGGAGAACTCCTTACCCGGGACCAAGTCCCTTGCCGGGGACCAAGTCCGGGGAAGGGAGGGCCCCTTACGCGGAGCCACGTCCGGGGAGCCCCTTACCGGGGGCCACGTCCGGGGAGAGCCCCTCACCGGGGGCCACGTCCGAGGAGAGCCCCTTACCCGGGACCAAGTCCGGGGAAGGGAGGGCCCCTTACGCGGAGCCACGTCCGGGGAGCCCCTTACCCGGGACCAAGTCCGGGGAAGGGAGGGCCCCTTACACGGAGCCACGTCCGGGGCGCCCCTTACCAGGGGCCACGGCCGGGGAGAGCCCCTTACCGGGGGCCACGTCCGGGGAGCCCACGCCCGGGGAGCCCCTTACCGGGGGCCACGTCCGGGGAGGACCCCTTACCCGGGACCAAGTCCCTTACTCGGGACCAAGTCCGAGGAAGGGGAGGCCCCTTACCCGGAGCCATGACCGGGGAGAGCCCCTTACCCGGGACCAAGTCCCTTACCGGGGACCAAGTCCGGGGAGCCCACGTCCGGGGAGCCCCTTACCGGGGGCCACGACCGGGGAGAGCCCCTTACCCGGGACCAAGTCCCTTACCGGGGACCAAGTTCGGGGAGCCCATGTCCGGGGAGCCCCTTACCGGGGGCCACGTCCGGGGAGAGCCCCTTACCGGGGGCCACGTCCGGGGAGCCCACGCCCGGGGAGCCCCTTACCGGGGGCCACGTCCGGGGAAGGGGAGGCCCCTTACCCGGAGCCATGACCGGGGAGAGCCCCTTACCCGGAGCCATGACCGGGGAGAGCCCCTTACCCGGGACCAAATCCCTTACCGGGGACCAAGTCCGGGGAGCCCATGTCCGGGGAGCCCCTTACCGGGGGCCACGTCCGGGGAGGACCCCTTACCCGGGAGCCACGTCCGGGGAGAGCCCCTTACCCGGGACCAAGTCCGGGGAAGGGAGGGCCCCTTACGCGGAGCCACGTCCGGGGAGCCCCTTACCCGGGACCAAGTCCGGGGAAGGGAGGGCCCCTTACGCGGAGCCACGTCCGGGGCGCCCCTTACCGGAGGCCACGGCCGGGGAGAGCCCCTTACCAGGGACCAAGTCCCTTACCAGGGACCAAGTCCGGGGAGCCCACGTCCGGGGAGCCCCTTACCGGGGGCCACGACCGGGGAGAGCCCCTTACCGGGGACCAAGTCCCTTATCGGGGACCAAGTCCGGGGAGCCCACGTCGGGGAGCAAGTCCCTTACCGGGGACCTCATTTCTTCCCCAACATTTTCTTTTTTGTGAAACCCACTATTACTTTTTTTATTTTTTTGAAATTTTTTTTGGATTGGGTACTATTCCGCTTGTTCCCTCTTGTACTTATAAATATTTAAGTTTTTTTTTGAATTTAAGTTGTAATAATGAAACATTCTAGATAATTAATGGTTTTAACCCTTGTAATTTTTTTTAATTGTTAGTTCTCAAAGTAGTTTATACAGGTAGAAGTTCTAAACTTATAATAAATAAAAATTCTAGTATTTGTATGGTTAGAACTTAAAATTATAGATAATTTGCAATGCTAATTTTTGTGAATATTATTTTTCATTTGTTAGTCTTCAAAATAGTTTTTGTGAGTAGAAGTTTCAAATTTATAAGTTCAAACATAATTTCTAGAATGTTGTATTATTAGACTTAAATTCTATATAGCTACTATTTATATCATTGAAAGTATTTTTCTTAGTTGTTAGTTCCTAAAATAATATATGTAAGTAGAAACATCAAATTTATAAATCTCGACATAAGTTATAATATCTACACCATTAAAACTTAGAATTATAGCGAACTAGCAGGGATTCTGCATTTGGCGTAGGAAGCCCATGTTCCCTAGGAAACCCATGTTATTTCTAGGAATCTAGTTATGAAAAAAAAAAAGACAACGGCAAAAATATATCCAGTGAAAGTTCAGTGAATAGCGGTGGCATCATCAATCAATGAAAACAACATTGTGGAGCACATCATAGAGGCGACCACACAAGCCGCAAATAAGGTCTCCCGTAGCCAATCCCAAGCCACAAACATAGAGAAGAACACTAATCCCAAATTCTTAATCCCCTTGTTATTAATTTTCTTGACATGTCACGTCACCCCAAACCTCCTAATCCACACAAACCACAAGGCCTACCTTCCTGCCCACGTGGCACAGTGACAGCTCCCTGGCCGGTGCTTCTGAGCTGTCCATGGACACATACAAAAAGAAAAACCCTCCTTGTTCCTATCTCCATCAAATTTCTCTATATACGGTTCTAAATACACAATAACTATGTATTTTTACATAAAAAATTTCACTGAGTGGTATACTACATGCAAAAGAAATGACCAAACATTGTTTCTAGTGCAATGACACAAATGAGAAACGTCTATGTATTTTGAACTATATTATCAACATCCGGCCTTTCTAGTCTATCTCTTTATCTCTTTGTGTACTTTTCTAAAATAATATAAATTATATTTTGTATACTTTTACAAGAAATATATATACTTATAGACAGGACAACATATATCACAATATCAGGTATCTTCTTAACTTATCTTAAAAATTAAAATATCATCAGTGGCGACCGGGAACCGGCTACCCCCGGTGGCCGTGTGTATATATATACAGGGCTCCTTCCACTTCCTTATTGCTACATCACATCTCTCATCTCTAGGCTCCTCCCAAAACACTCTTCCTAAACCTTTTCTTGGAAGTGTGATTAGAGAGAGATCCCAGAATGCCGATCAATAGGATCGCCGTGGGCACGACCCAGGAGGTGTACCACCCGGGCGCCCTGAAGGCGGCGCTCGCCGAGTTCATCTCCACCCTCATCTTCGTCTTCGCCGGCCAGGGCTCCGGCATGGCCTTCAGTGAGTTCTCCCAAATCTTTAATTTGCCCTCCAATTTACACCAAATGGCATGCATCTTTAAGTAAAAGTGATGTTAACAAATAGAAGTCTGGGGGGTACATTCTTTCTTTGTCATTCCTTTCCTTTTGGCTTGCAAACAAGAATGGAGAGAGCTGACCTTTGTAAAGAGTTTTAAAGAAAGTCAAAAGGGTAGAAGAATGATTGAAGACTTTTAGGTAGAATGATTGGTACAAAAATTGACTACTTGGGCCCCAAAATTATGTGCATGAGCCCATATACTTCTGCCTAGTGTGTCCAGGCAAACACCATACTGAAAGCAACCTGATCTAAAAAAAATGAAGAAGATTACATGAATCTAGTTACCAGAAAGTGATTTACTTTGTATATCTAGTTTTTTGAAACATGAAATAAACTTGTAGTTGGCACAGTTTAACAGGTTTATTTTTTACAACAAAATTTTAAAAAAAATGAAGGGAAAAAATAGTAGATGAAGCAAAAAATGAAAAAAAAAATTATAAACAATATTCCCTTAGTTAAAAAAATTTACAAACAATAGATACTTACTTTGTAGCTGTATAATAGCATTTATTTTCTCAGAAAATGATTTGTTTTGTGACCAAGGAAACATTATGTTGATTTATTAATATTTGTTTCACTAATAATTGTTTGCTCGGCTGTACGTGGTCCCCTACACAGGCAAGCTGAGCAAAGACGGCGTGTCGACCACTGCCGGGCTGATCTCGGCGGCGGTGGCACACGCCTTCGCGCTGTTCGTGGCGGTGGCCGTGAGCGCCAACATCTCCGGCGGCCACGTAAACCCGGCCGTTACCTTCGGCGCCTTCGTCGGCGGCAACATCACCCTCTTCCGCGGCATCCTCTACTGGATCGCTCAGCTCCTCGGCTCTACCGTGGCGTGCCTCCTCCTCCGCTTCTCCACCGGCCTCCCCACCGGCAGCTTCGGCCTCACCGGCATCTCCGTCTGGGAGGCCCTCGTGCTGGAGATCGTCATGACCTTCGGCCTCGTGTACACCGTCTACGCCACCGCCGTCGACCCCAAGAAGGGCAGCCTCGGCACCATCGCCCCCATCGCCATCGGCTTCATCGTCGGCGCTAACATCCTCGTCGGCGGCGCCTTCGACGGCGCCTCCATGAACCCCGCCGTGTCCTTCGGCCCCTCCCTCGTCAGCTGGTCCTGGAGCTACCAGTGGGTCTACTGGGTCGGCCCCCTCATCGGCGGCGGCCTCGCCGGCATCATCTACGAGGTCGTCTTCATCTCCCACACCCACGAGCAGCTCCCCGCCACCGACTACTAAGCGATCCAACCCATGCCGATCTCTGCTGGCTCCGTCCACCGTTCGATCAGTTCCGTTTAATTCCCATGCATGCATGCATCGCGTCTTGTACGTGTCCGTCTGTCTCTGTATGATCGATCGCTGCTTCGTCGCGCCCATTTGCTTTAGTTGGGAGTGCCCCGTTAATTTGCTTCTGTAAAAGTTGTGCATTTGCCTCATGAGTTTGAGTCCCAAGTTCGCAACCTTAATTCGTTTCGTTAAGTATTTGGTTTTGGAGTTTGGATAATTGATACTTTGCCTTGTGGTTGTTTCGAGCCATCAGCCATGCATGGAGAGCTCAATAATGGAGCATGTGGTGGGTCGTACGGACGCCTCGGTGGTGATAAGGCTGACCTGTTCTCGTCCGGCTTGCCTGGTGCATGGTCGAGTCAGCACGTACCAAAAACCACGTGCTATTACTGCCATCTCATTCTGCATGTCCTTTTTCCAGCAGCCAGCAATTAAAGCAAAAATGGTGACAATATATCTCTAGGTAAACAAATTATATGGCATTTAAGGCACGTATGGACGAATAACTTGCTCTGTATTTGGGCGTTGTAAATAAGTAAATAGTACCAAAAAATTAGTAAGAGGATGGACTGAAGAAAGATCAGGAAAATAAATAAAAGGATGTACTGTGGAAAATTGAGAAATTTTTTTTGAAAGGAAACTGGTGAACTCAATAACAGTAAATTAGTAACCATAGGCATATAGCATTATGGTCCCCCAAATCCTGAGGGTAGTTGCCATGCTGTCTTGCTCCAATTCAACGCCTTTACCAAACCAAGGTGATAAGATATTTATATCATGGAGCAATATGTTAAGACCATGATATAATTTGTTTCTGCTCTGTTTAGCATAACAACCCCAAAATATATAACACCTGAAAAATGGTTACTTGAAGGTTTGCAAATATAATGTATTTTGGTCAACTAGTGACAACTGGTATCAGCTAAACAAAAGTATATTTTGTTAATCAGAAAACTATGAAAGGGAGGCAACTTTCAATTCCTTTTATCTTGGAATATACCTCTCGGGTTCTTACAAAAGAAAGGTACTGACAAAACTGTTTAGGTCGCTGGCATGCGTCTAGAGAAATTTTTTTATTAAACTATTTTAAAAATATAATTGTAAAACTAACCCACATTTCATAATTTTTTTTTAAAAATAACTTACCAACTTAGTTAATTACACGCGAACAAGCGGTTGCTATGACAGGTTGTCTTTTTTTTCTTTTGCCGGCAAACGAAATTAAATTGATAGTCTAGAATTTTGATTGACGATCTATTTAAACTCGTGGATTTGTGAGGTAAAATAATTAGATTGACAATCAGAGTTATAGATTATAAAATATTGTTCTTAATTTTACAATTATTTTAAGATCAATATTTTAAGATCGACGTTCCATTTGTATTAATCTGATCGTTTTAACTTCACAAGTGTATTAGTTTCAAGCAAAGCATCAATTAAAGTTGTAGATTACACGTTATTGATCTCAACATAATTATAAGATTCAATGATAGTATTTTATGACATATAATTCTGATTAATGATCTATTTATGTCATTATATTTTTTTAATTTCACAAATTTATTGATTTAAATAAATCATTAATCAAAATTATGTTGTATATTAATTTCAAAAAAATAAAAAATTATCAGTTCAATTTTGAAGAAAAAGAACCTGGAGCAGCCACATACTCCTCGTGGGTGCCATGACATCCACGTGTCATGTACAATTTACTAGGTGTTTTTTAAAAAACATAAAATATAGATTATTTTTTTCAAATAGATTATTTAAATAAAAAATTTTCTGCGTCCAGAGAAGTCGTGGTGACTCTGCCGGCCTGACGGCCAGTTTCCCACTAACTCAGAAACAACAAGAGGTGTACTAGCTGCTTCTACTACACATCATCTTCTCTTATCTTCTTCTATCTTCTCTTTTTCTCTTCCCTCCTATTATATAAATCCTGAAAGGCCAAAAGAGAGCAGAGAGCTTAGTCATTAGCTTAAGCTGATGTTTTGTGATGTAACATTGCAACATGTGGCTAAATATTTGAGTCAAATGCCCCTTGGGTTTAATTGATACCGTCACTTTTCTTAATCTTCTGCTGAGCCAGCTCATTAAATGCAAGTTGGCATTTCTATTTTTGTGTATAATGCACCCAAACCACTTTTTAAGCATACACTGTGTCAAAATATTACTAGAATCAAAACTATGCAAGTAGCAGAGTCGCTGGATTAAATTGTTTTGCGCATATATATAATCTTTTCATTTTTGAATTTATTTTTTAGTTGAATTTTTTTTTGTTTGTAGATTGAATTTGAAATTGAAATATTGTGAGATAATAGATTGTTTTTATGATTATTATCTAATTTTTATACAATAAAAATTGATCATTTATATTATTATTTGAGGTGGGATGTACGAAACATGCTAATCACTAAGTGCCTGTTCAATGATGGTATCTTAGATGTTAGCTTGCCTATCATGGTTTTCCTTCTACTCGCCTGTGACTTCTAGCTCAAAATTCAGACATGCTTATGTCTGCCACTTCGAAATAATTCATAGAAATCTTCCAAAGAGTGGTCCTGTTGTCAACAAATTATGAACCCACTAGACTATTAAAGACAATATGTGATATTCAATCATCATAGGTTAGCATAATCTTTATGAAAAATTAATCTTTAAGCTGTCCTTTCTTGGCTTATAACTCGCACAAATGGGTTTGGTGTGAGCTAAGTAGCTAACATTTTTCCTCTTTTTCTTTTTTAGGTACTCCCAAACTCTAACAACTGTCCCATCGGTTTGCGGGGTGATTTTCGTTTAAAGTAGTTCGAGAGAGCAGTTTAAGAGTGCTCAATTGTTTTCTAATGAAACTTCTACCAACTGTCGTAGTCATATATAGGCAAATAAGCTTAACGAATTTTTTTTAGCTCTCTCAGCTGAGAGAACAGTCTTTTAACCAACTAGTCTATAACTAATTTATGTAACTTATTACTGTGGCACGATTTTATATCTCTTTTAATCGCTAATCGGATTAGTGATTGAAAATGGACGTGGCACGATATTGAACTAGCGGTGCATTGGGTCGAGCTACTGAAGATCAGTTTTGAAATTTTTAAAAGTTTTAGGTTAATTTTCAATTTTTTTATTGAGTTATTCATAAAAAAATTTCAAGCTTAACACCTGCAGAGGAATTCAGAAGGCCCACCTATTCCTAAGCATTCACAAAAAAAGTTCACATAGAAAATTCCATTTGCACAACCTTTGTGATAACATAAAGAAACAAAAGGTCCATTTTATTCCTTTATTTTCAAAAAATTATTTATAACTCCTATATTTTAAAAATAGATAACTTATACCTTATATTTTAAAAATTAATACAAATTTCATCATCCATGCAATTTAATGAGTGATTTTTCCATATTGGTCCTATTTGTTAGTGATTGTTGAGTCATTATGTCAATTTAATAAAAACCACCCATTATATTATATGCGAGTTGTAATTTATACTGATTTTTAAAGTACAAGATGAAATTTGTCCAGTTTCAAAATATAGAGGTTAGCTGGACTTTTTTGAAAGTAGTCGGATAATATGGAATTTTTTTCTAACTTAAATGAATAGTTATGCTCAAAATTCAGAAACCAACAAAGAGGACTTGGCAGCACCAGAATATATATATATATATATTCTAACTTAAATATTTATGCTCAAAATTTAGAAACCAACATAGAGGACTTGGCGGCACTGGTAGGTGGTGACAGGGGAAGGGAGGATTTCCATAGTGATGAGTGATGAGTGATGAGTCCCATGTGTATTCTATGGTACCAAAATTCAAATAAATATATAGACATATGTTTGGTGAAGAAATTTTTTTTTTTCGCTCTGGGTAGTTTTCTCTTCTTTATTTTATTTTTTTGCAGACGTGCCATTCTGTTTTAACAAAAAATATAAAGAATACAAAAGACAAGAAATTTGCACAAATAAACATGTTCTTTATTAATTTTCAATTGAATTACAAGAAAAACAAGTTTATGCTTTCTTTCGGCATCATAGTGGAAACTGACACCAATGTCTTGTGTGGATCTTAGTTCCTGAAGTTTCATAAAGCTCTCGGATAATTATCTCTACCAAGTCTTTGACTTAGTAGAGAATCTCCGATTAAGCTGCGCTTCTTGGTTGTCTTCTTCAAGTTTTAGTTCTGCTCTTCATGCAATGGGTGAAGAGATACAATGCAATGCAACAAGCATGATGATGGTGTGGCTTTCGCTTCGTCAACTTTGGCCGTGGAGTTGTCTAGCCTTGTCGGCACCCAAACGGAGATAAGATCACATAGTCTCATCGGCACCTAGCTATGCGCCTGTCCGGCCTCATCGGTCACGGACAGACTTGTTGCTTTCGTCTCATTATATCGGCAACAAGTTTCTTTTGTCTATGGAGAAAGCTTAATGCAATGCAGAACAGAATTGATTTTCACCTCATCAGCACTTGGTCAATTAATTGTCTAGTCTCATTGGTCGCGAACGAATGCAGGTATGGAGGTGGCAAGACTTATGTAGTCTTGCACGATGCACATGATGAGCAGAAAATGGTGATTTGTCGAATTAGACGTGCTCCCTTGAAAGCGGAGCATGAGTAGCTTGATAAGAGAGGTGATACGCTTAGTCATGCCTAGCA
The DNA here is from genome assembly GCA_019359835.1 of Pharus latifolius. NCBI lineage: Eukaryota > Viridiplantae > Streptophyta > Magnoliopsida > Poales > Poaceae > Pharus > Pharus latifolius. The sequence goes on along the minus strand of CM033321.1, from coordinate 5,508,412 downwards.
TACTTGGTCAGGCAAACGAGCGTATGTCAGTGGCGACTCTGAGGAGACACAATGCATTTCCGAATTTTTTTGGAGATCAATCAGATGCTTGCCATCTTCCTGTCTTACTGATGAATCACAAAGGCAGGGTGCGGATTGCGCTCTTGAAGTGAAGACGTCGTGGATTTATCTATGACTCGCCATTGGGATGAAGTCCATCGTGGCGTCGCTGAACGGAAACAAGGCCTAGACTTAGAAATATTTTTTTCTAAAGTCTGACTTTTGCCTTTGTTTTCTGATTCTGCCTTCCCCTCTGTGTCTCTGTCTCTTTCTGAAAAGTTAGGAGAGGTCTCTTTATATAAGGTCCAACCTTGTTCTCTTTATATAGAGCTCAATCTCCCTTATTTTTAAAGAAAAATCTTTTTGTTACTCACGAATTTTCTAGTCTTTCTCTCATGACAAATGGGGCTAATTGAGTGGTATTGTTTATCCACAAAAATCATCGTTTATCTAGATGATTGGTGGAATTTAACAGACTTTTGATGCAATCTCTCTCATGACACGTGAGGTCTACCTAGCTCAAGGATCCACTTCTGTTATTTTATTTATTACTTTCTATTTATTTGCACAAAAATTCATCGAACAACATATACAAGGGGAAAATATATAGAAAATATTTAGAGCCTTTTAATCTCTAGAATTATCACGCACTACTGTTTTCCAAGAAATTTCATAATTTAAAATTGAGTTTTTGAGAAGTTATTTATGCTTGCGGTTTTCTTTGGGTTCCAGTGGGGTTGAGATGAAATCACAAAGAAAATAACTCCATGAGAATGTGAGATGAGGAAAGTAATGTGTATACCTAATATAGAGAAGTAGACAATGTTTGCTACCATGACTCCAACCCTCCCTCCCAGCCTAACCCCAACCTCCCTCCTAGTCTTAACCCCAACTCCATCACCCCCACGTCGATCAACCACTTTGGCAATCGATGGCCACCCACTAACCCAACCTTCCCTCCCAGCCCTAACCCCACCCTCACTAGCCCCACATCGGTCAACCACTCCAGCAATCAACGAACACCAACTGGCCCTATAGTTGGCTTCATCCCCCCAGCTAGTACACTCTTTCTCCTTCTACCCACAGGGCTTTACATCCTAGGCCCATCCAGTTTATCTACCAAGGAGAAGATATGGTTGGACTTGTCGAGTCCTAGCTCGGAAGGTCCTTTTTTGCCCCAGTGGAGAGATTCACAGCTCGAGCCCAAGAGGTCATACCAAAAGAGGTTTGCCCCTACCCCCCACGCACCTCTCTCACAATGATTGATGGATGATTGTGGTGGGTAAGTGATGCAAGAAGGTTAAGCCAAAGAGGTATTTACTTCACTCCTTCCTTGGAGTAAATGCTCCTCGCTCTACCTTCAAAAAGAAGGCCCCCCCTCACGGGATCTTGGGAAGATGTTTTAAGTGTCTTAATAAAGACCACTTTAGAGCCTAGTATCCCAACCAAGAGATCTATTTTTGCTATTGGAGAGTAGGTCATTTGGTTAGAATTTTCTCTAACCCTAGATATGCCTCCCCATTGCCCTTCAGGCATTCCAGTGCCCATCACTTTGTTGCCCCTAAGCCGCCGCCACTACCACCACCACCACCACCACCCCCACAGCACCTACCACCTGTTGCATCTAGGCCCCTATTATTGTGGATTTTGATTATTGATGACATTAAGTGTTTTTGATCTAATCATGTCTTTGAGTTATATGTATGTAGAGATCTAAGAGCTATTTCGCCTAAGGTCGCAGTATTGCCAAAGTCGCAAGCACAAGGTCAGCAAGTAGAAAGCCACATAGACCTAAGCTATCTGGAGGATCTGCAAGTCGCAAGCACAAGGTCGCAAGCCGAGGACGAAAGCACAAGGTCGCAGTGTCGTCAGAGGTTGCAAGTCCAAGGTCACCAAGATTGAAGATGCAAAGGACTTAAGGTAAAATGAGTTTTTATTTTGTACCGATCTCGGTGTTTGGAGGTTGATCAGTTTATAGAAAATTTGTTTCTTAGTTTCAACCGTACTATAAAGAGGGGTTGCAAATTCTCTCTACATTTCCAGCATAAACCAAGAAACTACTAGGTCATTGCATTGCATTTGTTTCGATTGGATTTGATTTAGATTTTTAGATGAGTTTTTGATAGCAGAAGAGTTTTTGCTTTTTCTAGAAATATTTAGGCCGATCTGGCTTTTTCTTCTGTTAGAAAAAAAGATATACCTTTAAATTATCTTTCAAACAAGCTATCAAACACTTAAATCAGATTTTTGGATCAAAAGTTATGGATATTTTTATCCAAACTGACTGTCAGTTATTTGGTTTTTCAGTTGAGTTTTTGACAGCAGAAGAGTTTTTGCATTTTCTAGAAAGATCTAGGCAGATCTGGATTTTTCTTCTGTTGACAAAAAGATAGCTATTTAAAATATATTTCAAACGAGCTATCAAACACTTCAATCAAACCTCTGGATTAAAATTTATGGCTGTTTTTATCCATACTTTCTGTTAGTTTGCTAAACTAACTGTCAGTTTAAATTGTCAGTTTTGTTAACTGACAGTTGTCCAGAGAGGTTGTTTTTTTGAGTTGAAACTTTTTGAACTAAACTGATTGTCAATTTGCATTTCGACTACAAGCTGATTTATTTGAGTTTCTATTTTAACTGGTCGATGTTTTGGTGGAAACTGACTGTTAGTTTGAGGTATCAGTTTCCAGATACGACCACAAACGGCTAGTAATTTTTTATCCGTAAATTTTGTCAACCGTTGTGTTTGAAACTGACTGTCAATTTTCCAAACCGACTGTCAGTTTGCACTATTGTTTTTCAGCTCGAGCTCCAACGGCTCTTTTGTTTCTTGAGGCTATAAATAGAGGCATTGAGTTATTGTTTCATACAACAAACAGTCCCATACTCTCATATACACTTGTGCATTCTTTTAGAGTTTTAAAATCTTGATCTGTTGATCAAGTCGAGAGTTTTTGTGATCCACCGAGTTTTTCTGTTCGCATCGTTCTTGCATACTTAGATTTTCTCGGTGATTGTTGGATGTCTAGAAGAGACCTTACTGCTTATTACTCTTGGTGAACGCCCTCACCTAGACGGTTTGATGGCGTGGCCGTTGACCTCTCCTGTTTGGAGATTGTCGGAGAGGCTTGGCGTGTTTGTAAAAGGCATTGGTGTTCGCCTTTCCGGAGTGGACAAGGAGCAACCACTAATGAGAAATATCCTTCGTGGATATTGAAGCAAGATTCAATTCACTTGAGTACTTCAACGAGGATTAGGGGAGACCGGGAGTGTCTCCGAGACCTCGCAAAAAATCTTGTGTTTGTTCTCTCTATCTTTTCTTTTTAATATATTGAATTGCAATTTGGTTCTTCTCTTTGCAAAATTTGTTTTTATTTAAAGTTTTTAAAACCTCCTATTCACCCCCTCTAGTCGGCATCCTTGATCCTACACCACTCTTCCAACATCTTTGCTCCACCACCTCCATTACAACAGCCCCCACCACCACTCCCCTCTACCACCTCCCCAGTAGCTTTCAAGTCCTCTTTCACCCCTTACCATCACAGCCATGGAAGTGCTGTCGTTGGGAGACCCTAATCTCAACTGGAGGAAGCTGAGTGCTTTACCCTTCTGGAGCATGAGCTGCTTCATGTGAAGTAGCAATTGCATGGCTGCACCCTTTTTGGCCAGGATCGAAGGTCGTTGCCCAACAATCATGAGTGAGCAGTTAGCCAGGGTTTTCTGCTACAAGAGAGGAGTGGCACCAAAGAATATTAGAGTGGAGCCTTATCATCCTGAGGACATCATAGTCCATTTTCGAGAAGGGCTTGATTGTAATCGAGTACTAGCTTCACCATGGCTTTACTACCTCAGCACCCCTATCATCCTTCGGCCATGGACTAGGTGTGCCTCCGCCGAGAGTGCTAAGCCTTCTCTAAAAAGTTCATTTGAGTTTGGAGGCGCTACCAAGGCATTCCTGGAACAACAGCATGCTTGGAACAGTATGGCAGTAAAAATGCTCTTAGAGTCAGATGTGTTGATCGACTCCCCTCTGTCACCATCCCTCTACCCTAATATCGTGGGTTATAGTATCTAGGAATGGTCCTCAAACCCTAATTGTATTCCTAAGGTTATCTTGCTTATGGTCTTTGAACCAGATGCTCGAAGGAGTTCCCATGGGAGGATGAACTTGCCTCACCACAGTTGTCACCCACATCAAAGTCTGGGCACAGGTATCGTATCCTATTGCACTTTGGAAGAAGTTATTGTTTACCTGCTCTGGGTAACCCAGTTAGCCTTGATAGCAACCAAAGTAGAGTCCTTGATGACTCCATGGAAGACGACCAACCATGTCGACGTCAGTTTCATTGTTTCAATGGTAGAGTTGATGGCTTAGCTGTGTGAGGCCAAAGCTCCAGTGGCGGCCAAGGAAGAGGTCGTGGTGGGGGGCTAACAATTGACATGCATTGGTCATGGGGGTCAAGTACATAGAGACAGCCTGCTGAAACGCCGATGCGTACTTCATTGGCAAATCTGGCGAGAAGATTTGGCTCTCGTTGATAGTGGGGACACAGAGCACCATGCAGTAGGCCTCTATTGCAAGGTAACACGTGATCCCTACTTCACCAAGGAAGGAGAACATTGATGGTTGCAGTTGAGAACCACAGGAAGACATTTTCCTGCTATGTGCAAATTCTTGGCTCAAAGGTCACCAGTAGCCCCCCTTCAACTCCATGTGCGAAGAGGACTTAGCTCTTTTGTAGTGTGTATTGCAGTATGTAGCACCAAATCTACAGGATAGTGTAGACTACCTTATGGGGTCCCATGTTGTTGACCCAAGAACCCTCCTCTATGAGGTTACATTAACTCTTGGAACACACCCACATGAAGACCTGTCAACGAGGGCGAACAAGGAAGGCTCAGACTTGTGTGGCAAAGATCAAAATGACCTATAGATGGAACCAAAAGTAAGTTTGGGACACTTTTAGCCGAAGCAAGCAAGCTCGTTGAAAATTGTTTGGAGGAAAGGCTGCCACATAGCCCAAAATAAGTTTAGAAAGTCCTTGTGCTGGTTCAAGCGTCTGTGGTGCACACTGACATGGACGCTACCTTGCAAGAAGCTGACATGGACAACACCTTGCAGGTAGTTGGGGCCTCAAAAGGTGCTAACTCACAAGAACAGGCCCAAAGGAAGTTGCAGATGTTCCTCCAAATAGTGAAGGAACTTGTCACGCTCTCCGTCCTAAACCAGTCGTTAGTCACCAACGATCAACAATTCGGCCAAAAAAATTTGACAACACTAGCTCTGCATCAGACGCAGTGGGTGCATCGTTGCAGAAAGTGCAAATAGGTATCATCAAGAAGTTGGGTGTGGTAGAATCTGACAAGCAACTCAATGATGAAGCAATGACACGTTACATCGAACTCTTTAAAGAACCACTCTCAGGACAATAATTTTGTACTTTGGTTGCACTGTGCAGCCTAGCCATGCTTGTGGAAGGAGCCCCAACTGTGTAGCTTCGGTCGACTAGGACTGAGGTCACCACCTGCAAGAGTTGCATGATGAAGCTGTTTCAATGATTAGCAGTTCATGTAATGTCTTATTATGGAACACGCAAGACTTAAACAACCCCTCACATCAAAGTGTTGTGAGAGATCTTGTAGCCCAATCATCTATATCCCTGGTCTATCTTCAGGAGACCAAATTGCCAGCTATTTCTGTTTCTATTATTAAGGAGACTCTTTGAAGTGCATTTGATTCCTTTGAGCATGTTCCAGCAGAGGGAACCCGTGGGAGTGTTCTCCTAGCTTGGAAAGATGATCAAATCAAGATGTCATAGACCTTTCAAACAGAGCACACACTGACGATTAAGGCAATAATGCTCCTTGACAACAAACAATGGTTCATCACCAATGTATATGGTCCGCACAGAGAGGAAGAAAAAGTACAATTCTTACAGGAGTTGATAGTTGCCCAGAAGACAAAATAATGAATAGATCGATCATTGTTCCATGCGATGCTTTAGGCATACAATGGACAGTCTACTTCAAAAAGACATGTACATGATTGGAAGAAGATATACATGGAGCAACGAAAGGCATAAAGCAACTATGGTACAACTGAATAGGTTTCTGTACAATGAGGAGTAGGAGGTCCTTTTTCCATACAGTCTACTACAAACACTCTCATCATCCATGTCAGACCACTATCCATTACTGCTTACTTGTGATGTCAATTTCTGCAGCTCAAGGAAGTCCAAATTTGAATCATTTTGGGTCAAGATTTGAGGGTTTGCAAGAACCTATTGCAGCATGGATGGAGCCCCTAAACCTTCAGCACTTGGTTCAAAGATCTGAAGCTAGAGCCAGAAGAAGGTGGGCGATTTAAAAGGTTAGATCACCTTGGTGAGAAAGCTAACCCTTAGATTGGATATAGCTGAGGAGAGACAACTCAGTTCTTTGGAGAAACAGCTCCATAAAATTCTCAAGGGTTGTTATTTGGGGCTGACAGTCATGGAGCATACCATATGGAGACAATGATTGTGCTTGCTATGGCTAAAAGAGAGCGAGGCCAATACATAGTTCTTTCACATGAAAGCCAACTTTAGGTGATAGGAGAATTTCGTACCCTCTTTCCTTCATAATGGGAGGATGGTGGTTAGGCATGAAGAGAAGGAAAAAAGCATTTTTTGAACACTTCTATGACATTCTGGGAACTCCTCGAGCACGTATGCACTCCATCAACCTTAGCTCTCTTAACCTCGTCAATGAGTAGGCAAGCTCGATGGACTTGGAACATAATTTTATATAGAAAGAACTGAGAGAGGCTATCATGGAGATGCCAGTTGAAAAAGCCCCAAGCCTTGACGGTTTCATCAGCCAGTTTGTTCAAAATATGTTGTGACATCATCAAGGAAGACCTATTGGTGGTACTCTATTGCTTCTACAATGTTGATAGTAGGTCCTTCTACAAAGTGCACAATGCATACATCAGACTGATGGCCAACAAGCTAAATGCTTTGGCCCCAAAATATTTTCGCCCTATCAATCTTATTCATAGAATTACAAAAATCATCTCCAAAGTGTTGGCCAAGAGTATGAAATTGAAAATAGAAAAACTTGTTTCATCTAGTCAAAGTGCTTTCATCAAGAGTAGATGTATTCAATACAACTTCATATATGTTTCAACACTAGCAAAGAAAATTTATCAATGCAAAACTATAATGGCGATCCTTAAGCTTGATATTGAAACGTCATTCAACTTAGTAAATTGGGTCTACTACAAATTCTTCAGGGGTTAGGAATTGGGCAAAGATAGAGGAACTGGCTTGGAATTATGCTTGCTACCTCAACAATAAGAGTACTCATAAATGGCTACCCAGGTCCACAGATTAAACACCACCAATGTTTGAGGCAGGGTGACCCCCTTTTCCCCAATCTTGTTTATACTGGCCATGGAAGTTTTGAGACCTTGATAGATAAGGCAGAGTAACTAGGAGTCCTCACTGCATTCAAGCCACTGGGGCAAGATTCAAATGTTCAAAATGTATGCGAATGACAATCATTTTCCTCAAGCCAAGTCAAGAAGAGGTGTCTACCTTGCTGCAAATACTACACCTATTCGAGGCTTCTGGTTTCAAAACTAACATGAAAAAAGTTCTGTTTTGCTAATCAGGTGTAGTAACACGAATAAGGACACCATTAGGAAAGCATTAGGGTGTGAGCTCAAGAACTTTATAGTGAACTACCTAGGACTCCCACTATCGTTAAGAAAACTGAGAAGAGAAGACTACCAACCAGTGCTCGACAAAATCAATAGCAAGTTAGCATCTTGGAAAGCCATGTTACTCTCAATTGGAGAAGGGATGATTTTGGTCAAAACGGTACTCTCAGCTTTACCCACACACCACATGACAGTGCTCTCTTTGCCATCATGGGCAATCAAAAAGATTGACAGCTTGAGAAGAAACTTTCTATGGAAGGAAGATGATAAAGTTAGTGGAGGCTATTGTCTAGTAGCATGGGAAAAATCTATAATATTAATAGATATGGGGGTTTAGGACTGTCTGAACTGAAGTTCCTTAACTACGCTCTCCAGATGAGATGGCTTTGGTTTGAATGGAATCCCCTGAAAATCCATGGGTGGGATTAAAAATGCCACTCATTGCATTTGCAATCATAGAGATGTTCTAGGCAGAAATTGTGTTAGAAAATGGTTATAAAGCTATTTTCTGGCAATCTAAATGGCCAAATGGTCACGATTTTAACGAGATTGCTCCATCCCTCTTTCAAGCAGTGCGTTGGAACAAGAAATCAGTGGCAAATAGGTTATCGGATCGACAATGGGTAAAGACATCTAGGACACCCTATCCATTCCAACTATTGTAGAATTCTTGCATCTCTGGAACTTACTGCAAGACATTCAGCTTCAACACTTAGAAGAAGACAAGCTAGTTTGGAAATGAACGAATGATGGAATGCACTCAACAAAATCAACGCACACAATTTCTTCGTGGGATCCATCTATCTACTTCCTTCTTCACCAAGCCATTTGGAAAGCAAAAGCACCACTTAAATGCCGAATCTTTGCATGGGTAGCAATCCAAGGGAAATGTCTCACGGTAGATAACTTGGTCAGGAGAAGATGGCCAAAGTAGGGCTTCTACTGGCTGTGTATGGTTGTGGACGGAATGTGTAAACATTTGTTTCAGAGATGCCCCTACACCAATGATGTGTGGGGGCAATTCTGGAGGACCAAAATGTCACAAGCCCAAACATTAGGCCAACATCGTGGAAGACTGGAAGAATGGTGGCATTAGGCGTGGAAGTAGCTACATAAAAGAGTGTGCAACACTTTTGATACCTTGGTGATTTTGGTGTCGTGGACAATCTGGATTGAATGAAATCGCCAAATCTTCCAACATATCGTTTGTGTTACCTCCCTCTTGAAGGCTGCTATTAGAGACGAATGGATCCATCAGAGAATGGCAGGGTCACTACAAGCAGCGGAGCAACTGGAAAGCTAGGCGAAGAGTGCGGGCTAGGTGATTGCATAGGGTTTCAATTTACTGTTAACTATTAGGTTTTAACTGTTGGTAGAGTATGGAGTAATCTTGGGATCTGGTACCGAGTGTAAATAGAGTAAATGTCAGGGTCCAAAGTGCATTTTGTAATTTTGGTACCCCTCCGTTCTTTCAATGAAAATATGCGGTGCTCGCTGCATGTTTAGAAAAAGAGAGGGAATATGAGATGAGATCACAGCTCGGCGACAACTGAGGAGCTAAAAGTATACAAAACTGCAAGGAAATAAACATGTCTATCTATTGCCCGTCGCGTAACATCCGGATACGAGACGAAGCGAGTGGCCCCAGTTTACTCATGAGTCGCTCTCATGTGACGCTCCTTCAATTATTCGCTCGCGTTTGCCAAATTGCCCGTTTAGTTTGTCCTCTCATCATGGAATCCGAATGATATGTAGCATATTTAAGACGCTATTGTTCATATATTAATTTTAATTTTAATTTTTGTGAAAGAAAAATACTGAGCTTAGATGGTACAATATGTTAGTAGTAGCTATGAATATTAGAGACGTCGCTGTATTTGAATTGAATTTCTCGATGTCACGAGTGATTGCGTGATTTTGTACTTGAGATTATATTTCGCCTTATTTATTGTCATTAAAGGGGACAGTTGGAGATACGCAACGCATAGATATCACGACACAATCAAAGGCTTTATCCAGTAACATTAATGGCGGATTTTTTTATGATGTAGAAATATGAACACAAGTTGCACGCGCCATTTTTTTTAAAAAAAGAATTCAAAAACCCATAAAATGAGTGTCTCAACAAAACAATAATTCCCTACAAACCATTTGTGATTTTAATCTCCTTATAAATTGTCTCAAATTTCAAACACTACTGCAATAACTATTTCACAAAATTTAAACAAAATAACTAAAAAAAATCATTGACATGTGAGGCTTTAGCAACAACATTGGGAATAGTTGTCGACAGTATCAGTATTGGGAGTGACAGTGATAACAACAGTGGCGATACTAACAGCCGATGAAGAGTTATTTCGATCGGTGGAGCTAAGAGAGCGTATGATTACCGGTTATCAGCGGCTGCTACTACATGATAGTCATGATTGTCTTGAATTTTTTATGTTTAAATTTATCAGACCAGTGACACATAGGATGTTTAGGAATAGAAGCAACTTGCTGAGAGTTAACAAAATGTCTGGTACCGACTTGTGGTTTTTTCTTAAATTTTTTTTTTACAACTTTGAGTCATACTGAGCTGCTATTTTTTTTTTTCAGAAAATCCACACAATTGATTCTAAAAATAAATCGAACCTGACTTTCGTATAACAAGAGATAGTCCTAACTACCGAGATGTGCTCCTGCGAGTAAGTGATTACATAATTACATTGGCCTGTCAACATAATTAAAGAACCGGTCTTTTAGTGCAACAGCAACTTATGATGGTAAACCACTTTCACGCCTCACTTGTCCTGCTGCGCCCATAGTAATCACTCAAGACGGTATCCAATGACACCTGGGATGTAGCTTAGACTTCCCACTTATTACTTTGATGGCCTGGGCTTGAACTGTTTTCTTTTGATTTATTCATATGTATTCTTTTTTTAAATATAAAATATAGATTCTCACATGTTCTCATGATCTATACTATTAAAGATATGTTTGATTGTTTGTACGGTCCTGAGTCTAATTCATATGAGTGAGACTAGATACAGAAATGCAATGAGATGATATGTGTTTGTATTATTGTATGAGAAAATGTAGACAATCATTGCATCTTGTGAATCAGGCTGAATTAGTGCATATAGTCAAATTTTTTTTAAGTATATTAACTTATATACTATAGAAATAAAAATATAGATGTACACGAGAGAGAACAGCCCAATTACGTGGGAGCAGTCGAGCACATATCAAGTAGATGTACTCCATTAGGCTAGGTGTGTGAATAGTGTGTGGCTTCTACACATAACAGGTGCCAACCGATGCATAGTGATGGTATCATCAATGGATCACATCATAGGCATAAATGGTTGTGCTCGCACCGCTGGAGCAGTGGAGCCCATATGCCTTGCAGCGACGGAAATTATGGACAACAAACCAGCCTAGCTCATGGCCGGCCCCAGCTCACTGTTTTATTCCCTTTGACGCCATTCCGATTAGATCAGTGACCACACCAACGTCTGCAAAATTGGTCTCCTTCCTCTCATAATTTTGCTGCCTACTCCAGAGACTTGTTGTCTTGCTCTGTCCTAACAATGGAAAAGCATCGTTGCCCTAGATCATACATGGACTCTAAACTCTAAAGTGTATAAACTTTTGTGCTCTCGCCGTGGGGTACCCCTTGGATGATCCCTTTGCCCTTTCAAATTTGGGTGAATACATTGGCATACAGCTAAATTGGGGAAGATGTGTCTTGTCATTTCTTATTTGAGCATTGTTTCTATGGATGAGATTCGCGTCATTTGTCTGTAGTTTGAAGTACATGATTTGTTGTCTATCTTTGGACTAATCAATCAAAAATCAACAATCTGGAGCTCTGAATTGGGAAAAGTAATAAATTTTAACAAAGTTTCTCAAAATACACCTACACGCCCTGATTTCTTGCCTACATTGTTTTGGATTATCCAAATTCCAATCAGACTAACAGAGCAAATTGATCAGTGTGGTTTAGCCCAGCTTACGGGTATCCTCTTTTCTATGATGCTTTCGTGCGAAAGATATGCTGTGAAGTACTTGCTATCACATGCATTCCATTGGGAACCTCATCAACGTTGTCCCATCAATGTTCACGAGAATCACGAGCAGACAGCTAAACCAAAGACTCCAGGCAAGTACATGAAAATATATCATCACGTGAACAATGATGGGATCGAGTTGAAATGATCTTAATCCAAATCTCCAGATCCGCTATTTTTCTTAACAATAAAAATAGAACTGATCTAGGTTCGAATATTGGGTCTCTACACTCCATCAGGATAGCCTCAAGATCTAGACATGGTTAGGAGGTCCCGGACAGTACCTGGTGATGACCTCCAGTTTAAATACCAGACGACAACGGAGTACTGACCAGCGGCCACCTGTAGGCCAGGACCAGTAAAACTATAGCTGAGAATATTGTCTTAAACATACTGTGCATTGTCGAACGGACAAAAATAGTCTCAGCACTGGCAAGCATGATTAGCCGACTATCAAATTGCCAAGGGAAAAGAAGAAAACGAACAAAAAAAAAACAACACAAAGTTCTTTTTTGTACAAATCAGTATTCATTATTCGCGTCAAACCTCACAAACTGCTTCCACACCCCCCCCCCCCCCCCCCCCCCCCCAGATCAGTTGCACCAATGAACATTTAGATACAAATCATTTACATCAGATACAAGAATAGCTAGATCTAGATATCATGAGCTGGGAGCATTCCATGAGTTGATCTAAAACTCAGAGCGATGCCGCACAGATCTATTGACAGCATCCTCTCCCATGAGTTGCATGATTTTCCTGCTTCTGTTTCAGAATATTCCTCTTGACAACTGAAGAACCTTCCTCCAAGAGACTTGGAACCTCAAGAATCTACAGTAGAGCAAAATAACAAGCTGTTTACCTTCAATCTAGAAAACCTTTTTAACTATGGAAAGAAATTTGCTGATAGTACCACAATTGTCACCAATAACTAGCAAGCAAACTTTCTCAGTATGCAACAGCAAGGTGAGAAAGGGGCAACAACAAAAAGATTCCCACAACCGAAGGTGAAGGGAACCTAAGGTTGAACAGAAAGGAAATACATGAAAATTCTCCAACACAAAAGCTAAAAGCAAAAGGATAATCCATTCTACTTCGTTCTACATAATTCTCTGTTTTATTTAATTTACTAACAGACTTTCAAAAAAAAGAACACATAAGCTAAAAGCAATGCCAGTAATAAGGCTCACAACTAGTTTGATTCTTTTAAAACACAACTGAGAAATAACGGGCTTCAAATTGAGTAAAATTAAAAAGGTTTTTTTCCCTGAAAACCAATATCCTTGGAAGGAGCTTAGTGATTTTTTAATGCACTTGGAATGTTCACCTAAAATACTCTTTTATCACATATATTCATTGGAGAGAATTAACGGCATGAACTATGAAGTTCTAAATCCAGCCCATGAATTTCCATGTTATTGCTGAGCAACAAGCCAGACTATGGCTTATAGTTCAAACGACACTATGGACAGAAAACAGTGCTAGAAAGCTCTTGAAATATACTCATGTGCCCATGCACAGCATATCATAGATAGAAATTCAGGAAACAGTAACTAAGAACGCAAGCAATGCACATGCACTCATGTGCCAATATTGCACTTATCAAAAATAAAGGTTTTAAAGTATTATACAACTGAGCCTATGGGGTGCATCAAATCAATCATCCGACAAATAGTTCAACAAATGGGCTTGGGCATGTTCCTTGTTGGTACCACAGGTAGCATTCTGGCCAATAGATGGTATGAACACTATATGCACTCATGTGACAAGTCAACATAAATTAAAAATGCAGAAAAAAATTATAGTCAATGACTAACTCGCAGAGAGATGCACATTCCCCAAGAAATACAAAAGAAGGTACATATGCACATTGCTACTAGTAGTTGTATGGCATCATATTAATTCAGCAATCTGAGAAATGGATCAAGATTTGACTTCAGCATGTACCCTTTCCGTAGCATATATCACCATATAAAGCATTCTTAGTCCTATGAATATAATCAAGCATGACCAAAGTGCACAAAAATGCACCATGCAGATACAAAATCTATGGTGGATGTGATCCATATGTGATTATGATGAGCATAAAGAAAAAAGAGTAGGGAGAGAAGAATTGAATATTGTTAGGGTTGGTGGGAGTCTCGGTCACAGATCGGATCTCATCGCGTGAGGTACGGTCTAGCACGCACAATAATAAAAACAAGAATAGGAGATCTAATATAGAAAATCATGATAATGACGATGAAGCAACGACAATCAGAGAAAGAAAATATTGACGAAAAAACAACAATTCTTAAGCATAACATCAAAAGAGTTCAAAAAATTGATACTTTCAACCAATTCTCATATTTTTTGGATCCCTCAACTCTTGCTGTTTGTAAGAGTCTACTACTTAAGATCCCTAGTCTCTTGTCCTCTCTATGCCTCTTTTACTTCTAATTTGAATTGATCTCTCTAAACAATATTTGGTTGTTGTCTCTAAACCCATATCTCATTGGTTTATATAAATCTCAATACCAATCTCAACTTACAAAAGAAAATATAATACAATCTGGTTAGAACTTTTAGTAATTGTATAACCCTAATACGATTAGAATTCTAATCATGATACAAGTAAGATAAGAGACATTCCCAACAAATATACATAGTAAGGTAAGGGTGTTAACTCTAACTCTAATTGGAGGGCCTAACTCTAACTCTAATTGGAGGGCCTAAAGGAAGAATGAAGAGCAAAAGACAAATGCAACAGTAGATGATATCCCCTCAGGGGAGATACAAATTGATTCCGCATAGCATAGCAAGCATAAACATGCTCTGTCCAAGTTGGACTGGTAATTTCCTTCACCCAGGCACACAATGGAAATATGCCAGGGCTCCTTACACCAGTTAGAAAACATGACACGGCAATACAGAATGCATAACCTGGTACTTAGCACAAAGCCATCTCACCTAGAAGAAAGAGAAGGTTGGTGTAATTCACTCTCTTTTTGTTTTGGTTATCATGAACTGCTATACCTTTGTGACAGGACAGCAAAAGAATGGGAAACACAAACACTGGAAAAAGCAAATCCTAAGTGCCCAAAATTGATTAATTGACCATACACAAACCAAAGGCATATGCACTGACAAATTCAGAACTCACAATATGTTGGATATTATTGTTTATTGGGCCTTATTGGGCCTAATGAATGTTTATTATATTGAAGACAGTTATAGTTAGAGACCATAACATCAAATTAAACCCTAAATTCAACTTGGTATCAAAGCCGATTATCGTCGCCGCTGTCGCCACTCGGGCGCCGCCGCCACTCGGGCGTCGCCGCTGCTCCAGGTGCTGCCCCCGGCCTCGCGCCGCCGGTCCATGTTTGGCCGCCTGCGCCCCACGTTGCGCCACCCACCGCGCCCAAGCTGGCCGGAGCTCCTCCCTCCTCTTCCTTTTGTTTAGAGGAGAAGACGATCTTCTATGGTTGATCTGAATCTTATGTGGTTTATTTAATGTAAATTCATGGAAAAAAGGGGAACTATGATTGCATGAGCTCAATTCTTTTCTTTTGACTTGTTGAAATGACAACCAAGATTCTAACCATGGAGGAGTTTATGGCGAAGATGATGGAGATGATGACGATGAGGACGAATGACATCTCATTATCGGACAAAGCTATGATGACGGTACCATACTCACAGACAATCAAAAAGATAGAGCTCATGCTAAATGATGTGAAGCTGGAGGGGACCAAAAACTAGTTAAGTTGGTCCAGAAGATTGATTATGATTTTGGAGGCGAAGGGGCTTACTGACTGTGTGCAGGTGACATATGTCAAGCCCCTTAAAGATAGTTCGGAATGGCAGAACTGAAAAACCACTGATTCTCTGGTGAAAGCGTGGTTACTGAACTCGATGACCCCTTCTATTACTGGGATGGTGGAAGCCACTCCAACTGCAGCAATAGAAGGGGTCATCGAGTTGGACATTTCTCACGCTGAACATTTGACCATGTTCAAGAAGTGGGTGGATCGCAGGAGAATACTTGACTTTTTGCAAGGCTTGAATGCTAAGTTTGAGTCTAGACGAGCTGCACTCTGCCACCAGCCGAATCTGCCCACCATGGAGGAGGCATTTGCTGCTTTGGTGATGGAGGAGACTCGATTACGGGTGATGACATCAGCTACACCGCCACCCCCTGCTAGATTTGCGTTGACTGTTGCAGATAACCGTGAGTGTTTTACTTGAGGGAAGATTGGGCACATTAGCTGGAATTGCCCATAATCACGCGATTTTGGACATGGTAGGGTTGGTGACGGACGTGGTAGAGGCCGAGGTGGAGGACATGGTGGTGGTAGGCGACAAGGTCCTAAAGCCAATCTTGTTGTATCGGATAAGGGGTTGGTTGTGCATGACACAGAGGAGCTTTCTGAGTTGAAGGAGCTACGACAGTTCAAAGCAAAAGTTGAGAGTTCCGCCAGCAAGCCCATGGCCACCCAGGAGATACTTATGACCACTACATTTGGTACTTTTGCTAATTATGCCTATGCAGGCACAGGTATTGAGGCACAGGCTTTTGCATCATCACATACTTCTCCTTTAGATTAGATAGTCGATTCAGGTGTATCTAGACATGTCACTGGTGCTTCTAGTGAGTTTATATCATATTCTCCATATTCTTCCATGTATCGTGAAACTGTTCAAACTGCTGATGGGACTGCACAACCCATCACGAGAATTGACACAGTTCAGTGTACACCTACCATTACACTTTCCTCTATTTTGCATGTTCCATCCTTCCCAGTGAATCTTATTTCTATTAGTATTTTGTTGAATCAAATTGATTGTGGTGTTTATATTGACCGAGATGTTTGTCATATTCAGGGAGAGGCAGACGAGGAGGGTCTTGGGGACTGAGACTAGGCGTGATGGATTGTGGTATCTGGATTGGGGGACTGTGGATACTGTGAGTGTTGCTTTGACTACTGCTATAGGTGGAGTAGAGGCTGAAGTGATGCTTTATCACTATCGTTTGGGTCATCTCTCATTTGACCGACTGAGGAGTATGTATCCGGATGTTATAAATCGAGTGCCCATGAAGAAACTCATGTGTGATGCTTGTGAGTTTGAAAAGTATGCACGATCATCTTATGGTGGTATTGGGCTTCGTAGTATTGAACCATTTGTACTTGTTCACCCAGATGTTTGGACCTCTCCGATTATCTCTATTCATGATTTTAAGTACAATGTTACTTTCATTGATTGTTATTCCTGTATGACTTGGCTCTATATGATGAAGAATAAGAATGAAATTTTTCATTGCTTTCAAGATTTCTGTGCTCCAGTGAAAAAAACAATTCAATGCTCATGTTCGTATTATTAGAACTGACAATAGAACTGAGTATGTGAACAAGGAGTTTGCTACTTTTCTTTCAGCTCAGGGGATCTTGCATCAGACAACCTGTCTGGATACATCGGCACAGAATGGTGTGGCCGAGCGGAAAAACAGCCATCTTTTAGAGACTGTTCGCTCACTCACTCATGTATGGGATGAATGTGCCGAAAACACTATGGAGTGAAGCCGTTATGACAGCGGCTTACTTAATTAACCGCATGCCCTCCAAGGTGTTAGGCATGAAAACTCCCTGTGAGCTGCTCATGGGGATAAATACATTTGTTGTCCCTCCGAAGGTGTTCGGCTGTGTGTCTTTTGTTCGGGATTGACCCTCTGCGGAAAAGCTAGACCTTCAGACTTTGAAGTGCATGTTTGTGAGATATTCCTCTGGACAGAAGGGCTACATGTGTTGGGAGTCCTCAGGCCAAACAGATGTTTGTGAGTATGGATGTCACTTTCCAGGAGTTTGAGCCTTTCTATGGTGAGAAAACTGAAGTGACATTTGTTTGGCGATATCTCTTCTCGCCTGCCTAGTGTTGGTCGAAAGGGGGAGAATCCTGAAGTGAGTAGTGGTGGCAATAGTGGAGGTGGCGATGTTGTTGTAGGTATTATTCCATGTCCTATTGTGGATAAGGGGTGTGTGCAAATGGAGGTGGAGACCCTGGAATTCTGAAGACTTATGTGAGGAAACGTTTTCGTGGCACTAGAGTTCAGGGGGAGCAGCAGCAGTCACAGCAACGGCAACCTCAACAGCAACCCCAGTCTCCTGTGATTGAGATTGATGACCGTCGTCCACACAACTTATTGTCCTTGACCCCTCCTCAGTTGTCTCACCTTTGACCCGTCTCTCTCTGAAATGGGTGATAATGTATCTCTTGATCTTCCCATTGCTCATTGTAGAGAGCCCCGAGTCAATGCCGGTAAGCCTCCTGCTAGGTATGGCTTTGAGGGTGATTTTTCTCATGTTGTCTCATATTCTTCTTTGTCCCCTGCATATAAGTCTTTCATTGCATTATTATAGTCTGTGCCCATACCAAAAGATTGGAAAATGGCAATGCAAGATCCTTTGACTTAATGCTATGCAGGAGAAACTTCAAGCATTGAAGAAAAATGAGACTTGGGAGCTAGTCTCTCTTCCTGTAGGAAAAAAGCCGTTGGATGCAAATGGGTGTATACCATAAAGCAAAATGCAGAAGGCAAGATTGAGAGATACAAGGTAAGACTGGTGGCCAAAGGGATATAGTCAGACTTATGGGATTAACTATGATGAAACTTTTTCACCAGTAGCAAAACTGAATACAGTGAGAACTTTAATCTCGTGTGCAGTGAACTTCAACTGGCCCCTACATTAGCTTGATGTGAAAAGTGCCTTCTTGCATGGTGATTTACAGGAAAAAGTATATATGGAGGTCTCACCCAGGTTTTGGTAACAGTGGAAATGTATGCAAGCTGAAGAATCCTTGTATGAATTAAAACAATCTCCGAGGGCTTGGTTTGATAGATTCAGACATGCAGTATGTAGTATGGGTTACAAGCAATGTAATGGGATCACGTTGTCTTTTTCAGACACTCTGGAGCACTCATCACAATACTTGCTGTGTATGTTGATGATATTACCAACACTGGTGATGATACTGAGGAGATCGTCCGTCTAAAGAACAAACTAGGTAAAGAATTTGAAGTGAAGGATTTGGCTCATCTCAAATATTTTCTTGGCATAGATATTGCACGGTCCAAAAAGAGTATAGTTCTCTCACAACGGAAATATACTCTGGATTTGTTGAATGAAACTGGAATGTTAGGATGCCGTGTTGTCTCTACTCCCATTGAGCCGAACCATAAGTTAAGTGCTCAAACTGGAAACTCAACTAACAAGGAGAGTTATCAGAGGCTTGTTGGGCGTCTTATTTATCTTTGTCACACAAGGCCCGAATTGCTTATGTGGTGAATGTGGTAAGTAGATATATGCATGACCCAAGAGTAGAGCACATGGAAGTAGTCTATAGGATTATCAGATATCTGAAGAGCAGTCCAGGAAAAGGTCTCTGGTTCAGGAAGAATATGAATCTTGATGTGATCGGCTATTGTAATGCTGACTGGGCAAGTTGTTTAGATGACAAGAGATCCACATCAGGGTATTGTGTCTTTGTTTGAGGCAACTTGGTGTCATGGCGAAGTAAGAAACAGGCTATTGTTTCTCGATCTACAGCAGAAACTAAGTACAAGACTATGTCTTCTAGTTTATGTGAAATGTTCTGGTTGAGAGGTTTGTTGTCAGAGTTACGACTGTTTCAAGGTGGAACTTTGACACTATGGTGTGATAATAAGTCAGCAATCAATATTGTTAATAATCCAGTGCAACATGACCGCACCAATCATGTGGAGATTGATCGCTTCTTCATTAAAGAGCGTTTAGATGAAGAGAGTTTGAAACTAGAGCATGTATCTTCTAGAGAGCAACTTACTGATTGTTTGACAAAGGGACTTAGTCTCAAAGAATGTGTGTTAGTTTGTAACAAGATGAAGATGATTGATATCTATCACTTAACTTGAGGGGGAGTCTTAGATATTATTGTTTACTGGGCCTTATTGGGCCTAAATGAATGTTTATTATATTGAAGACAATTATGGTTAAGAGACCATAACGTCAAATTAAACCCTAAATTCAACTCAATATATCAAGAAAAAATGACAACAAAAAACATACGCAGCTACAGTACTGCAGAAAAAGTTTTCCCACCTCGATCTGTAATGTTCAATAAGATGGGCTGTATTTACAGGTAACAGATGCACAACAAGTATATAATATTTTGTATTCAACATTGTTTCAAGAAATGTCTCCCATGACTTGGCAAAGGTGAAAGGATTGATAACAAAAACAAGTATATCCCAGAGGTCTGTATATTTGAAGTATAGGGTTGTTATGTCATGTAATTAGAAACTACCGACTAGTTAGGCTTTAACTTCACTGATGTAAAATCAAACTTTATGCATCCACCAGTTCCTAAAAATTAAAAGTTGGACGATATAAAAAGTAAAGAGGTTACGTTATGGTGCTTAGTATGTACCTTTAGCGCAAGTTCTTCAAAACATTTCTCCACGTTATCTCGTGTTTTTGCACTGCTCTCAAGAAACAGACATCCAGATTCTTGTGCAAAAGCAAGACCTTCTTCTCTTGTTACCATTCTTTCATCACCCTGAAATCAAATATAAAAATAAGAATTGCTGCTTCATTGGTTATAATATGTTGGGATATGTCTCTATCTCCTAATCCTATTCTATCTCCTATCTCCTAATCCTAATCTATCTCCTATTTCTTTTGGCCTATAAATAGGCACCCCCATGTATTCTGTAAATTTGAACCATTATAGTGATTTGTTTCTCCGTGGTTTTTTTCCCTTTCACCTTGAAGGGGTTTTTCCACGTTAAATTCTGTGTCACTTTCCTAACAAGTGGTATCAGAGCCTTCATCCAACGGCCCTGATTCACGGTTCCATATTTCGCAAAAATCTCAGCCGTCCACACAAAAAACCCTAGCCTTCCACAAATTTCCATCTAGCCACCGATACCTTGTCCACTTCACGTGATCTGCTATTTTTCAGGGATTTTTCGATCTAAGTTCCTGATTTTCACTTTGTCATTATGACTGCAAAACTTGATATTGCGAAGTTCGATGGCAAGATCAGTTTTTCTATCGGCAGGTACAGATGAAGGCAGTTCTCACACAACTCGATGTCCGGAAAGCTCTTCTGAAAAAACCGGACAAAGTGGATGAAAGTGAGTGGGAAGAACAGGATCAGAAGGCTTTGTCTGCCATGCAACTCAGCTTGTCTACAGATGTTCTACGCGAAGTCATTAAAGAGGAAACTGCCGCCTCCTTGTGGACGAAGTTGGAGACGTTATACATGAAGAAAAGTCTTGCCAACAAATTGCGCCTTAAAGAACGTCTGTACACTATTCGCATGGCAGAAGGTACCTCGATTCAGTCTCATCTCAGTGAATTTAATTCTATCATTGTGGACCTTGAGAGTCTAGATGTGAAAATTGAGGATGAAGATAAGGCTATTTTGTTGGTTGTCTCTTTGCCTGCTACCTTTAAACATTTTAAAGAAATTATGTTTTATGGCAGTCATGATACCCTCAGTTTTGATAATGTTAAATCAAATTTGTTGTCTAAGGAGAAATTTGATGTTCAGTCTCATTCCAGTGGAAAGGGTGAGGGTTTAATTGTTAGAGGTAGATCTAATCAATCAGGCAGGTCAAATAGATCAACGTCTAGGTCTAAATCCAGAGGTCGTAAATCCAACACCTTTTGCCGTTATTGTAAATCCAATACTCATGATATTTCTCAGTGTGATAAATTGAAAAGAAAAGAGAAAAAGAAAACATATTTGGAAAAATCTGCTGAGGCTAGAATTGTTGATAGTGATAGTGGAAAAGCACTCATGGTCACTACTGATATTGAGAAACGCATGTCTTGAGTTCTTGATTCAGCTTGCACCTTTCATATTTGCTCACATAGAGAGTGGTTTTCTGATTATACTCTTGCAACTGGTGCTGTTACCATTGGTGATGAGTCTCCACTTGAAATTGTTGGAATTGGTTCCGTTCAGATAACAACTCATGATGGCACCTTTAATACCCTTACAAATGTTCGTCATGTCCCTAAAATGAGGAGGAATCTTATTTCTTTGGGCACCTTAGAATCTATGGGTTATAAGTATACTGGTGACAATAGTGTTCTTAAGATTTCTCTTGGCAACCGTGTTATTTTAAATGCTAGTCGTGCGAACAACCTTTATTACTTGCAAGGTTCCACAGTTATAGGTACTGCAGCTGTTTCTATTGCATCCAACACTTCTAATACCAAGTTGTGGCATATGCGCTTGGGTCATATGAGTGCAAAAGGTATGCATCTCTTGCACAAGAAAGGTCGTCTACATGATATTGGCAAACTTGAGTTCTGTGAACATTGTGTTTTTAGAAAACAAAAGAGGGTTAGTTTTGCTACTTCAACTCACCAGAGTAAAGGTATTCTTGATTATATTCATTCTGATTTTTGGGGTCGTTCTCCTCATCCTTCTATTGGAGGTTGTGAGTACTTTATTTCTTTCATCGATGATTTCTCTCGCAAAGTTTGGGTCTACTTCTTAAAGCATAAGAGTGATGCTTTTTCTACTTTCAAGTCTTGGAAAGCTTTGGTAGAAAATCAGACTGACAGAAAGATTAAGAAATTGAGAACTGACAATGGGTTTGAATTTTGTAGTAGTGAGTTTGATACATTTTGTGTTGATCATGGTATTGCTAGACATTTGACTGTTCCAGGTTCACCTCAGCAGAATGGACGTGCAGAACGTATGAATCGCATTCTTCTGGAAAGGGCCCGTTGCATGCTATCCAATGCTGGCTTATGGGAAAAGCATGGCTTTTGGGCAGAGATTGTTGCTACAACTGCTTACTTGATTAATCGCTCTCCCAATTCGGCGATTGATTTTCAGATTCCAGAAGAGGTATGGTCAGGTAAACCAGTTGATTATTCAAATCTGAAAATTTTTGGTTGTCCTGCATATGCTCATGTCAATGATGGAAAACTAGTTCCTAGAGCTAAAAAATGCACTTTTCTTGGCTATGGTTCTGGTGTCAAAGGGTATCGTTTATGGTGTGCTGATTCTATGAAAGTGATCATTAGTCGTGATGTTACTTTTGATGAAAGTTCCTTATGTTCCACTGGAGGTGTTTCTGTTAGTGGTATTTCATCCACAGATGCATCTGAAACTGTTATTCCTACAAGCAACCCAACTTTTGAGGTCAACGTACCTGTTCATGTTGATTCTACTGGTTGTTCTTCCACACAGTCAGTTTCTGATTTTCAGCCTCCTATTTCTAATGATCATTGCATTGTACGAGATAGACCTAGACGGACTACTCAATTGCCAGCTAGATATCGTGACACTGATGATATTGCCAATTATGCTTTCATTACTGCAAATGATACTAATGAAATATTTGAGCCTTCTTATTCAGAAACTATCTCATGTGATAATTCCTCAAAGTGGTTAACTGCTATGAATGAAGAAATTGCGAGCCTTTACAAAAATCATACATGGGCTTTGGTAGAGCTTCCAAAAGGTAAAAAACCTTTAAAGTGCAAATGGCTTTATAAGAAGAAGGATGGACTTTCTGGAGTTAAACCTGCAAGCTGAAAAGCCCGGTTAGTGGTGAAAGGTTTTGAACAAAGGGAAGGTATTGACTTTAATGAGGTATTTTCTCCTGTTGTTCGTCACTCATCAATTCGGGTTATGCTTGCTATTGTTGCTTTATTTGACTTAGAATTAGAGCAACTTGATGTTAAAACTGCTTTTCTTCATGGAGATTTAGAGGAGGAGATTTATATGACACAACCGGAAGGTTTTGTTGTTCCCGGTAAGGAGCATTTAGTTTGTCGTTTGAATAAATCCCTCTATGGTTTGAAACAAGTTCCAAGGCAATGGTACAAGAGGTTTGACTCGTTCATGATTACTCATGGTTATTCTCGAAGCAATTATGATCATTGTATTTACTCTAAGCAGTTTCCAAATGGATCTTTTGTGTATCTACTGCTCTATGTTGATGATATGCTTATTGCTTCTCATGACAAGTCTTTGGTTGCTCAGTTGAAGGCTCAACTTAGTCAGGAATTTGAGATGAAAGACCTTGGACCAGCAAAGAAAATTCTTGGGATGGAAATTCAGCGTGATCGCCAAGCTGGTATTTTATTTCTATCTCAGAAAGGTTATATTGAGAAAGTTCTTGAAATGTATAGTCTCAGTAATTGCAAGCCTGTCTCTACGCCATTTGCTTCACATTTTAAATTATCTTCAAGTCAATGTCCTACCAGTGACGAAGACAAAGACTATATGTCTCATGTACTGTATTCCATTGCTGTTAGCAACCTTATGTATGCTATGATCTGTACAAGGCTTGACTTGTCTCATGCTGTTAGTGTGGTTAACAGATTTATGCATAATCCTGGTAAGGAACATTGGAATGCAGTTAAGTGGATTCTTCGTTATTTGAAATGTACTTCTGACTATGGCTTGATGTTTGAAAAGAAATTGGTGAAGTCAAACAATGTTATTGGAGTTGTTGATGCTGATTATGCTGTTGATCTTGATAAGAGGAGGTCTATTTCTGGCTATGTATTCTCTTTATGTGGTTCTGCAGTGAGTTGGAAAGCTTCATTACAATCTATAGCTGCTCTTTCTACTACTGAAGCAGAGTATGTCGCAGCTACGGAAGGTGTTAAAGAAGCTCTTTGGTTGCAAGGTCTGGTTTCTGAACTTGGTATTTCACAGGATGTCAATACTGTTTTGTTGTGATAGTCATAATGCTATTTGTTTGACCAAGAATGATATGTATCATACCAAGACTAAGCATATTAATATCAAATACCACTTTATCCACGATGTTGTTGCTGAAGGCAAGATTGTTGTGGAAAAGATACATACTGATGATAATCTTGCAGACATGCTTACAAAGCCATTATCTAATACCAAGTTCAAACATTGCCTTGACTTGGTTGGTATTCGCGGAGCTTGAAACTCTTTGGGTTTTATGAGAAACATTTCTTTCATGGATTTAGAGTCAAAGGGAGATTTGTTGGGATATGCCTCTATCTCCTAATTCTATTCTATCTCCTATCTCCTAATCCTAATCTATCTCCTATTCCTTTTGGCTTATAAATAGGCACTCCATATACTCTGTAAATTTGAACCATTATAGTGATTTGTTTCTCCGTGATTTTTTTCCCTTTCACCTTGAAGGGGTTTTTCCACGTTAAATCCTGTGTCACTTTCCTAACACAATACATTCATCTAAAGGGGCCAGCTGTTAACCAAGTTTTTTTTTTCCGCAAAGTGATCCTAAAGTTATGTGTTGACAGGGTAATTATCTTCTCCCATGTCATCCTGAGTTTATAAAAAACCATGTGGGCGCATTGCTAATCTCCACTCTATTCTAACACCAAATGTCATCTTCCTGATGAGGGGCTCATGTGATACTGTCTTTTGTAAATTGCAAAGGAAAAGGTTAGAGAAGTGAGGATCCATCAATCCAGCACATCGTGCATAGTTGACTAATTACTCCCCATTTTCACAACAAAAACATTAACATGAGTTGCAACAATAAGATTTTCAGAGAATTAAATTTAGGTACGAAATTGATACCTTGTCAACTTTGTTTCCAACAATCATTTTGATGCAGTCTTTATTTGTCGAGTGCATTTCTATTTCCTTGGCCCATAAGTCAGCCAAATTTGTAAAAGTTTCTCTCTTTGTGACATCATAAACTAACAGAAAAGGGCAAAAAGTGTTAGTGGGTGAGACAAGTAGGATTCATTCTATATAATTTTGTTGCTAGAAGTCATCATACAGCATTTCCACATCATCAATCCCGACAAATGCTTTCAGTTTAATGAGTACAACCACCAGTAATTGGTACTCTGATGCAGTTAAGTGCCAATGTACCATCCAGGTTCAATGAGAAATCCAACCGAGACTATGGAAGATAACATGGCAATATCAAAAAGACTTTTTAAAAATTAATGAGAAAGAGCATTAATGCAGTGGAGAGGATCCATCCCAGACTGACTAACTTTTGAGAAATTCAAATATCATAATCCATGATAAATGAAGGTGCTCAAGGCAAAGAGAAATAATGGCTGCTAAATCCAACCCTCATTGTTAAGTATATAACCTGATATCGCACAGATAGCCAACATATTGTTCAGAATTCATTGTTGAGTATGATAACTTGCCCGATTACATAGAACATTCCAAAGATATGGTATCAGACCCATAATAAAATAGCACTAGAGTGGAGCATGCAAACATTTTAATCAGTCAAGGTAACCTAACAATATAACCTCCATGTGAAATGCTCCCAACCCAGGCATGCCAGACATTTTAAGGAAAATGTTTTCATGCTCCACTAAAAAGAAAACTGCATGGATTTGAAAGCAAATGGGGAGTTGAGGGGCTGGTTTCCACAAATCCTTTAGTAACTGCAGGTGCTTCATAACCTGTGCAATTTTCTTTTAGTTGAGTAGAGAAGCACTCCTCAACATTTAGATTTTCCAATTAATGCTATTGCATGTATCTCACAAATCCGAATAATCAAGTTACCTAGAATGATTCCGTGAGCACCTCTGTAGTAAGAACTAGTAATTGTCCTAAACCTCTCTTGGCCAGCTGCAAAATGATGAAACAAGATTTGTAGAAGACTTGAAATATTGGAAACACCATCAAATGATATAGAGTGAAGAAGATTACAGTACAAAACCATACCATTAAGCTATCAATGACAATATAAAGCGTGCCAAGAGTCACTAAGTATCCTACAAGGAATCTATCATCGCTATTGACCAGAATACAACACCCTGAGACCCACCAACACCAATGCTTGGTTTCATCCTCACTCACCTAAAGAGTTATCCAAGGTTCACTAGGCCGGGAGTCTAACATACACTGCCCACAAAGGGCATCTGTATACCCATAACACACTCATCCTTACTGCTGTTACAATACCATTAAATTAACGCAATGATCTATGCCATAGCTTGCTACTGATTTCTTGCACGGTAAACAACTTTTTAAATCCCTGAAACAACTGCAACACTCTGTTTCCTCAACTGGCAACTAGAACCATAACAAGCTTGGTGGTGATGTCTGGTGAGTGTATGGTGTGCTCGGAGAATGTGTGGCAGCAACAGCAGGCTGCAACAAGATGGCGGTGCATGGGGATGCACTGACCTAAGACATTAGACGGCTGTTTGTGTGGCAGCAGTGGTGCATGGGGATGCCCTAACTTAAGACATTAGACGGCTGTTTGTGGCAGCATAACGCAGCAATTGTAGAAAACAGTTCAAGTAACATAGAATAGGGATACAGGCAGTTTAAAGAAGAGCTTTGGATAGGAACTATGAGTTTTGTAATTTTGGTGGTACATGCATGTTACATTGAATTATAAAAGAATGATGTAACTGCCCCAAAAAGAAAAGCAAGCAACTTTCTAACTGAAATACAAATCAAAAACAACAAATGAATCTCCATTTTCTTAACCAAATAAGAAACAAACTCACCAGTGTCCCATATTGTCAGCTTCAGTTTCTTTCCACCAACAGTGAGAAACTTGATTTTAAAATCCACTCCTGGTAGCCGGTGTAAAACAAAATTTAGTTCAGACAACTGAAATAATAAGGATTATATAACTAACAGAATAACAGATGCAGCTTGTACAGTAAGAGATAATAAGGCCATATTGGACCTGTTCCTATTGGGATGATGGATTGCACAAGAACTGCTACTGCACTGGCTTTCTGAAAGAGTAGTTTGAAATATGATAGACACTGATTTGGTTGAACTATGTGAATGATCAGATTTTCTTCCATAACTTTCGTAGACATGGCTATCAATGTTAAAAAAAAAACAGTGCATTATGCTAGACACCAAACTCATATGCCTTAGATAATCTAGTACGATATTGGTTCTGGAAAGAGAAAACATGATTCTAGAATAAACTACAGTTCACCATATGAATCCTTTGTATATTTCGTGAAGTGTGCATACTGCAGGCTAACGTGGTTCCAGGGTTCCACCTCCATTCTCATTTCTCCTCAAGGCGTTAAACGAAAAATTACCCCCAAATCAAGTAATAGTTATTACAGTGTAACGGCACACCACGGTTCGATCATTAAAATACAAAAGGTGGAAGCAATTATCAAGCAGTGACTTTGCCTGTAGTTTCGATCTGTAAAGTGTGCTTAGTACAACCATGCATAGTTGCTTCCACTCATGGATGCCGCCGTATTAGGTGTCTTCAATACCATAGCAGTAATCTCCACTAGAGACAAAAATCTGCTGCTATTTCCTAACTAGTGCCAAAATTGAAACAACAACCCAAAGAAGCGGTAATCTAACAAGATCCAGCGATTAACAGACTCCGTACCTATGGTGGGCTCCAGCTCGTCATCAAGGCGAGAGGAGACGAAGCTAACGAGCAGGCTGCTCTTGCCGACGCTGGAGTCCCCGATGAGCAGGATCTTGAACGAGCAGTCGTAGCTGCTCGCCGGCGACGAGCCCATGTCCACCCTCAACCCCGCAAAGTGCTCACCCAACTAGATCAGATCGAATCGAGGCAAAGCAAAGCAAAGCATCCAAAACGTGGGGCGGTTGGTACGAGGGAGAGGGAAGTGGATAGGAATAGAAGAAAGCAACAGGAAGGGAAGGGAGGGAGTGAAAGGGAAACGAAACGGGGAGGCGTCAGGAGGGCTCGTTGCTTTCGGGTGTGGTTGGGTGTGACGAGACGACCTGCGTAGCGGAAAGAGAGGACAAATGACGCGGGATGGGAATGGGAATGCCGTGCCGGCTGTTTCACGCGCGCGCCGGCCTTCGTCGGCTTTTATTGCGGCGACCAACCGCGCTTGTCCGGGCGCGGGCGCCGGAGATGTAGGATTTGCGAGTGTTTGTAACGTTAGTCTTTTTTTTTTTTTTTAATGTTTAAAGCTTGGACAGGCAGGGCGCTCGACAGCATGCCAGGGTAGTCGTAGGACCATCTGGAAGTGGGCCCCACTTTCTTGCTATTCGGCGACCAATAGGATCTGATGTGTATTGGGTTCTTGTACGAATTTTTTTTTTTTTTTTTGTTATCACACAATTTGTTATTATCATATTTTGTAAACCAAAGATGCATTTGCATAGTAGCAAATAGTTTTAAGTGTTGAGTTACCATATAATTCTCTCGAGACAACCATGATTTAATCCATAATATAGTATAGTTTTGAGTTCAATCCTTAATTTTGATGGACATTTGGAATATAACATGTAATATTGCATAGAATATTGCACGGACATAAATAATTTTAACTGTTCAGTTGTAACATGATTCTCTTGAGTCAAAATTAAATTAATTTATAATAGAGATCAGAGTTGAAATCTTAATTTTTTGATTGATCAGTTAGTCTAAGGATATGTACAAATCCGATTTGAATCAATTTAAACCGTTTTGAAAGGGAGCTGATTGCAAGCACTCGGCTGCTGAGCTCATAAACATTCGGATGCCACCACAAATGAGGTTTTTTCCCTTCTCAAAAGCAATGGCTAAAAACAAATACAAAGGCTGTCACTGCTGATGAGTTCATTTGTTTTTCTTCTCTCCTTTATATGGCAAAAGTACTGTTAAAAAAAAACAAAGGGTGTGCTATCATGTATCGAGACTGATTTCGCAGGACAATGATAAATATCATAAAATTTCTCTCTTTTGTGTGTGTAAAATTCAGCATTGGACCAAAGCACATGAGAGCGATAAAATTTATTTAGTGGCTTAGATTAGAGTTTGAGAAATACAACCAAATTTGGGGGTATATTTTGCGTAATTGTGTTGCCGGAGCGAACTTTTAGCTGATGAGCTATGCCACACCACGGTTAGGTCATGGATTCCATTACGTGTGGACCTAGGACGTTGTCCGTTATGATAAAGGTGATGTAACTTGCTTCGCTCATGGTCGACATAAGTTGAAATTGTTGAATACTTTAGAATCTAGTCTAATCCATATTCGCTTGAGAGGTTTTATTTGAGAGAGTTTTAGGTTTCTGTTTAAAGTTATAAGTAATTTAAACACTTAAATAAGCTATAATTAAAGTTGTTTATCATGTGAATATACTTTTGTGTTACAAGTTAAGCCCCGAACTCCCTGTATTACCTAGAAGTCTGGGACAATACAAGGCTTGACCTGGGTTGGAACTCTGTTTGGCCCTTATTCCTTCCTGCATAAGGATTTGGACATCAGATTCGAATGCCCTATTCCTTAATTTCTCGGTGCACATGTTGCCGTAATTATTTGTTAACTCACATTGTATCGGATGGAAGATGGAAAGTGGCGAATTCTGAAACCATTGGCTTGCAAGTAGCAAATCCAGAGGATATATTCAGTCATGCAGAATAACACCATTTCAAACATAAATTGGAAACTGAGACGGTTGAACGAGACCTCTGGAAATATAGGTGTCCAGATTGAAGTCTTGTGGGACTAGGAGAAATTATACCTCGTGATCCTGGTAAAGAGGGGTCTCCTGTGCTACCAGGATAACTCTACTCTCAAGGAGACTATTGTCTTATGTGTCCTGAGAGTAAAGCAAAAAGAATGTTTAATGCATTATAAGGAAAACTGGAGGCCTTCACCCCACTAATGCTCCTAGGAGTTGTGGAGACCGCTTACTAGTTTTTCCCAAGGAGTTCCACAAGTGCGCAGCCATCAAGTCACCCGATAGACATATTTCATCAAGAAATACTGGACACTCCTGAACTTTGGTAAAAAGACCTCTTAGGAGACTAGGGGACCCTGGACCACTGGGGATCTCTAGTGAGATCTCGATAAACCTCTTTCACTAGAGATCCTGGTGACCCTCTTTTGCTAGGAATAGTGGGGACGTTTTCTCAAAAAAAAATGCTACTCTCACCTCTAGTGGACCCCATTGTGGCGCGTATAAAAAGATTTGGGTGCTCGGTATATTAAAAGGATCATTTTATCCTTTTTTTCAAGGGCTCCAGGAGGGTCAACTTCATCAATCGTCACTTTTGTCATGCTCTCAAATATAGTCTACGTGTAATTTTTGATCAAAGGATGCCGATTAGAGGGGGTGAATATGCATTTTAAAATTTTAATTTCAATCTAAAATAATAATGTGAGATTATTAAAACAGGTATAATAACACAATTTTGGCGTTTTGCTTTCTTAGAGTGATTAAGCCAACAACAAATATCTCTAAATATAAAATTTGTAAGAGAAAGAAAGAACCGATGACACAATCAACTTTACCGAGGTATCAAAAATTTGTTGATTTCCATTAATCCTCATTAAAGCACTTTCTGCTCGAGTACTATCTTAATTTCACTAGTGGTTGCCCTTCTCCTCTCTGTATAGGCGAACACAAAATCTTCACACCCAAACACCGGCCCTCTCTGACAACCACCGTCAATAAAAAGATCGCTGGACTTCTGGGGTCATCTAGATAACGACAATCACCAAGAGTAACAAACTTAGCACTTTTGCTTGATCGAACTCAACTATTGATGCTCAAAATGCAATACAATTCTCTCTCTGAACTAGCTTTGCAAAACAACAAGAGATTTTACACACAATAACTCTAAATGCAAGAATTTATGAGCTCAAAGGCTTAGCAAGCAATAGCAATGAATTCCAAGTGCTTAGAGTATTAAATGAATGCTAAGTGTGGAGTATATATAGCTCACAAGCTGAAATTAGCCATTTGAGAAATTTCAGACAAAGTTTGTACCGGCTGTATATTGTCTGCCACAACAAACATAGTCCGACTAGTGCAGGTGACTAGTGATCGTTTGGGCAATTAATACATTTGTCAGTGATCATTCGATACAATTTGTGAAGGCCGAAGGGATACATACTCAGTCAGACAGATGGTCCGGACAAATGTATGTCTTTGGTTACGATCACACTTTTTTGTATTGGTCGGACGGATGCATACTCGACCGGACAAATGGTCCAAATAAATGTATTTGTCTTTGGTTACATTTTTTATGAAACTTAGTATCACCAGGTTTGGTACTAATATGATCAGGTTTGAACTAATACGACCAGCTTTGTACTGAAACGACCCGATTTGAACTGATACGACTACGGACATGTCTTGTACTGATACGACCAGTTTTGAACTAAATGACTATGAACAAATCATATATTGATACGACTAGTTTTGAACTGATACGATCATGAATAGGTCTTGTATTGATATAATCAGTTTCTGTTTTACTGGTACGACCAATATTTTTAGTATCATGACCAAATATCTATTTTACAGATTTGGTCAGTTTCTTTTACTAATACGACTAATATTGTTACTGTCACGACCAAGTTTATGTTTTATTGATTCGATCAGTTTTTTTACTAATGCGACCAAAAATTTTACTATCATGACCAAGTTTGTATACTAGCCGAACATTGTCTGGTAACATCGGCCTTTGTCCGGCAATATCAGACAAGTTGTGCTCAAATAGATTTATTTGTTTCTAGTGAACTAGTGCATAATTTTTATTTCTGAAATTCATACTTTGCTCTAATTTGCTCCTAGACTGTGATGAGGACATCATTGACACACACACATACATTACCAATAATACATACACCTGTAGACGAGTCTACTAAAGTGCAAGATTCAACTAGTATGCAAGGTCCAATTACACGAGCGTGTGCACATCGCCTTGGACAACAGGTGAATTTGTTTCTTGGGCAAATTAATTATTTAATTACAAAACAAATGATATTGCCTAATAGTTGTTGTTTGTTTGTTACTACATGTGAGGGAGTTCTTGAAGAAGTTGCTGAACAAGATTTGGCCTAGGAGAAGATGAATGCTAGTTGGGTACTTTGTGTTATGAGCTAAGGAAGTAGAATGCCTATGAATGCGCCAAATGTAGGATCAAGGATGCCGACTAAAGGGGGTGAATATGAGACTTTTAAAAAACTTCAAATTAAAAAAATATTGGCAAATAAAGAAATCAAGAACAAATAATAATATGAGAAAGAAGAAGAGAAGACGAACATAACGATTTTTACCGAGATCTCGGAGACTCGCCCAGTCTCCCCTAATCCTCTTTGAAGCACTCAAATGAGTGAATGAATCTTGCTTCAATATCCACGAAGGATATTTCTCACTAATGGTTGCTCCTTGTCCACTCCGGAAAGGCGAGCACCGATGCCTTTTACAAATTTGCCGAGCCTCTCCAACAAACTTCGAACAGGAGAGATCAACGGCCACGCCACCAAACCGTCTAGGTGAGGGCGTTCACCAAGAGTAATAAGCAGCAAGGTCTCTTCTAGACCTCCAACCATCACCGAGAAACTAAAGGTATGCAAATGATGCGAACTCTAAAAGAATGCTCAAGTGTATATGAGAGTATGAGGCTGCTTGTTGTATAAAACAATAGCTCAATGCCTCTATTTATAGCCTCAAGAAATAAAAGAGCCGTTGGAGCTCGAGCTGAAAAATAATAGTGCAAACTAACAGTCAGTTTGGGAAACTGACAGTCAGTTTCAAACACAACGGTTGACAAAATTTACGGATAAAAAATTGCTAGCCGTTTGTGGTCGTATATGGAAACTGATACCCCAAACTGATAGTCAGTTCATCAAACTGAGAGTCAGTTTCGACCAAAACATCGACCAGTTAAAACAGAAACTCAAATAAATCAGCTTGAGGACGAAATGCAACTGACAGTCAGTTTAGTTCAAAAAGTTTCAGCTCAAAAAACAACTTCTCTGAACAACTGTCAGTTAACAAAACTGACAATTCAAACTGGCAGTCAGTTTAGCAAACTGAGAGTCAACATGGATAAAAATAGTCATAACGTTTAATCTAGAGGTCCGATTGAAGTGTTTGATAACTCGTTTGAAAGATATTTTAAAGGGATATCTTTTTACCAACAGAATAAATATCCAGATCTACCTAGATCTTTCTAGAAAATGCAAAAACTCTTCTACTATCAAAAACTCAACTGAAAAACCAAATAACTGATAGTCAGTTTGGATAAAAACATCCATAACTTTTGATCCAGAAGTCGGATTTAAGTGTTTGATAGCTTTTTTGAAATATAATTTAAAGTGCTATCTTTTTTCAACATAAGCAAAAGACAGATCTGCCTAGATCTTTCTAGAAAAAGCAAAAACTCTTCTGTTGTCAAAAACTCATCTGAAAATCCAAATCAAATCCAATCGAAACAAATGCAATGCAATGACCTAGTAGTTTCTCGGTTTATGCTGTAAATGTAGAGAGGACTTGCAACATTTCTTTATAGTACGGTTAAAACTAAGAAATAATTTTCTTAACCAATCAAGCTCCAAACATCGAGATCGGTCAAAATAAAACAAATATTACCTCAAGTCCTTTGCATCTTTAATCCTTGCAACTTTCGTTTTGGTGACCTTGCACTTGCGACCTTAACTTCCAACCTTGAACTGCGACACAGCCAACATTGCGACCTTGCGCTTGCGACTTTGGACCTGTGACCTGCAGATCTTCCCGTATCACTTGCAAACTTTACAGAAATTGCTCTGCATAGAAATAGCTCAAAGATAAGGTTAGTCCAAAACACTTAATGTCATCAATAATCAAAATCAACCTAAAAGGGCCTAGATGCAACACCAAACACTCCGATGACCACTCGGGTGACGACCACGACCATTTCTCAATACACGAACACTTCTTTGGTGACCACGACCACATCCTGGGTCACAGCAGTGTTGTCAACCACGACGAGGACCGCTCCACCGATTTTGGTCGTCATCGTGCTCCAACCTCAACCAACGATCATTTTGACCAGACCTCGACGACCTCCATAACTTCGACCACCTCCACTTCGACCTTTGACCACAACCTCAGCTACTACACCCCCCAGCAAGCTCCAATAGTGAGAATTGGAGCTGCATGAAAAGGAGAAGAGAAAATCAATCAACATGCAATATTTTCTGCGTGAGAAATAGAAGGATATTTGCATGTAATCTATGCCAGCAAACCAGAAGAGAAAAGGGGAGCCACCCTATTATGTTGTCACACCTGGAAAGGAGTCCTACTCCTCTACTTTTCCTATTTTGTGTACAACATGCATCCCCAAAATCAAGGAACTAGATTAATTTGTATTTCTATATATTTTGGCCTGCATGCCCCTTTAGAGCAAACTTCGATGTATATTGTATACTCTTGCTGAATTGTTCGAGCTGTTCTTCGTGAACAGGTCAGTCATGTTTGACACGGTTGATAACCAATTGAGGAGTGGTTTAGCGATTGCAAGGTTTTTGGTCGCGTTCTCGGATTGTGGTTAGCCTCCCCGTCGCCAAAGTCACGACTCACTGCTTGTTAAGGATTTTCCCTACGATAGAAGATTGGGACCAACTTGCATGCACCCATTTTAAATCGAGGTATGTGCACATCACTATATGAGTATGCATTTGAGCTTCAAAATATAAGATGGATCAAACTACTAGGGCTACACCTCTCTTAATAGTATGACCGATAAATCTAAAACTTAAATAATGAATCTGGTCGACTTCACCACCAACGACTGGTAAAAAGCTAAGAAATGAATCTTAATTTTCATCTTTATCTTAGCCATCGATCATAGGGTTTTTTCTATCTCTCATTTTTGTCACAACGTTATCATATTTTGACCTGAAACTTGATTAGGTCTAAATAATCATATTAGTAACATGATTTTCGCTTATCATTAATCACCGAAACCCTAAACAGAATCTAGATTCAACAATAACAATCGCCACACATTTATAGGGCAAAACTGATAACCATGTAAGATCTTATACAAAGTAGACTCAAATCAGAAAGCTGACTTTATTTATTATGTAGGTGAAATACACTGGTACAAAATATGAAAGAAGCAAAATATAAATCTTCTAGTTGAATCTCTCCCAACTGATTTAGTCCACCATTCACACTAATGATCCAATAATGTTTCTGCAACATGATCTCCAACTTTGAAAGTTGCAAAAATTGAAAATCAACGGGGATGAATATGACAAGTCACACTTAGCAAACCGACATACACAATAATAGATACAAAAAATAAAGTGAGATCTTATATAAAAATATTACAAAATTATTTACAAAGAATTTCTCATTAAATTAAAATAAAGAGAGAGTAACAAAAAATATAATAATAATAATAATAATACAACTCTAGTGCCACACATGACCACAAGTATTCCAATTCTGAGAGTCATCAGGTCGAAATTTCACACTTTTACACTCTATAGAGGGGTATTCCGATATCACAGTCTCTCATATGACACTTTTGTTCATGAAGAGCAAATCTTTTTGATTCACCCAAAACTTCACTATTGACTTACTAGTATCGGTCGCTCTTATGGATCTAACACCACATACCTTATTCAGATAAGAGCCATCCCCGAGGAAGAGCTCGGACAGTTTCATACCTGAACTGTGGCCGATACAATACATTTGTTATCGTAGCATCAGTTTGCACTCAAGAAAAATATATAAACTTACAATGGCAACTCTTTTAAAAGAAAAAAGAAATATACATGTAAGAATACATATTTTCTCTTAAAAACACAAGATTATATTTGTGTCGTGTAAAGTAAAAAGAAAAGAAAAAGAAAAAACAAATATAATGGAACGTCCATTATTCTCTTACAAAAGAATAAAATAGAATAGTAGTTCATTTCTTTTACAGTGATAAAAGATAACAAAGTAGAAAGAAAAGGAGATAATAATACACCATTCTTTCTAATATTAACACTGAAAATAAAGTAGAACCAAATTAGAAAAACATTGTCTTCAATCATTTGATCATATTTTTAGAATTTTTGTTACTCTCCCAGTTGGTATAGATGACTCTGACAGATCTATCACCTTATATTCTCATAGGATGTTAACCCATTCTTTTTTCATATCCAATAAAACAAGGCCAATTACCTTTGCGAAACTTCAATATAAAGGAGATTAATATAGTAAAAAAATACATGTAACAAAATAGCATATAGCTCACAATAGCTGCGACAGGACAATTTTAAAAAGACAGGATGATAATAGAATATGCACAACTTATCTTATACTCCCTGATTTTGATGACTAACTCTTGGCAGTCTTCAACTTAACTATAATTCTCTTACTCTAAAATTTAACTAAGCAATGAGAAAGAATGTTTCTATGCCTCATTCTCCTGAAGAAGTCTTGTATTTATAACCAAGTGAAATTTTCTCTTCCATGCCATGTTACTTTTGACGTGATAAACATGCATCCATAGCTTCGGGGATTTCTCACGTATTAGATGAGTCAGTTTGGTGTTTTTTTTTTAAATAGGAAGATAATTTGGATTTCTATTCTTCAGAAACTAGATAAATCAAATTATATCTCTTAATAATATATACACATGTATAGTTATAAAAATTTTATTCTTGGGTAGATGTAGGTAATTTCTTTTGTAGTACTTAAAATTTTTTTGGTCTAATTATAAAATGCTAGTGGTCTAATGTCATTAGAGGTTTGATCTAAACATTAATCCCATAATTTATTGTTCTATCACGACATCTCATTTTTGTCGTGTCTTTCAGTTAATTATCTCAGATTAAATTATACAGTAAACTAAATATTGCTCATAAAATTACTGCTCGACTAACGCTAAGTTTTTACCTAGTTACTATAGTTGATAGTCTAACAATATATTAGTATAAGTTCGAGATATTACAACTTTATTAGGCTATAAATACCACATTATAACCTTTCATTTATAACTCTTAAATCACCAAATTAATGCAAATCATCAACTCCTAAATGTATGTCTTTGAAGACTTCTCCTCTTGGAGAAGCCCCTCAACTAATTCTAAGTTAGAAACATACCAATAGGATTAATGTCTTTCTCGAGACCACATTATGTATAAATCTCTTAGTATTTGATTTGTCTCTTTTTACAAAGTTTTGAATGACTCATCAGACAATCACTTTGGGAGTTCGACTACTCGTGACATGTAAGATCTAATGAATGCGAAATTGAAATTTGTACATGGTATTTTTTTTCCTGCATGTAGGGGTGGAAACGAGCCGAGTTCGAGTGAGCTGACCCTGGCTCAGCTCGAGCTCGGTCGGGTAACGAGTTGGCTCGGCTCGGTTAGCTCACCGAGCTGAAAACTCAGCTCGAACTCGGCTCGGTCTGGCTCGCAAGCTGGCTCAGCCAACTCGCGAACTAGACTAGCTCGGTTGTTTTGGGCTTGAACTCGGCTCGTTTCCAAAAAAAACAGAGACTCCGGAAAGTGGGGCGGCTGTGGTGCCGGCGCGGTGGCGGATCGGCCAGATCTGGCTCTTTGGGCGAAGAAGAGGCGCTCGGTGGTGGCGGATCGGCGGGAGATTCGCCGGCGGGTGGTGGATGTGGCGGCATGGGAGAGGCGTGGGATCAGGAGCGGAGGTGGCGTCGCGCAATGTGGGAGCCGGCGGATCCCGTGATGGCGCGAGTTGTGGAGGTGCGGCGGCATCGAGTGGCGTGGAGGCGGCGCAAGCATGGATCGGCGGTGGGGACACGGCTCTGGTGGCAGGAGGGCGGCGGCCGGTACTGGAGTAGACGATGGCGGCGGTGTAGTGCGGACCCGGCGGTGGCAGGAGGGTGGCGGCGGATCGGCCACTCGGCGTGAGTAGCAGCGCAGCACGCGGATCCGGCGATGGAGGGAGATCGGCGTGTGGCGGCGGCGAGTGGGTTTGTGGGCGGCGGCGACGGAGACGAGAGAAAACCCTAGATCTGTGTGTTACTGCTGTATGCCTGTATAATGTATATTTGTATGTTGTATCATGTATATATACCGAGCCGAGCCCGAGCGAGCTGGGGTCTAGCCGGGCTCGGCTCGTTTTTGAACGGAGCTACGAAGACAGCTCAAACTCGGCTCATTTGTTACCGAGTCGAGCCCGAGCCGAGCCCGAGTTGCTCGCGAGCCGCGAGCTAAAGTTCCAGCCCTACCTGCATGGTACAAATGTATAATGCTGCAACACAGAAAACAACCCAAAAGAACAAGGTTTTGTCCTCAATGTATAATCTCTCTAACAAGTGGTATCAGAGCTAAGTTGTTAGTGGAGCTATCTAGATGGTATCTATTGAGACAATCGATAAGTGTTGTGGCATAAAATCAAGAACGATGTCTGGTGGGTGGAGTTATCTAGTACAAAAATTCGACGGTGTAAGGTGGATGATTCGACTATACTTGTTGTTCATAAACCAAATATCTCGAATATTATACTCTAATTGTTGCTTCAACATACATTCGACGAGAGAGAAATTCGATGAAGGATCTCTACGCCAAATGAAGTGGTTTGGTGGAGCACATCGCACATCATTAGGGGTACAGTATGTCACTAACTTAAAGAGACTAATATCCATAAGGGTGCATAGATTTCATGGGTGCGAATTTTGGTTGCAAGATGAAGTCATGCAGATCACTCGCAATGGGCAAGTGATCATGAAGAGTATTTGGTGCATTGAAGCATATCAATTAGAAGTGGTGCAGCCAAACGGAGATCTGGACATCCTGATCAGGTAGATCAAGTTGAATCGTTGATGACAGATATTTGGATCTCAAATGCAGTTAGGTGTGAGTTTATATTGAATATGGTTGCATACTCCAACGGTCGTAGAGGTGAAGCTGCGTGCTGTTGGTTGTGAGAAGTCGCGGTGGGACTAGTCGTGCGATAACTACAAGCAAATGGAGCTCGAAGGTAGTACAAATCTATGATATGGAGGGTCAAGAGTGTGGACGGTGTAACTAATCAAGTTACACAATGGAGGAGTTCTCATGTGGTGGGTTTGAGTGATCAAATTCGAACACACATATCTTACATATATGCATAAATCCTCTGTGGTGGAGGCACTCCTACTGAGGTGGAAGGGTGAAGAAGAGTCAGTAGCAAATTCTTGGAGGGGCTCAATAACTTCAGCCAATAAGAGTCAAAGTGGAGATTGTTAAGAACGCCTCTTATCCTACTTGTATTAGGATTGAAGTTCTAATCGTATTAGAGTTGGACAATTACTAAGAGTTCTAGTCAGATTGTATTATATTTCTTTTTATAAGTTGGAGCTGAGATTGAGATCTATATAAACCTACGAGGGATGAGTTTAAGGAAACAACAAGTATAGTTTAGAGAGATTAATCTAGATTAGAAGTAAAAAGGGCATAAAGAGAGCAAAAGATTAGGAATTTTCTTTAAGTAGCAAACTCTTGCAGAGGACGAGAGTCAAGAGATCCAAAAGATACAAGGGTTGGTTGAAAGCGTCAATCTGTTGTACTCTTTTGAAGTTGTGCTTAAGAATTTATGGTGTTCTTCGCTAAATTTTTCTCTCTCCGATTGTCATAGCTTCATGTCATTATTGTGATTTTTTATACTAAATTTTCTATTCTCGTTCTTGTATTTGTACGTGCTAGACTGTATCTCATGAGATAGGATCTGATCTGTGTGCCTGGAGCTCTTGCTAACCCTAACAAGATTCGACTAACACAGCTAAATAAATCGATTACTTCATAAGTGCTGATTGGAGCCAACTGATCAACACAATTGTCGGGGAAGTAAATTATAACTTGATGAGGGGGCATTGGTAACTCTCACAAGGGGAGATGAGATGAGCAGCAAGTGCATGTGCACACACACCATTAATTCCAGAGGAAATGCATTCGTCCTTGCAAGTGCAGCTTGTACAGTGTGAAGCAACAAGTTATTGATCATCCCAGACAGTGGGTGCCATTCTACTACTTTTCTTCAGACCCGAGAGCATGCATCTGGACCACATCTTGTCTGCCGTGTGTTGTAAGAGCTGCATCCCGGACATTTATGTGCCAAAATGTGGAAGTGCACGTTTGATGTCGCTCCGCAATCATTGCAAAGTATCCATATCTGAAATGACAAAAAAACAATTATTATTGAGTTCTCTAAAGTCTAAACCGACCGATTCATCTTAAAAAATATAAGTTATTACATAAACACAATCAATTTAATCATATTTTAATAATTATTAATTATTTTAATAATTACTGAGTATAATGAATACACACTAAGATTAACACAATTTAAAAAAGACGAAAACTACACGAGTCCTGGGGTAATTTTTCTTACCATCTTCTTTTGATAAATAGCTGGCATTGGTGATGCAGCAACCTGAATAGATAATTATTTCAGTTAGTTATTATTTAACTACGACAAATATCTATTGAACAAGCTGCATAGCAGGAGTAGACGAGTAGAAAGCTATAAGCTTTACCTCTCGATCAAGCTTTTGCCATGCATCAGACATGTCACATGCAGACCTCAAGCAAACCGGGCATGAGAACCTGAGAAAATTAAGCAGATTAACATCATATTGGTACAAGCCATAATCTGACAATGCATCATATGAGTTTCTCTGTGAATACTTACTGTTGATGTGCTCTCATCTCATTGAGGCATTCCAAATGAATCGTGTGTCCGCAATGCAGCACGCTGATATCTTTTGTCGAGTCGAATAGATACTATGACAGAAGCAGATAGGGGGGATTTTTTTTCTTAAGATAAAAAACAACAGTCTCTAAGAGTGCTAGATGTTCTCTTTGAATAACAAATATTCACCTCAAAGCATATAGGACAGTTGTGATGCATTGCTCTTTCCACACAATGATGAGAATTCTTCGACTCATTGCGATAGCAGCACCCTGGTACAATGCCACCATATATGTTTAGTGCAACCTTTAGTTATTAGTGACAAGAAATCACAAAGTAAGCTGGGATAACATACCACATTTATCGCAGTGAAAGAAATTTTCTACACCTCCAGTCCTATAAAAAGCAATAATAAATTCGAATTGATCGTTCAGAAGAGGACTAATGCATCACTGAGAAGAAAGGGCTAACATATCAGAGTATATAATTAAGAATTTGATACTTACCTACATATACCACATCGATCGCAGTGATATTGGTTCTTTGTGACCTGAAATAAAAGGGCATGTCAGGCATACTGAAGAAAAAAAAAAACTTCTTTGATAGTGTCACATTTGTCAAAATAACATTTAGTTTTGATTTAAGTGCACAAAATCCATATTCAGATATCCTTACATCATCATCAAAGAAATTGCATTTTACGCAGAAGTATTTTCCCATGCACGCCCCACAATTTGAACAGTCTTGTTGCACCTATCAATTGAAAGCAAACAATTTTCATGTGACACCTGAGAAATATACTGTTGCTGCTTTTTCAGTAGAGAACTTACATCCTGTTCTTGATTGCAGAGAGAGCAGATAACCTTTGGTGTTTTTCAACAAAGTAGATTAGACTGAGCAAGATCGCAATCTGGTATGGGGGGTTGATACGATTTAAATGATTGAAGTGACAAAAGGGAAACAGTGACTGCTATCCATATCCACAAAGCAACCGAACTATGCCCATATGGCCTTATGGCCTTATACGGCTATCAACGAACCAATCTTGGTGCGAGCTACTAGGTTTGACTCAAATTGGGCTCAAACTTAATTGAATTAGGTTTCAACTTCGGGTTTTTTTAAAAGTCCCACAAG
This sequence comes from Pharus latifolius, assembly GCA_019359835.1. NCBI lineage: Eukaryota > Viridiplantae > Streptophyta > Magnoliopsida > Poales > Poaceae > Pharus > Pharus latifolius. The sequence goes on along the minus strand of CM033321.1, from coordinate 5,466,121 downwards.
ATCCCTTTCTCCCAAAGTCTCGAGCTTGAAACCTAATCCAACCAAGCTCGAGCCAACCTAGCAGAGCTCGCATCGAGATCGGCTTGTTGACAGCTCATCTGATGGCAAAGGTAAAATAAGGGTGGGGAAATATATAATATACTGATGTTAGGGTTAAAAGAAATTATACACAAACATACTTAAGTCTATTTCAATCGAACTCAGTTAAGTTTAAACTTGACTCAAATTATGTTTCGAGTTTAAGATTAGATTTGAGCTCAACTCGATTTGAGCTTGAGCCAAATCCAAAATCGGGTCAATCCTAAATATCTCGTGAGCTCAGGCTTTTTGACATCACTAGGGCCATATCTACTCATAAGAAGTATTTATCTTCGGTCATATCGGGTCATAAGTCTTTTTATCTTCGGCCACATTCTGTGTCTTTCGCTTTTTCTTTCCTTTTTTTTTAACGAAATATGAGAATATTTTGGCAGCTTAAACACGAGGACATTGTATACTAGATGAGAAATTTTCATAGTTGGTACTGTTTCTTGTATTCTATATCGATTAACTTGTGTGAAAAAATAAATTTAGTGAAAATTGGGATAAAATAAAAATATTACGCTAATAGATTTAGAACATGAAATTTGGTAAAATTATAGAATATATCGAATTCTATCTCTAGCATTCTTTTGTTCAAAAAAATTTCATAGCCCTTCCATTTTTTTGCTTGTCGTTTTTAGTTTCCTACATATTTTTCAAGAAGTTATGTTAAAATACAGTTCTATTCTTAATACTTCTAATTAATATGATAAGTGTGTTATTTGTTTATTATTAAGGACTATAAGAGTATTTTAAGAAAATAGAATTATTAACAAAAAAGAATGAAGATAGTAGCATTTTAGGGATGTCTATATGGTGCAAAAGCACCATTTAGCAACTTAATGCACACTTTTAAAATTTTTTCCTTTTTGTACATATTAAAATTTAATCCTGTTTTTCTCTATCAACTTATAATTTTAAAGTAAAAGTTCATACTTTCTCATTAAAAACATATTTTAATTAAATTAATTTCACCGAGATTGCACTCCAATTATATAAAAATTTACAACTAAAATGCACACACTCACAATTAGTACTAATACTAACTTACAATAAATACTTACAAACAATAATACAAATTTAAAACTAAAAGATACGAGTTTAGAACTAAAAAAATAATATTTTTAACTGTAAAACCTATAGAATTGCAATTATTATCATAAAAACTACTTATATTTAGTAATAGAAAACTATATATTGGACAACTATAAAATAACAATAACTAACATGAAAATAAAACTTAAGTCTAAATTATATAAACTTAAAATAGGAAAAAAAAATTCTACTAAAACAAATAAATAAAATCGATGATCTTATAATAAAATAGTTCAATATTATAACTAAAATATGTATAAACTTATAGTCACAATATCTAATTAATGTGTGTGTAGAAGATCCTTATATCAATTTCTGGTCTCATCTAGCAAAATTTCACATACACATGCTTAATTTGGAACAATCGTTACTCGCAGTATAATCAAAAGAAAAATAAAAAATATGTACCAACTTGCTATATGGTATATATACACCATATAACAAAACCCTGGTATAATCCTAGTATTTTTCATGATTTTAGATTGTAACACGTCTTTTGCTAATAACTATACCGACCCTTTGATATTTCCCTGCCTAACAATCTAAGCTTTGTTGCATTCAGCGACGAGGTCACATGGTCACAACAATTATACGGGCCAATGTCTGCTGATCGTAACAAAACTTGCCAAACTAGATATTGGAACGTGTGATATCGAACAGAAGCATCTGTAAGCAACCATTCCAAAGAACATGACTAAGCAAATCTAATGAAAATGATGTCGGGAAAAAATATGTGGGCACACATGGAAGACACACCACAAGCACCCAGTGAAGGAAAAAAGAAAGAAAAATCGTATCCAAGTATCCAGGAAACTACAGATGACAAGAAAAAAAATCAAGGACACCAACCGTCTTAATTTCGTGGCGAGGGATCTCGTGCCGATCGAGGGGATCGACCTCCAAAGAATTCTGCAACAAGGAAGTTAGAAATTAAGCCTATCGTTTTATTGAGCCAAATCAACGCATGTAAAATTTAGGGAAACTAACAGTAAAAAAAAAAGTGTTAACCTTAGTTTCGTTGTGGCAATGCCTGCAATCGAAGACCCCACCGCAGCACGGCGCCCTTATCTTGCATTTCCTCCTGTAATGCACGCACCTGCCGTCCAGAAAAAGAAGAATAAATCACCCAAAAATTTTTTTCAAAATGAGATTAATTACAAGAACTAAGACATGAGAAATTATGCTTATCCGTACTGATTGGACTCCAAGTTCACCTCCATTTCTTGCAACCTTTCTTCTCACTGATATCGCAGACAGCTCCCAGTACCTGAATAGAATAGTATGTGTGAAAAAAGCAGGACAAACGAGCTTTCACCTGCTTCTCAGTGATGCATCAGGGCTGCAATCCTCCAACCGTCTCGTCGCCGGCCACCAACGACCAGACGACGAGGAGAGAAATTGTACAGGAAAAGAGTGGTTAAGGAGTAGTCATGAAGAGCTCAAAGACAGTAACCGACCGCATTCAGAGTGCAGAGGGGGAGAAAATAAAAATCGTGCACGATTAACGAGGTACCGTCCCATGCGCCTACCTGCCTCCGTGGGGCGACGGGAGAAGCACGCGGCGCCGACTCGTACACGGCCGGCGGCTGCTTCTTGAACACTATTTGATCAGGAGCGCGAGTGCACGGCGCGGCTCAAGAATGCCGCCTGTATTTTATAGGCGGGGCGTACAGATTTTTCCCACATCTTTTATTTTTAGAAAAGAGGAGTTGTAAATTCGGTGGTGATTGATCTTTACGTGAAGCAGTAAAGTGGTGATTCTCTTATTGTCCTACTTTTCTTCTTTTCTTTATAAATTATCTAATATAGATTATGAATATTATAGAAAAATATATAAAAATAAACATCTGAATCTCAACTTAAATAGAGTACCGCATCCTTAATGGTACTTAAAATCTTCTTATTATTTTTTTGAAGTTTACTCTCTTGTTAGAAAAAAAATCTTCCTACTCACAGTTTCTAGTTAGCAGTTGTTCAATTATATTCTGAATGTGATTTTAATCATGATCTCCTAGCTATTAACTTAATCTCATATCAAACATTCTTAAAGTATTGATCCACACTAAGAGTGGGGTTATTGTTCATGCTTGCTCTGTGATTGTGCCATATCACCACATTCCTTATAACTGTTCGATCTAGCTCTTGGCCGCATCTATGTCGCCGCTCTCGTTGTTGGTTTGGTGGCCACATGATTTGCTTTGCATCTGCATCTATGCAGTCCGTTTGTACACCTTGCTAGCATCCCGCCGACGCATGGGCTCCTTGCCTCGTTCGAGTTCCACGCAAAACAAAAATTACTTGGCTCCGAGGTATTTTTTAGGAGCGTCTAGATGGTATATGTATATAACTTACAACTAAAAGGTACACACTTATAATTAATATTCATATAAACTTACAACAAATAGTTATAAAGAATTGTACAAATTTAAAATTAAGACTACGAAATTGGAACTAAAAAAAATATCTTTACGTATAAATTTACAGAACTACATTTACTCTAACAAAAAATAAACTATGTGTAGTAATAGAAAATTGTATATGCTTAAATAAGAAATATAGATAGAGAAAATATAGCACAATGAGGACTAATCTTTGATACTTATAAGATTCATTTCATCTATGTATTATTTTTGGACCCTAGATGAGACGTCCTTCAGTCTGTTGAATCCGATCTATGTTGTCATCTTGACCATTAGTTCTTACTTAGCCACTGTTAGATCTTATCCTCACATCGAATGTAAATTTATAGCTAACATTAAATAAGCTTACAATACAAAAGAAAATACTACTAACTAAAACAAAGAAATAAATTCTATGATTTAACACCAGAATAATCCAATCCTACTGCTCAATATATAGAAACTTACAACTACAATATATGATAAGCGATTTAAAGAAATGAATAGGTATATATAACTAAAAATATAGAAAACCACAACTAGGGTTTGAGTTCTAGTGGTAATCAACCGATTATTGTCCGGAATCGGAGACTCACTATGAATATATATGAATAAAATAAGTCAGTTTTGAAATGATTCAAATTTGAAATTCGGCATTTTTTAAAAAGAAAAAGGAAGGAGCACCGATGAACATTGTCAATTTGAATCTCTGTCATTGATTGAAGCTTCACTTTCCAGAAATGAGGCAAATTATGGTGTTAGCGAAATAAATCTCGTCCTGGTTCCAATATGGTGTTTACCAGTCAGTTCTCAGTCAATTCTATATATTCAATTCAAAATATGAAGTGGCTCTTTTGTCCAATTTTTTTTTTCACTTCTTAACAGTAATTAGTCAGAAAATGCTACTGGCCATGTGACCACACAGCGGGTTTTGGATTATAAATAATTAGTAAAGTAAAGATATTTTATAATTTGTATGAAATAATAGAAAAAGAGAAATTTTAATTTTGTCAAATAAAAAAACAACAAAAACGAAACACAGACCATCTTACTACAAAAGATCTTGACCCTTTCCACACCTACCCACATCACACAAGCAGTAGTAGTGGTCTCTTTTTTTGTCCGCAACAGATAAAAATTATGTAAAAAATTTTCTACAAGTAAAAAATCTTTAGCCGACAGACCTCGTACAGATAACTTCTAATGCATTTCATCTCAAAAATTCAGAACCGTCTATTTGTGATCTAATAATTTTAGAGATCTTTCTATATGTAAAAAAATTTCTACACAATTTTTATCTACAATTAAACTCTCTCTCTCTCTCTCTCTCTCTCTCTCTCTAACAGAAACAACAAAACCCCCTAAAATCAACTACACGTACACATGTCCGTGCCCCCAGTTTGCTTACATGTGCATGTTCACCGATTCCCTTTTTTTAATTTACTTCCTTTGATATCTCGAAGGGTCAACTCATTGCTTTTTATAGAGTAAGTTAGTTCTGGTGCAAATTATGTCATTTAGAATGTATAAGTTGTTTAGTTATGAATGGGATCTCTTAAATGAATATAGACGATATTTTAATATGCTCAAAGATTGTAGCAATACACTTATAATTTATTTATCTGGAGGTTTGATTTCTTATCAACCACTCATTTTCATACTAGTTATATGGTTATATTGGTACCCTCTATGTAATTTATGGATTTGTCTATTGTTATTTCTCAAACCTCAACCTTCCATCTAATGAAAAATTTAGAGATCATAAATCACTTAGGTTAGTTTTGAATTGGTACAAACGAATCCCGTTCGCTTTATAATTCACAAAATCACCTTTCCAGTGGAGTATTGAAGTAATTTGGTTAAATGATATTTTGATCTCTCTATTTTTAAAAAGTCAAATTAGTCTTCCTACTGTGTGATCCGAGTTAAAATAGACTTTTGGTTAAAAAAACAATTTAAAATTGTGATGTAGCGTGTATACATGTTAATTGGAAGGACATATAAGATGACACGTCAGCTAAATTTATTAAATTAAATAATTTTTCAAAAATTAAAATTGAAAGAACTTATTTTTGAGGAATAATATATATAAATAACTCCAAAAAATAATTATGAAAATGACCCATAGATTGTCGAAATTGAATGAACTGATTGGGTGCAATAAGTCAATTATCGCGGCTGTGATACGCGACAGAAACCCTAAATTTTCAAAAAATATGTTTTCATCTTTTCCATTTTGAAAATGTGACATAAAGCAAAAAATTAATTTCTCGCGAGTACTAGTGGTTGAGTGTCAGTAGTCGAAGGTCGTCGTGGAGGTGATTGTAAGTCGAAATGGAGGTGGTTGAAGGTGGTCGTGGTGAGATGTAACTTCACCGATTTTGGTCGTTATCAACCAACCACCTATTCAATCACTCTAGCCGCGACGACCACCCCCACTTCGATTTACAACAACCTAAACGATGATGTTCGACCACAGACGCTCGACCACTAGTACTCACGAAAAATTAATTTTTTGCTTTCTATCGTGTTTTTAAAATAGAAAGAGGATAAATGTCTTTTCTGTCGCGTTTTTAAAATAGAAAAACTAGGCCATATTTTTGAATTAGATTTTTAATCAAAGGACTAATTTGACGCGATTCATAAAATAGAAGAGCCAATTTGACCATTTTAAACATACAAAGACTAAAATAAGCATTTGAACAAATTAGAGGACCAAAATGCTATCTAACCAAGTATCAAGAAATAATACTTCGTATAAGGTGGTTGGCAGGTGCAAGAATATGTAAGAACAGCTCATTAATCCTGAATAGTTTAATTTTTTTTTAGATATTCCATTTATACGTACAGTTTCTGTTCATGCAATTAATGCAAAATATTCGATGTTTTGTTATAATCTGAGCCATGACGAACCCAAAAACACGACATTCGATAATTACTCGCGAACGAGTATTCATATTGACTTCTATCATAGCGAGGGGTTGTACCTTTAGGTAGTGTCGCGACTTTATCCAATTCCAAACCACTCGTGCTCTTAATTAGACCTAAAAATGAACTGACGTCCACTTCTAATTCTATTCTCATCTTTAAACTCAAGTAATCATGTTATTCTATTAAACTCATTTAAAACTTAACTGAATCCAATTTCGCAATTCAGACTTTGTGTTAAGCCTAAATTTACTCTACAACAAGTCTACATGGCCTTTTGGATTCACATGAAAAGATATATAGCATTCATGTAGAGGGGAAGTTTCCTGACAGCTAAGAAGTAAACAAGATAGGAAAGATGGAGGGTTGAAACATTGAGTTAGCTCTTTTCTTCGTTCATGGATCAGTTTTGAAACACAATCTATTTTAGTATTTTTGTTGGTAAGTCTCCCTTTAACACAATTTTTTTTTGTCTGTTTGAGTTTTTCGTAATTTAGAGTTCTAGATTTAGTAAAACAAACACATATTTAGTGACTGATATGTCATTTGATTCAATTTTTAGTAAATTCAGTTATGAAAGTAATGTCTTGCCTGTGTCGCATTTTTTTCCCACTGTTCATGTGTCTGACCATAGTACATTTTTTTCCCTTGAAAAGTAGCTAAAGTAGAAGAAGGTATGAAAGTTTGATCTGGTGCCTATGCATAATTAATAAATAATGCGAGTTGCTTGCAGGTAACAATCATCCTAACTGTGTCATATTGAAGTGATCGATGTTGAGCATACAAGTCTACTAGCTAATTAAGTTTATTGATGGGAAGTACATCCCCTCTGCAGTTTTCTTCCGATATGTGCCAAGTTATGAATAGGTACGAAGAAGTGAGAATCGGACGCGGATTAGCTGCGTCAGATGATAGCTACTACACTATTGGGGTTAGGTTGGGGTTGGGGTTGTACTTGAATTTTTGAAAAATTTTATGTACAAATACAGTCATATATAAGAAAAATGAAAGCAAATTTTAGACTGAATGTTCCCTTTGCATTTTTTATCAGTACAAACTCCACTTTTCATGAAATTTTATAATCTTGTAGACACCATTTTTCAAGGACTACTGTAAAATTCTTTTTTAAAAAATAAACTATTTCATTGGAAAATAAACGTTTTGGTCATAGGCGGAAAGAGCAAGAAATTAATCTTCCAGTTTCTTAATAGAAACGACAAATTTATTATCTGAAATAGTGTAACCAGTTTGAGCAAATTCAAACTATAAATTTGAGATCTGATGATCAAATAGGACTCAGTCCGGCTTAGATCGATGTATCAGTTGACTTGTCCTGATATGTGGTCTAATCTGAGTGTGTATAGAGTGGGTTCAAATAGAACTCACCAAATCCAAATATACGTCGACATTTTTGACTGCCGGAGTCAAGCCCGGTCTGGGCCATCCTTTGTGCATGTCTAAATGTATGAAAAAACAGACCCATAAGCTCACATTTGTTTTTAGTGGAACGGCCCAATCCAACCGGGCTACGTTTTTGCATTGCTTGCACTCCCACGCCCAACCAAATTACTCAAAACGCCGTCAAAGACGACATCTTCTTCTGGTCTTCTTTTTAACTCTATTGAGTCCCTTCCTCCGAGGCTCGCGAACCCAACCCGAGGCGACCGACCAAGAAGACCTCGCCGCAGATGGCAGTTCCCGGCGGCCGCAACGGCCTCGTCGACAACGACGACGTCGTCGAGCACGCCGAGGCCTTTGGCGCCGCCTCTGACGACCTCGACGGCGAGCTGCCTCCCCACCTCCGCGCCCTCGCCGACGCTGCTCAGTCCGGCGACGCCGCCGCCCTCCGCGCTGCACTCGGTACTGGCGTAGTTAATCCCATTCTCTCTCCCTATCCTGTATACTTCTGGGGTTCTGTAGGCTTCGTTTCATTCGGTTTAACGGGAGTGCTTTTCTGTGTACATTTCTAGATCTGTATTTCTGCAAAGCACTGCTTTGCAGTGCTGTGTGTAGGACTCCACTGACCAGATTACTACTTTTCATGTTATGGCTGCTGAATTGCAGTTGTTTTCAACATCTAGCTTAGTGCCTTCTTACGCATATGACCTTGGAGATATGGGAATGAGGCCTGATCTTGACTTGCTAATTGCTATACACTGCACTACCTGTATTTGTGTTTTTGCAGATCCTTATCTTTACCAACTGTGTTTCTTCAGACTGCACATGAGTCGCCGTGGTAGTACGACACTACGCCATACTTGCATGTGCAATTGTGGAAGTACAGGTGGAAATATGCAAAAGCTTGATGATATACTTTTAAACTTGGTGCAAATTAACACCTATTGTATTGATAAAAGTTTCGCACTAAGAGTATTTGTACAAGGTCTGAGTGCCCATATTGAAACATGTCTTGTACCAAATCTTACTCTCTACGCAAGTGAGTAATTTCATCGAGACGCCAGGTGTTAATTTGCACTGACTTTGAAAATATAAGTAGCAAATAGCCAAAATTTAGAGTACAAGTGGTAATTTGCACCAACTTAGAAGTACAAATGGTAAAATTGTCATAATTGAGGTATAGCTGGGATTCTGTAATTTTGGTAAAGTATGGGTGGGTGTAGTGCAATTTTTCCTTTAGGATTTCGTTTGTCTTCTTTGTTCTTTCTTATTTGAAACTGTTAAGATCCATATCTTTTGCTTGTTTTGATGATTTTTTGCTGAAGCTGAAACCTAACCAAATCATATGCAGCTGATGTGATGTGATAGAACTGGGTTCAGAAGTTTGGATTTTATCATTTTATGCTTGTCATCGCATGGTTATTATCGATGTTGTATATTCAGTCCATTTGGCTTGCTTTTCTAATCTTGTGCTTTAACAAGTGTGTGTTCTTTTTTTTAGTGTTCTTAAGATCTCTAGGTTCCACTTCATGTTCATACAGAATTTAGATGAGAAATAACTGGTGAAATATTTGAAGCTTACATATTTTCTGATACCATATGATGAACATTTTATCCCAGAAAGTTGGGATGTATCGACTATTGTTTGTTCAAAAGTTCTGTTGGCAAACTATTCTCTTCCTACACTTTGCTTTTCCCATGAGTATGACAGGTGCTTTTGAGTTTTAGGTGTTCTTACTCCCTAGAAGTTTTCTGCTGGTACTCTCATCCAATTATTTCCAAGTGCAAAGCTGATTATGGAAAATTATTTGTGGTTTATGGTTGTTATCTACAGGGTTGTTCTCTTAGGGCATATTGTTTTCTTTATGCAGATAATCATGACGGAAGCATTGATGATCCAATTGAAGATGGCGATACATTGCTTCACTTGTCATGCTTATATGGCCATCTATCTTGTGTGCAGGTTTAGATTGTTATCTTGTTTTTTTATCCTTTTTGTTTGGTTATTAGTCGGATCTAAATATGGTAATCTTCCCAGCTGCTGTTGGAACGTGGAGCTAGCTTGGAGTGCAAAGATGAGGAAGGAGCGATTCCTCTTCATGATGCTTGTGCTGGTGGTATGCATTTTGAACATGCACCGCACTTGCATGCCATTGCATTTGTTTTTGCAGTTAGTCTGATCTTTTAGAACTATCTATGCAGGCTTTACTGATATAGTCCAATGTATTCTCAATTTTTCTGCTGATAATGATGGTTGGACAACCCAGATGCTCAATACTGTTGATGCCGAAGGCGATACAGTAAACTCTTGGAACCTTCATCTCATATGCAAAATATATTTTCCACTGTATGATATCTGCCTGGCAAATAAAATTCTGCATCTATTTCACACAGCCACTCCATCATGCTGCTAGAGGAGAGCATCTGGATGTTGTCAAGCTTTTACTCGAAGCTGGGGCATCTCCCAAGAAGGAGAATGCTTATGGACAGGCACCTGCTGAGCTAGCTGATCCAGATACTGAAGTCCGAGCTTTCTTAACTGCCATATGAGTGGCTAACCGACCTGCGGAATCCTTTGTTGAAACCGGGTAGTTGTGTAGTAGTTTCTTAGTATGCTACCTACCATCAGAACTAAAGTTCTATTCGCAGAATTATACAGTGATGTCGAGGAAACATAAACAGGAGGGTTGTTTCTTCTTGTCCTATTTTTGCTCTTATTGAATTGGAGGAGAGATGCAATAGAAGTATTGAATGCGTGCCTTTTGTTTGCCTGTCTTGCTATTGAACAAGAGGTGACTTTCAGGATTTCGAAGGGAAAATGTTAATGTCTTCAACGAACGAGGCAGCAAAGTTTATTTTACTTGTAGAGTACAGTTGTTTTGTATTACATCTGAAAGAAAAGGTGGTGGCATATTACACCAAGGGATGTGTTTGTTCTCTTGTAAATTACTCATGTTGTTCACACCAATGACCCGCATGGTGTGCCGTGTCACTGAGTGAATCGAAACTGGATACTAGAAAAGGATTGCATCAGCACTGTGTATGGTCACAACACCATCTGGCCTAAAACGAAGCATAGTGCATATATTTGCAAGCATGAGCGGCTAGAATTCAGACAGTACAATTTCACAATATAGTGTCTTTGCGCGAGCTATTCTTTCTGACAGAAGATTCGCACCTCACTATATCGGAATTCACATATACAAAAACAAGAGCAACTACTCTGCCTTAACTCACTGGCTCCTGACCAAAGCTGCCAATGATTAAACAAAAGCAAGAGCATCTATAGCACAAGACTTCGGTAGATATGGACTTTTATAATCTGCATCATTTGAATGTTAAATCAAATCAATTGTAGACATGTAAGATACCATCCTCCCTGTACAGACATATCATATAATGACTTTATAAGAACTGTATAAAGTTATCGGAGTTCTATTGATCTACGAGATAAATTATGCTGTTTCTAAAAAAATCTGCGAAAGAAAATCTATAAAGTGATCTAATCATGTCACTGGTCACTGGTAAATGGGAAGCGGTAAACCCAGCATAAGCATGATACACAATAAACTACATCTTCCCATGCAGGGCATTTCTATATCACTTTTTTGGTATTGTCAGATCAAAGAAGCTAAAGCAACCACCCTACTTGAATTGGACAAAACCTCCTGATCCTCTTCGTCACAGAAACAAATGGGCTCCTGTTGCTTGACACTTTGTCTTTGATAAAAAGAAGAAAAAGAAAGAAAAGATGAACAAACTCGTATAGACTTCCAAAAGCCATAAAATTTGGCTGTTGTATAGGATTTGTTGGTGTTTCCAAAACATACCACGGTCATAGCAAAAATGGGACAGATTGGAAACTTCAAAATATAAAACCAGATGATAACTATATGAATCTTTGATAAATTTGCAAGGATTATCAACATAACAACAGGAACAGGAGTATCTGAAAAGCAGTACTATGTTACAACTACAAAAGAACATACAGAATTTTGCGTGCAAAGCACAACACATCTCATTCGCAAGCATGAACAGACAAAAAATCTACAATTGAGCATTCTTGAGCCTTAACAATTGCTGCCAAAAGAACATTCTCATTTCACTATATCTGATATCATATTTACAAAAAAGAAGAGCAATTGCTCTGTCTTACAACATACAAACTCACTGGTTCTCAAAAAGAACCACCAGTGGTTACACCACAAGACTCAGCCTTCGACCTCTGGCGCAGCGCTTGTTCTCCACTTCACCACTCTGATCTCGCCCGACGCATTTCCAGTGAAGACGAAATCTCTGAAGGACCTGATAGATATGGCCCCGATCTGCCCCTTGGAGCATATCTGGCCTCTATTCTTCAGAGAAGGAAGGTCGTAGACGCGGAGGATGCCATCGCAGCACGACACCAAGAGGACGGGCTTCTTCTGGGCATCAAATGTGCCTCCCAGGGCAACCACTCCTTGGTCTTCCCTGTGCGTGTAGTATAACTCGAGCTCGAGCTCCTCGTGATCCGACTTCCGTTGCCAGACTTCACCGCGCCATCGTAGGACGAGGAGAGCAGGAACTGGTCCCAGCACAGCAATGCGGTAACGGCAGACTCGTGGCCGGAAAATCTGTAGATGCACCGAAAGGACTTGAGGTCCCAGACGCGGATGCTGCCATCGGAAGAGCCCTAGCTTTCCCTCCGCTAGGGACACGACGGCCTTCTCGTGGCCTCTGAGCATGGCGACTTCCTCGAAACACTGCTGTTCTTGATTCAACCTCCACATGTAAATGGCACCGTCCTCCGTGCCAGCAAAGAGGTGCTCGTCGTCCTCGGTCAACAATGTGCGGACCACCTCCTTGCAGCTTCCCGTGTGGAACGCCTTGACGGCACCGCGCACACCGATGACCACCCACAGGCCCACGGAGATCAAGCGGCCTACCTCGCCTTCCTCCATCGGCAAGACCTGGACGCACTGCCCGGTGGTGCCATCCCAGACGGGCATCCAGGCTGCCCGAGAACAGCTTGTCCGATCCTTCAGGCAGGGCGACGCCGGTGACCGCCTTGGTGTGGCCCTTGAGCTCGGTGACACCGCAGAAGACATCACCCACGCACCACGCCGCGCTGGTTTCTTGGCCGCATCGGACGCGCTTGGGCGGTGATCTTGGCAACTCCTCTTCGGCCTCGCCGCGGATCTGCCGCTTCGTGGACGATCTTGGCCCTTCGGCATCTGCATTGGGCTTCACGACGCACGAAGCATGGACTTCTTGGCTACGATCGGCGGCGCGTCGGAGTGGAGGAATCTGCAGGGGTTGCGATTGCAGCAACCGGCCTTCCAGTATCTGCAGACCCGCGCAATGCAGCGGGGATCGGAAGCATGTGAGGGGCGACGGCAGGAGGAAGGGGCTGCACGGCCGCCATGACTACTACAGCTAGCTAGGGCAAGTTTCCAAATGAAGAGATGATTCTAACTCACGAGATGGATGTGCTTTTTTATAGGAAATGGGAGTTGAGGATTTGGAGTCCAAGTAACCTCATAAAGCAGCAAGCCGAGGTCGATATTTTGCATGAAACTTTGAATCCTGGATGACCTCAAACACTTCACCAGTAGTACTCATAAAAAATTAATTTTTTTATTTTTTGTCGTGTTTTCGAAATATAAAAGAGAAGAAATATCTTTTCTGTCACGTTTTTAAAATGAAAAAGATGGAAACATATTTTTCCTATGTTTAAGATTTCTGTCGCGTATCACAGCCGCGATAATTGACTTATCACATCTAATCAAGTCATTTTTGTAATTTTGATAAATTATGGATCATTTTTGTAATTATTTTTTTATTTTAGATTATTTATAAATATTATTCATTATTCCAATCATGCTTTGTTGATTCACTTGGCGCGTCATTGGGACTACAAAACCTAAAGAATAGCAGGATCCCTAGAGGCTGAGTGTTCAGTTTTGAACAAATTAAACGTATCATTTTTGTTTTGTATAACTGCAGCTTGTGCTCAGCCTCTGCAGAATAGTTCTATTTAATGAATGATTAGGAAATTTGATAACATTAGCCATTGAGGGGGGTGTGTGTGTAAAAAATTGGGTGTTCAAGTGAATGCTAAAAGATTAACTATTACAATTATTTGAATTTTCGTACTCTAGCTTCATTCGGGTGCAAGACATAGTTTCGAGCACAATCTCATAGTAACATATGAATTTTTGTATTTTCAGAAACTTTACTTCTGTTTTATTGGTAGGTCAGCATTTGTACTTTGAACAACATATCTCAGAGTAGCTTCATTGGGGTGGACATAGTCTTTTTTTTTTAGACGGTCGAACGAATTGACTCGGGGCAAGGCTTGCTCGGTGATATGTTACTGCGTCCAGATTGGTTATTGCTACTAGGCATTTGAGATGGCACGATTTTTTCTGTTTCAGAGCATCAGTTCTGTGCGGAATGACTATGCTCTATTATGCGGCAACGTTTCTATTCTTCGAGATATTTGCATAATAATTTTGAAGATCCTGCTGAGATGAATAGCGGAGGAAAGCTTCCTCTTAAACAAAATGAATAGAGAAGAAAAGCTCCTTGTCACTATCGGTCTGACAACAGATATTAATTACAATCAATAATCTTGTCAACGGTTCACTGAGACTGTACAAAACTTCTCAATGAATCACCAAAACTTTACCATTCTTGTGCACCAAGAATTCGAACCGTAATATACAGAATTATGACGGGGCGAGAGAAAACCTAAATGAGCAAAGCTCATTCTATTTACATTATTCTTTTTACTATATGCTTTCACTGGTATAAAACAAACAAGCCTTGAACTAGAAAGCCAACTGTAATACAACATTGCAACATTTCTTTTCCATATCTGCCCCCAAGGCCAAGTGCATCCCATTTAAAAGATAGGGATGCACATATTTCCGACAACGGACGATCCCTAGCATTGAATAGAGCACCCTCATTGGAACTTTGTGACTCCTTTTGAGATGAGGGACTTGTGATGTATTGTACAATGTACTCCTCCATGTTCGGCCTACGTGTGCCTTGTTTTTTCTTTCCATTGCCCGATCCTGTAAACTGACATGTAAAGATGAATAGGTGACAATCAGCAACAGAAAGGTGACATTGTAACCATCTGTAAGGAATCCTACCATGTATTGATCTCCCAGCTAGAACAAAGTTATAAAGTTTATTCATTTTCAAATCTGGAAAGTCGAGAATCTGACAGAACAGAGAACATTTGTGTCTCCACGAAGAGCTGCACATAACAAATATAAGAGTAGTTAATGGAAATTCTGGATCATCATAGGGGAGTCCATGACCAACTGAAGTCTCTGCTAGTCTCCTCAACTACTATGTAGATTTTTCTTTTTAATTCTACTATTTAGAAAACTTAAGTTGATAAGAAAAGTACCTTTACAAATGGTCGATCCTTCAAGGGAAAGGAATCAACAAAACTGTCTTTGAGAAGTAAAGATACCTGATCAGACAAAAGACTAATATTATGTTTTAAGCCCGGTTACAGGAAGTAAAATATCAAAGTGGTCGGACAGTACAACAACAGTTCTTGTATTAATTTACTAACCCTGTCATTATTTGACTGTACATTGGTGATGGTATGAAAGCGCAAGTCAGAACAAAGTGATTCCAAGTAGGATCTCATTACACTTAAGAACTGTCCGGCTGCCTCAGCCTGCAATTAGATCAACAATAAATGAAAAAAAAGAGAAAAGATTAGTCATCTTTCTCATTGCATCTATACAATCAATGTCTGCTATTTGTACGAACTAAGTACAAATATCAAAAAAATTCTACACAATCAATATCTGCTAAAGAGGTAAGCTTTCTTCTCAAGGAAAAAAAGAACGAAAAGCTCCAAAGAGGACAGGTAACAGAGAAGTAGCAGTAAAAATCACTACCTGAATTTCATTGCATCTATAAACAGGATGTCTTTTAGCCAAAGTATTCTCACATGAAAGTCTAGCATGAATAGGGCTGAGACCAGAAACAAGCTCCTTGAAACGCGGAAGTTGAGGCAATGAACATGCCTTCACCTGTACAATCAATGACAAAAGAACATTAAATTCTAAAGTACTAACCAAGGTTTTCACACAATATCTAATAATTCCATTGCACGCACAAGCTTGCATCAAAGTACACAAATAGTTTTACTCACAAGTCACAAGTATTCCTTCCAAAGCAAAATATAACAAAACAGGCATGATTAGAAAAGGAGTTTCCATAATGCCACTATACAGATGTAAAATAATCAACATATATAAGTTGTTCCCTGAAGGTGGACTTTGGTCTGACAGTGAAAATGGGAATTAAAGAGATTCTTGCTTGTCTCATAATGAAATGGCACTAACGGGCCATACATGTGCAATGCAACAATATGTCATTTCCTCAGCAAATCAGTTCCACCTTTCTTCTCTCCATCTTGATCACTTGAATTCTTTTGTGTTCTTAATTTTACATGTGAGCTATACTGTAGTAACTACAGAATGAATGACACAAAAAAGCAAAACACAAAACTATCCATTTTTGAAAAAAATGCTGAACATTCCTTTTAAGATAGTATTCCTAACATTAAAAAAAAAAAAAAAGCACACCATGTCACACTTGCCTGGTCTTTGTGTACATTGATTCTGACTATACTAGATGCTTTCAGCTTCATATCAGGGGGTTTATTCTGAACACCAACCTGTCAAAGAAAACAAATTATGTCTCAAAGTTCAGCTAACACTAGGGCCCATCTAGCATAGTTAAAGACTGCTAACATCCATAAACCTCTTGACTGCTGACAATTCTTTGGAAGAGCAGCAACCAAATAAATGAACTCAAAAGAACAGTCAGAACTTACAATGAAAGGGACAGGGGCATCAAGAAAATCAAGCAATCTTCTTGGTAGAACCTGAAAAGAAATTGCTTGTACTTTAGAACAAAATAGGAATGGAACACATTGTATGAACTACACATATACCACACCATCAAAAATTCTGAATGTCTTAAATGCAGCAAAACAACTCCAATCTTCCCAGGAGAAACTTGCTCCTACACCCCCCATTAAATGGGGTCTTATCCACTTATTCCCAAATCAACAAGGAAGCACCATCGTGCATGAAATATCAACTAAATATGGTGTGCAAGCAGCAACATTGTTTCATAAGGTTAGCCTTCTACCAGAGAAAAGAGGCACCCCTAGTGTCCATCTCTAGAAAGCTCATACCTTGTTCAGGTCAGCTGTCTAGTTTTAATCACCAATTTCTGGAAATCTCACATCAAGGGGCGATGACCAATTTCTAGAAGTTTAACATCCTGGGCAGCCCAAGAGTTTCACTGGTTTATGGCAGTTCTTCATTTAAGCGGGATAAAAAAATCATGCATAGATAATTAGGTAGAACAAACACCATCAGAAAAATAAAGTTGTGCAAAGCAAACATATCAAAGCCCAGCTCAACACAACTAAGTTTTCGATACAATATCAGTAATTTAAAAGTTGCACGATGCTAACTTAAGACTTACAGGAAGCAATAAACTTTGCCACTGGAATGGTCTGATCATCGGTATAATTGACAAAACAACTGCTGACAGTACACCCTGCACTTAAATATTTTAGACAGATGCTAGAATCAAACAGGAAAAAATAAGACCTGAAACCCCAGCACATCTTCACAAAGGTCAAGTACTTAAAAAACCGTACCAGATTTGGGCATATTACCACAATTTGCTTCTCCAACAAAACTCCAGCAAGTAAAGCTAGCACCTGTAAGAACAAATATAACTTTGTTATGCAGCCAACTAATATATAATGCATAGGCATTAATCTAGGCCACACAAAAGAAAAATAAAAAACAAACAAAAAGGCTGAAGAGCTAGAACTTTCACTGGTACACAACAAAACAATTAGCCTTACAATGGGTAAATAATAACACAACCAAAGGAGAACTGCACATGTAAGACCTAGAACTGGTAGCTAAGATAATAACATACACTTTCCAGAGACAAAGCACGACAGACTGTAGCCACAGTCCATAATGATAATGCCAGGGCTTCTTCAGCAGCAGCCAAACACGCATTGACCTGCAATAAGTTCTCATGATTAGGAAAATAGGAGCATGATGCTAGAAAATAGGCATAGCCAAGGCCACAGATCTACCTCATTTGTTTCAGATGAAGTCAAATCATTGTCCAAAAACATTTCTCCTAAACCCAGTAATGATACTCCAGGTCGCAAGTATTTGACAGGCTGGAGATGTTCAAGGGGATGGAAGACAATTTCACCCCCACGAGGTGGCAGAGAAAGAGCATGATAACCACAAACAATTTGTAGGGGTTCATTATTGTGAGCCTACAAAATGAAGCTTTTGTCTATAATGAGTGTGAAGATGAGAGCCATCTGATGGTATCCAAAAACTTGACTATTTTACACAAACCTTAGCCCATCCCATGACTTTCTCATCATCAACATGAATTTCATGTTTCACATTCACTTCATCTTCTTCATCTGATCCAGTACCTTTAACTGAACTGTCAAGAACCATGATCATGTTTAGTCAGTAATGTGAATGGCATGTACCCATGAGACATGTCTCACAAAGAAATATGTCTTCTCACGTAAGCATTGGTTATTTCATATAGCAAACTTGAAAAGAAAACTCTTAACTAGCAATTAGAGGTGTCATCAATGCCATGCATTGCAGCCTGTGAATGGAGGAAAGATTTTGCAAACATCCAGGAAATTACCTGTGTAAAGACTCCATACTTTCAATGTGCTCTAATATTCTACAGATAGGAGAATGTGTGGACAAAAGATCTGGGGAAGTATGTCCATTCTCATAAGTATAGATGGCTCTTCCAATGCTATCACAATGGGATTCCAAATTCTCTGAAGTACAGTCATCATATTGTTGGAAACTTTGCCTTCCTTCCTTATCGAGTTCTTTGACATAACTAGAATCTGAAGCTTCACTAACAGATATACTTTCAGGAGAATGAGGTTCCCAATTCCTGAGCAAAAAAGAAGGAACGTCTCTTTCTGATGGAAGTCCTGATGAAGAAACAAGGCCTGATATACTGTTGACAGGTATAGCATATTCTGTCCAGTCATTGTAGGAAAGCCTATTTGAGGATTCAAAATCCCCATTTATTTGATCTTGCTCTTTTATAGAATGGGGGACTGGCTCCGCCAGAGCAATTTCAGTAGCAAACTGAGTTATCCTATCAAGCCTCTCTTGTGCAATTATGCTGTTCATAGAATCAACAAAACAACATATACTTAGTGCTGACATTGAGAAGTACAAAAATAAGATATTTTACAGGAACCAAGATAATAAATATAGATAAATTGAAACATAAATATTGCAAATGAAGACAAACCTGTTTAACATCTCATAATGTAGCTCAAAGAAGGGTACTCTTGTAAGTAAGCAGTAACAACGTGGTGCAGAAACCAAGAAACGACTCGGCTTGTAGGAAGTGGGGTTTAGAGGTGAGACAGCACCTAGTATACCTGGTGCTCTTTGAACTATTTCCTGGACATTCAGACAGACACCATATAAGGGTGCATTATCTGATACCTTGTGCCACAAAAAACAAAAGAAGAAGATATCAGATTTATACTCAATGGACAAAAATGTGAAACATTCATAGATCAAATACTCATAAGAAACTGCCACGGATGGTTGTGGGCATGGTGTTCAGAGAGAAGCACCACTTTATCTTTATTTTTTTCTTTTCTCAAAAGATAGAATCATTGAGATCCTCATAGGGAGATGGACCATTCAAACATGTTTTTGCAGCTATATTGTTGACAGACTCCCATTGAAAAGGATATATTTGCAAGTTCATAGTTTGTATGGACAAAGTGTAATTTGTTATTAACATAAGAATTTCTTTTCAGTTGAGGGGAGGAAATTTAAATGTAGGGCCCAAGCGCAACCCAACCATGAAGTTGCCCAAACTTATTAAAATTACATCAGGTTAACTGGGTGAGCAGGCTAGGCTCTTTTGAACAAGTCTAATTCTAGTACTTTTAAGTATGAATGTTAGTTTTAAATTTTAGTATGGATTGTTAGTTATACTACTTTTGGGTTTATCATCTATTACTATAACTACCATACATTACTTTCCTATCTAACAACTGAGTACACATGCTAGCATACCAAACATATAACCAAAATTGCCACCAAGCGTTACTGGTTCCTGTTAGGTTGTGCCATGCTGTGCTACAGGGAAAAACAATTATGCAAAATGTTTACCATATCCTAGCAATATATCATTGATATGTTGTTAAAAAGAAGCTACCAAATAGCCAATACATCCAAAAAATAGTTCGTTCGAAGTACCTCTTTAAAAAGAAAAGCAATCCCAAACAAGAGGCTTAATTGAAGAAAAAACCAAAAGCACCTTGGGCATCAACTTGTAGAGCAAGTATTATTCATGATTTGGATTTTTTTTTTTTTTTTTTGCTCCAAGTAGGTTCAGGATCTCTGTTTAGAGGCAGTAACTGGCCAGTTCCCACTGGAAACCGAACCATGGATCCACAGATCATGCACACACTAATATTTGCGGGGTTGAGTTGAATCTTATGTACACAAGTTACAAATGTTACATGCAGATTCACTCATATTTCAGTTTGCACAGGAACAAATAAATTTAATTATTAAATATTTTACTTCAGCAATCCAAGATTGAGCAGGATATCAGTAGTTTGATTTTAAAAAATTCCACAGTTCATCTTTTTTGTTTATTGAAATAGAAATGTAATCCACATTCTAAAACAGAGAACGGCACATTATCAGAGAAATACAACATTAAAAAGAAAAACCTGTCTAAATAAACAACTACTTGTGAGCTATAGCTTACTAAACTTGATTCAATCTGGTCAGCTCAAAAAACACAATAACTATTCAGCATATATAACAAATCATGGTAGAAGAATAATCACAGATTATCTAGATAGTTTCATCCAGTAATATTAAAGGAAGAAATGAACAAACCTTTAAAGAAAAGACAAATGACAGATCATCTCTAGAAAGATGCTCCTACAAAAAAATTGTAAATGAATTAGCAAGTTAAATAATTCAAAAGAAACCGCAATGCAGCTGCCGTTCAGTATGGAAACTGAAAAACTCTTGGAATGTCATGTCTAAGAGGAGAAGAGCAAAGATTTAAACCTCAAAAGGTTAAACAAGGAAACTACTCTCCACAAGACTAGATTTTTCATGTACTTTCATTTTTACAACCACATTATTAACTAAAGAATCCAGAATAGTGTGTCCACATTCAACAATTAAAAAGAAAGAAATGCCAAAACAACAACACACTTGCGAGCTTAGTAGGAGCATTACTCTAAAATAAAAGTACAGGCAGCATTGGTGATGAGGGATCTATCTATCAAAAGTTGCCACTATAGGTAGATCAGTAAGACTCACACAAACATTAATGCAAAAAAAAAAAAGGAAAAATTTCGTCCGTAACACTAAAAGAGTGTATTTTTGTATCTACCACCGAAAAATTGACTCTTTTTTATTTATCACTGAAACATAAATTGGTGCTTTGTATTTGTCATCACCGTTTGGTCATACTAGTTAACGGAGTAAATGACATTTTTACCCTGTAAAATAAAACAAATATATCTCTGTGAAGGACTAAAAAAATTCATATTTCTAATAAGCAATACTCTTGCATTAAAAAATATATTTTGTCTATAAATATATCTTTGTAGAAGTAAAAAAAAATACACCTCTACAGTGTAAAATTTTCATTTGCTCCATTGACGACCTATTGACCAAACGCTGATAGAAAATACAAAATATCAGTTCACATTTCGGTGGTAAATAAGAAAAAATCAATTTTTCACTAGTAGATATAAAACTATGCATTTTTCTAGTGGTACAACGAAATTTCCCCTAAAAAAAAGATGTAAATGGTATGCTGCGAATTTCATAAGTACCATTCCAAGGGGCACATCAAGCTTTGTTAAGTGTCGCACAATACCAATAGTTCAAATTATCATGACAATATTGGAAATGTTGTACAGAAGAAATGGCAATCAAACTAGTTAGTCTAGAATGTTTGTGATAAATGACTTCTTGTTTTTAGAAAAAGTACCACACCAGTTACCACTACACGTGATACTAGACCTAAATATTTTTCAGGCATGGCCAAGATCAAGTCATGTTAGTAAAAATCCAAATTTTTCAAGGCAACCCTGCCTAACCCAACCCTTATACTTGGCGGTTGGGCCAGAACACCAGATCCTGGAGGCCAGAGTGAAAATTTGGGCTAAGTCAGGTTTGTGCCAAGTTGCTGATGGCCAAGTTTTTTTTAGCCAAATTTGCCAAGTCCAACTCAGCCTAAATCTCAAGTCACACCAGACTGATTTTTCCCAAGTAACAATGATACCAATTTTAGGATGGTCAATGGTAGTGAGTAGTATGGTATCTTACGGAACAATGTGATGATAGCCAAGGATTCTACTCAGATCAGTTAAAAACCAGTATTATTGGTCAGTTTGTGCAAATTTTCAATGCAACTTGCCCATCCCAACGAATTCTCATTTCAATTTTTTTTTAAACAATGTGCTGAAATTATGTTTTTGCTTGCAAAAGTAATGCAGAACTGCCAGAACTATTAGGACCTAAAACCTGTTCTCTAAAAAGGCCAGTTTATTAAATACCAATCCTGGCTGGTAAAACCAATTACTGGCTAACAGGTGCTTTTCGAACCCTACTATCACATGAACGGTATGATCACAATTTCAAAATAAACCATATTTTACAGTTGTAACAACTCATTCTCTTACCTGTCCAAATATCACTTCATTCAAATCACTCATGGATGGAGTCCTCTCTATTAGGCGAGCCTGGAAGGTGTAAATCAAGAATCAAGAAGTTTGCACCACAAGCGGCTCAAATTGGGAAAAGCAAGGTAGGTCTAGCAAATGGAACAAGAAACAAACTCAAATTACAGATGACATTCTCCATTTCTAAAGCTACTTCAACAAACTTAAAAGCATCTATGGAAGAATATCAAAAGGGCATGCCGGTTAAAATATTTATCCTAGGGCTCAAGATTGCTAATATACCAGCAAACAAGTCTAAACAATCATGGCCAACTAAAATGAATTATAGAGGTACTATAATGACTAAATATCATCAAATTATCATGAAGTGGAAACAATGTCATATAAATGATGGTGGCTTAGACAGATTTGGTATTTTTAGAGAAAAGATTCAAAACAATCCAAATATGGAATCAGAATCGAAGGTACTTCTTAGAAAATGGACAATCATTATTTTGCAAAACCAACAGAATCATAATTAATGCTGATATTATTATGATACAAGGTTATTCTGATACTGAGAAAAAAGAAACAGAACAAGTGGGTTCACCATATTACTGCTAACTGATTGGTGATATATAATTCTTCTGTCATTGGCTAGAATAAACAGCTGGCAGATATTGCTTTTCTGTGAATACAGTATATTATTGCAATTCACCTAGTTATTCATCTTCCAAAATTCTGAGACACTTCACGAAATAATCTTTCAGGAAAGAAAATGAAAGATTTGCACAAATTCATCCTTTGCCATTTAGTTGGTAAAATGAAGAACATTGGCAGTTTAAAGATGTCAAATACATGTAATTGAAATAACCCAAACAAAAAAAAATGGCAAGTATCTTCATCTAGTTCAGTGAAATGATATCATGACAGAACATAGGTGGCTAGACAAGATCATACACCCCCATACATGGTAAGTATTACTTCAACTTAACTTCCAAAAGCTTTAGAAAAAAGTAAACATGAAGTTTGAATTCACATTGTTATTTGCAACGACTTTTTTCTGAACTAAAAACAAAATTGAAGAACAACCTTCTTACAGAACCCAATAAGTGTGGCAGAAATGCAGCCAAAAACCTTACTCAGCTAACCTTTACACCTTCAGGAAAACAGAAGGAGGGCAAATCACTCTCTCGAATTTCCACCCTCTTTCCAGGTGGGTACTTAAAAAGAATCTGCAAGTGGCATTTCTCATCAGTTTTGTCAACCAAAAAAAAAAATAGCATAAATGGCATAAGAGGGACATTAGCATAAGTGCCAAAACTAGCAAAATAAAGTCTAAAACCAAGGCCCTATAGTCCAAATCAGGATAGAATTTCCTGCATGTCCCAAGACCAAACTAGGAGATTAAAGTTTCTGAAGCCTACAACGTCAGAGCTACCCATATTCAAGTCATGTCTAACTATGTTTCACCAGATCATAGCTAATATTACCAAGGAACAGGACTTATAAGATGAGACCAGATGGAGCTGTTCAAAGTACAAATGCTGACCTCCCAATGAAACAGAAGTAGAGCTTCTGAAAATACAAAAATTCATATGTTACTCTGAGATTGTGCTCTAAACTATGTCTTGCACCCTAATGAAGCTAGAGTATGAAAATTCAAATGATTGTAATAGATAAGCTTTTAGCATTCAATTGAACACCCAATTTTGACACTCACACCCCTCAATGGATAATGTTATCAAATTTCCTAACCAGTCATTAAATAGAACTATTCTGCAGAGGCTGAGCACAAGCTGCAGCTATACAAAACAAAGATGATACGTTGACTTTGTTCAAAGCTGAACACTCAGCCTCTAGGGATCCTGCTATTCTTTAGGTTTTGCAGTACCAATGATGCACCAAGTGAATCAACAAAGCATGACTAGAATAACAGCACAAAATGAACTCACTTGATGTGAAATGGAGTTCTTCCAGTAAAAAGAAAAAGGCATGTATATGTACTCAGCCAACAAACCAGAATGTTTGCAATTCGCATGCATTGCATACATGCAATTACTAGTATCTGAAGCTTGAAGGAGAAAAATAATACAGATCTAGTTGCTGTGTGACAAGCCATTTGACTCTATGGATGGATGATATTCTTTCCAAACAATCTAAAAAGTACCTAATCTACCTGCAATGCACCTCCCCTAATACTAATCATGGCCTAATCAAGTCAAAAATGTATTCACTTACTGTTCGTTTTAGAAAAAAAAATCAGTAAATACCAACAAAACACAAAATCTAACCTAATAAACAAATGAAGATAACTTACTACAATTGTCAGCATTACCTAGAGGCTAAGAGTGCGCTACCAACTACAACTAGGTCTTCAAAATAACACAAAAGGCATCAAGTTGCAATCAATATTTTTATTTCTGAAGCAAACAATAATATTCCAATGCTGAAAAGAATTGTTCTTCAAGATAGCATACCTGTGGCTCCATGGTTGGTATAGGTCCATGATAATGGATTTTTCTAAGATCTACAATCTCTGAACGTGCAACATCAGATTCCCAAACTTTCTTTTTCGCAAAAGCATCCTCAATGACTCCAACATTTGCATAAGAATGGAGTCCAACTATGAAAAAATGTTCAAAGAGTG
Source organism: Pharus latifolius (assembly GCA_019359835.1). Lineage (NCBI taxonomy): Eukaryota > Viridiplantae > Streptophyta > Magnoliopsida > Poales > Poaceae > Pharus > Pharus latifolius. The sequence goes on along the minus strand of CM033321.1, from coordinate 5,440,791 downwards.
ATGTTGGTTCCTCGTATTGCTTATGATCCTGGAAGTCATATATAAATGGCTTATTAACAAATAAAACTTCACATTAAATGGAAAATCAAATTTAAGGTCAAGATAGAAACTACAATTTTCATGGGGTAAAACCAGATAACCTAATATCTCAAACTCCAACTAGCTGAAAACATCTGCACTCAATGCTTAAGCATAAAAACTTTGAAAAATTGAATTTATAATGCCCTCTTTATATTAGTTGCAGAGTGAAAATTTATATATTTTTGATGGTCCGGGAAATTGAAAACAAGAAAGGATAGTGTTCTTATCCTGGTAGTTTACATGGTTTCAGTGAACCACTCGACATTATTTTACCTTTCTTTTTAAAAGTAACATTTCCAACAGTCTTTTCCTTGTACTAACAGTAACATCTGTAATCTCTTAAAATAAGAAGCAATATCAATTGCTTAAGGGTCATATCTTCCTTGTGAACTAAATTTTCTAAAATTCTTGAGTTGCATTTGGCAGTGCATGGTAGTGCTTTCCATGCTGTGACAGAACAACTATCTCAGAAAATTGTGTTATAGAACCACTGCTCTAACTACCATAGTGTTTGCATTTGATGGCTCTCCAACTGTAATTTCAAGCATTTACCAAGCATATAAGATTGCATAAAGTGTTTTTTTAAAAGTAAGGAAAAACAGCTCCACTGAACTCCAAAACAAGGCCTCATGCTATGTCAATTTTGTATCGCAATTTTTTACTATGCTTCTCCTAGGTCTATGTCAAACATGTGCTGCACATACAATGCTGCTAAATTATTCTCACTAGTCCAAGTACCCAACTTTGCCTCCATACACAACCCATATTTCAAAGAAACCATGTTATGTCCTAGGCTGTACAAGAATTCTACTAGGCAGAAAACCTGTGTCTGATGTATAGGACATGCAACATGGCCCCAGTATCAAGGAGTGTCAAGCTAAGAAGACTGTTAGAATTAATTCTTCCGAAGGCAGTAACACCGTACCAACACGTTCAGCATGAGATACAAGAAACAAGTTAATTTGTTTGCTGTCGCCCATGAGCTAGTTTTACTTGTTTGCTTCGCCAATTCAACTATGCTGTCGAATTGCAACCAACATGAGAGCAAAGTAGTAGAACCACTGTCTGCTGCTATTTTCCATGTGAATCTATGCAACAGGGCATTTCTCATCCTAGGTGAGGCCAAAACTCTCAAGTAAATTGCACAGATTTATCATTTCCATTTCCAAATTGGTTTCAAGCATCACACTAAGCAAAAGTTGCATCTAAAAGCACACAGAACATAAGCAGAGTTGAACAGACAGGGATAGTCCATACCCTCGCCTTAGAGTGAATCTGATACCACTGCCGCTTCTGATTCGCCATGACCTCAATGTTCACAGTCGTCCGCAGCAACTGTTCCCTGGGGCTCCTCTCACCACTGCCTCCACCCCCAATCGGGCCCCACTTCCATGCACGCTGCATCTGCCGACGGAACCGCTGGAAGCTGCCGCTCCGCTGCTTGATCTGCGCCAGAGGCGACGACGTCGACGTCCACGACGGCGCTGGCGAAGACGGCGCCGACGCCATCGGCGATTCCTCGCTCCCCAGCTCCTCCCTCGCTGGTGATCCCTCCGCCACCGAATTCTCCTGCTCCTCCACTGCCCTCGCGCGTTGTGGTGACGCCGAAGCTGACGGCGACGCGGCGCTTCCCGTTGCCACCCTCCCCAGCTCATCTCGCAATTCCGAAGCCGACGGCGACGGTGACTTGTCGTTGCGCAACTCCTTCGTTGGCTCGTAGTCGTGCGGCTTCGAAACCGAAGGCGAAGTCGCCGCCTCCGCCGCGGCCTCGCACTCCCGCGATGTCACGAGTGACGCCGAAGCGGCCTCCACTGCCTCCTCATACAACTCCGCGATCTCCTCCTTCGGCGACCTCCCCTCCTCCGCATGCTCCACCGCCACCTGCACGTGCGAGCCCGACGATTGCGGCGTCAGTGGCAACTCCGGCGCCGGCGAGGCGGGATCATCGGAGAGCTCCATATATGCCTACGACTACAAGATCGAAGGAACTGGAATTGGGGGGCTTGGTTTTGTGTATAATTTAATGCGAAGGATCGAGCCAACGGAAGGGGGAAGGAGTTCGGACGAGATCGTAGGGAGAATAACAAACGGTGCAAAAAAAAAAAACAAAACAAAAACTAGAGAAACAGTTGTGGAAAATAAAAAATGGGGCCGGTAGAAAGGGGAGGGGGGAGAGCGGCACGTGGCAAGAGTGGCAAGGCCTGGTCCACTTGACAGTATGCTCTTAATTCGTGATTAATCACTGACATCTGGGTCCTGGGTCCAGCATTTGGTAGGATTGATGTGTATCTTTAAGTGAGTAAGGGAGTGGATAGGTGGATATATCAGATGTGTTACGCCCTTTCTCGGGATGGGATGTGCCGTTGCAGGTCAAAAAGAAATATCTCGCTTTCATTGGGCGTTTTCTCAGAGTGGTTACATTACATAAACCCCCTTCAGACTTTAGCTCAAGTGCAATTTAATTCTCCTATTGTTCTGTATTCATGTTTCGCACCCATGCCCTACTGTTGAAACTTGAATACCACTGCAATGCTTTTCGGCATGAATTTCTATGCTAGTTCAAATTGTTAATACTTCAAAAGTACAGGGAATTATGAATTGATTCTTGGTGTATATGCTCTATGGAAAGTGTTAGTATACAGTGTCATTTCAACAATAATTTATGAACTTTTTCTTAACAGTTTCCCTGATTTTATAAGCAACATTATCACATTGCAAAGAGGTGGCACCAATAGTTTGATACATTATTTATTTTCATTGACTTGCTTGAATCAGAAAAGTTGGTCGGAAACCATGAACATCATTCAAACATCCCGTGCGGTTAAATTATTTGCATTTGCACTCTCCAAAAAGTTGTTTTGACATAGGTGAGTATACAACTTGAGATATATATATATATATATAATTTCATCTAACTTTATTTCTAACATATATTTCTAAACCAATGTGATTTTCAAAAATAGTTATAATATAAATTAATGCTAAAATGAGTACTCAAGAGAGTTAAACAGTGAGTTAAACCTATAAATATTGTTTAAAATTAATTACACTGATTTTGTGCATAACTAATTCCTGACAACTACACTCAATGATGGGGAAGGTTTTCCATGCAACAATGCCATATGTGAAAGATGCTTTTTTTTTCATGATTATATGAAGCAAGAAGATATTATGAGTTTATACTGAAATTACTTTGAGGGGATGTGTGCAATATGTCAATATCACGTGAAAACTGCGTTTATACCAAAGAGGTGATAACTTTTTGTTTTTCCATGGGAAAGTTGGTAATTTCAGTATAAACTCAGGTAATTAGGTTGGTGGCGGTCTGGTCGTCACGGGGGAATTGGAAGGTTCGAGCCAGGCAAGTTGCAGTCTGTGTGAACAGCTTTCGTGCCCTCCATGACCCAGAGGCTAGCTTCGTGCCAGTTTCTCTCTTTTTGTTCGTTCGACTGGCAAGTGGTAAGAGCAGGAATGCACACACGGTGGCACAGCTGCTGTTTGCCTGCTGCGGGCTGGGTGCCTGTTCAATGTCATGCGTCGATATAGTTCAGGTATTAAAAAAGATAATGTCATTTTTGATCTTTTTATTTTGTATAAATATTTATTTTGGTTCTTCTATTTTTAAAAGAGTCAAATTAATTCACTTATTTTCTAAACCGACTCAAAATAGTCATTTTTAGTTTAAATCAGATTTAAAATGATGATGTGGTAGAGATGTGACATGCGATAGAATTGATCATACGGCAAAAACGATAGACAACGAACACTGATGAAGATGGAGACAACGAGCAACAATGACACAAACTACAGTAGAGATAATGTCATGCTATGAAATGGGTCAACAATAGATATGATGAATGGCGACAGAGCTAGTGTGGAATTAGTTGGCGGACATGCTATGGATTTGGTGGCAGTAGAGACAATGAATTGTAAATGGCTGCATAGATGGCAAACAACATGTTGTCCAACACCTCTCCATGATCGCTTGGGATGGTGGCTGTGGCTCTTCGCCACCTCTTCTCGCTGCAGTTTGCCTTTGCAGGTGTCTTACACCACGCCTCATCGAAGATCCTTGCAACCATGAGTAGTGGCGTTGCCGGGCCTCAAGCTAAGTGGCAAGATTTTCTGCGATGCCTCATCGTCATGTTGCATCTCGCCACCATTATTCGCAGCCACACACATCTCATTGCGACACTGTTCTTTGTCACGTCATCTTGTTTATATGATATATCCTCCAATCAACATCAAGTCTTCATCTTAAACTTAATTTAAACTAAATGGTCGTTTTTAGCTAGTTTACAAAGTAGAATGATCAAAATGATTCTTTTAAAAATGGAGAAATTATATAAAGTAGAGAGATGAAAAATGACCTTACCTTTATTAAAAAATATTTCTTCAACAAAAAGAAAAAGAAAATGGTATTTTAGATACCATTACTTCAAAACCGAACAAATATATATGTATTCTTCTAAATGATAGATCAGGTGATTCAGCGGTTAAAAAATGAATTTAAATCAAACGATTTTATATCTAACAATACATTTCCTGCACCCAACCACCCCACCCGTGCACGCATGCGACTTAGTTGAATAATCCGATAATGTCCCTCCTGTGTAATTGGGCCTTTTCCTGACTCTGCAAGAGCCTCAAAATACCCAAGCCTACCCATTCACCTCCGGTGCTCATTGGCTTTGTATTACTTTTATTATCTCCATCAAATTTGAATCTTAAATTAAAGAGTAAATGACATTTTTGATGTCTCTATTTTTGTAGAAATTCATTTTATCCTGCCCATTATAAAAAATCAAATTACTCTTTCTACTTTACAAACCAGTCAAAATAGTCCTTTTGATTTAAAACCTAATTTAAAAATATGATGTGGCATGTACACATGTTGACAAGGACACATAATATGCTACATCAGCTAAGATTTTTAAATCAAATAATTTATCGAATATTAGAGTTGTAGTAATTTATTTTTCAACCTCTTTGTCAAGGATTGGCGGTGATATGGGAGACTAGATAGTTCAAATGTACTAATTGACCTTTGGTCCACCACAACAATATACACACATGCTGCATCATATTTTTTTAAATTAGGTTTTTAATTAAAAGAATTTTTTTATCCAGTTCTTAAAGTAGAGATGATATTTTTTATTCTTTAAAAATTAAGGAGACCAAAATAAATTTTTGAGAAAATTACAGGGACAAAAAAAATTCTATCTACCCTAAATTAAGTCAATTCTAGACATGTCGTTGGAGGACTTTATAAGAACTGCAAAGAGTTATGGAAGGTGTACTTCTTGTCTAGGACACAAATTTTCTTGATTTTGTCTCTAGAAGATCAGCAAAAAAATCTACAAAGTAATGTACTCACGGTCACTGGTAAGAGGTAAAGCCAGAATAAGCTTGGTACAATACTACCAAATCCACAATAGACAGCATCATCCCATGCTTGCTGATGCAGCGCATTTCAATGTCATTTTTCTTTTGGCATTGTCAGATCAGAGAAGAAGCTACAGCAACCACCCTACTTGAAGTGGACAAAACGTCCTAATCCTCTTCAAACAAATGGGCCCCTTTTACTTGACACTTTGTCTTTGAAAAAAGAAGAAAAAGAAAGGATGAACAAATTTGTATAAACTTCAGCATAGACTTGTACAGTTGCAGAATATACAGTAACAGAAGTGATATATGCAAGGCCAATTGTGCAAGGCCTATTTTGATGAGCGGAGCAAGAGGAGATTACATCCATCACAGATGACAAATCGAAATAAGAAATATCTGCACGTGTTAAGGATTAAGACTTCTAAAAACTATCCCTAACCTCTCCCCCAAACTTTGGCCGACGACAGTTCACAATAGCGTCGTGACAACAGAAGCAAAATAAGCATTAATTTCGCGGAACAAAAGCGTTGGAAGCTTTAGTTCGGAATCTTGCTCTTTTTGGAGGGTAAGGCAATGACAAGTAGTACTGGCACAAGCAAGGACAAAGTACGAGGAATCTAACGGTGAACCAATCGGGTACTGATATACAGACACGTACTTTTATCTGCTCGGAGACAATGACAGGTTAAAAAGCTTTACGTTGCGGCTGGCTCCAGCTCTCCTCCTCGTCGGCCACGCCAACACACGCCATGGACATGAACCCCAGGAATCGTAATAGCCTATAGAACTACTCGTGCTTGAAGTGGTGGTGGCGTGCAGCAGTGTTCGTGTTCATCTGCATAAGAAATCTATGTTTCATGTGACGTTGTTCGACGGTTCAAATGCCTCATGATCATTGGTTGTGGCGTGCGTTCTCGGTACCACTTGACGCGGGAGTAGTGCCTTGGGATACAAATAGCACACCTCAGTTTGTTAATACTACAAACAATGAAAACAAATAACAATTTAAGTGTGGAACTAGAAAATATTGGAGCAATGATATCAAATAGTAATCACGTGGAACGTATCATGCAGGAATCATCTTTAAAATATAAAATAAAAACAACAGTCTCATCAATTGGATCAAATTTGAATTGTGTAAATTAAAACAAATAAACAATACCATTAAGTGGAACAATATGATATAAGTTTGAAAGATCTCTATGTCTTCTGGTGATTAATTGGAGCCATCTAAATTTAATCCAACATCAACACTACAAATTATCCTATTTTACAAAGAGAAAGAGATGTATCAAATAAAAATTATTCTCAAAATATAAAAATGAGAAGTAGCAATTTTGATCATTTCCGATCTAATTTTTCATAATCGATTAATTAACATGGTGGTTAGCGAATTATTACGGAGAATTCCTTGATAGAATGAAGACATTAAATCTATCTTCTAAGTTGCTATGATATACCGCTAAAACCTACTGACGTCTTTTTAAAAACTCTTTAAATATTCCACCACGCTAGAAAAAGAAAGAAAGAAGGAAAGAAGAATCCCCATCTCCCGAATCCAAAACAGACTCTTCCATGCACATAAGAAATCAGCATGTATATGCCATACTCATGCACATTTGCATATTGCATGCCTATAAATACATGCACATGCACCTAGCTAGCTAGATAGTCCGAAGCACACAACACAACCCGTACACCTCTCCAGACACAACGAACACACAAAACATCACAATGGACCATCGTGCCAGTGCTAGTGGCGACGTTCGCGACCGATGCGTCCGCATACAAATCCCCGAGCAGCCGCCGACGCTGTTCGAACCGCAGAAGGCCATAATGACGCCACACATCAGTGCGAGCATTGGCGATGATGACGACATCTCGGCACCGCCAGAGCGCCGGCTCACCGTGCTTGCTCTCCAGCTCGCGGTCCTCGAGAAGGCGGCGAGCCGGCTCGGCACGCTGGGCTTCATCTGGTCGACGGTCGTCCTGCTCGGCGGCTTCGCCATCACGCTCGACCGCACAGACTTTTGGTGCATCACCACCTTGCTGCTCATCGAGGGCGCTCGCATCCTGGGCCGCAGCCACGAGCTGGAGTGGCAGCACGAGGCGACATGGCGGGCGCCCGTGTCGTGGGCGGTCGGCCGCGTGTTCTACTGGCTGCAGCTGATCTCGGCGTCGGCCTGCGTCGCGATCTCGCTCGCCCGCCTCGTCCATCAGCACTTCGGGGGCAGCGCCGACGCCCGGACCAACCGACGGTCGGCGCTCGACATTTTCTATGGGCTCGCGCTCGCTGAGGCGCTGCTGTTTCTCGTCGAGAAGGCGCTGTGGCAGTGGAGGGTGGGGCACCGCCGCCTCCTCGAGCGCGTCGCCGAGGAGTGCCACCTCGCCGGCGCGTGCGGCGCCGTGGCCATCCGGCGGTTCTTCTACGACTGCTACTCCCGGTGCCTGAATGGGAGCATCTTTGACGGCCTGCACATGGACCTCGTGTCCTACGGCGAGGACCTGCTCACCGCGGGCTCTCACGAGGAGCAGTGCATTGGCGCAAGCATCCTCGTCAGGCTCGCCGAGTGCGACCGCTTCGCCGACTCCACGCTCCGCAAGATCGGCACGTTGGCGCGGAGCAACGAGCGGCTCCTCGAGATGCTCAACTGGAAGAACTCCTCAGAGAAGGACGTCCGGCGGTCGGCCGCGGTGATCGTGTCCATGCTCACCGGTAAGAAGCTCAGCGCCCTCCGAGTCACCGGCATCCCTGGCGCGATCGAGTCAGTTGCCTCGCTGCTGTACGCCGACTCCGACGAGCTCAATCTCCTCGGCTTGTCCATCCTCAACAAACTGGCGCACGACCACGACAACTGCGACAAGATCGGCAAGACGCGCGGCCTGCTCGACAAAATCATATCCTATTCCAGCATCGCCAACGGCGAGACAGTGGAAACTGAAACGCGGCTCAAGGCGGTGAAGCAGTCGCTACGGGTGGTGAAGAGGCTGGCGAGCACGACGGGGCACACCGGGAAGACTCTCCGGAGGGAGCTCTCGGAGATCGTGTTCACGGTGAGCAACGTCAGGGAGGTGCTGCAACAGCGTGAGGGGAAGGGCCGGCCCGAGCTGCATAAGCTGGCCATCGAGATACTGACGAGCCTCTCCATGGACGCGGAGGCCAGGGAGATGATCGGCGGGACGGGCGGCATGGTGACAGAGCTCATGGCGATGTTCTTGGCGGCGGCAGAGGCGGAGGACGACAGGCAGGCTGGCGCGGTCCGGGTGGAGGCAGGGGAAGCGCTGGCGATGCTGGCGCTGGAGAGCAGGAGGAACTGTGGTGCTATTGTAAGGGCGTGCGGTGGAGGGGTCGACCGGCTCGTCGAGGCGCTGGGTGACCCAGCCGTCAGCATCGGCGCTGCAAGGATACTGCGCAACTTGTGCACCTATGCCGGCGACGAGTGGCGGCTTCCGCTGAGAAGAGTCACCGCCGGCGCCACCAAGGTAGTCTTTCAGTCTTTCCTTATATGTATGTTAGCGTTGGACTGTTGGAGGGACAAGATTTGTTGCAGTTGTGTTACAGCTGCACGTGCAAGCCGTCTAATAGACAATCAACACTACGGATATAATCACACGGTCTAGATTTGCTGTAAGCTTGCTGATTGTACCTCCATTTCTTAACTCTTCTCACGTGACCAACACTACCATCCTTCTCAGGTGCTTAGCGCCATCATGGTCGAGAAGGCGAAGCTGCTGGGCGTCTTCGTCGGCCTCGCGGCGCAGATGCTCAAGTTCATGGAGCCGGAGGAGCTCCGCGCGAGCCTCGCCAAGGCGAATGTCGCCGAAGCGGCGCTGGTGCGGGCACTGGTGCAGATACTGCAGGAGTACAGCCGCCCCTCCATGGTCGTCCCGCGGATCCGGAGCTACACCATCGAGCTCACCATCGGCATGATGAGGTCGGACGCGAGGTTCGCCGTGCTCTTTGCGAAGCTAGGGATGGAGGCCGAGCTGCGGCGCGTCGCGGACACCACCTCGGAGCTCGAGTGCTTCAACGTCTTCTCCGGCAGCGTCGGGCTCAGCCGCCGGGCCTTGTGCGTCTGCTCGCTCGTCGACTCGGCACTCGCGCTGATGAAGCCAGGTAGAGAGACATGAGAGTTCCAATGATACATGTGCGCCATGTTTACTGCATATGTAATTATCTTTTCGGATTGATATGGTATATTATATATGTATCATTGCGTGTATTAGTGTATGCTTTATGGTGTGAAAGAGACATGACATAATAAAACATACAATTTTCTGGTTATTGGATGTGATGTGCTTTTCAGTTTTCATTATAACTTACAAGCTCTCAAAATGATTTAATCCTTGAAGCAACTATAGCCGAGGGACTGCACGAATTTAGAATCAACTGATTAAGTGCTTAGTGGTACAAATTAAGCGATCGAAGCGAGTATATATATACTAAACAAGAAATCACAAATTTTTTATCTCGATCACGACCTTTGATTCTTGATCTAAGGGCATGCCAACCAAACCCAAAGCTTTACATTTTAGCCCTTCTATTTGCCCAAATATCAATTTCACCCCAAGATTCGAGCAATTTCCATCATTAGTACGCGCGATGGCTATCATCCTTCTGCCACAAGGTCACGCCGGACCTTTGGCCGACATGACGATGTATCTCAACCAAATCAACTTTGAGAGATTTTTGTGCGAGACCGCCACAAACCTGCCCCAAATCTTAGGCCCTTACACCATACGGTTTAGGGTCCCAATTACACCTCGCTTAGTGCCTACAACGACAACCCGACGGTCGGGACAACGACCGACGTACTTGCGAATCGTTCCACCGGCCGGGAGGAAAACAAAGCAAAACCAGACCAAATCAAGCTACGGGAGGCGGGAGGAGCAGTTCGTCTTCTCCGAGCGTGCTGCGTGTATAACCGCCGTCGGATTCGGGCATCTCATGCACCAAGTACAACAATAACTCCGTAAGGACTCTTGCATGCATGTAAGGTATTCTGTTCATTCTTAATCTTGTATTTGTATACATTGCCATTGAGACCAATCCGTGAATTTGCACCTTCTGATCCCTGCACATAAATCTTGGCACGGAACACATACACACACGTTGCAATAGCACGTAACTTCACAAACTCTAGAAACGCAAATATAGATTTTCAAACACTGTAATACAACTCCAGTTCGTCAATCCCATATACATCGCTGAGAATAAAAGCTCGGATAGGAAAGCCTTTCTGTGAGGAACTTAGCAAGTTTCATGGCCGCAGGCCCAGGTCTAAGAACAGCGGAATTACCTGAGACAGCACATGCACTGGCATGCCCTCCACCAATGCACCAGCCCCCTGGAACTGGCTCTCCAGGCTGGCGACCTAAAATTTCCTCATCGATGCGGTTAAGCACAGGATTATCCTTGGAAAATCTGGTCCCAAAGGCTGCGCCGCTTCGGGTCATATTTTCAATATCATCCAGAGTCAAAAGACGGGGCTCATTTTTAGGAGGCGCATCCCATGTTACATAGTGTAGGTCATGATTAACAACAGTCCTGTTGAATTCAGGGGAGTTGCAAAGAACTGTCTGGAAATACTTTCTGTGTGGCAAAGGCATGTTAGTGTAGTACATTAGCAGGGTTCTTGGCAGATTATCTGTACCGATGATACAGTATTCAACAAACTTCCGAGAAAGAATAACAGAAGAAGAGCCTGCAAGGAAAGAGTAGGGTATGATTAGTCATCACTTAAACCAACAAAAAATTACATCAAAAAAGGCATATCTTGCACAGAATGCCAGAAAGTAAGTTACACACATTCTTTTTGATTGAAGGTTGACTTATGAAATGCCAAAGGTTCATAGTGGCCTGAATGGAATATAATGAAGTGTTAAAGATCTTAAAATATTGGTTGCTGTTTATCGAGTACAACGTGGTCAGAAAAATACAATCCCATCACTAAGATGAAACTGGGGGTTTAAGGCGCACTGCCATTAGGCAGCCGATTCAAGCATCATTCAGGCTACAGGTAACACACTTAAAGGGTCCCTACTCCAATTACAGTGATCCGAAATTCAGAACTATGCCCCTCTTCTACCATTCATATTCTCATGAAGAAAAAGGGGATAGTAAAGAAAACTATGGAACTCACAGTCTCATTTTCACGTTTTGAAACTCTTTGATTAATAGTTTAACATATAGACATATAGAGAAAAGAATCAAAATTCAAAAGGATGTTTAACAAGATTTTATTTTCATTTTCTTGTGAAACTTTTGAACTGCCACCCTAAAATGTCAGTTTGAATCAAGACCCCCAGCTTGCAGAATTTGCTAATATTACCATGAAATGAAAACCACCAACAAAAGCATGACACCTAAGACAGCTTAGGCGTATAATTTCCCTTCTTCCAGCACAGTGAAGAAAGTTAGAACAAAGGATAATGTTTCATCAAGCAAAATAGCAGTTTGTGGGCGGAAACCAATAGAGCAGCGTAACAAAAACCTTATACTTTCCACTTAGTCTGATTGCCAACTTTCCAATCAACAAGAATAGTGATCATGGCTTCATTTCTTCCCATTAACAGCTCAGTCCAATAAATACTAAATAGAGCTTCTTATAGCATTACATGATATATGGAAAATATGAAACAACCACTATGTTTTCACTACATATAATAATATGAAAACTCAGGCTGTCACCTGCAGTGCTGTCACTTCCAAATGCTTTTCATATCAAACACGAGAACATGCACCATTCAAATGAATTACATTTTTAAGTGGAATTTATGGCTCCTAAACAAATCAGATTTTGATCAACCTAAATCAGAATCACATCTCACTGCATATACATTCATTGGAGGTATTGATGACACAAGCTATCATACTATCAATAGAAGTGCAGATATGTGATGAAGGGTTAGCTAACAACTAGAATACCAACTAACATCTGAAGTTACATGGTAAATTTTGTGTTTGTGTAAGAGAAAATATGTTCTAATTTAATATTATAATATCATCCATCAATAATCAAAATCAGTTCAACTAAGTCCACTACACCAATATCTAAGAATGGAGTTTCACCCATGTTTTTTTATCAAACTGCATGCTATGTAACCATTGGCATCAATAAGACATATTGTTCTATTGTTATATGAGGTCTAATGGGAATAACCACAGATAAATACAGAATGTAGTAGTCCTTGACCTGTAAATAATCTATAAGCATTTGGCAGGTCACGCTTTTGGGTAGCATAAAAAATGTCAGTCCTCGAGGAGAGATAAAGACCAGGATCAACAACAATTGGTCTTATCTGTTTTGACCTGCACAAAACGTCCCATCTCAAGAATTTCCACTCCCAAATTCAAAGGAACAAAATATACAAAAGAAGATGAAATGTCTTACTCCTTCCAACCAATATAGCTGGTATGCTGGATGAAGTTAAGATCCCTTGGTAGATATGATAAAACATGCAGTAGATCTGCCAACAATTAGAAGTTGAGTCAGATAATAATAAGTACACTTATAGACTAAGCTCTTCCCACAAGCTGCAAATAGTTCCCAGCACATTTCAACAAGCATGAAGAATTCCGTTTATAGGATATATTCATTTACTATCATTTGTTTCGATTTCAATTCACATAACAAACTATCTTGCGTTCCCTTAACGCAAGATGTTCTTGGCAAGCTAAAAGAGAAAAGATGTTATTTTTCCTCTAATGCGATAGGAATCGATTCCCTTTGTTGTAACCTTTTTGTATTAATGTATACCTATACCTCTGACATTGATTCCATACAAATATAGGGTAAATCTAGGTTATCACCCTTCAGATGGTATATTTCATACAAACATCAGAAACTTCTCAGAATCCCCAATTAGCAAGTTAGCACCCTCATAATATACCAAAACGCCTGGATCTACCTAAATCACCTCAAAGATGCCACATTTTACACATACACAAAAATGCTTCAATAGGTAGCCCAGAGAATAATACCATCCGGGGTGACGAGGGGATAGTCGGCGGCGTCAAGGTGCACGAACCAGTCCCATCCCTGGCCGAGCCGCAGCAGCAGGGCGGCGCCGTGGAGCGAGGTCGCGAGCGCGGACGCGCCGCGGGGGTTGGCGAACCCGGGGTCTCCGACGACGTGGACGTTGGCCCAGGCGGTGCGAACCCGCGCGGCGCTCGCGAGGCGGGCGCGGTCTGCGGCGGGGGCAGCCCGGTCGAGGAGGAGGAGGTACAGGTTGCGAGGGTGGTAGGTGGCGAGGAGGAGCCGGTGGAGCCGGTCGGCGTCGCCGGCCGACCCGGTGAGCAAGAAAGCAAGGGACGGGGGCGTGGGCCCGGAGGCGGGAAGCGGTGAGGTGCGGGGTGCGGTGGGAGGGGAGGTGGGTGGGGAAGTGGAAGAGGAGAGGAGGAGGTGGAGGAGGAGTAAGAGGAGGGAGGTGAGGAGGAGGCAGGGGAGCGGGCGCGAGTCCTTGGGGAAGAGGGAGAGCGGGACGGCGGGCGCGGCAGGGGCGGGCGCGGCCGGTTGCATTGAGATGGGATTTTTTGGGCGCGTGGAGAAAGGAGTGAGGAATCGGGGAAGAGGTGGGGTGGGAATGTGGGATCTGAGGTGGTGGACACGCTCGAAGTTTGGTGAAGGGATTTGGAGTTCTCCTGGTTTGGTGCAGGTTTTGCGTACATTTGCTTTCGTGTCCTTTAAGCTGTCTGAACTCTGAACATACACCATTTTAATCTTCGAATTTGCACTTTTAATATTATGATATCAAGCATATATAAGATTATTCTTCAATTGTAATCTCTAGTTAGAAAAAATTTATACACTATATGAATAATAATTATGATAACAACTCTAACTTATCATTTTTCGTCAAACACCCGCCAACTCATGATTACTCATTATTTATTTGTTGTTGATTGTTCTTTTTTGGTCGATAGCAATATGTACATGTGCTACTACTTACCTTCTCATTGCCTACTCAACAGTCATCGTCGATCTTTTAGTTCACTATTGCTTCTCATCTCCCAAACCACTCCCATCTTTAGTTGCCTTATTAGCTTGTCATCGTGCCGCAAGCTCAAATCCTCAAAGAAAATCATGTATTTATTGACACTCAGTGGGTTATATGTGTTGGCATTGAGGCAGGAAATGGTATTAGTATATGTTCACTTTGCATTATCCCGCATGAGTTAGATATATGATTTATAATACACAATATTAAGTGCGGCAAATGTAGTATGTGTAGTGGTCATATAAAATACTTTAATTTACTAGATTGATAGCATTGAACTAAAGAGATAAAATAATATATCTGGTAAATCTTTCTAGTATATAAACTAGTAATTGTGTGTCTTTTTATAAGTATATCTAATTGATTATAGGTAACGATTGTCTAATTTTTAAGGATAATAATAAAAAGTCTGAGATATTGATATATTTTTAGGCGTATGACATTGTTGACCTGTCATAAAAGCAGTTTTGAGGTTTTTTTTTTCTTTTCTCGTACCATAACAGGAAGATAATGTTAATCGATTCGCACTTCAAGAGAAGGCCACCTATTGGACTGGTGTTCTCATGGGGCATGGTGGAAGGTGGTAAGAACATGTTCTCCATGGTTGGACTTGGGACTCGAGCGTTGCATCCCGCCTATCATGTTTCTTTTTTGCATTACGTTGCTATGTAGCATGCCACTCGTAGCCTACAGAAAAAGATCTTTGTGCAATTTACCGAAAACCGAGTTGATAAGGCGTTGCTTGGTTTTCAAAGGATTTTGGGAGAGGTGTGTGTTATTTGGGTGGTGTGGGGTGGCTATAGACGGTTTATTTTTTCATTTCCGTTTATCAAGTTTATTTTTGGGTATGTTTGGTCGATAGTTTTTATTGAGTCAAATTTTAACAGTGTCACCATAGTTTAGCTTTTGTTTGCTTCACGACCAAAATTTGATAAATCAAATAGATTTAGTCAAGATTTGATTATTTTTCTATGTCATTCATGATCAAATATGTAGTAGATAATTTATTTGCCTACTTTATCTACGAAATTTGGCGTTGGTCACAATACGTGTTGGATATGAATTTATGGTCAATTTTTTGGTTATGTCATATGATTGGTCATAATCACATATTGACTTGACTAATTATCCTCAAATATAGGAGGATGAGATTAAGTTGGAAATTTTTGGATGGAATAAGGCCAAAGCTAGACTGAAGCCAAAATAGAGTCACCAAATATGGAGTGCTTATCCCTGTTACTAATCCTTTGAATTACAAAAATGTCATTAAGTCACTAGCTCAATTAACGATTAAACTTTAGTAGCTAAGTTAGTCACTAATTGAGCTAGCAACTAAAACGTGGTAGTTTGATTAGGCATGCAAACTATTGATTGCATATGTAAAACTACTGATTGAGTGTTAATGCGACTTTGATTCACAAACAGAATCAGAGATTGAAATATCATTGTGACTTCATGTGGATATAGTGATTTTTGATTTTTTTTTTTGAAAAATTTGCCACTCATATTAAAAAAATTACAACATGAAAAATTATTTAAATTTTATGTTCTATCTTGTAAAATTTTCAGAGAATGTTTTGAAATATTATAGAGGAAGTCATGGAATTTTGGCGATTTTTTCAATAACAAAAAAATGTATATATTGTTAAAATTACAACATAAAAATTATGCATATTTTATATTCTATCTTGTATAATTTTTTGTACAAATTTTGAAGAAATTTTATAATATTTTTATTATATTCTGCATTTTATCTAGTAATCTAGGAAAAAATTATCAAAACATTTAAAAAATTTTACAAAAAATCACAAGATAGGACTGAATTGTAAAAAAAATCAGAAAATCACTGGGCGCATATGATATTACTATGACATTTCAGTCTCTAATCCGATTTGTGATTAAAAGTTATGTCAACACCTAATCAACAATTTCGCATATGTAGTCACTAGTTTGTACGTCTAAACAGTGTGTCATCTATCAATATCATAAACCTATTTAGTGACTAAAATTAAGTCATTAATCATTAATCAGGTTAGCGGCCAAAAAATATTTTTGTAATTCTGTCGCTTGACGATATATTTTAAAATTTTGTTTTTTTATCGGATTATTCTTAAAAAAACCGTATAAATATGCCCATGCAGATGCAGCCGTGCACCCTTCTAGTAGTTTTGTCAACGTACAATGAAGATCACGATCTCCGAGGTCTCGAAGATGCAAGAATCTACATAACTTTTCAAGCCCCCCATTTATCTAAGTTTGCCTTTGAAAAATCGAAGCATTAGAGAGTTAATCATACTATCATATGCCTTGCTAATACACTATGAAATGTTGTCATTGTATGGGCCCATTTGATCTAGCATCTTAGCAGTTCCTTGTAATGTCATGTGAGGATCTTGCAATAATAAGCTTAGCCATGTTTATTAGAATCTATATAAATGTTATTGGGTTCGCTATCATATTGAGGCAGAAAGTATGGCGATTTGTAGGAGAGGTGCATCAATGCAGCAGGCTAGGCTCAGTGATGTATCTATCCAACAAACATCCTCTCTTACATGGTGTCCATGTTAAGTCCATCCAAAGACAGATACTTGCCTTTGGCACGTGCCAACTTTGTCGGACGAACATAAACTCGTGCTAGTTCGAGGTGGTGTTGTAACAAGGAAAGATCAAAGTCTTTAGAGCTTGCCATCTTTTTCACATGGATTCTTCTCACAGTGGAAAGCAACTTCAGATTGAATAGATTCTACTTTTTTTTTTAACAAATAAATAGATTCTACATGTTACTCATGTTACGTCTATGATACATGTCATGTTCCAATTTCCATGCCTGATAAGAGTATATCCCATTCCCATATGAACAGAAACTACTTATCATGAATCATATGAGTCATGACTTCAGTCTGAACTGTAGCAAAGGTGCAAAATGACAAATGGCCTTTTTTTTTTGTTCGACTCTACTTTATAGAACAAGACCATAGTCCATAGACCAACAGAACTACCAAAAAAACAGAGAAAAAGAAAAACCAAAAGCCCGAAGTCTCTCCTATCTCTCAAGCACCTAAAGCCCTGATCCTATGACGACTCCAAAACCCAAAATGGAAAAGAAAAAAGATACGGAGAAAACACTGTTTTTTTTTCTTTCTGAAACAGAAGGACTAATCATAATCGCTAATGACGTCCATCATCCAGTTCCAACACCAATGAGCCGGCAATTGAACAAAATTCTCTGTTCCATCACTTCTCGCCGGCGTCGTCGTCGTCGCGAGCGGGGCCATCGGCGCCGTTGGCGGCGGCGGCGGTCTCCATCTTCTGGCGGCGCAACTCGAGGACGGCGCGGTGGGAGTTGGAGTGCAGCTCCGGCACGAAGGTGGGGCTGTTCACCGGGCGGTACTCGGGCATCAGCCGCCCAGACTTGAACCGAACGCCGCAAGCATTGCACAGCGTGCGGGGGCCCTCCGGGCCCAAGCGCCACTGCGGCGTCTCCTCCGCCTGGCAATGGGTGCACCGCTTCCGCGGCTCTGCCTCCTCCGCCGCGGGCGTCGGCCCCGCGTCTTCCTCCGCCTCGGGAGCCGACTCCGCGTCCGCGTCGGCAGCGAGCGTCAGCGTCGGCAGCGACGGCGGGAAGTTCCACGCCGCCACCCGCCGCCCGCGACGCATCCCCTTCGTCCTCGGTCCGACCGCCGTTCGCGGCGGCGGCGGCGGAGGAGGCGGCGGCGGCGGCGGCAGCGGCGCCTGCACCACCTCCCCCGGCGCCCACATGGTGTCCAGCGTCGGGAACGCGTCCTTGTTCAACAGCCACTCCAGCTCCTCCTCCTCCTCCCCGTCGCCTCCTCCCTCCGGAGCCTCCTCCACCCCCTGCAAGAATCAAGAAACCCAAAAAAGAACCAAGAAAACCATTAAGCGCCCATTTGGCAACCCAAAACCAAGGCCGGCCAGGGACAAGACGACTACCGCGAGGTCAAATAAGTTCTGCAAGTTGTCGTCGGCGCGGCCCGGGAACTCATCGTCGGGCACCGCCGGGTCGTCGTTTGGCGCCCCCAGCACCATGGCCGCCGCCGTATGCTCGTATGCCTCCTAGGACACGAGGATAAAGAAAAAAGAAAAGAAAAGAAATTTCTTTGATTTCTTGTGCAGACTTGATTTCTGTTCCGGCTGCCCTACTTTTCCTTTTATAATTATAATTACTAGCTTTTTACCCGTTTGGATTGTTTTGTTTCTACCTTAGGTGCTTCGCGGTTAGGGTAAAAAACATGCAAATAGCATTTTTTGTGGGTTCTTAAGATGATGGAAGAAATCCATAGGTTTTAACGAAGGTAATAAACCCATGGCGTTCACGTGGGTGGGGGTAGATTTTAAGTTTTTGGGGCTGTCAGTAGACTGCCTGTGGGTGTGCGGGTGATTTGGATTTATTAGGTGCTTTAACGGCTGGGTTAATTTGGTTCGTCCAGTAGGGTTTGCTTAATCTTTACGAATATAATGGTGACAAAAGTGCGAATTGGAAATGTGAAGGTGGTTTTGTGTGTGCATGGATTTCGTGACATAAATACAGTTCGATAAGATGGTATTAAATTAATTAATTACCTTGAATGGGTACAGGATGCTTTGAAGGTTCATTCTTGTTTCACAAACCCTGAATAATACTAGGTTAAACATCCGCATAATTTGTCTTTCGGTCGAGGATAAAAAACCATGCCATGAATTGTGAAATGATAAAATAATAAAAAAGAACTATGTTGCGCATAAGTGGAATTATGTTAAACGTTTATATAATATATCCTTCAGTCAAACGTGGAAAGTGTGAATTAAATCCACAAACGATAAAAGAGGATAAAACTAGATTAAATATATGTATAATTTGTCTTTTAGTCGAAAATTGAAAATATTTGTCGTATCAGCAAAATATAAAAGAATTAGTTAGTAATATATTCTACACAAGTAAAACTAGGTTAAATAATATGTCCTTCAGTCAACAGTGGAAAGTGTGAGATTCACAAATGATAAAAGAGGATAAAACTAGGTTAAATGTCCGTACAATTTGTCTTTAGTCAATGATTGAAAAAGCATATTGTATCAGCAAAATGATAAAAGAATTAGTTAGTAATCTATTCTACACAAGTAGAACTAGGTTAAACGTACATATAATTTGCCTTTTAGTTGAGGATGAAAAGTTATGTGTTGGATCTACAAAATAATAAAAGAATCGGTAAATTTTGTTCTACACGAGTGGGATTAGGTTAAATGTCTGTACAATTTAGTTTTCGATCAAGCATTGAAAGTGATTGATGGATCTACAAAACCATGAGAGAGAACAAAACTAGGTTAAATGCTTCGTACACAAAGTGTGCTTTAATCGAGGATGGAAAATAGGTGTTGAACAGCTAAATGATAGAAGAATCATAAAAATTCTGCATAAGTGGAACTAGGTTAATCGTCTGTACAATTTGTCATTTAGCAGAGGATGGAAAGTATGTGCTAGATCTGCAAAATGATAAAAAGTTCACTCCGTACAAATGGAATTAGGTCAAACGTCTGTATAATTTGTCATTTAGTTGAGGATGGAAAGCACATTTGGTCTTCAAATGATAAAAGAATTAGTACTTTGCACAAATGGAACTTGGATAAACATTTGTCTAATTCGTCTATTAATTGAAGATAAAAAGCGCATGTTATGACTGAAAACTCGGCTTCGCACAAGTGCAACTTTGTTAAACATCCACACAATTAGCTTTTTTCGTCCTTTCCACAAAATTTGCTTTTCAGTCGAGGGCGAAAATCACATGCTGACCCCCTATCATTATTTTTCAAGGGGCAAACTCCAACTTGATATTTTTTTCGTGAGGCAATATGTCACTACGTGGTTTTCCTAAAGAGGAAAGGGTATCAACTTTTGCTGCCCTTTTTGGAAAATTGGAGGACGAGGTAGCACACATCATGCATGGATAGGCTGGTCTTAGATCGATAAATCTATATTACCATATATATTACGAGTTTTAACTCTTAAACATTAAAATTCACTCTTTTTCTACTTTTTTGCCTAGGCAGGTTTCGTTAATCCATCTATTCAATAACTGCAATCTGACAATCCAAGTCAATCTGAATTCATAGTTTGAAACGCCTTTTTGATTTGTACATCGCTATTCTACGAGACAGTTTAAACCTCACGTCACCAAACACATTAAAGACTAAACAATAACTATGTTTTGGCATGTAATGCGAGTGTCATAAAGATAGGCTTAAGCTGGGAGGAGAGTATGATAAAAAAAAAAAAGAGGAAAAGATAAACACGAAATAAAAACTTGCATGACTTCATATAATCATATCTCAAAAAAAAATGCATGTCTTTAGAGTAATAATTTTCAATGCAATTCTTTATCCCCTAGATTAATTTTATGATGCAACACAAGTGCAGGGATCCTTGAACAATTTCAACTGTAAACCTAATGACAAAAATGTAATATTAGGATAGCATATTAGGATTGTAATATTAGGATAGCATTGCACTAATATTACAATCCTAATATGCTATCCTTGGGAAGGTCTGATGGGATACAGGGCCATGTACGCACACTACTGGATAACAATGATTTAGATGGAAATGTGCAAATATATGGGCTTCATATGGGTATGGGGCCGAAATTGCACACCGACAAACTGCATGTGGGCTCTAAGCCGAAATGCTTATGGGCTTGAATTTTAAAAGGCTACCCATTGGGCCGGTTGCCTATTCCATATTTCCATACAGTTATAGCTTATGATTTATGGGCCTTTCATTGCGTGAAGACTGCTGGGCCAAAAAGGCGATGTCTATGGTAGCCTTGAGTCATTGACTACAATGCCTGACTTAGTTACCCCTTTATCTCCTAATATATTGTAACTACAATAAAGTTTTATTGGCATCTACTGCAATGAGCTAATCCTAGGATCTTCTCGCTTAAATAGCAGTTTCTTTCAATTTTTTTAAAAATAATTTTGGAGCCTCAGAACTGGACCTAACTCTCTTTGTATCAAACTTATGTATTGAGAATATCTCTTATCTTAATTGTATTAGATTTGAAAAACTATAAGAATGCTAGTTAGATTATATTATATGTTTTCTTTTGTAAGTATAGATTAGAATTGAGGTCTATATAAACGTATGGGAAATAGGCTTAAGGATTATCAATAAAGCATGAGTTGAAGGGATCAATCCAGACTAAAAACAAGAGAATAAGAGTTTAAAATTTTTTTAAAGTAGTTGACTTTTATAGAGGATGAGAATCATGAGGTACAAAAGATACAAGAGTTGATTGAGAGAGTCATTCTCCAATATTTTTTAAAGTTGTGTTTAAAAATTTGTGATTTTTTTCGTCAGTTTTTTTCACTTCAATTGTCATTACTTCTACATTATTATCGTGATTTTTTATATATCTCTCGATTCTCATTCTTATTATTGTGTGTGTTCAGACCATATCTTTCAAGATGTAATCCAATTTAGGGTGGAAGCCTCTACTATGCCTAATATTTAGAGTTATGACTCCGTGTATAAACCACAAGCGATAGTATCAAATTGAGGTATCACATAAGAAAATATCGAGAAAACGTGCCGACGGTTGATACAAGAAGTAAGGTTGCAAAGAATTATGAGTGCAATGTGCTAATTCGTTGTAGGATTTGGGTTAGGGACTCCCAACTCCACCAAAACCCAATCAAAACGCAGCTCATTCGTTGAAGCATATACCAAGTGGGCACTGTCCAATGTCCAGCCTTTCACCACCAAACAAATATTCTCCTCTTGGCCATTACTATACTGCGTCTTTATACATCAAAGTGCCTAACTAACAAGAATGTTCACTAAACTATAAGTTTTTGCACGTACACTGTCACACAGTTAAGGGTCGGAACCACGGGTTTTTCCTTTCATAATTAACAATTAGCAAAAGCAATGCATGTTGACGTAGGATGGTAGGAGATAAGAAACGATCCAGCCCAGCAACTTATACATGGATTTCTTCAACCCTTGAAGATGCATTAATATGTTTAGATAGTTTAGAATATCAATACCTTAATTTGGCAATGATAGTGCAATGGTATATATGTTTCATGGAAATACGAACTCCGGATCATGACACTTTCTCATGTAAATAGAGAAGAAAAAAATATGTGTAATTCTTTCTAGTTGAATTGTTAGAGTAAAAATTAATAATCTAAATTAGGATGGAAAGAAATTTATAATCTTGTGATGATTAACCTTACTAAATTTTCTTTTATACCACCATTCAAATTCTGGCAAGATGATGGAGACTAAAAAAATACCACTACAAGCCTTTTCATTTCATAACTATGTAGTATTTCCTGTTGGAGTGATTTAAAGCAACAAATTAAAGAAATGCATAATAATGCCGCAATAATGGCTCAATAATCTCCCTTGCAAAGAGAATTTGAGAAGCTGCAAAGTGAGAAGCAGATCACATGGCCCCCATCTTCGCCCCCACGCTGGCCCTCTCACAGTGGGCAATTAACAAAAGGAGAAGCAAGTACAAAGAGCAAAGCCTAAGACCATGTGTGCATGTGGGCTAGCTAAGCTTGAGGCCATCGAGTTGGAAGCTACTACCGATTGCATTTGCAGTTGGTGGCCGCATCTTGCATGATTGCAACAAGTATGTGTGTGTCTGTGTTACTCTCTACCTCCCTCCACTTTAATTTCCTACCCTTTTATTTGTGTCCATTGCGCCAAATTTTGCCACATTATTTGTCCTAAAGTTAAATGTTTTATGTAGTGGAAATAGTTGAGCTCATCTCAATCACTTGTAGGGTCTTTTTTTTGAGTTTAGACTTTAGTTTATGAGAAAAATCTCAAGTTTCGCTAAACATCATGTTTTTGAGTGATTTGAGGAAGAAGGTGAAACTCTTTTATAACTGTAAGCCAGAAGTTAGAGAAATCAAACTTTTTAAGTTTCTGCAAAATAAAATGGATTATATATTACTAAAATTTGGAATATTTATAGAATATGCCATCAACCACAGCATGCTTCTCTCCTCAACATTCAAAGAAGGAAAAACTAAACTCCCTCAAACAGTCCTATTGCTTGAGCTAGATACTTTAAACAAAATTCTTTTTAGAAAATCCCAAACCAAACTATCCTTCAAACCCAATTTGTAATTTCTTGTATAACAACCTTAACTATTAAACTATCACCTAACTCGATATTAGAGTTACTAGAGGCCTTATGATGCAAATGTACCACATACAGAATCCAATTGTGGGTCCAATTATTGCAACTTCTCTCTAACATGTGAAGGTTCTGAGGGGGATCCAAAATGGACGAGTGATTGGAGTTTGGCTTCATGTTATATGTTGTCCAATTCACTTACAAAGGAAGAATAGGTTTTTGTAAGATAGTACACTTGGTAGAGGTGGAGACGGTTGAGCCGGTTGGGCTGACTTTTTGTGGGGAGGACAAAGGTCTTGCCGCTTCTTGTACTTTTCAGTGCTTCTTTAAAACTTGGATGTTCCCCCAAAATCAAAAATTATTGACAAGGTGACAGATTGATGGATAGAGATTTGGAAATAGTTGAGAGAAGTATTGAGGCTTTGTAGGTGATGTAACAGAATTTAGCATACATTTGGAAGATACTTGCTTTATGAATTTTGTTCTCTATTTTGATTATACATAATGAGAATATATTTGTTGTTTAGTTAGATCATTATGCAATCATAATTCTCCTATTCAGGATGCATCCCAACACATCTTTTAAATAATTCTAAGATAAAATATATTCCAAAATTATCTCATCTCATTTTATTCTTTAATTGAACAAAATTTATATGTACCCACTATATCTTCAACTATAATATATTATAAAATCTATTATAATTATGAATGTGATCTCAAACCAGACACCATCCTGATGTGTGACTAAAAATTGTATACTTAAAACAAACTCGAATAAGTTATCATCATAAAGATCACAAGATTAATTTACGCATATCAAAGAGAAATGTGGAATTAATTGATAGAGGAACCTGACCATAAAAGTAATTAAGATATTAAAAGCGCGATTGCAATATTACAAATGACCACTTCTATTGCTAGTTTTATTTGTGTTTTTAAGACATGCAAATGTTTGATCAACCCAACGTTTTGGTGAGTTAGTAATAACAAAGTTAAAAAAAGCGTTTCTCTGTGGGGGCGATGCCTTAAAAGTAAAGATTCTCTAAATTGACAATCTAGCGCAACGAATCCATCAATGTGATGCAGGAAAAATGAAGCATGATGTCCTCAAGAATCTAATCAAGAAAGTGAATAGGACTTCCATGTGTTGGAGACGAAGCGGCTTGTGAAGGTAGTATATATGCTAGTACACCCCATCAGAAAAATAAATTTATTATATGCATGTTCCTTCCATACTACATATTCTTGTTTGAACAATTTGCAGTTGTTTTGTCCCAGAAAAAGAAATTAAATTTCAAATAGTTAGAAGAAAATTTTAGTGAAATCTAGGTTAGGTTGCTTTTTATTAGACCGTTGAAGAACTAAGAACATACTATTGTTCACTGTAATGGTTTTTGAAGAGGTCATTAAGAACCTTACTTACACTGGTAGATATTTTGCAGTGTTGTTAATAATTCGGAAGCAAACCATGGAAGATTCTCAAGTCACTTTTTACTCATACATAGGATAATTAAAATATGCAGACTGTAGTACTCCTATATACTATCACACCTGGAACAGAATCTTACAGTGCATACAGATTTAGCCCCTAACAAGATCACCATCAAAACTTCCTTTTGCTCTTACAAAATAATATCAGCGTACTAATGTTCGAGTAGAACATTTGTTTAACACCCATAAGGCCACAACACGTTTGCTCCTCTCCCTCACTTCCAACCCATTAAAATCTAGCCCTTAGCCGATTAAACTAACATTGCCAAACCCTCTTAAAACATAAAAAGCATGTTTTTCTTTCTTTTCTTTATTTGAGCTTCGTTCACTTACCGTCACTCACCGTCACTCAAAAAACATACCCCGCTAAAAAATAACACATAATTATCACCGATATTTCAACACTAGATTAGATTTTCTAATTATTAGGATATATTTGATTTGTGAAAATAAAAGATGATACTTTCTTAGATAGTCATTTTGACTGTCTAATTTTTTACCACAAAAATCAACATAGTCAAGAATATGATAGATGGATTACTTACCTAAGGTTTTGTAATAGATCATATTTTTTTTATCTCATTAAACAGTAGTTTAACTAACTATAGTACACCTAATTCTAAATATGATTTTTTATAACTTCAAATCAAACACCTCCCGAATTTCAACCTCAAAAGAACAACTTTATAAATAGAAACATAATCACCTCCAGTGTGGAAACCCGCATATGGTGTATGTAAAAAAAGATTTGCAATCAATTCTTTTTATCAACCAACAAGACAAAATTCTCTCTCCAATGACGAGTTCTCTCTTCGCACATTCTCTTAACCACATGGTGCATGTCTCCCCAAGCTCTCAATAATTCCAAGAGCATTTCCAGCCTATGTCCATGTCCCATCCTAACCTTTACACTCTCATACCAAGCTGTTAGTGTGCTATCCCAGGCCCCACATTACTACTAAACCATGTATCAAACACTACAGCACACACCAATCTACCAATATAATAACACATCACCAAGTATTTTTATTATCCAATTCTTCTCTAAACACTTAAATTAATGCTTTAACCTAATCCTAATCAGAGACATCCTCTTATATACTTTCCGACGAGTTTCCCTCCATTTCTCTATTGCTTACAAAGCAATGAAAACACAAAACTAATAGAAGACTACAAGAGCACAAAGGAGTAAAGGAGAAGAGAAGAACAGAGGGACCAAGTATGACAAGTGCTACTACTCCAAGGCTAAGTAGCACTCCACACTTGTTCTTCTCCTTGTTCTTCTCCTTGTCACTCTTGTGCTGCATTGCCTTGTCGAATGCCGCGGGCGACGAGGCCACGGCGCTGCTTGCTATCAAGGCGTCTCTCGTTGACCCGTTGGGTGCGCTCCGTGGTTGGAATTCCCCACGGGGCTCGCTGCATTGTACCTGGAAGGGCGTGCGTTGCGATCCCCAGGGCGCGGTCACCGGCCTCAACCTTGCTGGCATGAACTTGAGTGGCACCATCCCAGATGACATCCTCCGCCTAACCGGGCTTACTTCAATCAACCTCCAAAGCAATGCATTTGCAGACCAGCTCCCGCCGGCGATCGTGTCCGTCCCGACGCTCCACGAGTTGGATGTCAGCGACAACAGCTTCATCGGCCGCTTCCCAGCTGGCCTCGGTGCATGTGTCTCATTGACATATCTCAATGCGTCGGGCAACAACTTCGTCGGCCCGCTCCCGGCCGACATTGCCAATGCCACCGCACTCGAGACGCT
The DNA here is from genome assembly GCA_019359835.1 of Pharus latifolius. Lineage (NCBI taxonomy): Eukaryota > Viridiplantae > Streptophyta > Magnoliopsida > Poales > Poaceae > Pharus > Pharus latifolius. The sequence goes on along the minus strand of CM033321.1, from coordinate 5,413,919 downwards.
CGACTTAAGGGGCGGCTTCTTCTCCGGCACGATCCCAAAGACATATGGCAAGCTCCAGAAGCTCAAGTTCTTAGGCCTCTCAGGTAACAACCTCACCGGAGCTCTCCCAGCTGAGCTATTCGAACTCTCGGCATTGGAGCAGATCATCATTGGCTACAACGAGTTCGACGGCCCAATTCCCTCCGCCATTGGCAACCTCACAAACCTCCAGTACCTCGACATGGCCATCGGCAATTTAGATGGTCCTATACCGCCGGAGCTCGGCCGGCTGCCAAACCTCAACACTGTCTACCTATACAAGAACAACATCGGTGGCGAGATACCGAAGGAGCTTGGCAACCTGACGTCGCTCGTCATGCTCGACCTCTCCGACAATGCAATCACAGGCACAATTCCGCCGGAGCTGGCGCAGCTCACCAACCTGCAGCTGCTCAACCTCATGTGCAACAGGCTGAAGGGTCGCATCCCGCCTGGCATTGGCGAGCTTCCCCGGCTCGTGGTGCTGGAGCTGTGGAACAACTCTCTCACCGGCACGCTGCCGCCGTCGCTCGGCAGCGCGCAGCCTCTGCAGTGGCTCGACGTGTCGACCAACGCGCTGTCCGGGCCGGTGTCAGCAGGGCTCTGCGACAGCGGCAACCTGACGAAGTTGATATTGTTCAATAACGCTTTCGCGGGCCCGATCCCGGCGGGACTGACGACGTGCTCGACGCTTGTGCGCGTGCGCGTACACAACAACAGGCTGAACGGCACAGTGCCCGCGGGGCTTGGGCGCCTGCCGCGGCTGCAGAGGCTGGAGCTGGCGGGCAATGAGCTGTCCGGGGAGATCCCCGACGACTTGGCGCTCTCGACGTCGCTCTCCTTCATCGACCTCTCGCACAACCAGCTGCGGTCGGCGCTACCGTCCAACATCTTGTCCATCCCGACGCTGCAGACGTTCGCAGCAGCCGACAACGAGCTGACCGGCGGGGTGCCGGACGAGCTCGCCGACTGCCCGTCATTGTCCGCCCTCGACCTGTCCAGCAACAGGCTCTCGGGTGCGATCCCGACCAGCCTCGCGTCGTGTCAGCGGCTTGTTTCCTTAAGCCTTCGGAGCAACCGCTTCACTGGGCAGATCCCCGGGGCGATCGCCATGATGCCGACGTTGTCTATCCTAGACCTGTCTAATAATTTCCTCACCGGCGAGATACCGACCAACTTCGGCAGCTCGCCTGCGCTCGAAATGCTCAACTTGGCATACAACAACCTCACTGGTCCCGTGCCGTCGACGGGGCTGTTGAGGACAATTAACCCTGACGACCTGGCAGGGAACCCGGGCCTGTGCGGTGGCGTCCTCCCGCCTTGCGGCGCCAACTCACCGTGGGCATCGCCGTCCGAGGTTTCTGGCCTCCAGCGCTCACACATGAAGCACATTGCCGCCGGGTGGGCCATCGGCATCTCGATCATACTCGTCGCCTGCGCAGCCGTTTTCCTCGGCCGGCAGCTGTACCTGCGGTGGTATGTCAATGGCGGATTCTGCGACGAAGCCGCCGTTTTGGAAGACGGCAGCGGTGAGTGGCCCTGGCGCCTCACAGCATTCCAGCGGCTAAGCTTCACAAGCGCCGACGTGCTCGCCTGCATCAAGGAAGCAAACATCGTCGGCATGGGCGGCACGGGTGTGGTCTACCGCGCCGACCTGCCGCGCCACCACGCCGTCGTCGCTGTCAAGAAGCTGTGGCGCTCCGCCGGCTGCCCCGAGGAGGCCCCGGTTGACGGACGCCAGGAAGTCGAAGCGGGAGGCGAGTTCGCCGCCGAGGTAAAGCTGCTTGGCCGGCTCCGGCACCGGAACGTCGTCCGCATGCTGGGTTACGTGAGCAACAACTTGGACACGATGGTGCTCTACGAGTACATGGTCAACGGCAGCCTGTGGGAGGCTCTGCACGGCCGGAGGAAGGGAAAGATGCTGGTCGACTGGGTGTCGCGGTACAACGTCGCGGCTGGCGTCGCCGCAGGGCTCGCGTACTTGCACCACGACTGCCGGCCGCCGGTCATCCACCGCGACGTCAAGTCGAGCAACGTGCTCCTCGACACCAACATGGAGTCCAAGATCGCCGACTTCGGCCTCGCACGCGTCATGGCGCGCGCCCACGAGACCGTTTCGGTGGTCGCCGGTTCCTACGGCTACATCGCTCCAGGTCAGTGTCGACTCAAACAACTTACTATTCACAATTTACGAACCGTACTATAGTATGTTAAAACTAACGTGCATTGGTTACGTGCAACAGAATATGGCTACACGCTAAAGGTAGACCAGAAGAGCGACATCTACAGCTTCGGTGTGGTTCTCATGGAGCTTCTCACCGGGAAGCGGCCCATTGAGCCGGAGTACGGCGATAGTCAGGACATTGTCGGCTGGATCCGGGATCACATACGCGGCAACCACGCGGTGGAGGAGCTGCTTGACGCCAACGTCGGCGGCCGGTGCGAGCACGTTCGGGAGGAGATGCTGCTGGTGCTGCGCATCGCGGTGTTGTGTACAGCGAAGTCCCCCAAGGACCGGCCGACGATGCGGGACGTGGTGACCATGCTAGGGGAGGCGAAGCCGCGGCGGAAGAGCAGCAGCGCCACGGTGGCCGCCACGGTGGTGGACAAGGACAAGCCTGTGTTCACCACGTCACCGGACTCTGGTTATCTATAGTGTTTTTACCGGAGGCTCCGATACGTGATCATATGGGAATTTGATTATAGCTCCTTTTTTTTTTAACATTTTGTATCTAGTTCGACTTGTCCACGTTTATACATTATATAGTTTTCATTAATATTTATTGGTTTTTTTTTTCGTTTAAGAATACATTTGTCTTTGTTCAGGGGACGATGGAATTAATGTACATGACAAGTGTTTATACAGTATTGATCAGTTTTAGGATGTAAAGGAATGGGTTGCTTCGAATAATATTTAATATCGGTAATCAACTAATAACCATGTAGACTGAAATAATAGGTCTTGATAATTCATTGCAAGGAATTTGGGCTATAAAGATTTGAGGTTAGCTTATATATGGATGAGGTATTTCCGGGTGATTATTCAAAAATATTGTCTCAGAGATATACCATCACGAACGTATAATCCTCTATTTTCCCGTTCAAACAGCTAAAATGCACGAAATTTTATTGTTTTTATGAAAAAATCACAACTAATGCACGTCATTGACTTAACAGGAGGAGGCCATTTTGGGAAACCCTGGATTGGGCTTGGCCAGCCCGTTCAAAACATAAGGACGTCCCCTTGTTTATGTCTTAAAGCAGGCTCCTGGCTACTCGTTAATCAGCCACTAATGTCAGGTGGCCCATCAGTTCCAATTGGACTATCTAGAAGGAACAAGCTCACCACACCTCAGGTATTCAGGTCCTATTCGGAGGATTTTTTTTTTGTCTAATAACCCATTAAAAAAAAGAAATTTAAAAACTAACACAAAACTTTTAAAAATTTCAATATTGACCTCCAGTCCGTGCCACGTTTTCAATCACTAGCCCAATTAGGGACTGAAGATCAGTCGCGTGGCCCGTTTCGCGACTAAGAGTTAGTTTTAAAATTTTTAAAATTTTTGAATTAATTTTTGAATTTCTTTGTTTTAATGGGTTATTAGACAAAAAAAAAATTCCTATTCGGATGAAAGGAAAATTTTGAGGTGATAGTTGGGTAAGGGAAATAATTTTTGAGGAAAGAGATCTCTCGAGAATTTAGTATTAATTAAATTAGAATCTTAAATTTGATATATAAAAATTTCCTATAGGAATACATTAAAATTACCCTTCCAAACAGATATAAGAAGAAAATCATATCAGAATTTTATATTAAATCAAACTAATATCTTAAATATACTATATAAAAATCTATAGAAAAAGAGAAAAACTGACTTTTCAAATAGTCTCTTACAGTTACATGCTTGCAAGAACATCCAATGTTTTATAAGTTCGGTAGAGTTTGTTTGGATACTTGTATTTAGACTTGACCTAGCGAATATGTAAACATGTATTTAAAACTAGACATAGCTTGTCCAATGGACAAAGGGTTCCTTTGAACTTGGCTTGGTGAAAATGCAACCTCCGAGTCAAGTATATCCCTTGAGTCAAAAGCTCATCCAACGACCTGATTAGGGAATGATTAAAATACATGATTTTTCATGATTAAAGATTAGTAAGATACAATTAGAGGACATTAAAGTTAATAAGAAATATATATATCTATATTATTACTAATTTCAGAGAGTTCACACGTCAAGCGAAAAATCAAAAAATTTTCACATTAATCAAAAAAAAGAAAAAGATCTAATCATTTAATCAGGTGGTCTCTAATTATAACAACGCAAATTTATGAAAGAAATCCTTAAAAATTGGGAATTAAAATTTTTAAACAACTCTAAATTCTTAACTGAGAACACATTAAACAAAATATTAAAAATTCAAAAAAATTATTAAATTTCTGAAATCTCAACTAATACGAACTCCAAAATTAAATATTAATAAAACTTAAAAATTAAGAATTAAAACTGTAATTACGGAAACCCTAACTAATACAAACTCTATCTATATCTATATTATTACTAATTTTTGAGTAAATACGAGCTCCCACGTCGGTCGACAAATCAAGAAATTCTTGTTGCATCTAGGTTTTGATGATTAATAACAATTTGGTTAAGCTTTGATTTAGCGTAAATATTTGAATTGTTATTTTTTAAACTCTTTATTTTGGAATTTTCTTATTTTTGATTTAAAGTTGTCTGCTTTGTTGTGGTTTCATATCGATGGATATATTGAGGGGGAGCTCATCATATTAGTGTTATGTGTTTGCATCATTATGTCATTGCATCAAACTTGTGTTAATTATTATCATGACATTACTAGTATGGACTTTGTGCTTACTTCATATCATATATGGATTTATATAACTGTATATTTCATCTCTTATCCTTTTTTGGTTTTATTGAAAATGAATTTGTCATCAAACACCAAAAAGTGGGAGATTGCTGAGTCAACTCTTTTAGGAGTAATTATTTTAATGATTAACGGCAACCTAACTATGAGACTAATGTAGTTTAATGAGTATATGTGTTGTAGTCTCAAAATATGGATTGTGAGATGAAAGCAAGCAAGAGCGTATGGAGAATGATGTTGATATGAGCCATCTTGAGTGAGGTCAAGTTTCACCAAAGGTAAAATCGAAATTAAGAATCATTTTCTTAGGATTTTACCGATGTCAGTGTTTGGAGATTGACCGTGTTGATATGATTTTTTTTTACAAGTTTGACCATACTATTAAAAGGTGTCGAAAATTAGTAGCTTGAGTTGATCTAATACGAAAACTCAAATGCATTCATATCATATTGCACCAGTACTCATTCACCTCTTTCATTGCTAGAAAACAAGTTTAGATTGCTGAATTGGAGCTAAGATTTTAAAACTAGACTTAAATTGGAGGTTTGAAAATTCTCAGTGCATGCGGCCAGTCCGCATGCATGTCTGCGTGGACGCGGATGTTTGTGTCAGATATTTTGGCAACTGTTGAATCTTGAGCCCTAATTAGGGTTTTGGTGATTAATGACATCCGTAAGATTTGCAACTAACCTACGTGTGTGAGACTCAGGTTAATCAGAGGAGAAAATATCACGAGAGTGAAAATCAAGATTATCGAGACTCCATGAAGCAAAAATGACGAAAACCTCGACAAGAGTACAAATATCTAAATATAGCGTTTTTATGTTTTGAAATTTTCTAGGTTAGATGGTTGTACTATTAAGAGGAGTCTAAGCACAAGTCTCTTGATCAACCTTGAGGTCTTTAGAAACTCATTTGCATATGCATTTAGCCTCAAATCAAAATTGAGTAAAAATTCAGCAGTTCTGTTTTCGTTTTGTATTGACCGGACAGTGTCTGAAGTGACCGGACAATGTCCGGCCAATACAAATATCTTCTGAATTTTGCAAAACGTTAAACAAAGACAAATACACTTGTCCGGTGCATCTGTCTGATATAGGCCGGACACTGTCCGAAGTGACCGGACAATGTTCGGCCAATACAAATTCTCACGGCAAGTTTAATTGAGACAAATGTATTTGCCCGGATGCATTTGTCTAAAACGCACCGGACATTGTCCGAAGTTACCGGACAATGTCTGGCCAATACATTTTCTGAGAAGTTGAAAATACATATGTTAATAGACATATGTATTTGTCCGGACATTTTGTCCGGCCAATCACATATGTCCGGCCTATACATTTGATGTGTTGTTTTAAATCAAGTGTCAACAGAGACATATACATTTGTCCAGACGTTTTGTCCGGACAAATCGATTTGTCCGGCGTGTACATGTACTGTTAAACATGAGTGTTAACAGAGGCATATATATTTGTCCGGCCTTAACAAAATTCTTCAAACGGCTACTGACAATTGGAACTCTCGTGAGCAACGGTTAAGTTTTTTGTACTGACCAGACATGGTCCGAAGCGACTGGACATTGTCCGGCCAGTACAACTTTCGCCCAATTTTCTTGAAAACGACCGTTTTGCTGAGAGTATACATACCCCACTGTTTGTAGATGTTGCATACACACGAAATACATCTCTAAACTCATGTGCAACAGTGTGCAAACCCTCTCACACTCATTCTCTAGCAATTAAAGTCAAATCTTGAGCTAAACCTTGAGTGCTAGTTGAGAGAAGTTGAATTCAAGCCAATTGCATTTGCATATTTGTTTCTTCAAGCTTTGAGGTTGATCAAGCAAGGTGCTAGGCTTGTTACTCTTGGTGATTGCCGTCACCTAGACGACCCGAGAGGTCCGGCGATCTCTCCATCGACGGTGTGTGTCGGAGAGGCTCGGCGATTGATTGTAAAGGCTCGGAGCTTGCCTATCTGGAGAGGAGAAGGGCTACCCCTAGTGAAATCGAAGCATAAGCTCTAGCGAAGAGCGCTTCAACGAGGATTAGTGGAAATCGGCAAATTTCCGAGACCTCGGGAAAAAATTCGATCTCTTCGATTATTTCTATTACTTGCTTTATACTCCTAGAGATTGAATTGTTGCTCTTAATTCTTTAGAAATTGCAAAACTTGTCTTGTGTTGACATTCATATCTTTTGAGCATTGTTATTACAATTTAGGTTGATAATCACTAGATTAAAAGTAAAAATTTAAAAACCGCCTATTCACCCCCCTCTAGTCAGCATCCTTCGATTAACAACAATATGATTATTTTTGAATTTTCTAGAAGCATCTAGGCCAATCTAGATCTTACTTCTGTTAACAAAATTGTAGCCTTGAGTTATCTTTCCAACAAACCAAAAAGCACCTTAATCAAATCTTTAGATCAAAAGTTATGCTTGTTTTACTATCAACTACACAAATCTATGCGGACTGTCCGCATGGGACACGGATTGTCACGTGTAAAATTAATTCCCCGCAACAGCTCATCACACATGGATATACTAGATGTTAGACACAAAGAAGTAGATGCTAACAATCCGCATCTCATGCGGATTGTCCGCGTGGCTGATTTTTTCTCCTGCATATTTCTAATGGTTAGATTTGTGTGTGGGGTTATGTTCTGGTGTTACGAACCCCACGACAGGTTTAATGACATGGAACACGCATACGGCAACCCAAGTTGACCGTGTGATGAGTCACCCCGCGTCAGGCAATCACAGAGAATGACACGAATTGTTTATACAGGTTCAGGTCCAGTGAGAACTCTAGTTCTGTTGACACATCCCTGATGTAAGTCGGCTGGGGAGGCTGATGAGGACATTGCGACCACACATCCACATGTTTTAACTCGAGCACATGCGCATCGCCTTGGATAGCAGGTGAATTCATTTCTTGGGAAAATTTAATTATTTAATTACAGAACAAATGATATTGCCTAATCATTCTCTTCGCATGTTGTTACATGGAAGGAGGTCTGGATAAAGTTGTTAATCCAATTCATAACCAAGGAAGAATGAACACTTTTCTGGCAACTTCGATCAACGGTTACGTCAACCTTATTGATTAGAAGAACTCTGCACATGATCAGAGAGGCTCAAGGTCACAGCATTGCTCAAGGTCGCAACATTGCTCATGGTCGCAACCGATCAAGCCTGAAGACACATGGTTGCAACCTGAGGATCATCTAGTTTTCCGATCAAGCTTGACTGTCCAGCAACTTCAACCAAGCTCCAATTTCAACACAGATGTCCAAATAGGTCGTACAAGCACTTGTTGGAAAGGTAATCAAAAGATCTTTCCAACGCATTAAGAATCATCAAATTCTGACATCGTATGCAACCAGGACACCTGAAACAATGGCAAGTGCACCAGGGAGACGATTCCTGTTTGGATCCGTAAAAAGTAGCTCGGGATTTTCTTTTTATAGTTTGTTAGGATTCTATTTTGTTTCAAATTAGTTTAGAATTCTGGTTTTAAACCTTCAATCTTTGTAGACACTATCCTCTATAAAAGAGAAGGCATGGTTTTACTTTTAGGTAGACTTTGTTGATATACAGATTGTATGCTCGTGCCTTTGCCGACTTGTACAATTCGGAATCTCAATGTTCAACTCATAATTCAGGTTATTGAGTGTTATCCTTCCGCTGTTGCTGTTGCTTTTCTTTATTAATTTGCTTGAGTTGTTCTTCGTGAACAGGTCAACCAAGCTTTGCTCTGTTGATAACCAATTGAGGAGTGGTTTAGCGATTGTGAGGTTTCTAGTCGTGTATTTGATCGTGGTTAGCCGCCCCTTCGTCAAGGCCACAACTCACATTTATCCACGGATTTCTCCTGCAACGGAAGAACGGGACCAAACTACATGCACGCATCTTAAGGCGAGGCGTGTGCATATCAGAGGCTCTCGCGGGGAGAGGGCTCCTAGACGTGTCTATTGCTTTGAGTGTAATGAATGTAGAATGAAAAAGTTATGTTAAAAAAGAGGGTACAAGAGTATATATATAGACCCCAAAAGATGCAAATTAGTAAACTACCTTAGCTGTGACCGTCGGATCAAGGGCGTGGCGGTCCTTTCACAGGGCATGAGGCCTGGATGCTCAACGTGTATCCACTTCACTTCTCAAGGTGTTTGTGGAGACATTGGCTCCCCGGGTGTCTAGGTTCTTCCTGGAGGGTTGGACCTGGAGGCACAGGATTTGGAGAACTAGGACCTTCTCAAGAACTAGTCGGAGACTTGGGACCCGGAGGCACAGGACTTGGAGACTTGGGTTTCGAGGCCGAGGATCTTTCTAGTGACCTGGGGTTCGGAGTCTTGGAGTCCTTGTCGGGAACACTCGGCGACTCGGGGCCCAGATGCCAGGGACCTTGCTAGGGACTCGGGACTCAGAGCCCCAGGACCCTCACTGGGAATCACTCAGAGACTTGGGACCCGAGGTCTCTAGGCCCTCATCAGGAACCACTTGGAGCCTTTGAGCCTAGAGGCCAAGGACCTTCTCGAGAATTCAGGGTCCCGAGCCCCAGGGCCCTTACTGGCAACCACTCAGAGACTTGGACCCGGCGGCCCGGCACATTCCCAGAGACCCATAACTGAGGGTCTTAGGGTCCTCATCGGGAACCACTTGGAATTGTAGGACCCAGAGGCCAGGGACCTTCTAAGGGACCCACATCAAGAACCATTCGACGACTTGGGGCCAAAGGCCAGGGATCTTTCCAGGCATCCGAAGCCTGGAGCCCTTGGACTCTCATTGGGAACCACTCAGAGACTTGGGACCTAGAGACCTGGGATCTTCCCTCATACTCAAGACCCAAGATCTCAAGACCCTCATTGGGAATCACTCAGAGCCTTGGGTCCCGAAGACCAAGGACCTTCCAAAGGACCTAGGGCCTGAAGCCCCGGGGCCCTCACTGGGAGGTCGTGACCCAGAAGAGCGGGATATTTCCCCCAACAGGTTATATATACTTTTCTTGTTGATTGAGAGAGTGGCACCTCATTTCATATCCCTAACAAGATTATTGTGTCTTTGAGTATAATAGTGATATTATAAAAAAGATTAGCCTAATTGCACGACTTGGCACATTTATGAGAAGCTAAAAGTGCTTAGTAGCGCATTTGTGAGAGGCTAAGAGTGTTTAGTGCACATTACCTATCATTGTGTAAACTAGTGCTAAAGTGTAGGCATCCATTTGCATCATTTATGTTTTTAGTACTTGATTTATCCAAGTGAATGTGTACGACTTATTACTCTTGGCGATCGCCACCGCCTAGACGATCATTGGAGTGCCTACACTTTAGCACTAATTTACACAATGATAGGTAATGTGCACTAAGCACTCTTAGCCTCTCACAAATGCACCTAATTGCATGACTTAGCGCATTTGTGAGAGGCTAAGAGTGCTTAGTGCACATTACCTATCATTGTGTAAACTAGTGCTAAAGTGTAGGCATCCATTTGCATCATTTGTGTTTCTAGTACTTGATTTATCCAAGTGAATGTGTACAACTTATTACTCTTGGCGATCGCCACCGCCTAGACGATCATTGGAGGAGAGTCGCGATCTCTCCATTGGATTTTGTCGGAGAGGCCGACAAATACTTGTGAAAGGCATTGGTGCTCACCTCTCTGGAGTGGAGAAAGACCAACCCGAGTAGAGATATCCTTCGTGGATATACAAGCGAGACTCACACACGAGCGCTTTAATGAAGAGTAGGGGAGACTAGGCGAGTCTCCGAAACATTTGTAAAAAATTGTTGTGTCACTTGGTTTCTCTCTTCTACTCTTTATATTTGCCTTGACTTTTTTGCTTCCGTTTACTCTTAGTTGTATATTGTATTTCGTCTTCTATTTTGTTGAATGCAACTTGATCCTAGATTGTTTTAGACCCTTTTGTGAAAACTCGATTTTTCTTCATATCTTACAAAAGTTGTTTTAATCGAAAAGTTTTTAAAACCTCCTATTCACACTTTGTTCAATATGACCAAAAGGGCTAAAATAAAAAAAAATAACACATATGTATTGATATGCACACGCCTCGCTTTAATATGCGTGCATGAAGTTTGGTCCCGATCTTCTGTCGTAGGAGAAATCGGTGGATAAATGCGAGTTGTGATCTTGACGAAGGGGAGGCTAACCACGATCCAAGAACGCGACCAACCACCTCACAATCGCTAAACCACTGCTCAATTGGTTATTAACCGAGGAAAACTAGATTGACCTGTTAATGAAGAACAACTCGAGCGTATCAATAAGAAAAGCAAGAGTAATAGCGGAAGGATATCAACACTCAATAATTTGAAAAATAAGTTGAACTATGAGACTCCAAATTGTATAAGTCGGCAACAAGGCACGAGAATACAATCTGTAATCATCAAAGTCTACTTAAAACTAACACCATGCCTTCTCTTTTATAGAGGATGATGTCTAAAAAAGATAGAAGGTTTAAAATAGAATTCAAATCCTAATCTAATTTAAAATTGAGTAAAATCCTAACATACTATAAGAAATAAAAGGAATCCGGAACTATTTCTCACAGATCCAAACTAGACTCTTTCCTCTTGTGCACTTGTCATTCTTTTGGGTCTCTTGGTTGCATACAACATCGGATTTCAATGATTCTTGATGCGTTGGAAAGCTCTTTCGAATACAGTTCCAAAAAGTGCTCACATGACTGACTTGGAAATCTATGATGAAACTGGCGCTTGGTCGAAGTCTGTAATCAAACAACTAATCATCGCTTGGTTGGCAGGGTGTATGTCGAGCGCAGTTCTTTTGGTTGAGTGCAGAGATCTTCTGGTCGAGCCCTTGTGCGACTAGTCGTAAGGATGTCCTCATCATACTCCCCTTCTTGAAAAAGACTCGTCCTCGAGAGTGAGTTCTTATGCTAAGGATGTCTTCATCATGTATGAACTGTTAAAACAAATATAAATAATAAAAAACTGGTCAAAACCTCACTAAAGGCCCATTGATCGAGTTTGAACAAAATTGCTTTGGTCGGATTCAACTCAAAACTGGTCTGGTCAAAATTAGACACGGACTAGGTCTAGTTGAGTCAAACTTGAACTAGGTCTAGTCGAATTAGAATCTGGTCAGATTCGAATCAGAATTGGGTCTGGTCGAATTGAGTCCTTGTCGGATTCGAATTAGACTTGGGTCTCATCGAATTCGACCCGGATTGGGTCTGGTCACACCGACATTTAGCTTGAGCTCGAACCGGATAAGGATAAACATTGATATTATCTCCAAATTTTTAAATAATCAGTGTTTATCTCTTTTCAGATTCAAATCCCCCAAATATGTCTGGTTGTTGGATGGTTGGAACCAACCCAGAACTTCTATAAATAGAGAGGGGTGCTAACCTTTTTGTAGGTGAACGAAGGACAGAAGACTAGGTGCCAGACGAACGCAAGACCGAGAGAAAAAGACAAGATAAAAAAAGGCCTTCTTTGTTCGACCAGAGACATGTTTCTTCCCCATGGGTGAGTGTTGATCAATTATAATGCATGCATCATCATGCATTGCATTAAGAGGGTGAAGACATGTTCGTTGGTGTCCGTGGCAGTTCGTTCATGAAGAAGGAGAAGAACATGGAGCAAAGGAAGCCCTAATCCAGTGAGTGCTCTGATGGTTTGTGCCGAATCGACCAGATCGTCTTTTGCATTTCGATCATTTCTTTTGGGTTTGATCCTATTTGCAATTCGATCAGGAGGGCCAATTCGACCACTACCAGTTGCTCAAATTCAATCAGTGGTCCAATTCAACCATGACAAGATCGCATTTTGAATTTCTATCATTCCTTCTGGGTTTGATCCAATTTGCAGTTCAATCAGGAGGTCAAATTTGACCACTGCCAGTTGATCAAATTCGAACAGTGGTCCAATTCGACCACGACCAGATCGTATTTTGCATTTCGATCATTCCTTTCTAGGTTTGACCCAATTTGCAATTTGATCAGAGGCTAATTCGAGCACGACCAGATTGTTTTTTGCATTTCGATCATTCCTTCTAGGTTTGATCTAATTTGCAATTCGATCAGAGGGCAATTCGAGCATGACCAGATCATTTTTTTGTATTCGATCATTCCTTCTGGTTTTGATCCAATTTGCAATTCGATCAGGAGGTCAAATTCGACCACGACCAGTTGTGAAAAGTCGACCAAGTTGCAATTCGACAAAGGAGAGGCTTTATTCAGAGTAATTTCCATTTGTCTCATAGGAGAAGATCGATGGTAACTTCTGATCTAGAAGTCCAATCAATCCCAAATTTTTATACTGGACAGAAGACTCCATGTATATTATGTCCTCCAAGTTCAGCTTAATCAGAAGTCAAGAAGATCATGAGAAGACCAATGCAAACAAATTTTGTCTCGTTGACTTACAACTTGACATATGAACATTTCATTGAAAATATTTTTCAATCCGACAGTCCGATTGATCTCAAATTTTGATGACAAATCGAAGATTATCCAGAAACTATGATACCAAGTTTCAAGCCGATCAAAGGTCAAAAAGTCTACCATCCAGTTAGTTGAAGGAGCCTATGTTCAAATCATGTCTGAAATTATCAAGACAAGTCAATTGATTTTCAAGCCATTGATGAATATTCTAATGTACTGCCTACCATGCAATATGTATTTTTTGAAGCTAAGGAAGTCAAACTGTTATCACAAGTTCTTTTATCTACTTTTTCATGTCGTTGGGTACTCATGAGGCGAATGCGATATACTTTTTGTCTGTGACTAACGAAACTGGGCACCATCCATGCTGGGTATTGATGAGGAGAAGGTATACACTTGTTCGCACCGACGAGGCCGAATAACCCCTTGGCTGAGCACTGACGAGGCAAAGGCTACGTTTTTGTGATAGTTCCATAGACTGACAAAGCTATCGATTTGCATATTTGCATGCATAGGCATATGCATTGCATCTATCAAGGGCAAAATTATTTTGAGGCCTGTAGACGATGATCATCAGCACATCTTAATTATAGGGTTTTCTGTGGACTTGTTCTGCAGATGTAATTATCCAAGAGCTTTTCAAAAGGCTTGAAGAACCATGAACCATGCAATCCTTTAAAGTCAAGGTGCATTTCCATTGGTGTAGTGAGAATATGTAAATCTCAAAGAGATTTGTAACTTGTAATTCATTTAGGAATTAATAAAGTACATGTTTCTCTAAGATTATGTGTTCTTTTATTTGTATACTTATATATACTGGCACGCCCGCAACATGAAAAAGAGGCCAATTTCCCAGAAGAGAGATCTTCTCGGCAAAACACCCTCCTCTAATTGACATCCTCGATTCTACAATTCTCATGTTAATCAAAAAGCAAAAAGAAGTAACCATCTAATCTGGTGATCCTGAGTTATAACGATGCGGATATGATCAAAAAATTCCCACATTAATCGAAAAAAGAAAAAAATCTGACTAACTAATGTAGTGATACCGAATTATAATGGTTTAAAGAGTAACTCTAAGAAAGCCTATCCGAAGGAAAGTGTTATCCCAAAAAAAAATTTGGATATACAAAGAAAGAATAATTACACATTAACAGGATGTGGTTACTGTTGCATCTAGGCCTTCATGCCTAACTCTAATTTTGATGATTAATGAAAACTAAGTGTTTCAGACTGACTGTGTTTTTTAGATTGTTTGATACAGAGCTCCGTTGGGAAGATAGTCAAGATGAACAAGACGAACCCAACGCAAAAGAAGTAAAAGCACAAGTCGCAAGGAATGAAGTCGAGACACAAGTCGCAAAAGAGCAAAAAGACCCAAGGTAATATTGTCTTTATTTTTACCGATCTCGATGTTTTGGAGTTGATCAGTTTAGGAAAAGTGTTTTTAGTCTTTAACCGTACTATAAAGAGGGGTGGAAAAAGTCCTCTCTACATCTCCAACATAAACCAAGAAACATAGGTCATTGCATTGCATCTTTTTGGTTGGATTTCATCTGATTTTTTGTTTGAAAGATTTGGATTTTTAGTTGAGTTTTTGACAGCAGAAGAGTTTTTCAAAATTTCAGAAAGATCTAGGCAGATATGGTTTTTGCTTCTACTGACAAAAATATAGCTCGTAAAATTATCTTTCAAATGAGCTATTAAACACCTCTTTTGGATTTTTGGATTTAAAGTTATGGCTGTTTTTATTCAGGTTGACTGTCAGTTTGCTGAACTGACTGTCAGTTTGAATGTCAGTTTGTGTTAACTGACAATTGTCCAGAGAGTGTGTTTTTCGGGCTCAAAATTTTTGTACTAAACTAACTGTCAGTTGGGGTTTCGACCACAGTGGTTTTTATCTGAGTTTCTATTTGTTTTGGTCGAGATCTTGGTCGAACTGACTGTCAGTTGGGGGTTTCGAGTTTCCTTAAACGACCACAAACGGCTAGCTATTTTTTATCCGTAAATTTTGTCGGCAGTTGTGTACGAAACTGACTGTCAGTTAGGCAAACTGACTGTCAGTTTGTGTTGTTGATTTTCAGCCCTGGCTCCAACGGTTCTTTTGATCCTTGAGGCTATAAATAGGGGCTTTGGGCATGTGCTTTATAGAACAAGCAGCATCATTCTCTTATACACTCTTGAGCTTTAGTTTTCTACACAAAATCTTGATCTGTTGATCAAGTCGAGTATTTTCTAATCCACCGAGCGTTTCAGTTCATTGCATTTGTATACTCGTAGTTTCTCGGTGCGTGTTTGGAGGTCTAGAGAAGACTTCGCTGCCTATTACTCTTGGTGAGCGCCCTCATGAAAGGGATCTAGGATATCGACTAGAGGGGGGGTGAATAGGCGATTTTAACAATTAACAACTAATCAAGCAATTAATAATAAATGAGAGCAAATAACTAAAATAAGATGAACAATGAACAATTTAACACAAGGATATAACCCGTGGTCTCGGTGATTTGCCGATCACCCCTAATCCACGTTGAGGTAAACTCAAATCTCTAACCGCTCCTCTATCTAGTCAACCTTCTCTCAAGAAGTGACCTAGATCTCGAGCCGGATTAGTGTGATGAGTTATCCAAACCTCGATTTCACTAATGATGCCCTTTACCGCTCCGGCAAGGCGTGCTCGACCCTTTCATAAGATGTTTTGAGACTTCTTCACAATCTTCCTTGAAGAGCTCTCCAAAACCTTCCTCCTAGCCGTCTAGGAGCCCGCAAACTCCAAGAATAACAAGCCGGTGATAATCACTTAACCTTCTTCTAGTGCCACAAGATTGATTTAGTGATCTAAATGCAATTCACTAAAAGATCTCAAATGCACACTCTCTCAAATTCAAGAATTAGAACCCTAGAGTGTATGAAACTTGCTTTAGCTCACAAGGATGATGACAATGTTCACAAATATGTCAAAAGTTATGAACAGGGTCGTGCATGGGAGTATATATACCCCCCACAATAAATATAGCCGTTACCAGCCGTTGGGAGAAAAAGATCACTTGGCGGTCAGACCGCCGCAATTGCAACGGCATTAAACATGTGCAATTAATGCTCACCTGCCCTTGTCAGGCACACTCACGATCAAACCGGAGCCAAATGTGGTCAGACCGTGAAACCGTCCAGAGACGACATGCTTTCTGGACACATTATACAGTCAGGTCGATAAATACGGACAGACCGGCTAGACGGTCAGACCGTAGTTCAAAAACTCGGTCAGACCGATTTCTCGGTCAGACCGTCATAACACATCAAGTTGCAGAAAGTTAAGTCATTAAGTTCCAGGAGACTGACCTAAGTTTTGTAAGATCGAGGATGCCGACTAGAGGGGGGGTGATTAGGAGGCTTTTAAATTTTCTTCCCTGATAAACCATTTTAATCACGATAATTGTTTGAGTTAAATTATACAATGAGGCTTAAAGGCAATTTAAACAATTTGTTGCATTCAACTAAATGAACTATTCAATATGACAAGCAAGAATGATGAATTTAGCAATTGTGTCAAGATGAATATAAAGCAAGTATGAAATACGCAATTGACACAATATTTTTACCGAGGTCTCGGAGACTCGCCCGGTCTCCCCTACTCCTCGTTGAAGCGCTCGCTCGGAGCCTCGCTTCTATATCCATGAAGGATATCTCACTAGGGTTGCTCCTTCTCCACACTGGATAGGCGAGCACCACACCTTTCACAATCCTTTGCCGGCCTCTCCGACAAACTTCAATTGGAGAGATCTCGGCTCTCCTCCGGCACCGTCTAGGCGAAGGCGATCGCCAAGAGTAACAAGCCGGATGCGCTTTCACTTGAACCAACCACGTGCTAGAAGCTCAATGATGCAAATGAGATGCTCAACACTCTAGCACTAGCAATCTAATGGAGATGAAGTGCACTAAACACTCACACAATCTCCCTCAAGCTCTCTCTCAAATCTACTCAAGATTTGGGCTCAATTCTAGCCTCTAAATGCAATAACTCAAATGCAAATCAATTGGCTAGGTTTTCAGCTGAAGAATGAACTCTTTGAGCACCCAAAAATGAAGCCAAACACGAAGTATTTATAGCCTCAACGAAAAACTAGCCGTTTGCAAGAAACCGGGCCAAAAGTTGTACAGGCCGGACATTGTCCGGCCACTTCAGACACTGTCCGGCCAGTACAAAAATTTCAGCCGTTGCAAACGTGTCAGTGACCGTTGGGCGAAATTTGTGAAGGTCGGATGGATACTATTTGTCCAGACAAAACGTCCGGACAAATGGATATGTCTCTGTTAACTCTCGGCTCAAAAAACTTGTACAGGCCGGACAATGTCCGGTCACTTCAGATACTATCCGGCCACTTCGGACAGATAGCCCCGGACGGATGCATTTGTTCGGCCACTGCACACTGACAGTAAAATAAGTATAACTTTTGATCCAGAGATCCGATTGAGGTGATTTTTGGCTTGCTAGAAAGATAACTCAGTGCTCTACAATTTTGTCAACAGGAGCAAGACCTAGAAAGGTCTAGAAACCTCTAGAAAACTCAGAAACTTTCCTACTATCAAAATGTTCAATCCAAAAACCATCTCAAATGCAATTTTAGAGTATTTGCACATACGGATTTGTCATTTTCTCGCGGATGTGATTTGTGTCACTTAGCAACGACCACGACCACACAGGTCTTGATATCCGATCAAAAACAGGTGGTCGATAGGGTTTGGTCGAGCGTACGCAAGCGAGTCGAAGACTAGTACGACCAGTCCGAACTTCTACGACCACGCCCAAACCCTAAACAGAAAGCCGGCAAACAAGCGACACGACCACGACCACGTATCAACACTGATACGATCAGAATATGCAAATACGACCACGACCAGCTCTAGATAAATAAACCAATTTAAACAGCTGGCGATCACGACTAAGTGCAGTTTTTAAAACATTTAATCTAATGCACATGAACTACACTTAGACTCACTAGCAATGCAAGACACTAGTGCAAGATAATATGAATGCATCTGAGCTTCCGCACTAGATAGATTCAAGCTACTAGTTTCCGACCCCTCTTAATAGTACGGTCAAACTAGTAAAAAGAAACCTATCAACCCGGTCTGTCTCCAAACACCGAGACCGGTAAAACCCTAAGAAAACAATCCTTAATCTTGGATTTTACCTTAGGTGGAGTTTGACCTCGCGTGATCCGTTTGAGACCTAGCCTTGGTTTTCGCACTAGGCTCGCCCAGATTCTAATATGCGGAATAACGGGATCTTACTCGAAAATACCGAAACCCAAAGTAATTACACAACTCTTTATTTCAAAGAGGGCCTTACACATCGAACGTTAGACACACTTGTCTACGTCGAAAGAACTATAAGTGTCTAAAACTCAAATAAGTTCTATGACTCTTCGATTGAGTTCGATGATCTAAACTAGACCTATTACAAGGTATTTATAGTCCAATCGTATGAGTACGTATCAGACTTAGAGACCTAAACGTATTAGACTCATATAACTAATCCTAAACAGATAAGCTTAGTTATACACATTCGGATCGGATTACAATTCTGAACAGGGAACGAATTCCTTTTCCTGGTCGCGGACCCATATGCGATCAGGACTTGGTCGCGAAGCCGTATGCGATTAGGACTTGGTCGCGAAGCCGTATGCGATCAGGACTTGGAGATCCTCCCGGATCATGACTCCCTTGTTGAGAAGGAGCCAACCCCTGTTGCGACCTCTCGATTGAACTGGAGATGTGGAAATTGGGCTTGTGCATCTTCTTTGGTGTACCACTTTGCCGCACGTGCTCGTTGATCTTTCCGACCGATTCGAAAAGTCTCTTTGGTGCCACTGCGGGTGGTAGTTACCTTCTTCTCCAGAATCACATCTTCACGTAGAGGTTCGTCTCATTGACAGACCAAGTCTTCAACAGATGGTACTATAGTATCTGGCTCATCATCCAGCATTGAAGGCTCAAACAGTTTGAGGTGCTCAACATTAACAACCGAGTATATATCCATGTATGGAGGTAACTCGAGCTGACAAGCATTATTACCCACTTTCCGCAAAATCCGAAAAGGACCGTAACGAATGGGTTTGAGCTTCTTACCTTCACCTTTAAGTCTCTCCTTACTCAGATGTAACCATACCATATCACCTTCTTGAAATTGCGCATCAACTCGGTGCTGATCATGTCGCGCCTTGTACTTGAGTTGAGCTTTCAGCAAGTTCTGTTCAACCTCACGATGGAGTCGTTGAATACCTTCCAGGAACTTTTGTGCTCGATCCTGATCGGATGCTTCCTTGCTGTTCTGTGCTGAGGTAGGGATCACAAAGTCCATGTCGAATGGACTCTGTGGTAGAAATCCTAAACAAACCTCAAACGGTGACTTTCCAGTCGAACCATGCACTGCTCGATTAAAAGCAAACTGCAGGTACGGTATGCTTCCATCCCAGGTCTTCGGGTGCTTCGAGTTATATCCTCTCAAAAGATGAACAACTGTGCGATTAACCACCTCGGTTTGACCATCAGTTTGCGGATGAAAAGCAGTACTCCTCTTCAACTTGGTATCCATCATCGTCCAGAGCGATCGCCAAAAGTGACTAAGGAACCGGGTATCGCGATCAGACACAATAGAAGTCGGCAGTCCGAAGTGTGTCCAAACGTGTTGAAAGAATACCCGAGCTGCCTCTTCTCCCGTGATAGGCTTCCGACAAGGTATAAGAATAATCATTTTGGAGAACCGATCAACGACCACGAATAGATAGTCGTTGCCACGTCGGGTCTTAGGCAATCCTCCCAAGAAATCCATAGATATGCTTTCCCATGGTCGCGATGGAACTGGCAAAGGAGTGTACAAACCTATTTTTCGGTTTGCCGGTTTCGAGATGCTGCAGAGACCACAGCCTCGAACAAAGCTAGCCACATCTTGCTGCATACGCGGCCAAAACACATGTCGGTGAAGATTTTGCAACGTCTTTGTAACCCCAAAGTGACCAGCTACCTTCGATGTATGCGCTTCTCGCAACCATTGAATTCGAGGTGCTCCACGAGGTATACAAAGTAAATTGCCCTTGTACAAGAGTCCTTCTCGACGAACGAACTCCGTAGGTTTCCCTGTTTCGAGCTCAGTCAATACTGTTTGAAAATCAGGGTCTTCACTGTACATAGTGGCATAGTCATCATGACATGAGGGCTCGATCTGCATGAACGCCGATAAACAGAGGGTCGTAACTGGTGGTCGCGACAACATGTCCGCCAATTTGTTGTGTACGCCCTTTTTGTACTTAATCACCAGATTGAACTGCTGCAGATACGACATCCACTTCATGTGTCGAGCTTGCTGTAGCTTGGACTGAGTCTGCAAATATTGCAATGGTTGATGGTCGGTGTGGACAACCGTCTCTTTCCCCAAGAGATAACACCGCCAATGTTTCACGGCCTGATGCAGTGCGCATAACTCCTTATCATAAGTCGGGTAGTTCTTCTGAGCTCCCTGGAATAACTCGGAGTGATATGCCACTAGTCGACCTTCTTGCATGAGCACTGCGCCCATCGCATAACCTGAGGCATCGGTTTCTAGCTCAAATAGTTTCTGGAGATTCGGCAAAGCTAACACAGGCGCCTCGCTGATCTTCCTTTTCAGCAAGAGAAACGTGTCCTCATGTTTCCCTGTCCACTCGAACTTCTGATCGATCCTGGTCAATGCATGCAACGGAGAAGCCATAATCGAGAAGTGTCGGATGAACTTCCGAAGGTATTGGCATGCTCCCACAAAACTACGCACATCCATAACTGTTCGTGGTCGCGGCCACTCGCGAATCACTTTTACCTTATCTGGGTCAATTTGCAACGTACCGTTGCCGACCAGGAATCCAAGGTAAAGTAGAGTTTGCTGGCCGAACTCGCACTTCTTACGGTTGAGGCGAAGTCGATGTTGCCGAAGCTGATCGAACACCCTTTCGACATGAATGAGGTGCTCATCCCACGATTGACTATAAACTAGTATGTCGTCGAGGTAAACGATGACAAAGTCGTCGATGAACGGTCTCAAAACGTCATTCATAAGACGCATGAAAGTTGCAGGGGCGTTGCAGAGACCAAATGGCATGACCAGCCATTCGAACAGACCTTGTCGTGTTTTGAACGCGGTCTTCCACGTATCCTCCTCTCGGATGCTGACTTGATGATATCCTGACTTAAGATCCAATTTGGAGAAGACAATAGCATGCTTCAATTGGTCTAACAGGTCGTCAATACGGGGAAGGGGGTATCGGTTCTTGATGGTGATCTTGTTCAGTGCCCGATAGTCGATGCACATACGCCAAGTCCCATCTTTCTTTGGTACTAACACCACAGGAGATCCACAAGGTGAACTACTTGGTTGAATGACACATCGTTCAGCAACTCACCAAGTTGTCTTTTGATCTCTTCATTCTCCAATACTGAGTTGCGATACATACTCAGATTGGGCAGTGTCGCATCGGACACAAGCTGAATTTCGTGCTCGACTGGACGTTTCGGTGGACAACCCTGGGTAGTCTCGAACAGATCACTGTATTTCTCCAGTAGTCCCGACAAACGACCAGAATCTTCTTGGCACGCCAATGACAATGCTGGTCGAGTACCCTCACTTTGTCCAATGGGTCGAATCATGACAAGCACATACTTGTGACATGCATTAACAATCCGTTTGGCTTGATTTGCGGTAATCAAGTTCGAAGTGTTGACGTGGACGTCTCTACTAATTACGAACTTAACCCCGTCTTTGGTGAGGTCGTACTCTTGTGCTCGCCGATGAAAATGAGCGTCTCGATCATACAGATACGGACTCCCAAAGATCACCTAACAGATATCGATAGGGACAACATCGCATTGCACCTCATCGATATACCGTGCAGAGATCGCAAACTTCAACACACACTGACTCATAATCTGTTGGTTCACGTCGGATGTAAACCAACCCAGCGGATATGGTCGCGGGTGTGTGGTTGTCTTCAAACCAAGTCGCCGAACCAGTCCAGCGGAGACCAAATTCTTTTGACTTCCTGGATCGAATATCGCTGCGACCACTTCGTGCTTCACCTGGATGTTGATGGTGAACAAGTCCTCCGTTGGGTGATGGTCGTTCGATGGATCGGAACCTTTCTCCTTCGGCATTGCCATCAGAGACAAGGTCGTATCCGCCTCATTAACCGAATTCACTCGGACAACTTCTTCGTCGAGTGAAGTCGCAGTAGCCGTGGCTGTTCTTTTCCCTAGTCCGTTTTTCTTTGGTCGAAGTTCAGGATGAAGCTTGTAGCATTTGTCTGTCGTATGTCCCGCAACTTGACAATGTTCGCAGAAAGCACCCGTGCCCGATTTCTTCTTCGGACTCGGCTTTTTCTTTGTCGAGGTCGCACTTTCCTTCGTGCTTTTGTCGCCGCGGGATTTGTTCTTCTTCTCGATCGCCATAGCAGTTGTGCTCGCGGTCGCGATATCTTGGACATCGAACAGACTTAGCTCAGTACTGATCGATTTCTGAAGTCCAGATGTGTACTTCTGAAATACCTGAGGGTCGGATAGTGAGATGCCAATGACCATTGCTTGTCGCCGAAACTCTGTCGTATAGTCTTGGACGGTCTGGTCGCGCCGTTGATACAATCTGTGCCAACGCTCCCATCTCTCCTCAAGGTAACCCATCGGATAGAATTCTTGTCGCAGAAGTCGTTTGAATTGACCCCACGCAAGGTCGTCAGCTTCACCACTGGCGACAAGGGCCTTCCACCATGTCTTGGCGTGGTCCTTCATCTTCAAAGGTGCAAACTTCACCTTTTGAGCGCTACTGAACCCTTTTAGGTCAAAGTAGGTCTCAAGTTGATCGATCCAAGAATCCAACTTTTCGGCATCGATCACCCCATCATATATGGGTATATCAATCTTAGCGTCGACCTTAAAAGATCCGACAGCTAAGGAGGTGTTGGCGAGGTCGTCGGTTTTATGGTCGCCTTCGTCTTCATCTTCGTCTGCCCTACGCAAGTCTTCACCACTCTTCTCACCCGTAACCTTCCCTACTTCAGGAGGTACAATCATGGCCTGCTGCTTAATCCAAGCAAGCACGGTTTCTATGTCAGTGGAGAGCTTAGCCACTTGTTCGGTTAGGTTAGCTTGAACGGAGGTATCGTCAGACATTGTCGGAGACGCGGCTGTAGGAACCGTCAATTGATCGCCTGGAGTTTCGCCGGAGGTTTTGTAACCCTGGCGAGTCTTCACCATCCACAGGATAGGAAAGTTGCTCTGATACCAACTTGATCCGTTTGAGACCTAGCCTTGGTTTTCGCACTAGGCTCGCCCAGATTCTAATATGCGGAATAACGGGATCTTACTCGGAAATACCGAAACCCAAAGTAATTGCACAACTCTTTATTTCAAAAAGGGCCTTACACATCGAACGTTAGACACACTTGTCTACGTCGAAAGAACTATAAGTGTCTAAAACTCAAATAAGTTCTATAACTCTTCGATTGAGTTCGATGATCTAAACTAGACCTATTACAAGGTATTTATAGTCCAATCGTATGAGTACGTATCAGACTTAGAGACCTAAACGTATTAGACTCATATAACTAATCCTAAACAGATAAGCTTAGTTATACACATTCGGATCGGATTACAATTCCGAACAGGGAACGAATTCCTTTTCCTGGTCGCGGACCAATCCATGGTCGCGGACCCATATGCGATCAGGACTTGGTCGCGAAGCCGTATGCGATTAGGACTTGGTCGCGAAGCCGTATGCGATTAGGACTTGGAGATCCTCCCGAATCATCGCGAAGCTTGATCGCTCGATGCTCGTCATCGCAAAGCTCGATCTCGTTAAGCTTGACCACGCGAAGCTCGACATCTCGACGCCTGTCTTCGCAAAGCTCGTCCTCGCTAAGCTTGACCTTGCTCGGGATGTCTCATATCGTCTTCATCCTCTTCACGCCCTTGCTTGTTTTCATCCTGCAACCATTCTGAGACTAGAACATATACACTCAATGCGCAAACGTTAGTCTCATTTGCAGTTCGTCATTAATCACCACCAGATAAATCACTCCACACAGGAGTTCACTCAACAATTTCTTTCTTCAGTGAAATGACAAAACCAATTTCAATGAACAACAAATGAGTAATGGATGAATCTCACAATCATATAGATCCATATATGATACAAGAAATGCGCACACGATCCATACTACTCAAGTTATGATATCAATCAATATGGATGACTACCATCATGAGCTCTCTCTCAATCATACATAGAGATATCAAATCCAGAACACGGAGTCATCAACCTTTTGCACAAACATGGATAACTAATCATCCTGAGCTCTCCCTCAACATGTGCATCGATATCAAATCCACAACTGGAGTCATCAACCTCAAGATTTAACATATAACATCTTGATCAATCAATTAGCACAAGCTTGATGCAACCACCGAGCTCATCCTCTACATATGCATCAATATCAAACCCGCAATCGAGGAAAACATCCAATTCAGGGTTACCGATAATCAATTCAATTTACTTGTGCTAATTCAGGATTTATCTAAATTGTCATTTAATCATCAAATCTGATATCTTCAGATTAACTTTAATCATCATGGATTTATCCAAAACGTCATTAATCATCAAAACTTAGATACTAAGATCTACTAGATCCAACAGGTTTTACCTACGGACAGACCGACCTTTTTAAGAAATAAAATACACTTTGACATAACGTCGGTCAATCCGAAACAACATTCGGTCAAACCGACTGAGACTGAATTTGTCTGAAATGAATGAAAAACTGCATTTCCAAAGTATAAGACCTTCTAGTATGCAATGCAAGTTGATATTATGATTTGTGGCACATAGATGAAGAATTTCGTGATACACCACATGCTCCTCTTAATAGTACGGCGACTATCTTAAAATCCGGTCAAAATTCTTCTCTAAACACCTTAGACCGGTAAAATGAAAAAGACCCTATTCCGTACCTTTGCCCCTTTGCTTAATGTCCTTTCTTCATCATGTGGCTCTTTTTTTGCCTTTCATTAACCTGTCTTTTGAGTTTGATCTTGACACAACTTAACAGGTATCGTTAGTTCAACATTTATAATTGTCATTAATTATCAAAACACTCTTTAGGGGCCTAGAAGCTACACCTCACCTAGACGGTTCGGAGGCGTGGCCGTTGACCTCTCCAGTTTAGAGATTGTTGGAGAGACTCGGCAAAAGTGTACAAGGCATCGGTGCTCGCCTTTCCGGAGTGGACAAGGAGCAACCACTAGTTGATAATATCCTTCGTGAGTATTGAGACAAAACTCAAGTGACTTGAGTGTTTCAATGAGGATTAGTGGAGACTGGGCGAGTCTCCGATACCTCGGTAAAAATCGGTGTTTGCTCTCTCTATCTTGTCTTTTCAATATATAAATTGCTTTTGGTTCTTCTTGTTGCAAAAACTTGTTTTTATTTAAAGTTTTTAAAGCCTACTATTCACCCCCCTTTAGTCGGCATTCTTGATCCTACAGTTACAAATCAGCTATAAGTAGTTGATCAAACATGTCTTTTATTTGTTGCAGTTCTATTACTAAAACACTCGTGTAGTTTATTGGATTAAAAATTGATTATTTGGTATATTTATTTTTATCTCAAGTATTCACAAATTGAATAACTCTCTAATCTTTCTATACAAGTGATCTATGCAAAAGTATAAAAATGATGATTGGACATAAATTTCTAACAAAATATAATTTACAAGTTAATTGAGAGTATACTGTTCTGTATATGCAAGGTAAATTTTTAAATTCATACATCGATTAGATTTTGTAATATTATTATTCATATTGTTCAAGTTTTTTTTATTCGGTGCAAATAGTTTTTATGTTTTTATTCCTAATTTACTTTAGATTCATTTGGATCAAAATTTTGTGTTACTAATCCAATTTAGATTATTAATTTTAAAAATTAGCGCATACAAGTGCACGGATTAACTAATAGTACAACTAATTTTACTAGTTTTTTTTCATCATATATATTTTCTACTTGTATCACCCATATAACCTGTTGGGGGAAATATTCGGCGACGCTAGGAGGCACGGGCCAGTTGTACCAAGGGAGGTTCCTGGAGAACCCTCTCGGGTGCCCGATTGGGAAACCCCGGTAGCTTCACAAGCGCCCCGCCTTTCCCTGGTGGTCCCCGCCGAGAGCCACGGATCCGTCGGCCCTGGGTCACCAGGAACAGCTCAACATCCAGGACGCCATGTCTTGTGGCCACACACGGAGAGCCTAGCGGCTCCCTTTAAGAGCCACGGGCCCTTCGGCCCCCAGGTCATTGTCACTGTGGCCGTCCTCGGTAGCTTCACAAGCGCCCCGCCATTCCCTGGTGGTCCCTGCCGAGAGCCACGAATCCATCAACCTCGGGTCACCGAGAACAGCGCAACGTCCGAGATGCCTGGTCCCATGGCCATGCACGGAGAGTCTGGCGGCTCCCGTTGAGAGCCACAGGCCCTTCGGCCCCCGGGTCATTGGCACTGTGGCCGCCCACGGAGACCCCAATGACCTCAGTTGAGAACCTCGTGCCCCTCGGCCCCGGTATAGATTCTAGGCCCCTAAAGAGTATTTTGGTAATTAATGACAATTACTAATGTTGAACTAATGATACCTGTTAAGTTGTGTCAAAAAAAAATCAAAAGACAGAATAATGAAAGGCAAAGCACGAGCTAAATGATGAAGAAAGGATATTGAGCAAAGAGGCAAAGGTACGGATTAGGACTCTTTTCCTTTTTACCGGTCTAAGGTGATTAGAGAAGAATTTTGATCGGATTGTAGGATAGTTGTCATACTATTAAGAGGAGCATGTGGTGTATCATTAAATAGTTCATCTTTGTGCCACAAGTCATAAAAATAACTTGCATTGCATACTGGAAGGTTATATCTTTTGAAAATGCTTTTATCCACTCAAATCAGCAAAGTTCAGTCTCTGTCGGTCTGACCGTGTTAGCCGGTCTGACTGCAGAAAAGGTCTGACCGAGGGTTGTTTCGGACTGACCGACAGTAGTGGTGAGTTGTTTTTATTTCCTAAAATGGTCAGTCTGTCCGTGGTTAAACGTTGGGTCAGACTCCTGGAGCTTCATGATCATTTTGTAAAACTTAGTGTGTTAGTTTGTCTGACCGTCAGTTGGTCCGGTCTGACCGCTAAACCAGTCTGACCGTGATTTTGTACTGCGGTCTGACCGTGTAGCCGGTTTGACCGAGGTTTTCGGCCTGACCGTAAATTGTGTCCAGAAACGATGTTGTTTCTGGATGGGTTCACAGTCTGACCGCCGTTGTCTCCAATCTGACCGTGAGAGTGCCTGACACGGGTAGGTGAGCATTTATTGCGCCTGTTTAATGTCGTTGTAATTGCGGCGGTCTGACCGGGTTTATACCTGCGGTCTGACCGCCAGGTGATCTTTTTCCTCCAACAGCTTGTAACGGCTATATTTATTGAGGGGAGTATATATACTCCCATGCATGGTCCTGTTTCACAGTTTTTGGCATATGTGCGAACATTGACTTCATTCTTAAGAGCTTAAACACATTTCATACACTCTAGTGTTAAATTTCTTGAATTGAGAGAGTGTGCAATTAAGATTTTCTAGTGCATTGCATTTAGTTCACTAAATCAATCTTGTGGCACTAGAAGAGCATTAAGTGATCATCACCGGCTTGTTACTCTTGGAGTTTGCCGGCTCCAAGACGGTTAGGTGGAAGGTTTTGGAGAGCTCTTCAAGGGAGATTGTGAAGAAGCCTCAAAACAACTTGTGAAGAGGTTGAGCACGCTTTGCCGGAGCGGTAAAGTGCATCACTAGTGGAATCGAAGTTTGGATAATTCATCATACTAATCCGGCTCAAGATCTAGGTCACTTCTTGAGAGGAAGTCGACTAAATAGAGGAGCGGTTAGAGATTTGAGTTTGCCTCAACGTGGATTAGGGGTGATCGGCAAATCACCGAGACCATGGGTTATATCCTTGTGTCAAGTTGCTTGATATTCATTTTGTTTTTAGCTATTTGCTCTTATTTGTTTGTGATTGCTTGATTAGTTGTCGAATTGCTAAAATCGCCTATTCACCCCCCTCTAGTCGATATCCTAGATCCTTTTCACCCGGGTCACTAGGGGTGCCGCAACGTTCGGGTCGTGTAGTCCCATGGCCACACACAAAAAGTCTAGCGGCTCCCGTTGAGGGCCATGGACCCCTCGGCCCTCGGGTCGTTGGCACCGTGGCCGCCCACGAAGACTGTGGCGACCCCCATTAGGAACCATGGGCCCCTCAGCCCTAGGTTGCCGGGGGCGCCGCAACTTTTGGGTCGTGTGGGCCCGTGGCCATGAACGGCGAGCCTAACTGCTCCCATTGAGGGCCACGGGCCCCTTAGCCTCTAGGTCGTT
Source organism: Pharus latifolius (assembly GCA_019359835.1). Lineage (NCBI taxonomy): Eukaryota > Viridiplantae > Streptophyta > Magnoliopsida > Poales > Poaceae > Pharus > Pharus latifolius. The sequence goes on along the minus strand of CM033321.1, from coordinate 5,385,125 downwards.
GGCACCATGGCAGCCCACAGAGACACTGGTTACCCTCGTTGAGAACCACGGGCCCCTCAACCACGGGTCTCCGGGAACGGTGCGATGTCCGGGCCGCTTGGCCTTGTGGCCACATGCGGAGACCCTGTGGCTCCCGTCCAGAGCCACGGGTCCCTCCAGTCCCCCGGGCCGTCAGTATCGTGTCCACCCACGGAGATTCCGGCCTTCCTTGTTGGGGGCCACGGGCTCTTTTGATGAGGACATCACTTCTTTGGATACACGCACCAACCATAATTCTCCGCTTGTTACACAAGGACCAATAACGCGCAGTAAAACCCGATTGTTGCATTGCCAAGTGAACTCGTTCCTAAGTTTATATATATATATATATTGTTTTAAGAATGATTTACTACCTAATGGTGATAATATTGTGCTTAGGAACCATGGAGAGAACCAGCAAGGAGCCCAAGTTGAGTTGGAGTCCGGGATGGATTCGAGTTGGAGTCCGGTTCGGTCATCTATGAGCAGCCTACCTTCAAACAACCATAACTCCCTCATACGAAGTCCGATTGGGAGGTTCTTATAGTCCACGGAGAAGCCCATGACGAGATCTTTCCAATGGATCTAGCCCCACATTCACATTTCTTATGGATCGTCGGAAATTGACAAAACAAATTTCTACCAGATTTTGATTGTGTCTAGTCGGTGCTGCGTCACCTTTTTGGTTGGGTCAAGGCCCATGTATCGAGTTAGAGTTCGAGTAAGGAAAGAGTCCATGTCGGTTTCAGATTTCCTTACCTGATCACCGATCTCTTTTACCTCCTCTATATAATCGGGCCGAACCATTAGGGTTCTGCGGGTTTTGTTTAGTCATAGTATTTCCTTCGTGAAGCTATTGAGATATTCTTCTTGGTTGGCTAGATCAACATCAATATCTGTATTCGGAACACCAACTCTTTTTCGTGATTCAATCTATATTTGCAATTTCAGATTACTTGTTTATCTTGCTCTTGCTTGTTCTTCGATTGCCTGTAGGAATAGATCTTCGTGATCAGGTCGATCGGGCTTCTAGTCCGGTCGATAACAATTCGAAGTTGGTTCACCGATTGCCAGGACGTATCAGTCTTGTACGGTTGGTAGCCGGATCATGAGAGTCGTCTTTACAAATCGATAGTTATTGTTCTCATCGAAAGATCGGACCGCTCGCGTCACATCATCTTTGGTCCCAGATGCGACTCGAACGTCCGAGTTCAACCGTACGGGTCCGGGTGCCCAGGAGCTAATGACCTCAAGGATGCCTCGAGAATCGGCGAGGACACTGGTACCCCTCGATCCAACGGTCGCAATTAGGGCATTGTAGTCTTTTTGCGTTTTTTGGGATCTATATATATACCCCTTTGTATCTCTCTTGTAAACTAACTCCAATTCATTTTATACACATTCAAAGTAATAGGCGTGTCTAGAATCTCTCTCCCTGCGAGAGAGCCTCCCCAGTCAACTTACGTCGGAGGCGCGTCAGCAGGACTAGAACCTCCCACTGGGGTCTGAATCTGTATAAATCCTTCGTGTCAATCTTTATAGTTGCGCAACGGAAGGTGACCCGTCGCACGATTAGGTCGCGTTGTTGTACACATATTACACACGTTCCTAATTCTGCCATGAGATTCGTAATACCACGTCATAATCAATCAAATAACATTATTCTATATTATCTTATAGAACCAATCAAATACTATCATATTAAATCACAATAACTTATCTACCGATGGATACGAGGCGATAACCGAACGCACCCTTGTAGGCTCGTCCAACATTACTGGTTGGAGCAACTGGCGGTTCACCCACGGCAACTGCACCTCTTCTGGGTCGCCGTGCACCTCCACGCCTTCCTGAGCCGCTGAGGTTTGCTCGGCCGCGCGGCGCCCGCTTCGGGGCCACTGGCCGTGCGGAGCAGCTTTCGTGGCGCCTGGGCCACATCCACTCAACTCAGCCTGGGCTTGGCACTGCATAGTAGGCCATCACATTCTCCATTCCCCCTTGTCCGGGCAAACTTGGTGGGCTACCTCAGCTTTCTCGTTCCGCACACCCACCACCTCTAGGTCCTCTACACATGCCTGGGCCGCGGCATCAAAACAGTACCATGGCCCATGGGTCGCGGCATTCACAGAGCCTGGGATTAGCGGTTTTATCTCGCATGACTGAAAAAAAGGGATCGCGTCGTACTCGTACACGTTTATCTCGGGCTGTTTGGATCTGACAGCCCATTATCCATGCCACTCTTTCCTTCAAACAAAATCTGATGACGCGTCACTTCTGGAAAAGGGTGTGAAGGACGAGGGGATCGTGTATGATACGTCGGAATCAACCCTGTAGTTTTCCGTGTGCATGGAATAAGACTTAAGTCAGCCGTTAAACGACGGTGCCAGTCCTCCTTTCCTACTTCACCTAAAAAATAGTACCCTCCTCACTAAAAAATATAAGATAGATTTTTTAAATTATAATTATAAGAGAACAATTAAGAAATGACTAAACTGCCTATTTTAAATGAGAAAGAATACTAAGAGATTAATTATAAATGATGGAGAGGGGAGAAAATAAATAAAGATAATAAAATATTAATTAATCTTCATATGTATCTTATATTTTACAATAAAACTAAGAAAAATATTAGTGTTATACTCTCTTCTTTTCACAATACAGTTCAAATCCACCGTATATACGGATTAAAGAATTGTGAAATTAAGTAAAGATAAATATAAATTAGATTATGTCACCTCTGGTTGAGTTCAACACATCATTAATAGAAATAATTAATTGTTACTATGGTTAAAAAACGCACTCCTTTCATGAGTTGTTAGTAGGAAAAAAATCATATTTTACATTAATGCTATTGAAAATAACAAAATATCTCTAGGATATTATGAGGGGTAAAACAGAAAAAAATACAATAAAACACCATCATTTTTATGTATAAATTTATATTATGAAATGACAATTTTCAAGAAAATAAGGAATATTTTACAACAGAGAAAGTATAAATTTGTTTAGATTTTTTTGATCCACCATGTTTTCTCCTAGTTTTATTACAAAGGAATTTCTTTTTTATTTGAGAGTTTGTGAATTTCCTTTCATACAACCGCACCTCTTGTATATCAATTCTTAAATACTATCTTCGTAACACAATATAAGAGATATAAATTTTAATTTTATTGTAAAATATAAGATGTACATATAAATTTAATGTTATTTTTGTATCTTATTCTTATATATTTCTCCATTCTTTGTTATTTATAACTAAACCCTCGTACTAATATTATATCTCTCATTTTCACAATATTTGTAAATAACGGTAGTTCGGTTATTTTTCTTTAATATTTTTTTAATTTGGAACTTTTGTAATGGATGTGTAGTCAAAATATGTTATATTTTGTAATGGAGACAGCGAGAGTTAGTATATAGACCAATGTAACGATAAAAAGATGCAAACAAAAAGCATCGCCGTTTAATATAATAACCCAAGGCTTAAAGCTATCAATTTGGATCCCATGCTTTGAGATGACCCCATCCCTTGCTTAGATGGGTCCAAATTAAGCCCCCAAAGATCGCAACAATGTTACGCTTTTTGAAATCAAGTTCGGCAGCAACATGGGAACGTGGAGGACACAATTGGGTGATGCACTTTTTTGACTTGATCCTTCATAGCCTGAGACTAACCGGTTGTTCAACATGACTCCTACATGTCCTGATACATATAATATATGAAAGAACTTAACAAAGTTGCAGAAATTAAAACAATAATATCATGAATGTATGATTAGCAATTTGTGCTGCATAAAGGAAGAACGAATTATAATGTATAGTTAACTCGGAACACTATGAACAGAAATCACATTAACAAAATCTCAGTACATGTATTTGCAACGCATAGTACCTACATATACTCCACAGCATGTGCAAGAAAGATTGAAGGCAAATAAACAAGTAGAGAAGCAACCATACATATCATCCTTTTTCCTCCTTATTTTCCATTGAGATTTCTGACATCTCGCATGTTTAAGAAGTAAACATGGAAGTAGTAAACATGTACTTGGAAAGAATTGCCAGAGACTATCAGTAGAGGATAATTATGATACATGATTCTACATGTACACCATGACCTTCTATACAATCCAGTCACAGAATGACATCCATAAGGATTTTGGAATGAAGAAAAGAACATGCCATTGTCATCTTTATATACAAATTATTAACTACATAGTGCAGAACAAATCAATTATTCCCATTTATACCCAGCTAAGACCACATGGAACTATGGAAAACAAACCATATTAATCAACAAGTTATGCATCAAAAACTGCCATTACAAATTTACCATATGGATCAACAAGTACCAATTAAGGGGTTTGCATCTCATGGACACCACGATATGACGAACAGGCTGGTTTCAGATGAGAAAATAGTCCTGCATCAAGCTTCTCACATGATTCAACCAGATAGTCAGGTTACATCAATTACCATGAACAGTCATTGGCAAAGGAAATAGTTCAATCTACAGTCTCAGCAAATATTATTGAATCAATAAGCAGACCATTCATAAAACATCACTACTTGACAGAATTAGCATCTACCTGAGCTCACCAGCAAGCACGTTCGAAAGATTTGAGTATGCACAAATGGAAATGATGCGCTGCTGCCATTGTCTTCATTTAACATGCAAAATTGTCTGAAATCTGCTAAAGGTTCTCAAATCAAGTTTGTTAGGAAGAGTCCTGCTTTTAGAGTATCTAGAAATCATCTCATCCTCAAGTAAATAAAGTACTTTTTTTTATTACTTACCAATAGAACATAGCAAAGAACAATAGAGAGAAGTTTCAGAAATTCTTAACCATGCCGCTCTCAGCCCAGCTAAAGAGCAAAAGGAAAAAAAATATATAGCAGAACAGAACTTATTTATAATTTAATATACTTGCAATCCTGTAAGAAGTCACAAAGCAAAAGAAACAATATAGCACAACAAAACTGATGATACACTTGTAAATCCTGTAAGAAGTTACAAAGTCTTATTGACAGAACACCATAAAAAAAACTAGTATAAAAAATGATATTTATAAGGGGTAAAGCACAGGTTGTTTGCCACTTTTTCCTCAAAGCATTTCTGGTGGCGCAACTTCTTACAGTGAAGGGATTAGATCATCAAGAAAATACATGATCACTGAAACTAGCACACTTTAAGAACTCTGATCTATAGGCATGTATTTGCATTAGAGCACCTTCAGAGAGGATTACTCATGTCCCCTTTATCTTGTCTCTAAGATAAGCTACTCATGGTTAAGTCTGACCCCTCTTTGTTCACTCTTCCAAGAATTCTTGGCAGCTTCAGCAGATGAACTACCAGAATCTCCACCTCCGTCCTTGGGCTTAGAAAAGAATGGATCCCATTCATGAGCTCCAACTGTTCTCTGCCCTTGTTCTAACAGATCATACTTCCAGCTCTGCTCCTCAATAAAATATTTATCCTCACTGTCTGTGATGATATCTCTTCGCAACTTCGTGACCTTGTTAATGATCGCCTCCACTGCAACATCAAATGCATCCTTTATAGTTTCCAGTTTTGACCTTGGATCAGCATATATCACCCTTGGTATGAGATTGATAACCTCCTCTCTCATCTTCTTGACCACATCGGGATGAATACTTTTCAGCCTCTCCTCAATGCTCACATTACTCTTCCGTACATCATCTTCAGGGATGAACACAGAGTATCTTGTATAATTCCTTGGAAGATGCCATGTATACTGAACATATGCTGAACCAGGATGAAAGAAAACAGGTATGCAGCCAGCCAACATCGAATCAAAGGCGGATCTCCTCGTATATGAATCACCCTGAGGTTGCAAGCAGAACAAAGAGCTCTGAAACATCTTCATGATGCTGCTGGGAGAGTGGCACTTGCTCTCCCCAAGGTCGCACTCCAACAACTTACAAACACTCGATCTCCTGCACTGATCAATGATCTGCCCTCTTATCGATTTCGGATTATCAGGACGAGGAGCCCCTGCAAACGAGAACAACCACGGCCTCCCCAGGCTCCTCATTCTATCCTGCCAAAGGAAAACATCAGCATCCCTTGCAGGGTGGAAGTAAGTGGGATATGGTACCCCAAAATCATTGGCATTCCACGGGCTGGACTCCACCACCAGCATCGACATATTCTTCGCGGCTGGCAAGAACAGGAGCTTGTTGCCCCAATCTGACTCCAACTCTGTCAGCCGCCTGAAATCCCACGTAATCCTCCCAGCGACCAAGAAATGGTCACGCCCGCCCATCACATTCCACTCAGGCCTCTTCATGAGCCAGTTCACCAAATCCAGCGATGCAGCATCCCTCATCGAAATGTTATAACCCCAAAGATACCTCGCGACATCAAACCCGGCATAGAATGGAACAAACACCGCAGCAGCAATGGACGAGTCCTTGGTCAGGCACTCATACTGCTTCATCCGGTTACCAAAGATCACATCCACGGCAAACTGGTTAGTGGCATACCAGCCGGTGTTAGAGAACACCCCCTCCTCATTCCCCAGCGGCGGACCGAGCCCATCATTGCTCATGAACTTGCACATGTTAGTCCACACACTTAGCTTCCGGCAATCCTTAAGCATATCCTCATTGAACCGCGACGGCAGCTCGTGCACGTAGATGTACCGGCCGCCGCACGGGTCGCTCTTGTTCTCCGCCGTCTTGAGCGCCCCCTCGAACGGGTACTTCTTGGGCGCGGGCGCTTCTTGGCGGTGGCCGGCCGATGCGACCTTGGGTTCCTCTTTGTGGTGACGGCTGGGAATGTGGTCGGAGACGAGGGTGGGCACCGCGGGTGGCAGGTCGCGGTGCCCAATGTGGACCTCGGCGGGGCGCGCAGGGGAGGCTTCAGGCTCGTTGGCGGTGACGGAGAAGTGGAAGTAGAAGATGAGGACCCAGAACATGGCGGACAGCGTGGCGAGGAAGCAGAGGCGGGACGGCGGCGGCTTACCCCACGTCTTCTCCATGTCGTCGTGGTGCGCCGGCAGCACCGACCGCCGCCTCATAGATGGCCGCGCCAACCCACTTAACCAAACGGCACAACTCGGAGGCTAGCTACACCGAACCGTGCCGCATCAAAACACCCAACACCAAAAACGAACAATTGGGGATTCAAAAACCAAAAAAATGTGGCCGGAATGCAATTGAGACAGGGCACGGGAAAACCGGATCGGCAGATCTTGGAGGGAACACAGGTGAAGGGGGAAGGAAGGTTTCTTGGGGTGGGAATGGGAACGGGAGGAGGTTTTGGGGGTGGGAGGCGAGTGGGAAACTGGGAATGTTTTGCTTGGTTTTGGGAATTGTTTTTTGTTTGGGTTGGGTGCTTAAGTGCTGTGTGATTTTGTTGGGAAGCAGACATGGGCGAATTAAATGAGACGGGGGGAGACGTGGCGCCTGGACCAGCGTCTTTCGCTCCGGATGGTGTGGGTTAGTGGTATGGGCGTCCTAATCCCGTCGTCGCGGTTGGAAGGAGGAAGGAATAATACGGTTAGCCAATACTGAGATAAAAATCATATTATTTTCGTTCTCATTTTTTTAAATTATAATTATCAACACAATCATTTTTTTAGTAAGACATACCAATAATTTCCTTATAAATGCATACCTAAATTAACTTCCTCTCCTATGATTAAGTAGTTTTTAGATCTTTTACATATACACACAATACCCAACTACCCAATTTAATAAGAAAGTGCACAAAAATTTTATCTAAAATTCATAAATAACAAATATTTATGAAAGAAAAACTTTGTACATATATTTGAGGACGAAGATAATACTACTTTGTTCTTTTTTATATATTTTTTTGGGAAAATTTGTATTAAAAAATATCATTTCACATTTTTAGGTGAAATATGACCCATTTTTCTAAAATGATATAGATATTACTCCACTCAACCATTAATTACGATGCACACAACATGCATATCACATTAACTACAAATAAGTAAAAATAAAATTATAATCTTACACTACTTTCTAAAAACTACTCTTTTGTGCTTTTTTATTTATCATTTTAGATTTTTCACAATATCCAGTATACAACTTTGACTATTAATTTCTATATCTATATACCAGTAAATTTGATAATAAATATACTAATATTATTTTCATATGATGAATCTTAATAAATTTTTATATATCAAAATTTAAAATTTTTGATTTACACCTATGTCAAATCATAAATAAAAAAATAAAATGAGTATACAAATTACTAAAATGACATATAAAAAGAATTGAGGAAGTAATTACGATGGAAAGGGTTGTGATAAGATATGTTTTTGCATGTTAGTTTCCTTGATTTTGAGAAATTGAGACAAAGTTAAATTCAACTCAGAACGGTCACGAATCCTAACCAATTTTAAAATCCAAAAGAATATATCAAATAAGAATTATTTTTAAAATAAGATAATGAAACTAGTGGTTTGATTGCTGGTTTAGAGTTGGATAGTTCTGCTCAAGCATTGAGTTACTAATATCTTTCAACCAACTCAACGAAAATGTTCCACATTTATTCTCCTATTCTTCTATAGTGACATGAACTATCTATCTTGGCATACACTATTTGAATTTTTTTTTTTTTTTTTGAGAAGAGGCATTATTTGATTTTAATCGAACGATCATTATATATATATCTATATTTTTTAACTGTTTTCTATAATATTTATGAAAAAGTATACTTTATAATTTTATAATCATGTAAGATACTTCATCATTAATATTTTTTTGTTGTATATATAAACCTCTTTTATATTACCGCAGTACGTACTTCTCTCATTTAAATTACAGTATGAATATTTTTTTATGTACTATAAATATTTCTTTGGTCATATATATACTTTTTTAGTTGTCTATTATATTATTTATAAAAAAAATATACCTTACAATTTTACAATTATTAATGATATAAAATATTAATGTTATATCATTAATATTATCATTAAGAAATATAATTTTACCTTATAATGAATATTAATGATAAAATTCTTAATGATAAAATATACCTTACAAAATTAATTAATTTTACAATCATTAATGATAAAATATTAATATTAACATTAATATTAATGATATTAGATGATAATATTAATTATAAATATTTTATCATTAATATTATCGTTAAGAAATATTATATTTCTTAATGATAATATTAATGATAATATATCTAATATTATCGTTAATATTTCTTTTGTTAAATATATACTTTTTTGATTGTATAGTATATTATTTACAAAAATATATCTTACAATTTAGAAAAATGTATACTATATTTCATTAAAAATTTTATACATAACCAAAATAATATATAGACTACAGCAAAAAAAATATACATAGCATATTTCAGTGCTGCGTGTGCATACACTGAAGAGTATATTTATATACACACATTTTTGTGATATTTAGTTGTGAACTTCACAAAAAACTGAGTAAATATTCTTTTCAAAAAAAATTCTAGTAAATATGCACCATATGATGTAAATCTTTATATTCAAAAAAGGAAGTTGCACTTAGGCATTATTAACAAATCTGAGTGACTGGTTTGAATTATAAAGGCTCGAGTAAACCTATAGTTGACCAAAAATTAAACTGGAAGGCATGAGCGGACGGCTGATGATTCCTGTAAGACGTGCGCGCGCTGGAGACGACGTCGGTGGCCGGTTAAATGTGAGAAACAGCCAACGTGCAGACGGTGACGTGTCAGTTGCGAAGGTCTCGTCGCCGGTTTGGCCGGCTGACATGTTGCACGCGGAGCCGGATCCGACTTATTTAAAAAGAACAGTGCTCTAACATCTCAATAAATAAATAACAGTGTTCTACCGACACCAATTTTTTCATCTTTAAATTTTAAACCGGTTGACGTGGAAAGCTTCAGTTAAACAAGTTTCATCTGGTAACTTAATTGAGGATTTATTAGTGCCAAGTAGAACATCACAGTCGGCTGAATAGAAATATTGGGAGATTTTTCTGGATAATGAGATGCCTGTTGGCTAGCTCATTTTTTTTGTTTTACAAGTAAAATAGAAATGTCTATCATATTTTGTAAAGAGGGCGTACATACATACTAAAAACTATTTTTAAAATAAAAAAATAAGAACTATAAATTTTGCTGTCAGATTAAATTTGAATGGTGCAAATCAAAGATCGCTTATGTCATTTGAAGATGAAAAAGTAAGAAATTAAAAAGCAGAATGCTAAGAAAATCTTTTGAAAATAATAGTGATTTTTAATGGATGATCAAAACACTTAAGATATAATCTAATGATCAAGATTGCTAGTACTTATTCTTCTATTTTAAGAGTAGTTTTCATTTAATATATTCACATTTTGTAAAATAGATAGTATGCTAATATTTCTAACATGGCAGCATAATATGAGATCCTAAGTGTTAACATCCTGGCTATATTTTTTTGAACAACAACTCCAATTTTCCTCCGTATCTAGTTCCATTACTGATTTGGATATTAAAATTTTGTTTAGGACAAAGATAATATAGAGATATTTCTTCATTAACATTCAATAAATATTTTTTTATAAAATTCGTGACTTCCAAGGAAATAGAGGTACCTGGTTACATACTACCAAGTTAAGGATGTGTGGACCCCGTGTGTGTTGGGGTATTGACATATTGTACTAATGTTTCTAATTGTCTTTACTGGAAAAAAAACGACCATGATGGAAAGTAATATTTTTTATAGACGGATAGAGAGATTAGAAATAGCTGATTAGAGTAACCTATCAAAGTGTGTAGACAACAAAAAAAATCCATGGTATTAAATTTTAAAAACCTATAAATATCACAAATAACCCATAGTAATTGATAGGTTGTGAGATTTAAAGCTTGAGATTCAATCAAACGACCAAATGTGATATAGGTTTGAGTTGCTATCAGATTCAGACTGAGTTGATCCATGTATCCAACTCCCCCTGGTAAAAACCAAGAACATAAATGCAAGGAGTCAATCTACGAAAGATCCAAATAATTAGGTGATGGTATGATTTGCTTTGTCTCCTCCGAATCTGGTCCACCATTTTACACTTTCATTCGGTTCCTTGCTTGTCCCCAACTGCCCCGAGCATTATCATTTGATATGACTTATGGCGTAATGAGTGGGTCTCACGAATTTAACTTTGAGCTAAGCTTGGCATGTCATGCATGTGTTAAGTCTCCGGATTACACGAGATTGCATAAAGACTTGCCATTTGTCAACACATAAAATACAAATTGGATAGATTTGGAAGTCTATCAGATGATATTTAGTACGAAATTAATGGGCCATAACACCTACCTAAACCCACTAGGCGACGTTTGTTGGGTCCACGATCACTGTCATGGCCATATGCTAGAGACAATGGATTTAATAAAATTAATAACACTTCCATATTGTGCCAAGACAAGATGTTTTATTCAGTAGTAAGTAGCAGTATTTACTTACCAGACCCTAAGATACTTGTCGGCAGATTATACAAACCATTTAACCTGTGCCTCGAGATCCGACCAAGAAAGAACGTTTTGATAGCCGGCGTGTTTTTCTGCATCGACTTAAGACATCCAAGGACGGGACGTACAATAATATAACTAGGTTTATTAACTATGATTTGGATCTTAGATTAATCCTGTACGATAAATTTACAGGACGTGTTTGGTTGGGCCGCAACTCCAGGGCGTACGTTTGTTTTGCTCTCATATTTTACTAAGCTAAATATTAGCAAGCCTGACACAATTTGGTTTTTATTTGCTTCATGACTGAAATTTGCAAGTTAGTGGAATTTGACTAGAATTTAGTTATGTTTATACATCATTTATAGTCAAATATGTGATAATCTATCTGTCCTTCCTACTTTAGTGATAAAAATCATGATATGTTTGGTTGATTATCAAAATTAAATAGTCTAATGTATGATCATTATCAATTGTATGACATAACTAAAAAATTAACATAGAAATATGTTTGATTCACAAGCAACCTATATAGTAATCAAAGTCAAATTAGGTTATCAAAGCGTGGTGGATAAAATCATCCACCACACATTTAACTATATGAAAAATAACAAATCTTCACCAAATATTATTGAGTTATCAGATAAAAAGGTCAAATCATGTAGAAACTTCTAAAATTTGGGTTAGCAAAAACTGACTAATAATTGTCAGCAAAACACACCCTTAATTATAACCGCTATCCATATGATTGTCTATGACGTAGTCAACCAAACATTACATGATGAACATTTGCCCAGCGTAGTAGATGCGTTTTTTTTAGGGAGTGTCACCGATCAAGTATATTATTCATCATTCCTTAAAAAATATATATATATTAACCAGGGTTCGTTTTCTAAATATATATATTTGAAAAAAAAAATCAAAAAACTATTGATCAATTTGAGCCGTGCCCTATTTGTATTGCAATATTGCCTCTGGCTAAAAGTACATCAAACATGTTTGAGCGGGCTACGCGTACAACATTACAACAGGTAGATTTTGGGACTTTGATGGGTCGTATTTGCAGTGAACTTAAATAGTTGTCGTGTAAATCTTAAATTGCAAACGAACAGGGTCAAAGCTCGAAGTTTGAAGTATCAAACGAGCCAACCACGCCTAATCAAGCCCATTTCAGGGCGACCCTTTCCAGCCCAATTTTGGCGATGGGCCGAAAGCGTTAGAAATTAGTAGCCCACACAAATTGTACGACCGTCGCCCCGTGGCTCGCGTGAGCGATTGTCAATTTAGACCTGAGCACAAGCGTGTAGCAAGTGAGAATGCCACTTAAACTAGGTGTAAATGAACATTTAGTTTGAGCCGCCTATTCAGTTAATAATAAATTATTTTTATTATTTATTCTAAATTATGGGATGTTAAAATTTTCAGTTTTCTAAGAAAGATAATGTTACTAGCATGGCACGTATAGATGATAATTCTTTCCATATGATTTCTATCGTAATTCTCTATTTTAAGTAATTTTTTTATTAATAATCTAAAATAAAAAAAATAATTTGAAAAATGAGCTACAGTTTATCAAAATTACAAAAATAATTTTTTTAAGTATGATAAATCAATTATTACTGTCTGAAACTGTTAGAGGACGAATTCACACTTATCACGCCTCATAGGTGCGGCATCAATCTTTTCCCCACCCTATCCGCGACATAAATTAGTCGAGCAGTCGAGTGGTCCAAGCGTAGAATCATGACCAGTTTCAATACAGATTCGACCAGTTTGTATATTAGACATGACCACGATCAAGTCTACTACTGATACGAGCACAACTAGGTCCAGTATTGATGTGACCAATTTTGAATTGATACTGATACAAGTAAGCTTCGAACACTCGATCACTCAACCAGTTTTTATCGCGGATGAGGTGGGGAAAAATTTTTTGTTACGTCTGTGAGGCGCGATAAGTGTGGATTCGCCCTCTCGTGATTATAGACTGCGATAATTAATTAACTTATCACTCCAAAAAAAAAAGTCATTTTTACAATTTCGGTAAATTGTGGGTCATTTTTCAAATTATTTTTTTTTATTTTGGGTTATTAATAAAAAAAATTCTATTTTAAGAGGAACTTTCATCCCATACATCCCGCGCGCATGTGCGATATGCAAAAGAATGAATGCCCCACAAACAAAGTTTATAGTCACATATAGTGTCGGAACTCCCCTAAGGTTAAAGTGGGTCCTGGTCCCCTATCTTGACGAAGTAGTGTTTTTCCATGTTATATAACAAAAGTATTAAGAGTTTTTTTTATTAATAACCCACATAAAATAATCAATTATAAAAATGACCCACAGTTCAAAAATTTTACAGAAATGGACTGCCACGTCAGCGAACTCGACAAGAGACCTGTCACGTGGAACCCGCTTGTTGATTCCTCATGTCACGAAAAGTTAGGAATTGACTAGACCCTCGGCCAGGCGACTCGAGCACGAACAACCAGAGACCTGTCTAGCGTCCAGAACTCGACAAGCTCCACTCGACCAAACCAAGGGATGAGAGAGTAGTGTCCAATTAGCTAGGCTAGGAGAGATTTGTTAACTTGTCTCCAGTCATATAGTTTTGAGTCATCTGAAGTTTTTTTGGATTTGTATTGAGTCACATTGAAAGAATAACTAGTATTTAACATGTTTTTGATTTGCCACTTGAGTATATTGTGTTTGTATCATAACTCTTTTGTTTTGTTTTGAATAAGATTATCAGAAATTCAAATTTAGTACCATAATAAAGTTTGATTCACCAATTACTTCTACAATATTTTTTGTTATCCTAATGTGTCTTCTCTTTCCTAACTATTGGCCAACTTTTTATATTAAAAATATATTTTTATACAATTATATGACATTTATTATCCAAATATACAATAATATGATACATGTTGTTTACATTTAAATAATCAATGATTAAGAAGAAGTCATAAATGTTCTCCAAGCACTTAGCAGCAAGTGCCAATAGTTAGGAAAGAAAAGACATATTAGGATAATAGAAAATGTTGTAGAAGTTGTGGGTGAATCAAACTTTATTATGGTGCTAAATTTGAATTTCTGATAATCTTACTTAAAACAAAACAAAAGAGCCATGGTATAAACACAATACAACTCAAGTGGCAAATCAAAAACATGTTAGATATTAGTTATTCTCTCAATGTGACCCAATACAAACCTAAAAAAACTTCAAATGATTTAAAACCATATGACTGGGGACAAGTTAACAAATCTCTCCTATCCTAGTTGGTTAGAACACTACTCTCACCTCTTGGTCCTGTGTTTGAATCCTACTTCTGTCATACAAAAAAAAATTTCTGATCAAGTGGAGCTTGTCAAGTTCTGGACGCTCGACAAATCTCTGGTTAAGTGCTGGGCACTCGACATGTTCTTGCTCGAGTGGCCTGGTCGAGTCCTAACTTGTCGTGATCTGGGAAATCGACAAGGGCCTTGTCGAGTCCTGCGAACTCGACAAGCGAGTTCCACGCGACAGGTTGCTTGTCGAGTTTGTAGAACTCGGTAGGCTGATGCGACGGTCCATTTTTTGTAAAATTTTTGAATTGTGGGTTATTTTTGTAATTAATTATTTATGTAAGTTATTAATAAAAAAAATCTCAAAGTATTAAGTTGGCCCTTCTTTATAAAAAATCTTCAAACACAATTCAATAGATTGGCTCCTATATTTTGATTTAAGCTTTATGCTACTGTAGTTGTGTATACATAAAAAAAAGCTATATTAGAGCAGTGGAGAGAAATACTGCAAAAGGTAATCTGACTTCCATAAAAAAAAGTATACTTTTAACCATGAAATCCTTAATTTCTACCAAACTAGTACAATTAAGTTCAACGTGCTTGAGAAGACTGTAACATTGGACACACACAACTAATGAACTAATTAACATCAAACGGATGCACCATATCCATGCATGCACCATGTGCCTTGCTCATACTCTCCAACCCCTAATCCTCGGACCTAACATTACTGGAGTCGACGTCCATTTCTCTCTGCATGAGGTGCCCGCGCCCATCGTCCATTTCTTCCCTTAGCTTCTTCACCCTTTCGATGACCGCCTCCACCGTCAAATCCACCGCGTCCTTCAGCGTCCCCAGCTTCGACCTAGGGTCTGCATACACCAGTCTCGGTATCAGCCCGATCACGTTCTCCGTCATCTGCTCGGCAACGTCCGGCGGGATCTTTCGAAGAGTCTCCTCTATGCTGACATTGAAGCTACGTATGCTCTCCTCGGCGATGAACACCGAGTACGTGTCGTGCTTCTCGGGGAGGTGCCACCTGTACTGCGTGTACGCCGAGGCCGGGTGGAAGAACACCGGCACGCAGCCGGCCAGGATGGCGTCGAACGCTGACCGCCGCGTGTACGTGTCGCCCGGTGGCTGCAGGCAGAAGCGGGAGCCCTGAAACACGCGCATGATGGGGCCCGGTATAAGGCAACTATTCTCCCCCTTCCGGCATTGGACCAGGTTGCAGAGCTGGGACGCGCCACACTGCCTTATGAGGTGCTCTCGGATGGAGTTCGGATCCTCCGGCCGCGTGCCGCCGGCGAAGGAGAAGAGTGACTCCCGCCGCATCCCGCGCATCCGCTGCTGCCAATGGAGGATGTCGGCGTCCTTTGCCGGGTGGAAGTAGGTCGGGTACGGAACGGCGAAGTCGTGGTCGGTCCACGTGCTCTTCTCCACGAAGAGGTTCGTCATGTTCTGCACGGCGGGAAGCCGGAGGAGCTTGTTGCCCCACTCCGAGTCGTTGTCGGTCTGCCGTAGGTAGTCCCACGCCGTCCGCCCGGAGAGCATGAAGTGGTCGCGGCCGCCCATCGCGCGCCACTCGGGCCGTCGCGTGAGCCAGTCGATGAGCTCGAGCGACGCGGCGTCCTTGGTCGAGGCGTTGTGGCCCCAGAGGTGCTGGACCACGTCGAACCCGGCGTAGAACGGCACGAAGATGGCGGCGGCCCGGGAGGAGTCGTTGGTTAGGCACCCGTACTGCTTGATGCGGCTGTGGAAGATGATGTCGAGGCCGAAGTGGTCGGTGGCGTACCAGCCCTTGTCCGAGAACACGCCGTCGGCGTTGTCCAGAGGCTGCCCGAGGCCTCCGTTGCTCAGGTACACGCACATGTCGATCCACTGGTACCATTCCCGGCAGTTGCGGAGTATGTCGGCGTTGAATCGTGGAGGCAGGTCGTGGATGTAGACGTACCGCCCTTCGCAACGGCCGCTGTCACCGTTGCGCGGCTCCACTTCTGCCGTTCTGAGCGCGCGCACGGACGAGAATGTCTTTACTTGCTGCTCGGGGAGGAAACCTTGGTCATCTTCGTCGTCAGATGCGAGGGCCAGGATGGATGGATGCGGCGAGCTAATGGGAGCGCCGTCGAGCACATAGAGATGGGAGTAGAGGATGAGAAGCCACGGAGTGGCTGAGATGGCGGCGAGGAGGAGGAGGCGATACGGCCATCGCTTGCCGCTGGCACTTGCCGTCCTCTCCATGGCCTGTGTACGTGGACGCTCAGAGTATAGTATGTATATGCAAAAGCTCCAACTGCGGAACAGTGACTCAGTGACCATGTGCACATATACCATGCACCAGATGAGCTTAAGATCAGATGGAGTAAAATTGAAGGCAATTTGGATTGCAATTTGCAAATTGAGTTTCTTTTTGGAGACGTCGAATCTAGCGAAGTGGCAGGAGTAGTGTTTGACGGGACGTCAGCGCATGGATGCGCTCGATCGTTTGAGATTCACGTGGGTTGCAGGAAGTCGCATTGTTTAAGGTGTTGACATGCCGTTAAATTAAAGGTGTTTGATCAAGAGTAATTATGTCAAGCAAGTATTAATTTGCTCGATCTTTGGACCGGGGAGACGCGTTCATACCGTGCGGATGGTATTGGAAATGTGGGAATTTCTTTAACAGTTGCGTGATTCCAGAGAAAATTGCATATAACCTCTGTTCATTATATCTTTTCCTTATTTATATAAGTACTGTACCTTGATTTTTTTACCGGTAGAATACTCAACTGGGCCTTGGCACCCATGATGAAGCTCAGGGCTTCAGTCTAAATATTGGTATTTTTTATGTTAGGTAGTAAGATAAATTTAAAAAATATATTTTGTATCTTTAGTTGCTCTGTATCCTCGTTCCCTTGCATGTTCCTTTTTCAAATTAATAACACCATTAATCTAGTACAAAGACAAAATTTCTTTGTAATCTCTTTGAATCCTTTCCTACATGCTCTCAATTGCTTCAATTCCCAAAAGTGTAATTCCTTGACTTTCTTTAAACAATTGTTGATATGTATATGATCTCTTGAATTCTTCGTGCTTGTTATATCTTAAATGCCAATAGGTTCACCTTGTACCGCAATAATATCCAAAAACGAAAACTGAAATTTACTTGTAACTTTCATCTTTTTTTTTGTTCATCCTGAATTATAAATTCCTAATCTTGAATTTTAAATATGTGTTGGGGTTTGGAGATATAGTCATATATCTAAAGAGGAATAACTGAAGATTGTAATCTTTTGTAGTCGGTAGTTCACATTATGATGTAATTAAGAAATTCATTTGAATAATACACATATTCCTTGAATATGCGTAATTAAGGGATTATTTAAGTTTTTTTTTGTATGTTTTTGTTATATTCTTTAAATTTGTACATGAATATATGATTTTGGGATATTCAGCAGATCTTTGTAGAAGATTAGATAGACATTTTACTGTTGCTTTTGTTAAGCTCGTGATGTAACATTAAAAATTTTATTTTTTGTTAGTAAAAATTTAATTGTATTATAATGTTTCATTTTGTGATTATGTAATTTGTATTACTTGGTATGTATATATATAATTTTGTTGTCGTATATATTTAAGCAATAGATTTCATGCCTATATTTCGGTCAAAGACCTACAAGTTATCGGGACCGGCTTCTTTGGAATCCATGACAATGTAATGCACCATGTATTCGACTGTTTGTTAATGTTGGAGTATGAATAAGATTGTGTGTCTTTCCTCGATAGTTTAAGTTTTTTGATAAACTAGTTAGGGAATGAAATTCAATATGATATTAGTGTGTAGAAGTTCTGAATTTGAGATCTGACTGTGATAATTTATGAGAAAAAATAATTAAAGGGTTCTTGAAGTAGAGTCCACGGTCCTGATTTAAGTAGAGTTTATATTATAGATTTAGTGGAGTCTAGATGTGAGAAGAAATTTTAGAATATGAATAGATTGATTAACTTAATAATTCAATTTTTTAAGTGAACTGATTAGTGCATAAAACTCAATAATTAACATTGGTTCTTGCTAGCTAGGTACGTCTCTATGTAACAACTAAAAATGTTTAGGTTAAGGTAATCAATGTATAAAAACAATACATATGCGCCCTGAATTTAAGAGTCGATTGGCTTATCTACAAGGAAAAAATGATCATGTAATTGAAAAGTCTGATGGAGGGTGAGACCAGCTAAGTCGCATTAATTAATGGTTCTGGATCATAAGTTGAGGTGCCCAGGTTTAAATTTTTTTGGCTTTTCTTGTTGACAAATTTTTCAATACTTCCAAACTACTGTGACTGTCCGAAAAGAATGATCCGGTGGATCAGATTGAATGATACATCTAATTATAGGTTCATCGGTAGCTAGTGATACTACACGAGGAAGAATATATTGGTTATTGCAGTTTGATTCTCCACGATAATACCAGATCCCCGTCTTGCCCTCGCCGGAGCCCAAAGCCCCCCTTCTTCCGCAGGCACCCCCGCAGGGTGTCCGGTCCATCCCTTCTCTACGGCTTAAAGTGCCCCCATCAGCCAGTCGCCGACATCGATAAATTAACTTCAGAATTTTTTTTGTAATAACCCATAAAACAAAACAAATTTGAAAAATAGCCCAGACCTTTTAAATTTTACAAAAATGACTCTCAAATTGCATAAATATTTGCAGGATGAGATTAAAACTGTGGTCTCTCTAGAGAGAAAGAGACTCTTAACCAACTAGACTACAACCGATTTTTGTAATTTATTGTTATGACATAGTTTTATATCTTTTCAGTCGTTAGCCCGGCTATCAACTGAAAACATACGTGACACGCGAACTTAGTCAGCGGGGCGTTAGGTCGTGCCACGTCTTCAGTCGCTAGCCCAACTAGCGATTGGAGATCAGTTGTGTGGCCCGGTTCGCGACAGAGGATCATTTTTACAAAATTTAAAAGATCTGGGTTATTTTTCGAATTTATTTTGTTTGTGGGTTATTAGGAAAGGAAAATTCTTAACTTCAAGCCATACAATCGTCATGCCATGATCTCATCTCGCGCCGTGGAGTATGCTCTTTGCCAATTCCACGGTATTATTGGGATTAGGGGAGATCCAGTCCAGACATAAGAAGAACAATCTATTAACAAGGATTTATCGATTAATTTTCTAATATATGGATTTTCTTGATGTATTGAAAGAACCTGGTTTTGTTTCACTTAGATTAAAGTGATATTGATCTCTCCGATTGCATGCTCATAATTCTCACCAATCTTTTTTAACTCACCAACAATCTTATCAGACTACTGGTGGTAAAATTTTTAATTAAGAGAAGAATAAGATAATGACATAAGTCCGTTTATTATAGGAATTTATTACAAATATATCTAAAGTATGATACCAGAATTAGACAAATTTTACGATTTTCTAAGAGATAGTAGTACCTCTAATCTTTTAAAAATGTACAGATGCAATCTCATCATTCATTTTAAAGGAGCAATTTTGGCATTTTTTTAACCTTGTTTTTCCATAACCACCTTATAGAAAATTAAAATTACCTTTGTTGCCATCTATTGAATGATGTATTTTTTTTGATAAACCCCTTATCGTAACAAAATTACTCACCCTTTCATCTGCTAAATAATTCCAAAGAAAATTTTGAATAATGCAAAGTAAGATCACAAATAGATGGTACCTGTACGTGTTATCGGCGGTATTGAAATAAGATGCATGTACATAATCCCACAAGATGCAGTAACTTTATTATGTCAACGATTGCAATTGTTGTGCTTTATAAAATTATCTCATATTAAGAAAGGACCCAAATTAAATATTATAGAACAGAATAGTTATGGTAAAAATATTTTCTTATATGTAAGATATGTAAATATTTTAATTATAGCTAAATTCTTTTATATATAAGATATATGAGTATCTTAGTCACATTTAAAATATTTTATATATATGACTTATGAGTACCAATTACACTTAAATTTTTTAATAAGAATTGAGAGTATCTTAACCACACTTTAAATAAAAAGGTTAAATCTAAACATTCTTCTGCGCCTTCAAAACATATCAAATCCTTAAATCACGTTAGATCTAAACTTCTACATGCCTATGACATCTTGCCACCATAGAACAACACATGCATAGCACTAGTCATGACCAAGCACCTTGCCGGTGGGTACTACGTATGAGGGATCATATGCATAATGCGATGTGCTTCTTGATGTCATCACCGTTGCCGGGGGCGGAATAGACTGAGTGATGATTGGTGCGGCAGGTTGTTATGAGTGATGAGGGGAATGAATGAGCCACTATGAGAAAGGCCAACTGATTTTTTATGCTGATTCTGTGTTTTCTAGATAAGCATAGAGAAGATGCGATGGGTTGAGGAAAAGAAAATTCATGGCTCCAACTGTAGACAAGTTTTCTATCCCATTACTATCATAATCTGTATCCTTTTTATTTATAAAATATATGTGAGAGATAACAAGAGATACAAATAAATCTAAACATTTAGATTTCAATGGTTTGATTGGTTAACCATAAATAAGCTCCCAAAATTATTCTTGGCCCCCGTCAGTTTCTTCTTCTTCTTCTTCTTCTTTCTCTCCTCCTCACCTGCAGCTTCTTCTTCTACCTCCCCCAAACTTAGTTCCACACCTCCTACCACCCTGGCCCTAGCCGGTTTCTTGTTCCTCTCTCTCTCTCTCTCTCTCTCTCTCTCTCTCTCTGCTTCCTGGCTTCTTCTTCCTCCCTGCTACTCACAGTGCCGCGCCACTACACCGCCTTGGCCGCAGATCCGGAGTCGTCGTTGTGATTCTACGCGCGGCCGCCTCTCTCTCTCATCTCGTTTTCTTCCCATCAGGCAACGCCCCCCAATTCTGCCCCCAAATCTGTGCCACCACCGCCATTAAACCCAGATCTACACCACTCATCTCCCTCTTCTTCTACGCCACCGGCGCCGCCTCCTTTTAGCGCCTCCCTCGCCGAGCCACCGCTCCACCGCGCTGTGCCGCCGCCGATCTCGAGCCTCCCGCATCTCCCTCGCCGGATCCGCCACCTCCCTCCACCGATGCTCGGCAACCACTCCATTCCTTGACAACAGCCTCGTCGACCATGGCTCCACGGCTACCCGTGACGACCACAAGCAGCCCCCTCAACGACGACCCGTGACGACGACCAACTCCTCGATGACGGCTCCACGGCTAGCTCCAGCTTCATCCACTTCGGTCATCTGCACCAGCAACTAGAACATCTCGACAGCAAGCAATTAGTGGTTCATTCTCACTCCCTGTCTCCTGTTCTTCGAACTTCAAACTGAATTGATGATGGTATGCATGTATGAGATGCTGCGTGTTTGTAATTGTTGAATAGAGGTCCTAAATTTCTGAATCAGATATCAGTTTTGGGATAATTTGTATTGGATGGATCAAACTTGCTAATTCTGTTATTTGTTTGAAAACTTATCCCAACTGTTATGAAGAACTGAATGGATTTGAGTTGCTACTCGAACTTGATTTCGATTAAATGTCTGTTTTGCTGCTTCTATTCATATTCATAAACTGCCTGTGTTGTATTTTAGTCACTGTTGTATTGCATAGATGAACTTTAAACTGCAGTGAATTGGAACTGAATTCTGAACTATGCCAAAGTAATTTCTTGTCTGAGTTTATGGTTGATTTTTTCTGGTCTTAGTATCTTGCTGATTCAAATGCCAGTGCTTAATCATTGTTTACTTGTATAGGTGCTTTGTTGAGAAACATCATGCGATTGCGATCTTTTGTACTGTGAAACCCGAATAGTTTCATCTATTTTTTTTTGTGTGTGATCATTGAGCTGGTTTATGCTGAACTGATTCTCCAATGTTTCTGAGGTGTTTATTATAATTGTTTATCAATGAAACCTCGGTTTAGTCTGGTGTTGTTTGTTTGAGTTTGCTGTTGTTATCCGTTGTCGAGAGGAGTTGACTGGGCTATAGTGTTTACTTTGTACCTGTGATTCATTGATACTCGTTGTAGATTGCGATCGATGATGGTTGCCTGCGCTGCCTCACGCACTACTACTACACGATTTCTTTCTATCGTTTGAATTACGAAACGTTAGTTCAGAACGAACACTAGTCGCTTGTCGACAAGATCACATCTCTCTTTCTCTTTATTTCTTCCGACATTTTCTCTCTTTCTATTGTCTGTTTTAATTTCATTTGTCATCAATTTAGTTTAGTCTTACGTGTTTCATTTTTCTAGTCCCTGTGGAAAAAACAATAAAATACTCGTCTTACTGCACTGTTCTCATCCTCTTACGAGACGGTCTAGGCCTGTATCACGCATGCACTAAACTGCGGTAAGAACATGCAGTTTCCTTATAACACATGTTGACGTGAGATGCAATTCATCTTCGAGTTACAGTAAACGTTTCAAAAATGACGTGTGCTTTACTCAGGTCAAACATATGAGTTCCAAAACAATGGTTACATACCTAAATTACTGAATCCCTAACACTTGCAGTCCACAGAATTTGCACTCATTTCTATTCAATTACACGAACAAATTAATCGAAGTATAGAAGACATACACTTAAACTTGTTCTACGACTTGTGAATTGACTAGAGAACTCTGTAGTTTACTCGTGGTACGCCATCCGAGCCAGTTATCTAGCTTGTGTCGGTCGGAACCTCGACTTGGCTACGGCGTAATGGAGCGACGGGTCATCGACCGGCAAGCTTCCTGACTTTGCTGCGCCGCCGCGGAGCTTCGCAACTTTGTGGATGACCCCTTCGACGGCGACGTCAAACGCGTCCTTGACGGTTTCCAGCTTCGACCTTGGATCCGCGTATATCACTCTCGGAATGAGCCTGATCACCTCCTCCCGCATCTGCCGCACGGTGCCGGGAGGGATCTGCCGGAGCGTGGCCTCAATGCTCACATTCCGGTCACGCACGTCGTCCTCCGGGATGAACACCGAGTACTTGGTGTAATCCTTGGGAAGGTGCCAGGTGTACTGCAAGTACGCCGAAGAGGGGTGGAAGAACACCGGTATACACCCGGCGACCATCGAGTCGAACACCGACCGCCGTGTGTACGAGTCGCCGGGCGGCTGGAGGCAGAACGTGGCCTTCTGAAACAGCCGCATGATGTTTCCAGGGGAGTGGCATTGCTTGCTCCCGATCGAGACGGGGCAACTCAGCTGGGAGCACGCGCGTGGCGAGGCCCTGCACTGCGCTATGATCTCCTCACGGATGTTCCTCGGGTTGTCCGGCCGCGGCGCGCCGACGAACGCCATAAGCCATGTCCGGTTCGTCTTGCGCAACCTCTCCTGCCACCGGAACACGTCGGATTTTTTCCTGGGGTGGAAGTAGGTTGGGTACGGCACGGCGAGGTCGCTCTCTTGCCGAAGCGACGACTCGACGACGAGTACCAACATGTTCCGGCTGGACGGCAGGAAGAGGAGGTTTGTCCCCCAACTCGGGTCGATGTTGCTGTCCCTCCGGAAGTCCCACGCCGTCCTCCCCGCGATGAGGAAGTGGTCGCGGCCGCCCATCCGCCTCCACTCAGGCCGCTTCAGGAGCCAGTCTTCCAGGTCGATCGAGGCCGCGTCCCTCGTCGCGTTGTCGTAGCCCCAGTGGTACCGGACGAAGTCAAACCCGGCGTAGAACGGGACGAAGACGGCGGCGGCCACGGAGGAGTGGTTGGTCAGGCAGCTGTACTGCTTCATCCGGTTGTGGAAGATGGCGTCGAGCGCGAACTGGTGCGTGCCGTACCACCCGGCCTCGCCTGAAAAGATGCCGTCGACCTCATTGGCGAGTGGCCGGCCGAGACCAGCATTGCTCACAAAGCCGCACATGTCGGGCCAGTGGTCGCTGGTCTTCTGACAGTCGCGGAGGATGTCATCGTTGAAACGGGGCGGGAGGTCGTGGACATAGATGTACCGGCCGCGGCACGGGTCAGCCCTCTCCTTGCCGCTACCCAGCAGCAGCAACGCGCTGTTGAGCATGGAAAGATGGTAGTAATGGAGGAAGGTCCATGCTATGACGGCGATCACGACAATCACCCGCAGCGACGGCATGGTGTTCGCCGCCATCTTCTCCATCCCCATGGCGTTAGAAGTCCGGCGCGGCCGAACACTACCGCCTTTCTTAGCAGATTTTAGCTGCCGAATCAAGAATTCAAAAGGACAAAAGAAAGAAACAGATGAAGTAGAATTCACGCAAGATATCAATCCAAAAGAAAAGGTGCAAGAAATGAGCAATATATAGATGAGGGACTCACTGCTTGTATGACCGAGTTGGACACGCTAAATTGCATGTTGGAACGTAGAATATGTGGCGATGGTTGGAGGATTTATTTGGATTTTTTTTTATAAATAACTCAGATTAAAAAAATAATTACAGAAGTGACTCACAGTTGCAAGAATTTATAAAATAAGGTCTTCACGTCAGCCTGTCAAGCACTGAGAGCTCGACAAGTCTGCTGTCGTGTACGAGCAGCGTATCGCACAACCAGAGAGCTGTGCGTTCCCACCAGCTGGGTTAGGAGGCTTTAGTTTATTTAGTGCCACAGGGCTTTGTGATATTGTTTTACTTGTCGAGTGCTCATGTGATCCATTTTATACCCCTCTGGTCCCCTCCTCCCTCAGTTCTTCTGCTTCTTCTACTGCAACACACACAAACAGCACACACACCTCTCCCTCTCTCTCTCATTTGCAATTTAGATCTAGTAAAATCTGTCCGGTAAATTTATTTGGTGTAGAAGAGAAACTTGTAGAGGATTGTGAGCTCTTCAAAAAGAGATATTTTTTTTTAAATGCATTTAAGATTCTGTTAAGTATGTTGCTAATGATGTAATTAGGATTTATGTTTATGTGTATAGAACCAGTGGATTAGGTATTATATTTTTATGATATATGTTTAGGAAATATGTGCATGTGTATGTATGTTTGGAAAATAGGTTTTTTTAAATGTATGTGTGTAATGTTTGAAAATGCATGTGTATGTATGTTTGGAAAATAGGTTTTTTAAATGTATGTGTGTAATGTTTGGAAATACATGTGTATGTATATTTGGAAAATAAGTTTTTTTAAATGTATGTGTGTATGTTTGGAAATGCATGTGTATGTATGTTTGAAAAATAGGTTTTTTTAAATGTATGTGTGTATGTTTGGAAATGTATGTGTGTATGGTTGGAAAATAGGTTTTTTTAAATGTATGTGTGTATGTTTGGAAATGCATGTGTATGTATGTTTGGAAAATAGGTTTTTTTAAATGTATGTGTGTATGTTTGGAAAAGCATGTGTATGTATTTTTGGAAAATATGTTTTTTTAAATGTATGTGTGTATGTTTGGAAATGCATGTGTATGTATGTTTGAAAAATAGGTTTTTTTGAATGTATGTGTGTATGTTTGGAAATTAGGTTTTTTAAATGTATGTGTGTATGTTTGAAAAATAGGTTTTTTAAATGTATGTGTGTATGTTTTAAAAATAGGTTTTTTTTAAATGTATGTGTGTATGTTTGGAAAAGTATGTGTATGTATGTTTGGAAAATATGTTTTTTTAAAATGTATGTGTGTATGTTTGGAAAAGCATGTGTATGTATGTTTGAAAAATAGGTTTTTTTAAATGTATGTCTATATGTTTGAAAATGCATGTGTATGTATGTTTGAAAAATAGGTTTTTTAAATGTATGTGTGTATGTTTGGAAATGCATGTGCATGTATGTTTGAAAAATAGGTTTTTGTAAATGTATGTGTGAATGTTTGGAAATGCATGTGTATGTATGTTTGGAAAATAGGTTTTTTTAAATGTATGTGTGTAATGTTTGGAAATGCATGTGTATGTATGTTTGGAAAATAGGTTTTTTTAAATGTATGTGTGAAGGTTTGGAAATGCATGTGTATGTATGTTTAAAAAATAGGTTTTTTAAATGTATGTGTGTATGTTTGGAAATTAGTTTTTTTAAATTTATGTGTGTATGTTTGGAAATGCATGTGTACGTATGTTTGGAAAATAGGTTTTTTTAAATGTATGTGTGAAGGTTTGGAAATGCATGTGTATGTATGTTTAAAAAATAGGTTTTTTTTAAATGTATGTGTGTATGTTTGGAAATTAGTTTTTTTAAATTTATGTGTGTATGTTTGGAAATGCATGTGTATGTATGTTTGAAAAATAGATTTTTTAAATGTATGTGTGTATGTTTGGAAATGTATGTGTGTATGTTTGGAAAATAAGTTTTTAAAATGTATGTGTGTATGTTTGAAAATTAGGTTTTTTTAAATGTATGTGTGTATGTTTGGAAATGCATGTGTATGTATGTTTGGAAAATAGGTGTTTTTAAATGCATGCTATATGTTTAGAAATTAGGTTTTGTAAATGTATATGTGAATGTATTTAGAAATGGGTCCATAATGGTGTCATGTTATTTATGCGTGAGATGAATGTGTGTAGGGAATGGATACTCCGGAAAAAATTTGCATATTTTGTGGTGACGGCTTAGTTCGCGAGGGGCAAAACGGGGTTGATATGAGTCGTTGCCAGTATGTGACGGGCGAGTTGAGCGTACATAACACCTCATTCGTAGAGCTGAATTTATGGATCCTAAATATGTTCGGGAAGCGGCCTCGTGATGAAATGGCTCTAATTGAAGGGCTCATCGTACGTGAGGTAGATAATGAGCCATACTGGATGCTGCATGAAATTAAAGGGGACAAATCTTGGAGCTCTTATATTCGAAGAGTGGAAGACCCCCATGGCGGACTACTCGGCCAGTTCGCGATGTATGTGCAGTTTTGCAACGTACGAGCAGCCGAGCGTGTGGTGGAGGGTGAGCCAAGCGTTATGTCCGGTCCTGCAACATTCAGGGCTAGTGAGTGGTCGGATGTATTCTGCCATACTCGCGTAGATGTGTGCAAGGTATTGGATTGTCTTCCATCAGTGTCCGACGAAGATGATTCAACGGACTCAGAGGCATCCGATGGCTTTGATGACGATAATCTTGGTCTCTCGCAGGAGTGGCTAGATCATTCAGCATACAGTCAAGCTGTGTTGCCAATGGATCAGAGTTCGAGATGGACTTTCGAGCACGGTGGCATACAAGTAGAGTAGGAGTTTCAGAGCAAGGAAGATCTAAAGAATGTCATGGTGAGCTGGTCTCTCGCAATTAACCGGCAATATAAGGTTGTCAAGTCAAACCTCAACCTATTTGTCGTAGCCTGTGCAACACTAGACTGCCCATGGAAGATTCGTGCTATGCTGCCGAAGGACGACATCGATTTTGTGGTGACAAGAGTAACCGCTCACACATGCCTACTTACGGAGGCGCTGGACAGACACAGAAACCTGACGTCGGCGTACGTCGGTAATATCATCCAGCCGGCCGTGCGAGAGAATATTTCGATAATGCCGAGAGGAATAATGAAGCAAGTTGCCGATAGGTATGGGTATACTATACGATATGCAAAGACCTGGAGAGCAAAACAGAAGGCCATTGAGGGCTTGTTCGGCCCATTTGACCATGCCTATAATAATGTAATGCGGTTGCTGCAGATGTTAATGACCAGTTGCTTCTATTGGCGTACGCGATCGTCGAGTCTGAAAACTCAGAAAGTTGGTTGTGATTTCTCGTCAATGTGAAGCGGGCAGTTATTGGTGATCGAGAGAAAGTCTGCATCATATTAGACCGCCACTGAGGGTTACTCTACGCCATTGAGGTAATGCGCGGGGCCCCAGAATCTCCGTACAAATGGGAGGATGTGCGCAGCCGTTGGTGCATGCGACACATTGCGGAAAACCTTTTCACACATTTCCGCAGCAAACAGATCATGGATTTGTTCAAGCGGCTCTGCATGCAAAACCAACTGAGGAAGTTCCAAGCTGTGTTTGACAAATTGGAGGCACTGACAGTGAAGTACTCCACGAGAAGGGCCAGCAATGCTGCCGATGATGTAAACGTGAGCAAATTCTCCCAATGGATTTAGGACAAGGACATCGAGAAATGGTCCTTGCTACATGACGAAGATGGCGTAAGGTTTGGGATAATGACGACGAACCTTTCAGAGGTGGGCAATTATGTGTTGAAGCGAGCTCAGTGTTTGCCGGTGACTGCTGTAGTGGAGATGACATGGTATCGCACAGTCGAGTACTTCAACAACAGAAGTGTTGCCGCCAAAACGCTAGTCGATGATTCCATGAGAACCTTGCCAGATGTTGTGTAGTCCTACTTGACTACTGGCGTAGACAAGGCCCAGCGGCACGAGGTGACAATTATAAACAGACTTCACCAAATCATTCAAGTCCACCTTCGGCAGAAGAACGTGAGCGGCCAACTGAGGCCTGGACGGGTGCACGAGGTCATTCTTGGGGATGTCACTGAATGCACATGTAACAAACCGAAGCTACTGCACAAGCCCTGCTCGCATGTCCTTGCTTCATGTGCGGCGCTCGGTGTGAGCCCTGCGCCTTCCCTCTCAGAGTACTTCATCCTTGATAACCTTTCAAACACGTGGAGTGACGTGTAGAGAGTTTTTATGACGCTCAGTGACTACAGAGTTATCCCTGCTGGCGAGACTACCTGGATCCCAGATGTTAATCTAAAGCGAACGGGTCCTGGGCGACAGAAGACACGCCGGATACACAACGACATGGATGAGTCACAGGGGGTAGCTCACGGGCTAGGAAATGCTCGATCTGTAGGTAGCCCGGACATAGCAGGAAGGATTGTTTGAATGCACCCAGACCATCGACCTAGTTATGTTGTGTGTGTTTGACGAAACCTTGTAGTAAATTTTGTAATACGCTTCTCATTTGCATTGGATGGTTGTAATTCGTACGATATGCTGACCTAGCTATGTGGTATGTTATGTTACTATCATGTTGTGTGCTATCCATGTGTACCTTCCATCAATAATGGTTCATGTTGTATGTTCTGTTACTTTCAATAATGGTTCATATTCTATGTTTTGACAGGCATGGCTGGCGGGGATAGAGGTCTCCCAAAGCTGCTGACTAGTATATGTGATCGTGGACATTGTGCCCGCATGTTGTCCGAGGGCCGGGACTTGGAGCCGCTGGTAGTGCGTGCTCCCTTGGAGTACTGGCCTCTGCATGAGGGCTACATCTCCGTCCTCCGGGATGCAGGTTTATTGTCGTTCGCCCGTATGCTACAGATAGGTCAGCATATCACACTGCACAGGTCGTTGATCACCGCATTGGTAGATCGATGGCGTCCGGAGACCCACACTTTCCACTTCTGTTGGGGGGAGATGACAGTCACGTCGGAGGATGTGAGCATGCTGCTTGGTTTACCTGGCAGTGGACATCCCATCGTCCCCTGGCCAACACGCCTAGATTGGCGCACACAAATGCACCTCCGATTCGACATCGGTAACCACGCTGACGAGATCCCGGCATCCAGGCATGGTGTCCCTCACCGATTTTTGGCACGCTACCGTGAGTGCCCCGATGATGCCTATTTGCTGGTGACGCTGCAGTATATCTTGTTCCCTTCGACGCACGGCGACGCTGTGTACACGTGGTTCCTTCCCCTAGTCGAGAGTATCGTCGATGCGGACCCAAGAGCCATGCCACGTTACAACTGGGCGATGACAGTGTTGTGCGCGACATACAGGGGGCTTTGCGAGGCATGTTGCAGGACCTCGACTGGATTATTGCTGTCCGCATGCCCTGTACTGCTGCAGCTGTGGTCATGGGAGCACTTCCCCGTTGGTCACCCATGTTTAGAGCGGCCCATCCATCCGTACGGTGCGCCAGAGGACTACGAGGACTGGGTTGATCGGCCGACTATGGGAGCCCATTGGCTGGGAGGTCAGTCGAGGTGGTCATCATCACAGATTCACTGCTGTTACGTGGTGTACCTGGGAGAGTTTGATCTCCTACTGGACGCACGCGTCATATGGAGACCATGGACATGAAGCACATCTCCCAGGTTGTATCGCATGGCATTTACTCGCATTGCACCGCGGGCCAAGACTGCTGGCTTACCCGCCGGCACATGGTGTTCTCACATGTAGTGGAGCCGTATTTTCCGGAGAGGGTGATGCGCCAATTCGGGCTACACCAGCAGATATCGCCCCCGGAAAGAAATCGACAACGCCATCTCCCGCGGGAAATTCACGTGTACGCCTGGAACATTTTTTATTTCTCATGTATGTATTGAACATTTGTTTATTTCCTTGCTTTATGTGCATCGCGTCACTTTTTGCAGACAAACACGTAAAGGAAAACACTCCGACAACTGGCAGAGCAGGAACGCCAAATGGGTCGATGAGTGGGAGGACCATGCAGCGATGGATGTTGTTGTGGAGGAGCGGCCGTATGACCCTGCTACGTACCAGGCCTATCTTCAGTGGTATGTGTTGGATCAAGGATGCCGACTAGAGGGGGGGTGAATATGAGGCTTTTAAAAACTTCAAATAACAACAAGTTTTTATACCAAGAAGAACCAAATGCAATTTAATATATTAAAGAGAGAAGATAGAGAACGAACACAGCTGTTTTTACCGAGGTACTTTTTGATACATGATCCCTTAGAAAGTGATGTCTAATGTCAATGTGCTTTGTTCGAGAGTGTTGAACAGGATTGTTGGCAATTTTAACGGCACTCTCATTATCACACAAAAGTGGAACACAATTGACTTTTATGCCATAATCTAACAAGGTTTGCTTCATCCAAAGAAGTTGTGCACAACAACTACCGGCCGAAACATATTCCGCCTCGGCGGTTGAGAGTGCAACTGAATTTTGTTTCTTTGAAGTCCAAGAGACTAATGATCTTCCTAGAAGTTGACAACTACCGGAAGTACTTTTTCTATCAATTTTACAACCGGCATAATCAGAATCCGAATATCCTAGGAGATCAAAACTAGCATTCTTAGGATACCAAAGTCCTATGTTTGGTGTATGTTTTAGATATCTGAAAATTCTTTTTACTGCAGTTAGATGACACTCTCTAGGAGCAGCTTGAAACCTAGCACACATGCATACACTAAACATAATATCCGGTCTAGAGGCAGTAAGATATAATAAGCTACCAATCATAGAACGATATAATTTGAGTTCTATCGGTTTACCTCCTTCATCCAGGTCCAAATGCCCATTTGTAGCCATGGGAGTCTTGATTGGTTTTGAATCATCCATACCAATCTTTTGAGCAAATCCTTCACGTATTTGCTTTGACTCACAAATATGCCTTCTTTGATTTGCTTAATTTGAAGTCCAAGGAAAAAGCTCAACTCTCCTATCATAGACATCTCAAATTCTTTGGACATGGTTTCACCAAAAACTTGGCAAAGAGACTCGTTAGTGGAACCAAAAATTATATCATCGACATAGATTTGGCAAACAAAGAAGTCATCGTCTATGATTTTGGTAAAGAAAGTTGTATCAATTTTTCCAACTTTAAAACCTTGTGAAATTAGGAAATTTCGCAACCTTTCATACCAAGCCCTAGGGGCTTGCTTTAAACCATAAAGAGCTTTTGAGAGTTTATAGACGTGATTTGGATATTTTGGATCTTCAAAACCCGGTGGTTGCTTTACAAATACAAGTTCCGAAATTTCACCATTTAAGAAAGCACTTTTAACATCCATTTGAAATAGTTTGATTTCAAAACATGATGCAAATGCAAGTAAGATGCGAATGGCCTCTAGTCTAGCTACGGGAGCAAAAGTTTCATCAAAATCTAACCCCTCAATTTGAGAATAACCTTGTGCTACCAATCTAGCTTTATTTCTCACAACTATGCCATTTTCATCTTGTTTATTTCTAAAGACCCATTTTGTACCAATTATATTATGATCAAGAGGTTGTTCTACAAGTTCCCAAACGTTATTTCTAGTAAAGTTGTTTAACTCATCATGCATAGCATTTACCCAATCCGGGTCCGCTAAAGCTTCATCAATGTATTTAGGCTCAATACTAGAAATGAAGGATGCATGTTCGCAAAAAGATGCAATTCTAGAGCGAGTTTGGACACCTTTACCGACATCACTTATTATTTGATTGACGGGATGATCTTTAGTGATGGTTTGATGAAGTCTTGGATTTTGCAGTGTTTAATCTTCATTTTCCTTTATTTCTGAATCAAGATCAATTTGAGTGGGAGCTTCCGGAATCATATAAGCTACTTCATTTTCTTGATCGGGGGACTTTGAATCTTCATCTTTGGGCTTGATATCTCCAATCGTCATGTTCTTCATAGCTTCTCTTAATTCTTCATTTCCTACATTCTCAATATCTTCATACTCTTCTTGAGAGCCATTAGATTCATCGAACTCAACATTGCATGTTTCTTCAATGCATTCGGTTATGATGTTAAAAACACGATAAGCCTTACTAATTGACGAGTATCCAACAAGAAAGCCCTCGTCAACACGTCTTTGAAATTTTCCAAGATGCATGCGTTTTTTAAGGATGTAACATTTGCAACCAAAAACTCGAAAATATGAGATGTTTGGTTTTCTTCCAATAATTAGCTCATAAGGAGTTTTGTTTAATAAAGGATGAGTATAAAGCCGATTTATGGCATAACAAGCCGTATTTACGGCCTCGGCCCAAAACCAAGTGGGGGTTTTATATTCATCCAATAAAGTTCGAGCCATTTCAATTAATGTTCGATTTTTCCTTTCCACAACACCGTTTTGTTGAGGAGTATATGGTACGGAAAATTCGTGTTTGATTCCAGATTCATCACAAAGTTCAACAAAATCAGAATTTTGAAACTCTCCACCGTGATCACTTCGAAGTTTCTTGATGGAGAATTCAAATTCATTTTCAACTCGTTTTACAAATCTTTTAAACACACTTGGAGCATCGGATTTATGGTTTAAAAAGAAAATCCAAGTAAATCGAGAGAAATCATCAACAATGACAAAGCAATAGTTACTACCACCAATACTTTGAGTTTCCGATGGACCAAACAAGTCCATATGCAAAAGCTCAAGTGGTCTAGATGTTGATAAAATATTTTTAGCGGGATGAGTGCTAGCTACTTGTTTTCCCGCTTGACATGCACTACAAAGTTTATTCTTTTCGAACTTTACATTTTTCATACCTAGGATTAAATCTCTTTTTAAAAGTTTGTTTAATTGATGCATCCCAACATGAGCCAAACGACGATGCCAAAGCCATCCCAAAGAATTTTTAGCAACCAAACATGTTGAAATGCAAGAGTCTTTTGAACCGAAATCAACCAAATACAAATCTCCATATCGAAAACCTTTGAAAATTAAAGACTTGTCTTCTAGACTTTCAATGATAACACAATTTGGTTCAAAAATGCATCTAAGACCCAAATCACAAATTTTTGCAACCGAAAGCAAATTGAAGTTCAAAGATTCAACTAGTAATACATTTGAGATGGAAAGGTTGTTTGTGATTGCGACTTTACCTAATCCAATTACCTTTCCTTTGCTATTATCACCAAACGTGATTTTATCAACGTCATTGCAACCATTCTCAAATGAAGAGAACCGACTTCCATCACCGGTCATGTGTTGGGTGCATCCACTATCAAGCACCCAATGCCTCCCACCGGTTTTGTAGTTTACCTAAAAGAAGGGTTAGATGCTTTTAGGTACCCAAATTTGTTTGGGTCCTTGAAAGTTAGCAACAAGAGTCTTTGGTACCCAAATTTTCTTTTCATGTTTATTTTGATGAGGCAAACCAATGAATTTTGCAACTACTCTTCCGTGCTTTGTTTTCTTTAGCATGTAATGGGAGTGATACTTATTTTCTTTAGCTCTAGAAGTTGAGGGACAATTTTCCGGCAAATGATCTACATTATGACATTTGTGACAAAACATATTAGTAGCCTTTACAAAAGTCATTTTAGTACTCAATTTCTTTTTCTTGTTCGGTTCATATCCTAAGCCTTCCTTTCTAAATGAACATCGTTGTTCACTAAGAAATTTGTCCAAAATTTCTTTTCCTTTAAAGCATTTTGCTAGTCCTAGATTTAGTTTTTCTACTTGTGCTTTGAGTTCTAAATTTTCTAAAATCAAGTTTGAGTTGTTATCAACAATTTCATCACAAACATTTTCATGATTAATTTCTAAAGCATTACAATTGAATGATTTTGAAAAAGAAACATCATGAGTTGATTCGTCTAGAATATCACACGTAATGCCTATTTCATTTGTTTGTTTAGAATCAATAATTTCATTTATTAGAAGTGCCTCATGCGAGTCATTTAGTTCTGCATATAATTCACTAAGTGTTGAATATTCTTTCTTAAGCAGTTTGTTCTCCTTAGTTACTCTACCTAATGCCTCATTTAGTTCCATAACCATATCAACAAGGTCCTCATAGGAAGGTTCAAGATCCGATACCTTAGCATCATCACTTGCTATAAGACATAATGATGACTTGTCTTCAACCGAAGTGGCTTCTCCGATAGCAATTCCCGCCATTTTCTTAGATGATGATGGTGCTTCATCTTCCGATTCGGATTCCTCCGATCCGGAATACCATTCACCAACATAGGCTTGGCCCTTGCTTTTATTGTTGTAGAACTTCTTGAAGAGCTTCTTTTTGCCTTTTGTCCCTTCACCGTCATCTTTCCTCTCATGAAATCTTTGATTATCACCCCTTTTATTTGGACATCTTGAGGCAAAGTGTCCCTTCTCATTGCATTCATAACATATAACGTTCTTGAATCCGGTCTTCTTATGAGGTCCTCGCCTCTTGTCAAACTCAAATCCTCTTTTGTTGATCTTGTTTAAGAGTTTGCGGGTCTTTCTCACAAGAAGAGCTAGATCACCATCGGAACTTTCATCCGAACTATCCTCCTTGGTTTCCTCGACTTTTGCCTTAAATGCCAAGTTTTTCTTCTTTGATCCGGATGCTTCCACAATCCCTTTCTTTTCTTCTTTTTGCATTTCATGGGTGATAAGAGTACCCAAGAGTTCGGTAGGAGTTGTGGAAGAGAGATCGCCATTGATGAGCACTGTCACAATTGTATCAAAACTCGATGGTAAAATCATAAGCATTTTACGCACAATGTCAATATCTTCAAATTTTGTACCTAAACCTTTGAGATCATTGATTACTAGATTTAGTCTAGTATACATGTCACTAACATTTTCAGATTCAAGCATGAAAAAGGAGTTGTATTCTCTAGTTAATTTAATTAGCTTAGCTTCTTTGACTTTTGATGTTCCTTCATGAATTACCTCTAAGGTTTTCCACATTTCATAGGATGTATCAAGATTGCTAATGCGATTGAATTCACTTAAGTCAAGACCATTGAATATGGCATTTTTTGCTTGAGCATTTGCTTGAAGGTTTTTCGATTCTAGAGGTGTGAGATTTTCTAAGTCAATTGGAGTCCTAAAACCATCTCTAGTGACCCTCCAAACATCAAGACTAATGGATTCTAGATAGACCACCATCCTAATTTTCCAATAACAATAATTGTCACCCTTGAAGAAGGGAACCTTTCCATTATAGTTTTCTTTGATCGACGACATCCTCTCCCTAGACGGTTAAGCCTAAAAAGAGAGACCTAGCGCTCTGATACCACGTGTTGATCGAAGGATGCCGACTAGAGGGGGGGTGAATAGGCGGTTTTAAAATTTTCTTCTAAATTAGGGTTTAACAACCTAAGTTTGCAATAGCAAATATTCTAAGGGTATGGAAAACTAATTCAATTCAGATTTAGCGATTTCTATGATACTACTAGCAACAATTCAATCACAATGGAAATTAAGCAAGTAGTAGAGAAAACCGAAGAAATCAAGTTTTTCCCGAGGTCTCGGAAATTTGCCGATTTCCACTAATCCTCTTTGAAGCGCTCTTCAATTGAGCTTAAGCTTCGATTCCACTAGAGGTAGCCCTTCTCCACTCCGGATAGGCGAGCTCCAAGCCTTTACAACCACTCGGCGGGCCTCTCCGACACACCGTCGATGGAGAGATCGCCGGACCTCCCGGGTCGTCTAGGTGACGGCAATCACCAAGAGTAATAAGCCTTAGCACCTTGCTTGATCTACCTCAAAGCTTGATGAACACAATGCAAATGCAACAAGGCTTGGAACCAAATTCACTCAACTAGCACTCAAGAATTCTCAAGTTTTGACTCGAATTGCTAGAGAATGGATGTGTGAGAGCTTGCACACTATTGCTCAGGGTTTATGAAGTGTATTTTGTGTGTACTTAACATCTACAACAGTGATCTATTTATACTCTCAGCAAAAACGGTCGAAATCAAGAAGATTGGGCGAAAATTGTACTGGCCGGACATTGTCCGGCCACTTCGGACAATGTCCGGTCAGTACAAAAATTTTGACCGTTATTCACGTGAATTGCGAGTGTCAGTAGCCGTTGGAAACAAAATGTGAAGGCCGGACAGATGTATTTGTCCGGACAAAATGTCCGGACAGATGCATTTGTCTCTGTTAACACCCTTGTTGAAAATGAAGTGTACACGCCGGACAGATACATTTGTCCGGACAAAATGTCCGGACAGATGTATTTGTCTCTGTTAACACTCAACTTAATATACTCCAGATTTTTGTATAGGCCGGACATATAGGATTTGTCCGGACAAAATGTCCGGACAAATAGATTTGTCTCTGTTAACATGGCCCTAACACTAGCCAGGATTTTGTATTGGCCGGACATTGTCCGGTCATTTCGGACAATGTCCGGTCACTTCGGACAAATCCTCCGGACAAATGTATTTGTCTCAAATCACTAAACTGCGAACATTTGTACTGGCCGGACATTGTCCGGTCACTTCGGACAATGTCCGGCCTTCACCGGACAGAAGTCCCGGACAAATGGATTTGTCTCCGTTGCGCGTGTTTGCAAAGTACTGAGATTTTTTGTATTGGCCGGACATTGTCCGGTCACTTCAGACACTGTCCGGCCAGTACAAACCGAAACCTGACTTCTGAATTTTTTACTCAGCTTTTGATTTGGGGCAAAAGCAAATGCAAATATGCTTCTAAGAACTTCAAGGTTGATCAAGATATTTGTGCTAAGACCCCTCTTAATAGTACGACCATCTAACCTAGAAAATTTCAAAACAAGAAGACGCTAGGTTTAGGTATTTGTACTTTTGTCGAGATTTTCGTCGTTTTCGCTTCACGGAGTCTTGATAACCTTGCTTTGTCTTTTCTTGATGCTTTCTCCTTTGATTTACCTGTGTCTTACATACAGAGATTAGTCGCAAATCTAACGGGTGTCATTAATCACCAAAATCCTAATCGGGGCTCAAGATTCAACAACTTGTGCTTTTACGTCTTTTGTGTTGGGTTCGTTTTGATCATCTCGACAATCTTCCCAACGGATCCCTGTATTAATCAATCTCAAAAAACACAATTAGTCCTAAACACTCTGTTTTCATTAATCATCAAAATTAGGGTTAGGCATGAAGGCCTAGATGCAACAGTATGTGCCGCGCACGAGCACGCGACTTGCTCGTGCGGCCCTACCTTCACCGACAGAACTATCACATCAAGACAGTCTTCGACTAGGCCTTGATGTTCAGTTCACATGCCGGATACATTGGTCAGTACGTTCGTCTTCGCTGGATACTTATGTTGGTCTTTTATCTTATCTAATTTTCAGAGTTCCCATATGAGTTTCACATGTGCAGGCTGACTCAGCGTTAGCCATCGACAGGCAGGCGACAAACCTGTTGTCTAGCCTTTCTCGGGGAGGACGACACTTTAAGACGGTGGCGCGTGGTGCCCTACATTCAGTCCGTATAGCAGCACAATGACTCTTCTTCGACCTAACTTATGGCCGAAAGACAGATGGATCGGACCAGAGAGGGGCCCGGCCACCGAGCCCGATGTCTGCCCGGCCTAGCCTAGGTGGTGCTCGACAGAGCACTTCGTCAGCACGGCGCAGTCATTGCGACACATCGTCGACCTGGGGAGGTGACATACCGGGTACGTCCGCCGGCCCGTCTCGGCTTCGTCATTCCTCGTCAATGCACAGTGCTCGACGCAGAGATCTGCATATTGGGGGGCCGTCGAGACATCGCACTCCCGATTCAGATGACCCCGATGATGAGGACGACATCCGTCGTCAAGACGAGGAGGATGCGAGTAGGGCATTGGCAGAGCAGCTTGCGGCTGACGAAGATTGGGACCAGGCTCATATTGAGCAGGCGGTCCAGGGACAGGGATACTCAGTTCGTGGGGAGTCTACGCAGCTAAGCTGGGGGGAGCCCGCCCACGACCAGATGTATGAACACGGCAATTCTGAGTACTACGCTCCGTAGGAGGCCGAGGCCGATTGGGTAGCACAATAGCGAGCCAACGATGATTGGGTCTCGAGCATACTAGGGATGCATGACTCTTGTGCGCATCAGTACTATCAACCAGATCAGTTAGCGCCGAGTGAGCTCAAAGAGGCCCCTCTACTGACACAGCCATCTCAGGGTCATGCGGGTACTGAGTGGCATGGTCCTTCTACCGCGGCTGGGTGGCGCTCACATGTGCCACCTGATCCGTACTCACTATCGCCTTTTCAGAGAGATAGGCATAGGCATAAGAGGGGTCGTCCGAACTGATAGCGAACATGTACTAACACTTTTAGTTTACAGCGTGTTACATTCAAAATTTAGTAGATGCATTATTTTCTGGATTAAATTGTGCTCGGTCGTTTTGAGATATGTAAATGTAGTTAATTAGGTTCTCGGCGATCTCATGGTTTGAATGGTCAAAACGAATCATGCAGCCTGTTTGACCGTGTAGCTTTCTGTGACAACGGCTTGCTCAACCTTGTAGCTTTCTGTGACAACAGTCTAATTGAGTTTTCACATCAATTTTTCTATCTTTTCAGCATTCCATAAAAAAAACTGCAGAAAACTCTTATCACATCCCACATTAAAATCACTATTTAACTTTAATTTATTAGATCCTTCTTACTCTTAACTAATACAAAATTTAAGACTGAATACTAATAAAAATTAAAAATTCATAATAAAATTTACTAGATTTCATAATAAATCGGCAAGGGGGAGGTCGTGGTCGTTGTCGTGTCCTGTCGTGTTCTGATTGTGCGATACGCTACTAGTGCACGACAGTAGGCTTGTCGAGCTCCTAGTGCTCGACAGGCTAACATGGTGATCCTGTTTTGTAAATTCTTGCAACTGTGGATCACTTTTATAATTATTTTTTTAATCTGAATTTTTTGAGAGGAGAAAGATTGGTGATATTGTACATTGATGACTAGTACATAGTACGAACTGGGTTTAGACTAAGACTGATCATTAGTTTCGATGTCGTTGCAGGTGTTTAATTTATTGTGCTAATGCAAATGGGCCTTACTTTTAGTATATACTATTACAGTATTGTTTACGATTCTTGCTTTGATATTTTACTGTGTATTGTACTTGGTCAATGTTTCACTGCTACGTGTCTACGAACAGTGACTCAGTGACCATGTGCAGGTATACCATGCAGCAGATGAGCTAAAGATCAGATGGGGTAAAATTGAAGGCAATTTGGATTGCAATTTGCAAATTAAGTTTCTTTTTTGGAGACGTCGAATCTAGCGAAGTGGCATGGGTAGTGTTTGACGGGACATCAGCGCATGGATGCGCTCGATCGTTTGAGATTCACGTGGGTTGCAGGAAGTCGCATTGTTTAAGGTGTTGACATGCCGTTAAATTATAGGTGTTTGATCAAGAGTAATTATGTCAAGCAAGTATTAATTTGCTCGATCTTTGGACCGGGGAGACGCGTTCATACCGTGGGATGGTATTGGAAATGTGGGAATTTCGCTGACAGTTCCGTAATTCCAGAGAAAATTACATATAGCCTCTTAAGTTACGTGTTTATTATATCTTTTCCTTATTTATATAATGCTGCACCTTGATTTTTTTACCGGTAGACTACTCAACTGGGCCTGGGCACCCATGAAGCTCAGGGGTTCAGTCTAAATACTGGTATTTTTTTATGTTAGGTAGTAAGATAAATTTAAAAAATATATTTTGTATCCTTTAGTTGCTCTGTATCCTCGTTTCCCTGCATGTTCCTTTTTCAAATTAATAACACCATTAATCTAGTACAAAGACAAAATTTCTTTGTAATCTTTTGAATCCATGCCTACATGCTCTTAATTGCTTCAATTCCCAAAAATATAATTCCTTAGCTTTCTTTATACAATTGTTGATATGTATATGATCTCTTGAATTCTTCATGCCAATTATGTTCTTAAATACCAATAGGTTCACCTTGTACCACAATAATATCCAAAAACAAAAACTGAAATTTACTTGTAACTTCCATCTTTTTTTTTGTTCATCCTGAATTATAAATTCCTAATCTTGAATTTTAAATATGTGTAGGGGTTTGGAGATATAGTCATATATTTAGAGAGGAATAACTGGAGATTGTAATCTTTTGTAGTCGGTAGTACACATTATGAAGTAATTAAGAAATTCATTTGAATAATACACATGTTCCTTGAACTTGAATATGCGTAATTAAGGGACTATTTAAGTTTTTTTTTGTATGCTTTTGTTATATTCTTTAAATTTGTACATGAATATATGATTTTGGGATATTTAGCAGATCTTTGTAGAAGATTAGATAGACATTTTTCTGTTGCTTTTGTTAAGCTCGTGATGTTTGTGATGTGACATTAAAAATTTTAATTTTTGTTAGTCAAAATTTAGTTGTATTATAAATGTTTCATTTTGCATTTATGTGATTTGTATTACTTGATATGTATATATATAATTTTGTTGACGTAAATATTTAAGCAATAGATCTCATGTCTATATTTCGCTCAAAGGCCTACAAGTTATCAGGACCGGCTTCCTTGGAATCCATGACAATGTAACGCAGTATGTATTCTATTGTTTGTTAATGTTAGAGTATGAGTAGATTGTATGTCCTTTTTTGACAATTTAAATTTTTAAGTGAATCAGTTAAGGCATAAAATTCAATATGGTATTAGTGTCCAGAGGTTCTGAGTTTGAAACATGATTTTGACAATTTATAAGAAAAAAATAATTAAAAAATTCTCGAAGCAGAGTTCACTGTCCTGACTTAAGTAGAGTCTATGTTATAGATTTAGTGGAGTCTAAACGTGAGAAAGAATGTTGAATATGAGTAGATTGACTATCTTAACAACTTAAGTTTTTAGATAAACTGATTAGTACATAAAATTTAATAGTTCAGGTTGATTCTACTAGTTAGATACGTCTCATGAGTAGAAATATATATCTCTCTCTATGTAACAACTAAAATTGCTTAGGTTAAGGTAATCCATGTATAAAAACACTACATATGCGCCCTGAATTTAAGAGTTGGTTGGCTTATCTACAGGGAAAAATGACCATGTAATTGAAAAGTCTGTGAGGCCAGTGGTCATGTAATTGAAAAGTCTGATGGAGGATGGGACCAGCTAAGTCCCATTAATTAATGGTTCTGGATCATAAATTGAGGTGCCCAGGTTTAAATTTTTTTGGCTTTTCTTGTTGACAAATTTTTCAATACTTCCAAACTACTGTGACTGTCCGAAAAGAATGATCCGGTGGATCAGATTGAATGAACCTCTAATTATAGGTTCATCGGTACCTAGTGATACTACACTAGGAAGAATATATTGGTAATTGCAATTTGTTTCTCCACGATAATCCCAGATCCCCGTCTTGCCCTCGCCGAAGCCCAAAGCCCCGTTCTGCCGCAGGCACCCCCGCAGGGTGTCCGGTCCATCCCTTCTCTACGGCTTAAAGTGCCCCCATCAGCCAGTCGCCGACATCGATAAATTAACTTCAAGCCATACGATCGTCATGCCATGATCTCATCTCGCGCCGTGGAGTATGCTCTTTGCCAATTCCTCGGTATTATTGGGATTAGGGGAGATCCAGTCCAGGCATGAGAAGAACAATCTATTAACAGGATTTATCGATTAATTTTCTAATATATGGATTTGCTTGATGTATTGAAAGAACGTGGTTTTGTTTCCTTTAGATTAAAGTGATATTGATCTCTCTGATTGAATGCTCACAATTATCACCAATCTTTTTTTACTTACCAACAATCTTATTAGGATATTATAGGGAGTTTATTACAAATATATCAATATATGATATCAAAATCACATAAATTCTACGATTTTCTAAGAGATACTGGTACCTCTAATCTTTTAAAGAGGTACAGTTGCAATCTCACCATTCATTTTAAAGGAGCAATTTTGGCAATTTTTTTTGAACCTTGTTTTGCCATAACCACCTTATAGAAAATTAAAATTACCTTTGTTGCCATCTTCAATGATATTTTTTTTTGATAAACCCCTTATCGTAACAAAATTACTCACCCTTTCATCTGCTAACTAAATCCAAAGCAAATTTTGAATAATGCAAAGTAAGAGCACAAATAGATGGTATCTGTACGTGTTATCGGCGGTATTGAAATAAGATGTACATAATCCCATAAAACTGATCAGATAAGAGATGTAGTAACTTTATTTTGTCAACGATTGCAATTGTTGTGCTTTATAAAATTATCACATATTAAGAAAGGACCCAAATTAAATTTATAGAACAGAATAACTATGGTAAAAATATTTTTTTATATGTAAGATATGTGAATATTTTAGTTATATCTATATTTTTTTATATAAGTTATGTGAATATCTTAGCCACATTTAAATTTTTTTATATATACGAGTTATGAGTATCAATTATATCTAAATTTTTTAATAAGAATTGTGAGTATCTTAACCACACCTTAAATAGAAAGGTTAAATCTAAACATGCAGAGATTTTTATAGTTAACATTGTTCTTCTGCGCCTTCAAAACTTATCAAATCCTTAATCAAGTTAGATCTAAACTTTTACATGCTTATGACATCTTGCCACCATGGAACAACACATGCATAGCACTAGTCATGACCAAGCACCTTGCCGGTGGGTACTTTGTATGAGGGATCATGCGCATAATGCGATGTGCTTCTTGATGTCATCACCGCTGCCAAGGCAGAATAGATTGAGTGATGATTGGTGCGGCAAGTTGTTATGAGTGATGAGGGGAAGGAACGAGCCACTATTGGAAAGGCCAA
The DNA here is from genome assembly GCA_019359835.1 of Pharus latifolius. NCBI lineage: Eukaryota > Viridiplantae > Streptophyta > Magnoliopsida > Poales > Poaceae > Pharus > Pharus latifolius. Next base: position 5,341,305 of record CM033321.1, on the reverse strand, counting down.
CTGATTTTTTATGTTGATTCTGTGAGTTTTCTAGATAAGCATGGAGAAGATGCGATCGGTTGAGGAATAGAAAATTCATACCTCAAACTGTAGACAAGTTTTCTATCCATTACTATTATAATCTGTATCTCTTTTATTTACAAAATATATGTGAGAGATACCAAGAGATACAAATAAATCTAAACATTTAGATTTTAATGGTTTGATTGGTTAAAAAAAATTTAGGAAAACCATAAATAAGCTCCCAAAATTATTCTTAGCCAATCAATAACCTGATTTGATCGATACCTTTTTAAAATGGTACCTCATTGCACTCTCTGGAAGTACTATAAGGCTGTCTCTAACGTCGGCTCATCGAACGACACGCGCCGTGTGAAGCAGCTGGTCGAGCCTCTCCTTCGACACGTTGAAACCGCAAGAGACGCTCGAGCAAGCGGTCGTCACCTGACCGCTAAATTGCGGGCCCCACCCAGCTCGTGTTGCGTGAAGCAATTCTGTTGGAACTGGTCGAAGGCGCGCGCATACATGTTTTGTGGGGTCTGTAAACTTTCGACGACTGTGACACTTCACAACCTAACCCATTGACTGACAGGTGGGGACAAAATATTGTAGGCCCGCATGTCATTGAATGGGTGGAATAATGTCGATAATTCATGAGGCAAACACAATAGGCCCCAAGCCTGTGGTTGATACGGATAATACGACGATGGGTAGAAATGACAGTTGGTTGCGTCCTTAATTTTATAAACATACTTCAGTACACGATTCGAGCCCTCCTTCGGCTCTCCTCAAGATTACCCAATTTCAATCTTACAACACTTTTATTAGGATTACTCAATCCCATCTACAACACTTTCATCAAGACCAACCTTTATCTTTTTATAAAATATTCTTTTTGATGCAAGATGGTAAAACTATATAGATTGTCAATTAGAGGATAATAAAGTAAAATCAATCAAACATGATCAATATGGTCAAGAATAAAAACTTGTCTTGCTTTTCATGAAATCAAGTTGAAGGAGTTACCAGGGTATTGACATTTTTGAGTTCGCCTCATTTGGTATATATTTAGACGTCAATCAATAAGTAAACAAAAATAATAGTTAGTATATTTGTTAATACATATATTTATATTTGATGGTGATCAAGGGGTCGAATGTTGGGATAGTGAAATGATTTGGATGACTAGGTCACGTAAAAGGTGCTAGATAGGATTAAGAAGGATGGTCAAAAGGTGATGATATGTTGGTTTAAATCCTAATTGTGGATCAAGTTTAGGAGACACGATCGGGGAAAATCTGGGTACGGTCGACAGTGTGATCGATGTAGGAATTGACTTAGAAAATAGAAAAAGTTCTATCTGATGTTGGGATGGATGATTAGATTATATATATGTAGGGTTAAGAGCAAGGCGGACAAGGTGACGCGAACGGATTTTAAATCTGAGGTTCCTAAGGTTGCAAGATACATAGGCATGTCGATGTGAGTGGTATTGAACGTGGACTAGCCAGGCTTAGGTTGGCCTGCTAGGATATTCTTCGAGGCTTGGGTCGATAAACAATTGGAACATGGCTAGAGTCTTGGTTGGATGGTCGAAACACTAGGGCGAAGTCAAATTCCAGATTGGATGCGAACGCGGCGACGTTCAGACATCGACAGACGGCATTTGTATGGGACGACACAGCTGAAAATGGGTCAAGATAGAGTTTTCTCGCAAAGGGACAATTGAAGAAAATGTAGAACATGAGATTATGAACTTGGTAGACAAATTGGATTTCAATATGCATGCATGAAAGTGGTTAAACAGGGCTAATGGCACTAGCTGACATAGAGCTGACAAGGGCTGACAGAGGCTGGCATGAACTGAGATTTAGGGCATGGATGTTTAAGTGTTGTAGGCTTCGGTTGCTTCGCCAACTATGTCTAGGAAGTAGGTGAGGGCAGCAGGAATTCAATGGAGGTGGTTTCGACCGATGAGGTGGACGAACGATGGCGAACGGCGTCGGAGAAGAATGGTGGCAACACGGCGAGGTGAGGCTTCTGGGCAAGATCTTGGCATCAAGCTTTGAAGGAATTTTGCATAGTACCAGAAGGCGATGTAGTGGGGTAATATACTCAAGAGGTTGAAGCATACACGTTGGACATAGTGGCATCGACGGGGATGACTGGCGACGACGGGGTGGCACGCCAGAGAGAAGTAAAACATTTGATCTTGGTTTAGATCATTTTGCTGTGGTATCTGTGTGGTCCAAGTGTTAACTAGGGTCATATATTATGCTTTGGTGCAGTAGGATTGGTTGGTGGCTGGTCGACGGCGAGCGGCGGCGATTCGTGCTAGAGTAGAAGGGCAAAATTGATGCTTCAACGGTGCCGGGGTGATTGGGTATTTATTTCCCAAAACTAATAGCATGGGTAGGTTTCTGGGGTGGTATAGACGGTGTAGTCGAGGGTGATTTGAACAAGACGGCGCCGGCGAGGAGCTCGACGACACGACCGCAGAAGACGACATTTGAATTTGGGCGAATTCAAAATAGACTGTTGGAGCTCAATTCCTTGGTATGGAAGTAAGAAAGGGATGCAAGGGAGCGAGTGGAGTGATTTATTTGGCCGGAGAAGCGGCATTGTGGGCCGGCGATGAGAGCACAGTGGCGATGGCGCAGGAAGAACAGGAACTCATCGATTCGAGGGTGATTTTGAATTTAGTGTGAATGGAAAGACTTTATCTGAGGAGAAGAACATTTTATCCTACAGACTCGACCACTGATTTTGCTGGGAAACTAGTCTAATGACCGAAACAGGGGAGTTCGCCGGAGAAAAGAAAAATAGAAATCGGCGGTGGTTGGCGGCGCTGGAGTTCACGAGGACGTAGCTGGGATCTGGAGTGAGGTGGAGGAAGTTATTGGGCAGAATAATTAGGTTGGAGGTGGCCGGAGCTGCTATGGTGGTGAACAGGAGAAGAAGAAAAAAGAAACAGTGTAAATTATTCTAACATTTTTTAAATTTTTGGATTAATTTTGAAATTTTTTTAATGGATTATTCATAAAAAAATTCGTAAATCCCATGTACGTCAATCAAACGGTTCGATTTTTCTCCCCTTTTGGTTTGATTAGATCCCCGCTTTCATCGGATCTTTCGGCCCATGGAGGGTTAATTTATGGGATGCATGGCATTCTAAACTCCAAGTTTACATTGTTTGATGTGTTATGCATTTATTTAATTTAAGCGATCTAGTGGGTGTAAAAAAGTATTACAGTGTGTACTGTATAAGACAAATTAATGGAAACATGCCCTTGTAGTAGATCAATGCAAAATTACAATGAACTTAGTATAATATTTTGCACTAAAAAATTCAATCTTTTTTATGTACGGTTACATTTCACTACTACTATAAAGTTTATTTTGCCAATACTGGCATCAGCCAGTAATTTCCTTAATTAATTATTGATAAATTTCTACTTACGTAAGTTGCTAACTCGTTATTATGATATATAGATGTATGCAAAGCAACAAATTGTTACTACTTGGTTGCATTTTGGGACGTTTCAGCACTCTCGGTTGATGTTCTTTTTCGTTTATACTATGTCGTGGTATTACGAATACTCCGGCAGATTTCTTCGAACGTGCGTAACATGCGTACAACGACGCGAGTTGACCTTACGACTGGTCACCTCCCATCGGACAAGCACAGAAATTGACTGTGACACCCCTGTTTTTGCTAAACCCTAAAATAGCCAAAATCCACATCTGGACCCCAAAACCTAATCTGCTTCAGCCATTCCCTTCTAAATGCTGTTCAGAACATTTTTCCCTTCGGGACCATCTCCAAAATCTCACCCTAAAGCCGAGTTTCAAGCCTCGCCATTTTAAAACCCTAATTACCCTGTTTTACCCTAAACTGTTTTCCCCAATTTTGTCGAAACCCTTCAGATCTTGCCCGATCTTACCAAACCTTGGCCAGATAAGTTCCACTAATCTTTTGCAACTTAGCTGCGAAATCAGATTTCAGATCGGACCCTCAGATCTCCAAATTTGCAAACAGGCCCAAGTCCTATTCAAATTATCCTCACAGAACAGCCCCTGGAATAAGTTTCAGAAATTGCAGAACAGCCCAAATGTTATTTTCGAGTCCTTTCGACCAGCGCCTGGTCGTTGCCACGACCAGTGCACGAGCCCGTTGCAGCGCCGTGGATTTCTCGCCGTGCTTGCTCGCCGCCGGCCACCGTTTCTGTCACCTGTGCCCGTGAGTTGCTGTGCCGCCCCGTGCGCACGTGCCAGCAGTGCATCGCCTCGCCCAGCGGATAAACGGCCGCGCTCCCGAGCCTCGTTTTCGCGCGCGCTCCCGTTGCCGTGGCAATTGCATGTGTGTACGTGTCGTTGCCGGAGCTACACTGTCGCCTCCACATCTGCGCCGTCCCGGACGAAGTCCCAAGGCAACTGGCAAAGCTGCAGCACCGCCTGAAGCGCGATCATGTCGCCGTCGCCGTCGTTGCGCCTGCGCCCGACAATTTTCTCCCCGGCGCAAGCAACCGTTGTCGCGTTTCCCTCGCAAACTCCGTCCCCGTGCCTATTTAAACCCCCCCTCAACGCTGTGAAGAAGCACAAGCTCAGGACTTAGCCAAATTCCCAGTTAAATTCTCACCGCCGTCGAGTTTGCTTTCTTCTCCGGCGAGCAACCTCTGGAGCTCACGGTGCCAGCCTAATCTACTGCACCATTCTTCAAACCAAAGCCACCAGTGAGTTCCCCTCTTCCACCTGTTCGTGTCATAGCACCCAATTGCACCCCGGCGAACCCTAACGCCGGTGATCACCGGAAAAGCCCAAAACCCCTGTTCCTGCAATGCTACCTGATTTAAACCAAATTAGCCGTAGTACCAGTAGAAGAAATTGATCAGCATACTTTTTGTAGCAAGCCTACCAATCTGGTTTTCAAAATCGAGCTAAGATCATAGCTCTCCCCAAATCGCGCGCCACCAGTGAACTGGCTCTCGTCGCCAGGCCACGCCGGCGATCCTCCGGCCAAATTAACCTCCCCAGTAGCTTTGTTGCACCCTAGAGATCATTCCCAAGCTTGGAATTGAGCTCATTCGCCCTGAATCGAAAACCCCCTTTGTCCAGTGTCGTCTTCTCCAGCGCCGGTCGCCGGAATTTGTTCCCGGCCGATCCAGCACCTGAAACCTTGTCCCTTAGATAGATTCCAGTACCCTGAGCAATATTGTCCACTAGCTCGACACCTGGATCTGCCTAGATTGTGAGTTATGCCTATGCCAAGATCACTGTCTAGTAACTCAGTTTATGTCCAGGCCACCGTGGTTCATCGCCGGATTTGGCCACCCTCCGGCCACTTTCAGCCCTTGTGCCTGTTGAGTATATTGTTCCTGTTAGTAATGCCTACCTCCCAGACAAAGTGGTGCATCATTTGGAGCCCTGGATCAAAAGTTAAGCCATGCCCTAGTTTCTGGCCTTGTCCAGCACCATGTCAGTGCATGTCAGCCACTGGCATTAGACTTGTTTGACCCCTTCTGGTTGAGCAATTGAAATGCCACCTTGTCCTTTAGATTCCTGGAGTTGAGATCTACAACTTTCTCTACTGTCACTTCTCCAGAAAACCATCCTAAGACTAGTTTCCAGTTATGTCAAAGCCATGAACTGAATGTCGACCCTTCGACGTTCAATCCTTTTTAGCCGTTTCTTCGACCAGAGCCCTCGTGACCTTACCCTAACCTTTTCCCCTGCATACATGGCTTACTTACTTAATACTTTCTATAGAAACTATTTTCAGTATGCTTATGTGGTATGTGTTCGTGTGTTAATTGTTTGCCGCAGAGTCAGAAGCTGAAGGAGCGGAAGAAGTCTTTGAAGAGCCGTCTGAGTTTTTAGACCCAACATTGCAAGGCAAGCCTCATTCCTTTGATCATGTCTCACCCAATATTTTCATATGAAGTATATTCACTGTTTCTTACTATGCATGCTTAATTGAAATACAAGTTATGTTTGAATGACATGAGTAGATATTACCTAATGGATCATGAAACCCTTTTTGTTATTGAACCTTCGTGTATATATGCTCTTGTCACCCTAGGACTCATATATTGAATATCCACATTAAACTTGAAATGGTCAAATGCATGAGAAGTTATAATAAAAACCGTTTTGACAAGAAAAATGATAAAAGGGATCAGTAGTGAGGATTGGATTGTATGGAGAGGGTGCGGTGCGCACCAGGGTATGTGAATGTTCCTCACTATTGGTTCATAAGGACGAGAACCTTGTGCTGTGTCTCTATACGAATTGTAAACGTACCAACCACTTGCCTGGTATGGGACAGGCACAACTCAGTAGCTTTTTGGTATTAGCAGTTCCCTGCATGGTTTGACGATCTGGTTTCTCGCGTGGAAACTGGAAGGCCAAGGTTCGGCCATGAGTGATGTGAGTCAGAAAAATGATGAGAGAAAAAGGCGTAAATGAAGGAAGGCGCCCTAGACCTGATTAAGCCGTGAGCGGCTGTAATCTTAAATGGTCGTATGTCTCGCGTGGACATAAACCAAGGCTATGTGTCCTGAGGGAACATAGACCAGAGAGGCTAGGAAGTAAGGCAGTGGGGAAGACCCACAACGGTACTTGAGACTTAATTGTCTATTTACCGGGCAGGGATACTGTTAATACTGAATTGTAAAGCGTTGTGTGATCTCGGCCTTGTCACATGTGTATAAGTCACATGAAGCTGATCCGACTTGAAAGCCGAGTGAACCAGTGGATTTAAAAAGAGGTACACCTTTGCAAAGTGTAAAAGAAGTATCGGATACTCTGTACTCCCAGGTCCAGGAGTCTTTTCGTAGTGGATGTCATCCATGGGTTATAGCACAAGTAATGTTTCGGAATATTTTCATAATGCGGTTAACAAAGTAGTGACTCATGGGAGACCACTACATCTAAGGTTTTATTGAAAACTTGTTTAACGTTCAAAGTATTATTCTCATGACAAAGTACTGTTTTACTGAACAAATGACTTGGAAATCTATATATCTCTATCCATATGAAACCAAAACCCCAGAATCATATATTTCACCCTCATGTAAGTACAATCACATTAATTCCCGGAATGAGTATTGCTGAGCACCAAGTGCTCACCCTTGCAATTTGCATCCAACTGTAGAAGAGGGATTCGAGGATTCCGAGTCCTTCAGTTATGAGTTCCCGGCAGAAGAAGGAAGCACCCCGGACGAGCCCACGTTCTAGAAGGATTGCGCACCAAGTCAAGTCAGATGTGGGAGGAGCCACTTCAACCCCGCTGCGGATGGAAATCAAGCTTTTTGTCGTTGCTTTGTGCTTTATGCTGTGTGTTCGGTACTTAGATACCGACTCTGGTTCTGATAAACTTGTTATTTTCTTAGCAACTCTACTTAGCGCCATTTTCGGTGCTTTGGGTATGTAATATTGGCCAAGCTGGCCTGCTACCTGTTTAATGTTATTATTATGCTTGTCTGGTTTGGAGCTCATGTGTCATCCTGCTGTGTGTAACCTACCTGGGCGGTTACCAAGGTGATCCTCAAATGGGGGTCTCACATTGACACAGTGATTTTTATACATGTTCGGGTCCCAGTGGGGGCCTAGTCCTGTCGGTACCCTCCAGACGCGAGTCTGCTGGAGAAGTGCTCTCTCAGGGAGAGAGGTCTCCAAGAGAGCCTATTGTTTGTGTGTACGAAAAATGATACAAGGGGTATTTATAGGCCTCAAAGCATGCAAATGACCAAAAAGCCCTAGCTATGGCCGTTGGATTGAGGGGCGTTGGCGTTATTTCACCGGCGGAAGAGCTTGGATGCTTGACAAGTATCCTCGCTAATTCCCGAGGCGCTCTTTACGTCACTCGCACGTGACCCCGCATGAGAGACCTCCGTGGCTTTTCTTGGTAGCCCTCCGGGATTTTCTCCGGTAGCCCTCCGAGACTTTCCCAATGGCCCTCCGGGACTTTTCCGGGTAGGTGCTCGGGAGATCCCACGGGACCCGGAGCCCAGAGGCCCAAAGACCCACAGGGACCCGTCGGGAACTTTCGAAGCAATCAGGCGCTCCAGGGATCTTACGGGACCCGAGGCCCAGAGGCCCAGGGACCCGCTAGGAACCTTCTTCACATGAAGGACCCAGACGCTCCGGAGATCCTACAAGATCCAGGGTCCGAAGGCCTAGGGACCCATCAGGGATCTTCTCCGCACGAAGGACCCAGGCACTCTAGAGACCCACAGGACTCAGGGCTCGGAGGACCAGAGACCCGCCGGGAACCTTCTAAGCTCGCATGAAGGACCCAGGTGCTCTGAAGACCCCCAGGACCGGGGACCCATCAAGGACCTTCTCCGCACGAAGGACCGAGACGCTCCGGAGACCTCGCGGGACCCAGAGCCCAAATGCCCGGGGACCTTCTTCGCATTAAGGACCAAGACTCTCCGGAGACCCTGCGGGACCCAGGGACCGAAGGACTGGGGACCCGCCCGGGACCTTCTCCGAACGAATGACCCAGGCGCTCCGGAGACCCCCTGGGATCCGGAAACCGGAGGTTCGGGGACTAGCTGGGGACTTTCTCAGCGCGAAGGACCGAGATGCTCCGGCGGACCCTGCGGGACTCGGGGTCTGGAGGCCCAAGGACCCATTGGAGACCTTCTCCGCACGAAGGACCCAGGTGCTCCGGAGACCCTGCACGACGCAGAGCCCAGATGCCCGGGGACCCGCCGGACGCCTTTTCCGCATGAAGGACCCAAGCGCTCTGGAGACCTCGCGAGACCCAGGAACCCGAGGCCCGAGGACCCGCCATGGACCTTCTCCGTACAAAGGGTCCAGGTGCTCCGGAGATCCCGCGGGACCCGAAGGCCCAGGACCTACTGGGGATCTTCTCCGCATGAAAGACTCAGACGTTCCGTGGCTTTTGCCGGGAGGCTTTCAGGATTTTCCCCGGTAGTGTTCCGGGATCCCGCGGGACCCGGAGCCTGGAGTCCTAGGGACCCGCTGGAGACCTTCTCCGCAGAGCGCTCAGGAGCCCAATCCGAAGATCACCCGGAGACACGGATTCCCCCAACATACTAACTTGACTACAAATTTTGTGACAATATAGATAGTTAAATTTTGATTTTACTCAATCTCTCGATATATGAACGAGAACAGAAGTACTGCCGATCCATCAGAACTCCAGCACGTGGGAAAAAAATGTTTTAACTTCCTATCGTTTCTGAAGGCCAATCTTTGATCACGGTTTCCATAGAGAAGTGTCTGATGAGTTTTTTTTTTGAAACAGAAGAAGGCCTGTTTTTCTACTAAGATAAAAGGATGTACATATTTACAAATTGGCAGGTCAAACACCTCTACTGAACTAGACTCATTGAGCAAGATACAACTGAACTTTGTTCAACCATAAAAGAACTAAATACTTCAAACGAACACGCAGCAAGATAAAAGTGTTCGATGAATTTTTAAATGCAGCCGTTAACTACTTGCTTAATTACCGCGCAGCATCGAGCACGAGCCCATGGAAAACGGTGCTCAGCTTCCTTCGAAGATTCAGAGATATATTTTCTTTTTATTCAAATGCAGTCGTTTTGGTATCTAATATAGAAAACAAGATACGAAGAAAAAAAAATCATAATAGTCTTATTTAATTCATTTTATTAATGTCTATTCTAACTTTTTAAATTATATCTTTATTTTTTTAAAATATTAAATGAATGGTATATAAGAAAAACAATATACAAATATATTTTGAAATTGTAGAATGATATATATTAAAAATAAAATTAGAAGATTAAAATGATATGTATTTGAAAATAGAGAGTAGTAATTAGCAAAATTTAGTCAAAGTAATTAATATACTAGCCTTGTAGTGGTATATCAGTATGGACGACTGTCGGCACAATTTTTTTAATTCACTCCTACCTCTTACGTTTTTTTTCGAGGGCAACGCCTGCCTCTTACTTTTAGGCATAGTCATCCTATATTGACGAATGACGAGATCTAAGAGCGGATGCAACGAAGCTGTAGAGCATCTGCTCTCAATATTTTAAGGTATAGCCAAAATCGGGGAAAACCAAAGAAAGTTGACATTGATATTGGATAAAAAAATAAATGACGCGCTACTCCATAAAAATGATAGAAGTTTTTAAAACGTGGTTAGTATACTTCGTAGACTGTCAGGGATATCTCCAGTTGACTTAAAAACAACACGCTCCTTAGAGTTTTACCTCAATCAACCCGGTAAATTTCATCAATCTTATTTGTCCATTTCTGTTTTAATGTGCAAGATTCGATCATACTTGTGAAGAATATTTTTTATTTCAAAGATCTTTGATCTCTCCTATCTATTATATCTGAATAGACGAGTTGCATGGAAATTCTCTTAGTAGATTTAGATGATGGATTCTAGGGGATCATCGTCACCTCTGGAGTGTATACAGTATACGGCATGCGATCTAGTTGAGTTTAGATATAAATTATCTAAACTAGGCGATGTTTGTTAAACTTCCGACTCTAATTTTTTAGTTGGAGATACACCTATTCGGTCAAATATGATAATTTTAAGTTCTAAATCCAAATAAGTTATAAAGAAGTCTGGACTTTAATTCAATACAATATTACAACAAAATAGCGCTAATGTACTATATTATTTGAAAATTCAAGGTAAAATGTCAATCAAATATCTTGATAAGAAAAGCTAGAGCCCTAGAGCAAACACTCTATGAGGTATAGCTTTTGATTTGTTAGGTCCTATAAGGGTTTAATTTAGATTTATCTTAATTTTAAGATTAAATTCTCTTAAACATCTGATTTTCATAACAATTTACAGTTTAAATTCAAACCAATAGTATATAAAGAAATCCAAATTGTCCATAAATTATTTCTTAGAACAACCAACCGACAACTATTTTTAAAAAAAACTCAACTCTTCCGAGACATGGGACTTGAATAGATCTCACTTCTTCCTAATAAAACGCGGAGTCCGAGCAGGGTAAACAAGCCTTGACTACGTTAATGACCCCACACGATTTTGCCTTTTGAGTTGAAATTTTAACAAATATTCTTTTTACACACATCAAAGCCGCTTACGAGGCTACCGTAGGCCAAATTTCTGCACGGGCCAGCTCAACCCATGACATAAAGTTGCTTACGAGGAAAACGTGGGCCTACCCGGCGCCCAGTCCGGCCCATTTTCTCCCTAAGCCCCAACTCCAAAATATTGGGCCAGTCTTGCTGGATCGGGTTATATTTGGACGTCTCTAGTACTGATGTATTGGAGGATAAACAACGGAGCAAACAGCGAAGTAGCGAACACCCCCCAAACTCCTCTAGGCGGGAAACCAGTGAGCCACCAAGTGAGAGCAATGGACGTCGACGGCCGCGGCGAGGCGAAGAGGAGGAGAAGAGAGGTGGAATCTCTCATAGAAGCCATTAAATCCTCCGAGGTATCCAGTTCCATCTCCCTAGGGTTTTTGATTTGATCCTAGTGTCGCGCTTCCCTTCCGACTTGACGTGTGTTTGAGTTGGATGTTTGGTCGTATCCCGTCCCATCAGCGATTGGGAGACGGGTGCATTTGGAGGTGGGATTTAGCATTTGGTCAACTCTTTGAGTTTTGTGTTCGATTCGTGTGCTGACTTGCGATTTTTTTGGTATCATTTTCCATTTGTTTGTCCAAAACCCTAGGTATGCTTCTGTACATGCAGTGTGCAATTAGCTGTTAAATTGGTGCGTATGCAATACAAGTAGGATTTTAGATTCTACTGATTTAGCTGCGCAATTACTCATGGATTTAAAGTTTGAACACTGGTTTTGTTTAAAAGGTTTGAATGGCTATTGTTTCTAGTCTGAGTATCTGTTTGAGTAAGTTGCAAGGTTGGAGAGTGCAGTTTGGTTGCTAGAATTTGTCTAACATTTTGGCTGTTCATAAATTGAATAGAGCTAGAATGTAGCATTTTATAACATATGTGCTCCTGGCACCGTTCATATTTCACCGGTGACATGGTCTTTGTGTCAAGTTATTAAATTGTAAAATGACTTGAGATCCACTGATCCATCTGGAGGGTTTATTATAAACCTAGTATAAAAGAAAGGCACAAGACAATTAGGCTTGCATGAAAAGCTCGAGGCTCGTGAATCACTTGACTTTAGCATGGTTTTTTTACTCGACTTGAGATCAACTCGAAATAAACTGAGCCAAATTTGAGCACCTTGTCTAGCTTGGATGGAAAACGAGTTGAGTTCAAGTCTAGACCAGTTCGTTCGGTTTTGGCTCGATATAGCTCGGATTTCTAAATATTTCTTTATTTAAATTTTAGTAAATAGAACTAAATTAGGATCTTAAATTTTATTTTTAAAAAAATTGCTATATTTAGTAGTGTCGTGTAGCCCCAAATATAATTATAATCTAGGATCTTAACTTTTATGAAAATTTCTTATATATGCCACTGCAAAAGTTTTGAATTTGTGGTTTATATGGCTGACAAGGTGGTGTCGAACCCACATATTAGTGAAACATTTGCAAATGTAAAATATTGAAATTCTACGGTGGTATAAAAAAATTTTCTCATAACTTCTATAATTATAAATTTTGACTTGACATTAACTTGAGATCAACTCAAGCTCATCACAAGCCGTGCATGAGCCAACTTGTTAAACTCGATTTCTAACTCGAATCGACTTGAACTCACTCGATTTCTAAAACAAGTTGAGCTGACTAGGATCTAACTCGCTCGAGTTCAACTCGTTTGCAGCCCTAAAGACAACATAGGATCTTGAACGGTGCTCCAAATGTGAGTGCACTAAACCTAAATCAACAATGAACACCTGAATTGGCCAACCATCATTTTTTTTTGGAAATGATTATTTTGATTAACAAAACATAATCCCTTTTTTTATTCTGTAATAACTAAACAAGGTATTTGTGATTATTTGGTTTACCATGCAATCTCTTGCATTGTGACCCTCTACTTTTGCCCTTTTCAAACAAACTATTTTCTGATACTTTCCAACTATAGAATCTAGTGCTATATGCTAAGTTTTGACACTATAACAGGTTCTGGAGAACAGAGTTTCCTTTGTCAACCAACTTGAAGGTTCTTTACAGTCTGCTGAAGATGATCTGGGCCATGTAGTTGAAAGTCTTATTGTATCCATTTTTTATGCATTGTTGTTTAAGTTAGGTATGCTTCACTTGATTGCTTGGAAAGCAGATGCAGGATGATATATTTTGCAGTTAGGAAACATCGTTGATTCAGCTGATGCTCTGAATATTTTGCTGTTACTGTCTTCCAGTGTGTTACCTTAACAGTTCTTTAGGTATTTTGGGATGATTCCACATGTTCAGGTGTATCACACTGCATGCTACACAAATCAATTTTGAAGATTGCTGTGAGATGCTCAGATACAGATATAGCTAACTGTCTGGGTCATTTTCTTGTTCTTGGTGCAAAGGTTATTCTTAGAATTTCTAGTGTAATTCCACTTCCAATAATTGCCAAGTATAATTGCTATTCTAAGCTCAACCATTGAAAGCACTGTTTTCTGCTGGTGCTACTACTAGGCCAGCTCATGGTGTGGGAAGCATCTACTATGGTCAATTGAATCTATTGATGAATCTGAAGAAGAAGAGCAGTCCAGATTATTTCCAGAGGTTGAGGCCAATATGCTATGCCTTTTGTCCTTTCTTCACTTATTTATCCTTTTTTTTGGCATAGAAGATGATAACTGGATGATGAGATCTTGCGCAATTATATTTTATAACCGCTAACGCTGCTAACACCACCATTAATCTTATAGGCCAAAGCCCCTAAAGCGTGAATCCAGAAAATCTTTAAATGATATAATAATCCATTAAAGTTCTTACCTTGTTTGTGATTTGACCTTATTCCCCAGAATAGCAGAGTCATGAGTCATGACCGTAAGGACAGGCAGAAGGTAGAAAGCCTTATACTTCAACACACATCAAGCTGTTACCTGTGACCTTTGTAGAAGTTTTTTCATTAATTAAGGTAATATATCTCATCATATGAAGTTATAACAGAAAGAACATGTAGACAATCCTCTTCAGACTAGAACTTTCAGTGCATTTACAAGCAAGAAAGAAAAGCATTCAGATTTTGTCCTCTGTGTAGTTATATTGGCATTTTTCCCAATTGCTCATTTTGTTCTTATATTCCATCATGTTTTTACACAGTGGTGGTGCTCTGAAGAAATCTAATAGAAGTTCTACTTCTTGATTGCAGATAGTTTCCCTGACCTTAAGTATCTCTATCAAGCTCCTTCCTTCTGTGACCAAATGCATTGCTGTGGATATGTTGCATATTGTTGGTGATTTTATTTCACAATTGCTAACCCTGACGGAGACCTCAATAGTTGGGAGCAAGGTAAACATTTTTATGTTTATGACCTAATATGAATTCCTTTCTTTTGCAACTGTAGCATCAGGTTGGTCTACTTGGTAGTGTCAGTGTCTTTATGTAACCTGAATAAGTGGAAGCTACCAATTTAGAGTCTTGACTAATATCCATCTTAGGATGGAAGTGCTCTCTTCAAACTCTTGAAATGTGAATTTTTCATAATGGTGTCATGGTATGCTCTCTGATGGATATCTGTTGACAGAAAATTCACGGAGCTGCTCTGCATATTCAACGGGCTGCACCAGTTGTTCTAGATGAAACCATTAAGCTGTGCAGGGCATACTGTGAGGCCGCAAAATCAGATCACTGCAAAATGAGCATACCTGAAGAAGAGCCAACTGTCCAACACAAAAAGCCAAATCTTACTAGTGATGTGACCAGGATTACAGCATGCACTATTCAGGCTCTGTGTAAAATAGGAACATATGCAGCATCTAGCGGTGGAAGCCAGGTGACTTTATTGAATCTGTCATGGAAGGGTGTTGTTTCCTTACTGCAGCTTGGCAAAGGACTGATAGAAGAAAAGGTAGACATCAGGAATATGATCATAACCCTTCTATCCCTGGCCATCGAATCTCTGAAGGTTGCTGCTGAGACATGGTTTACCACATTACGAGAAGCCCTTGGTAAATCTGAAGCTAGAAGGGCGTTTCTACCAATCAAGTTTTTCTTGATAAATGCTGTAAGGATTTGTTCTGTATATCCATCCGAAGCAATGAATACATACATCAAGATAATCAGGTGTGTATTGGTGGTCTCTTCATCAAGCATCCTATTCAGCAAAGAACCCCGATTGAGAGCGGCAGGTGAGGCACTTGCTGAATTATTGGAGCCCAATTGCTTTCTTTTACTAGATGCACTTCTGAACTCATCTGAAGTAAAACCAGAGTCCAAGTGCCAACTATTACAGTGGTTTTTAAAAAATGGAGAAGCTAATGGCTCAACTCACATGGAACAAGGTGATCAGAGAGAGTTAAGTTTGGCATCACTGGGTTGCATTTTTGCTATGGATTCAGATGATGAGCATAGAAAGCGAGCACTTTTACCTGCTGAAGTAATTGTGTTTTTGCACTTTCTCAATGCTTCCCCAGGTATGAGAGAAGAGGTGTTTATTGAACTATCTAAAAAGCTACAAGATCTTCTGGATATCCTAACCTTGGAAGATGTCTACTCATATGTCCTTGGCTGTCAAATTCCTTCTTTGTGTGGTTCTGAGCAAACTCCTGTAGTCATTTGGCAGCCTATGTATACTTTTCTGATACAAGCCTTGAAGACTTACATGGTTGCAGCAGCTGCTTCTTGTGTTGCTTGGAATGAGTTGGGAGCCTTCTTACTTGAGAACCTTTTTCATCCCCATTTCCTTTGCCTGGAAATTATAACAGAGCTATTGTGCTTCTTTGTGCGTTATGCTGAAACTGAAACTTCAATTTATTTAATTAACCAATTATTTCTTCTGTTGAAGAACGTAGCATCACCAGAGAAAGCTCTTGCACCCCTCAGCACTTTGCGGAAAGTTGCACGTGCAATGTGTATCATATTGAGTTATGCATCTCCTGCAACTACCGATCAAATATATACTTCTGTGCTGAGTGATGATAACTCTTCCATGTCATCAATCTTGTACTTAGCATTGCTGATGGAGGGATTTCCTTTTGATTCATTATCTGAGGGTATAAAGCAGCTTGCTGTGAAGAAACTTTTTACTTCTTTTGCTGGGTATCTGGAGCGCTGCTCCAAAGATTATGGAGAGATTGATTTGCCAAGTTCTTCTAGTTCAGGCATAGCAGGTCTTCCTATACATGCTCTAGCTTCAGCATTGCGGCATTGGTAAGTCTCTATACTCTGTTAGCCTCACTAGTTCTGAAGCCAGAATTCTGTTCTCATTCTTCTCACTTTTCTGCAGCGAAATAAAGGATGTTGATATCATTGATGAGAAGAGTATTACCACAATGTTTAAGTTTACCATCTCTCTCATTGGTCTGTATAGAAGTGCATTAGAGAGCACTAAGAACCACCTTGCCCAGCACATTGGTTCCATATTGGATATTATCTCAAACATGAAGCATCTTTGTGCATTCAATGATATGGAGAAGTTAACTTTGGAGTTACACACACTGTTGATGTCCAGATCTGATGATTCTAACGCAGTTCTGTATCAGTGCAAACCATCTTTGGCTTCGTTCATGGCAGTTCTTTGTCACTTGAACATTACTGAAGATGAAGCTAATACCCTTTGTTCTGCAATCTGGGATTTATACCGTTTCTTGCTGAGGGAACAGCATTGGGCATTCATTCACCTTGCAATAGCTTCGTTTGGGCATTTTGCTGCTCGTGCATCTTTTGCACAACTCTGGAGATTTGTTCCTGATGATGCTGCTCTTTCATATAATACAAGCACAGGAATGGACATAGATGAAAACAGATTCATGTCTGAATTTAAAGCATTTTTTGAAAAAGAGGTTGCCTTACACGCTGACATATGGTCTGAGGAGCAAATCTGTTTTCTAGTTTCAGAGGGGAGAACGCTGAAGAATCTTGTTAAAGCATCCTGTGAAATTCCACAAATTTCTGGATCTGACAAAGTGGTGATCACTAACGATGTTAAGACGAAGAAGAGGAAGATACCAGATGGATTTTGTAAAGGAATGGTGTTGCTCCAGAATGGTCTCGAGGTCATGCGCAGTACTCTCGATGAAACAGACTTTGCAGAGCTGAAGGATAAGTTTACCGCACACATGTCTCGCCTTGAGGATGCAGTTTCGCAAATTGCTAGTTTATCTGACAGAATTTGATATTTTGTTGAACTGTACAGTCTTCAGTTGGTATGAATTTCAGTCGCTGCCGCAATGTATAACCCATGAGTGCTTGACGAACAACCAATTATTGTGTTCCTTTTCGGCTGTAGTGTATATATCTACCATGATATTGCTGTCAGCGTCAACTTGGCTTGCATAACAACTAATCCTAGACAACCTTAACAAAAAAAAAAAAGTAAAGTATCCTTGTTTTGTCTCCAAATTTAATTTGATTTCTCTACTTAAAAATGATTCTAATTATTAGATATCGGTTTTGAAATATAGAGACTAAATAAATCAAATCGAGATGAAAACAAAGGAACAAAGTATATTTTATCCTTAAAAAAGATTGAAGACTGAGGCAATCAACATGGACACCATGATTTCCGTTGCAAACAAATGAACATGAAACCTTCCTCCAATTAGATTCCCACAACAATATAAATTTATATTGTACTGCTTTCAAACTTTGCAGACACGCACTAGTAGTCGTAGCATCAGAAGCAAACAAACCACAAGCTGACCAAAGATCCACACAACCCCAGGACTCCAAACCATAAGCAGCACATCCACTAATAAGCAAGATAGACGGTGATCCTTAACAGCGTCTCAGCTCCGTCAGCGACGTGCTGACCGGACGGGATCAGCGGGCGCACCTCGGCGAACCCGCACGCGCCCTTGAACTTTCCCGTGCCACCAGTGATCGACAGCCGAGACATGGCGGTCCCGATCTTGTATACCCCAAAGAAGTTCACCGTGTCGCCGTACTCGCCGCCCTCCATCATCGCTGTGAACACCATCAACTGGGCCGACCCGTCGGCCGCGCTCGCCACGTACACGCCTTGCGCGCGGCCAACGGGCTGCGCGCCAAGATCAGGTCCGCTTGTCAAGACGTCGTCGATGACCGTGATGGTGCCGAAGCCAAGGCTAAGCCCGTCCGGGCCAAGCTGCGCCTGCGCCGGGGCCGCGGCCGTGACACCGTTCGCTGTCTGCACGAAGCCGGCGCCCGCGAGGCCGGTGTCCAGCGGGATGCCGTTGTTCCCATTGTACGTGGGAACCGCGCCGTTGGAGTTGGGGATGGGCACACCGTTCTTTGGCGCGGCGAAGCCGATGGGCCGCGCGAAGGGGACCTGCCCGTTGTAGATGTTGCCGAGCAAGCCCGTGATGGGGCGGGCAGTCGGGCTCGAGCCGCCGAGGATGTCATGCATATAGAGCTCCAGAGGCGCGTCCGCGCCGCCGGTGACGGCGCCTGCGCCGGCACCGACACTGCCTGACTGCGGGTTCGTCGCGGAGATCGCGGCGCCGGTGGTTGCCGCTGCGGGTGTTTGCGCATGGGTGGCGGCAATGTGGAGTACCGTGATGAGAAGAATAGTGAGAGGGATGACCAGTGATTGTAAGTTAAACATCTTTGGGTTGGGTGGCAGTTTATAGAGTTCAACAGTGCAAGTTCCTGTGGGTGTTTTGGGTGATTATACAATTGATACGCGTAGTGCTATATATATGTTGTTTGAAATGAAGTTGGAAGACATGAATGAGTGAAGCAGTTGTGGTTTTCCCACCAAAAACATCTGGAGTGAAGAGTGAAGCAGTTGAGGTATGAGAATGGATGTGGGCCTAGCAGAAGCAACATACCGGAAACACTAGCTGGGCTGCCAAAGGAATAACAAAAGCTCGAATGGCTTCGATCCAGGAAATTTCTGATCCTTTGTGGATCTCATTATCTTTTGATACTTGTATTTGTGTTCTTACACAGCAATCCCGGCAGTTATCTAGTTTACCAACTCAGCGAGCTCTTTCGGAATAAGGAAGCATTAGCAGGCATGGGCAAATGAGCTACAGAGCTTGTCTCTGTCGCAAACCTTTGTGGGGAATTGGGGACAAAACCGGGCAACCGGCCAATTCCTAGATGAGTTGTCTAGCCACACACACACAACGGATGCCATAAACACAAATTAGCACATTAATTAGTTTGAATAGATGAAGTCCCAAGCTACTGTTTTCCAATGAATTAGCTGGGCCTGTCAATTGCTTTGGCGGTTGAGATGGGCCAAGGGCAGATCGACCATGGGCTGCCCAGTCCTCACTTGCCCGTTGCAGGCCTACTCAATCCGCACAGCCTTCCTTCAAGTATCGGAAGTTGGAATCCCCGAAATCCCCACAGCCATTGACATCACGTCGCGGCGTCGCCGTCCTCGTTGTGGGGCGCGGGATCGGCCGTCCTCTCAGCGGGATCCATCCAGCGTCCTCACCATCCTCTCTGCTAGATCGCGTAGCCTAGCCGTTCTCCTCCGCCACCCTGGTTGTTGCGCTGCTGTTAGCTTTGTTAAGGTCGTTGCTCGTGCCCGTGGTTGGCGGCTCAGCTGGTCGGACTTCCCGTGGCTGCGCTCTTGAGTCTGCCTTCCGGTTCACTTGCTGGATTCGTCTATCGCATGGATCATCTCTTGCCTTGTTGGTGTTAGATGACGAGAGCATTGCCCTCATCATTTTTTGTGTGGATAGAGGATCCGAATTCCAGTCTTTTTTTTTGAGAAAAGGAGAAATTTTATTGATTGTTGATAGTTAAAGAAACATTCAGGAAACTAGGTGAATTTGTCGGCCACAAATGCCGACTCACCTGGAGATTACAAGCATACTTTGCCAAAATGATGTCTCATGGTTTGACATCCTTCATGCCCAAACTCCATCGTTCCAAAATGATCAATCCGGGAGTTTCTCTCTTTAAGTAAGAATCATGGTATAATGACAATGGTGCATATCCTGAATACTTTTCACTACCTCTAGACAGTCCGCAGCAACTCGTTTGTGAGATAAGTTGCAATCTTTCAGCTAGACACATTGTTTCATTACACCCCAGGGCATTCAAACACGTTGGCTCCGTGAGATTTTCCCGTGCTACCGTGTTAGCCGCTATGATACCGTCATTGTTTTTGCAGATAGCTCCCTCTCCTGCTTTCTGTTCAACCCGGGAGTTTCTCTCTTTAAGTAAGAATCATGGTATAATGACAATGGTACATATCCTGAATACTTTTCACTACCTCTAGACAGTCCGCAGCAACTCGTTTGTGAGATAAGTTGCAATCTTTCAGCTAGACACATTGTTTCATTACACCCCAGGGCTTTCAAACACGTTGGCTCCGTGAGATTTTCCCGTGCTACCGTGTTAGCCGCTATGATACCGTCATTGTTTTTGCAGATAGCTCCCGCTCCTGCTTTCTGTTCATCCCGACTTACAGCTGCATCAACATTGATCTTGACAAAACCATCTGGAGGAGGGATCCATCCCGGTGCCTTGGTCATTGTTATTTTACTTTGCACTTGTGTTGTCTTTGCTTCCACCACTAATGCCATCTCTTGTAGGTACCTCTGTATAAAGTTAAAGTTGCTCAAAGGGCTCTGAAGTCTGAAATCCTTCCTCATGCAACCCTCCCCACTCCCAACACTATGGCCCAGGAAACGCGGGTTGCGGCCGATCCAAGACCCGCAAAAGGCACTCCTGGACACCATGGGCCTGGTCTCGGGTCAGCCTGGCCCGGCCCACCTGCACACCCTACAAACTGGGTGCTGTATTCTCCACGGTGCAAATCCAACTCTTAACAGTCTCTCCAAACTAGGCTGCATGCCCGCATCATCCTCCCTCAACTGGGAAAGATCGTTCGAGTCAGTCTTCTAAAATGATCTCCGTAGAAAGACATCTAGAATTTCACAGTGAAGAAATTTGAAGTGCGAAGATGACTGACAATACGATCAAAAGGCTATACATGATGGGCGCGCGCACACATACAATATTAAGGACGGTCAGGAGTTATGTCTAGGAGTACAACTTACAATGGAACGACGCTTAGTTTCCTTTCCTGTAGATAGTACAACCCATGTCAATAAATATCAGGTCCAATAACCATTTCCGTCTTCAAGACTTCAACTCCTAAAGAACACATCAAGCGGCAAAAATTGTGGATCCATTCCTCATCACTGCATCTTTCTAAATTGTCTTAGGTCCATACACCATTACCAATTCACTATAACGGCACTTCAATCAGATTTACCTGGATGGCGGAGATCTATCGCGAGTGAACATCCCTTGTTGTACTTGTACCTCTAGTCTTATGCACATCAGAAGAGCACACTTTGCAGGTCTTGAGGTCAATGCACCAGATCAAATGTCGGCACCTCTCTTTCTTCTTCAAAGATCGTCTTCTCTGGTTGAGGCAAAATTTCAAACTTGAAATTGACAATGCATGATCGTCATGGGGACTAAATTCGCAAACACAGACTCTAATTTGGATATACAGCAAGTTAGGTTCTTTTTATTCATGTACTCAAAAGTCCTAATTACACAATATATAACAGGTTTACAACAACATAAATATATTCATACAGAAGGCACCGAAGGGAAGACAAATCCGACTAGCGGTTTCTCAAGAAACTCTCTGTGGCAATGTCTCAAATGCAGAAACAGTGTTCAGAAACTTCATGCGGTGAAGAGGAGCCCCACTTGGCTTGATAGCACATGCAATCTTGTCCTCGAGGGGGCAGCGTGCTCTCAGCATGGAGAACACATGGTTATTGAGCCTTCTAGCCTTCCTCATGGCTTCTAGGATGCCCTCATACCCCTGCTCATGCACATAGCAGACAAGAATAATGAATATCCAAAACTAAAATGAAACCAGATAATAGAGAAGCTCTAACTTCAGACTAAGGACAAAAGGGAAAATTCAATCAATTAGCTTGCATAAAAAGTTGGCATAAATGTAAATATTAAGGTCCTGTTTGGTTGGGCTCCAACTCCTGACTTCTGGGTTGGAGCCAAAGTAGTTCGGCCAAAAGGAATGACTCTAGTTGATGGCTTCTTTAGAACCGAGATGGAATAAAAGTCACTTTTGTACTAGAGACTTAGAGTAAGATTAGAAGTGAACCAACAATTCCAATATTTAATTTCAAAACATACCCATAAAATTAGAAATAATTATATAATTATACTATTAGTTATCACTACTATTATGTTCTATTTATAAGATATAAATTAGAGCATTAAAGTAGAGATGTTGGAGCATTTTGTCAAATACCTCTAAACTCCGGTTTCTGATCCATTTTTAGTTTGAGTTATATGACTTTGACTTCTATATGGTAGAAGTCGGAGTCGAAGCCCGACCAAATAGAACCTAAGTGGAGGTTGATGGACATCATGAGTACGCTGTCCCCAAACTTGTTCTTTAAATAGACAACCTATTATCTCTAATTCTCTACCATGACTTCATGCAAAATAAAAACATTAAAAATCCCATAAAATAATAGGTCCCTAAACAAATAGATGCGACATGTTGACTTAACTAACTACAATAGGAAATGATCTCACTTGTAAGAAATTTGGACTTTTGGTCCGATCCGAAGATTGATAGAGTGAAATTGTTGCACTTTCTACTTCTGCCACATTCAGAAATTGGTACGAGAAATCAAAGAGCTCAAAATGTTGCTGCTGTCCCAGTAAGTACATAATTGTACAACCAGCCCATGCTACAGAATCACCCAACAGTTCTTGTTTCTTCAATCGATTATTAATGCTCTCTTCCAAGTAGCTCTGGAGAAAAAAAAGCCAGAAACTATTTACTCACAGGAAAGGCCGAAGCATCAAAATTATCTTTCTGGTAATATATAAGAAAAACATGAATCACCTTCAAGTTTCCATGTCATGCCAAAAGAAAATTCATGCTAAATGGAATAAAATAAAATGATAGATGGCACAAACCGGTACAGGACCAGTCCTGGGGTTTTCCCTAGAAACCCACGAATCCCGGAATGGGTCAAAATCAGCCA
Source organism: Pharus latifolius (assembly GCA_019359835.1). Lineage (NCBI taxonomy): Eukaryota > Viridiplantae > Streptophyta > Magnoliopsida > Poales > Poaceae > Pharus > Pharus latifolius. The sequence continues at coordinate 5,318,293 of CM033321.1, read as the reverse complement.
GAATAGGGCATAACCCGGGCTAACTTAGTTATAAGTTGGGATTAAAACTGGTTGAAATTTGGTATCCCACCCGGCCACCCCTGTACTGTTTGATCAGTAACCAGTGAATTACCACCAGTGTTTTGTCAAGGTATAGGTATAACAGACAATATCTTGTCAAGGTTACTTACATACTGAAGACCGCTAAAAACGCGATAGAAATCCTTCGACGTGGTGATGTCAATAAAACCTGTCTTCGGAGTCGCACTCCATTTGCTGTAATGTCTATCCAAGGCAGCACTTGTGAAAGCAAGAGCATACTCCAGCACACTTCCAGAGTTCAGATTTGATTTGTACAGCAGACCTGTAAAGCACATGCCTTTTCTTTTGAAGCAATAACAGGGAATGATAGCAAAGAGGAATATCACAGATTTGCAGGGTTTACTCATTCTACTAAAAAAGTTCTAAAAATTATAAACAAAAGCATATCAATTATTATTAAGCCATACATTCAAGACAAAATATAATGGAAAAAGATAATTCCTCCTATGCACTTACTGGCAGCTTCAGCTTGCTTTGACATGACAAGAAATGATGATGGATTTGGGCATGCAGGATTTGATGCAACTGCGTTGGTAGCAGCACTAAACAATGTGGTAAATGGAGTATTATCAGAGTAGGCATCCTTCACTTGCCCATCATTTCCTGGAACCAATCCCAACCATGGGGCGGACTGCATGAACTGTGTAGTGTCTATTTGTCTCTATTGGAAAAACCAACTATGCTCATGTCAGTAAGATAAATAGAACACATCAAGATAGTATGAGAAGCACAGAAAGTTGTGATGAAAAAAAAAAAAAAAAAAAAAACTACAACTGAATGGCTGTAGGACCATTGCTTAAATATAAACAAAGGATCATGCAACAACGATAACGTTTATAACTGGACACCAGAAGAACCAGCAGAATTGACCAAGAATATGAACATGCACAACAGCTCCAGCAGCACTAATGCATACAAGAGCCATAAATTTGTTCAGGAGAAAATCTTACAGCCCTTGGTAACGATGTGAGGCTCCTCATCAAATGCAAATGAATGACTAACTATGTGACTTCTCTACCATTTGATATCTTCATTTGCAAAGATCAAGGGAACTTTTGAGTTCCTCTAATATGTGTATTACACCATTATGCCAGTGCTCTATTAAAAGCACCATTCAAGTTCTTTCTCAATATCAGTGCTAAATAAAAGCACAAGCTATCATAGAGAATGAAGGATCTTATAATCAAGAAGACAACATAGAGCAAGCCACAAATTGGATAATCTAATCAAGTTAACAGAGTTGGCCATGAACATATGCTCACCAAAACAATGTCAAGAAGGCTCATCCAATAAAGAGCACTTCCAATTTCCTTTAGGTCATGAAGAACTTCTGCTTTCACTTCTGATTTTGCTTCCCATGTCAATATTTCATGAATCAACTTCTGACAACCTACCAAAAAGCAATAAATAATTAATTCTTAGTGCGGTTTGGTGCTTTGTACCCATGAATGTACCAGCTGGCCTATGACTTAAGACAGAACAATTACTCAGTTAACACTTAGCACTTAGGCTAGATTTGATACGCTTAAGACATTACACTTACTCAGATAGGCTTAGTATTTGTTAAATTCAGTTGTCAAGGTAGAGTTACAGAATCATCAAAACAGCAACTAATGAAAAACTAAATAAATATCTGCTAATGGTTTACAAGCAAAACTGGCTCAGTAAATCCCAACAGGAGATCTCATCATAACAGCCAATATGTTACAGGCTCCAGGATGGAAGACTTATCAGTTTGAGCATTATATCCAGTTTGACCTGGTAAGACCATCAAATTACTAATTGTCATGTGCAACCACCATAACAATATGTACCAAAATCAAGTAACTAAACCCCACTAATTAATTGGTAGCCATTTCCTAGATCTGTAGATGTCTCATTGGATTATCTTACCACATCAGCATAGTGGCATGGTGAGACTGCCATACTGAAGAACATCTACTTGGGAGTTGGGATAGCAAGGTCAAGCATGAAATGCATCCTATGCAGGCCAAGGTTGGTTAGGTCAACGGAAGGACCAACAAGCAGCTAGCAGCCTTACAGTTCTAACACTAATATGAGATAGCATTAACAATAACATAACACAATCTCAGAACTCACCATCTTATAAAAACAGACACTTTAGGAGAGCACAGCATCGTGGGATGGTATTTAATGGATTGTGCAAGCACCTCCCCAAGGCTTTATGAATTTTAATCATTCAAAGCCTTGTTTGTATGGGGTGGATTTGAGCCCCCTAAAAATGTAGCCCAGGTATAGGAATCCAATCTTGCTTGGCTAGATTAGGATTGTGGTTTGAAACCCCAGCAAAACTAGGGGATGGGCAGAAATTCATGGTGTGGTTTTATCCCTAATCCCCTGGGATTTGTTGTGCCCCAAATAATCTAGCAGATTTAGTTCCATCGGAAAATCTTCATAAATTTGTGAAACAATGCCTTAGTGTGCATAACTTCACAACTGAAGAAACCAACGGTGCACACATCTATTGCTTACTACTAAAATTTAAACAAGTTTACACTGTTATTCTATCTGACTATACAGCACTACAGACTACAGGCATATCACTCAACAATTGACTATTTTATCTTCAATCTAACTGGCATCTGCAATTAAACTTTGTTTTACACAATATTCCCCTCATTTCTATCTGGAGCATCTACAATTTTACATAACTAGACCAGAACCTGTTCTACATTATAGTAACTTTAAGAGCAGAACTGCAGAGAAAATAATATGATGTCAGGAATGGTTCTGTTGTAATGTGATAATGACCAGAGAAGCAATATTTCATGCCACATGTGAACATGTTACATTGTTACCTGCTATACCACCATCAAATGAAAGCAGTCCAATAGATTTTGGCAATGCTTCTTGCAATGCAGTTATTTTTGGCACCATAGCTGTTATCTGGAAAGGAAGATTAAATCAGTAGTGCCTCCATAAGTTTCTTTTGTCTTTTCAGCCTTATTTCTATTTTGTTATCAGAGATACAGCTGGCAAGCTTTGCTGAACTGGTGCAAGCAAGCACAAAATGAGGCTTAGGTATAGGAATAGCGTGCCTTCAGGTAAAAAGCTGCTCAGCTCAAAGTAAACATCATACACCATGATGCTTATCATATCACTCACCTTACTTGATATGTGATCCAGCAAGGCACGGATAATCCCAGGTAATGATCTGGAACCAAGGAGTTTAACAACTGCAAACATATGAGGGATCCCAAAAAAGTCACGGTATAAACCAGCAAGACTTTGGTACGCCATGGTCAAAACCTACAAAGAAAAATTAGCACAGTGTACGAATTAAGGTATCCAATGAACAAATTGTTGCAAGGAAAAAATAGTTACACTTGTGATAAATGAACAAGAAATAGTGTAATGTATGAGATGCAATGCTGCAATATCTTATTAATTAATAATGTTCAAGCATACGTGAATCCATAATTCCCAAATAAATTTAGGACCACAGGTGGTTGCACATGAGTTCATGATAATAGCATTTTTCCTTAAGAGCCCAATAAATAGACCCACACAGTTAGCACTATTATATAAAGTTGATTGGTCAAATTGTTGTTGATCACTACATTACTAAAAATTTGAATTGGTGAGATACAGATCAAAATATGGGATAACACAGACCTTTGCCTGGTTAGAAACAGTTTTATTTTCTGGAGAATTATCAATTCGCTGTTAAGTAGAAAAATAATAATTAAATAATAATGCAACAGATGCTTGTTGCAAGAAATAGCATGTTAATTAAGAAATAATAAAAGCAGATCAATTGAGATGCTTGTATAAGTGGTATGCTATGTGTAATGTGTACTACACATAAAGAGTTGATGTATCTTCAAATTTTTAAAAATTCTAAAAAAATTAAAAGATATAAAGGAAGGTATGCTATGGAAACCCACAAAACTTCAAGAGCAAACACGATCATATGTAGAAAAAATAAGAAAAATAAGCTCAAACTGAGATATATATTCATTGGTTACTTATTCTTTTTTATTTCACCTACATATGGTGGTGTTTGCTTATGAAATTTTGTGAGATGACATACAATGTCTTCCTCTATGTCTTTTTAACTTTTTCAAAATTTTTAAATACTTAGATACATTAACATGTTATGTGTTGTACTTACCATGCGTAGTGCCAAATAGTTTACGTAACAATTTTCACAACATTTGGAAAGGAAAAAAGAATAATATCATGTAAATTCATATGGTAGTCACTTAATGTGATGGCACCGACTAATTTTCTCTAGAAACTCAAGAAAAAAATGTTGTAACCTAGATTCTAGTTATCACTTTTCAACCTAGTGAATGGTAAGCTAATGAACATACTTATGCTTGAGAAGTATTATTATATACTATACTCTGGGCAACACATAGGTGATATTAGCTACCACTAATAAGATATGAAGGATAAGTCAATGCAAACCACTAATACAACAACAATGACATTACTGCAAGTTGCAGCTTCAATAAATTGATGCTTACATGAGAACCACAATAGAAGTATAGCTTCCCAGTAGAAGCACTTGTTCTCTGAGAAGAGTGATGAGTTCCCTTTAATGATCGAACGAACCGTTGAGTGGTATTACACAGGATGAAATTGGGCAAGAAATCAGTCTGCATCTCGCTCCATATCTGGATAGACCATAGAACCATCTTATTAAACTTTTAACTTAACCAGAGACATGATTTCCAAGAATAAGAACAAAAGATGCATTTCATGTTGTTTTTGCACTACTAGTAACATGACTTCAAAGCAAGATTTTTGTTTTAGATCTGTTTTTCTTTCATCAGTAATCGCCACCAAACAGTAAATCATTCTCTAAATCCACAACCCAGCAAATTGAAAAACCATCAGCACAACAGTAAATTTCTTGCCAATCATAGTAAGTGAAATCTAATACAAGCAAAAAAGCACCAAACAAATAAGTTGATAACTGGAGAGAAAAATGAGTACAGGCATGACGATGTCAAACAGTTTTGTGTATAATACATAGAAGAGTAGTGCTCCTATATGTTTGAAAATTTAAATTGCACAAATCTTAAAGCAATGCACTTAGTAGTGGTGTGATGTGTAGTTACAAATCAGACTCTTAAGTTGCTTTAAAAGTTGTGCAACTCACTGTTTGGGAAAGTATAGGAGCACTTCCCTACATAGAAACAAGCATGGAATTAACAAGGTAGGCAACTTCAGACCTGAGAGGAGATGCGACTCGAATAAGAAACCAGAGAAAGGTTTTCTTGCATCTCACTGAGCATAAGGGAGTAAGTATCAAGTTCAAGATATCTTGATATTAACTGATGTGTAAGCTCCAAGATATCCAACAGTTGTTGCAGTTCCTGCCAAAAAAAAAAAAAAGAAACGAGAGGAGGGGATTGACCATGATCAGCATGTGTGATCAAGTGCATAAATGAGTGAATTGCATTATAAAAAGGATGACAAACTGATTAAAAATAGACAAGTAGAGCAATCTAAAGATAGTATTAAAAGCAAAAAAAAACAATCTTACCACAACACCGCATAAATCTCCATTTTCAAAGCGCTCCAGTAGGAAATCAATATTTTCTCGGAATAATTTGTTCATTCTTTGCGTACTTAAGCTTCTTAGGTCAATTGTCCTCCCTAAAACCTGAGAATGCAAAATGAAATGTTTCAGTAATACATTACAGAAAACAGGGATAACAATATTTAAATGAATATTTTAGGAAATTTAAGTAGATGAGTGTCAACTGAGCTTCATAGAGCAATTATGTGTCTTTGACCCAAAGTAAGGACTAAGGAACGAGCCTCAATACTAGCTTAAAGGTTGAAAACTGGATAAAATAATTAAAAATCATTCTCATGCCAGAAATTCAATGTGCAGTGAAAGCTCAAAGTTCTAGTACTCTAGAAGAAGCATGACACAGAAAGAAAAATCAAAGATACAAGAAAAATAAAAAGTGGGTCTGAATACTGCTCCATCTAACCATATGATTACTTTGAGTTACACCACAGGATCTTTTTTCATTTTTATGTCTAAGGTCATGTCTGGGCTAAAGCCATGGACAAGTTAGTACAGCCTCAATAATACCATCGGTAACCTTTAGCACCTTTAGCAGTACCACCTTGCTGCAGAAGCTTGAAAAGTACACTACAAGGTAGGGTACTGCTAATATGTGAAGCACAATTTTGGAAACAAAAGAGAACTTGCCATATTCAAAAAGTAAAATAGTCATGTAATTTGATGAAGTTATATCTTTCTAGGTTTACTATAACCTAAATAAGAACCTCCAAAAGAAAAACAGTTCATGATTCACATAAACAACACAGCAACAGTTGTACTCCAAAATCAACAAATAAGGTAAGGCCTCTACATAAACCATATAAACAAAGCTCCAACATGCCTTACCATTACTCTCCTTAACTTGAAAATTGCATCAAATCGCAAGGGTTTGACAAAGTACTTTTCACCATCATCACATGCATAGGTAAATGAACTATCAAGTAGAGTACTGCAATTAAGGACGGAGGTCAGAACAAAAGAAATCATCTCAAGTCAATAAATTTCTTATTCACCATCTCTTGGTCACTTTGATGCTACTAGTGCACAACCTTTTTTGGGATAAACGCACATATAAAGCCAATAAGAAAAAGCTGCATACCTTGCTGCACAGCTCTTGTAATATGTAAAGATGGTCTCACTAAGCTTCTGAACAAGAAGATCAAAACAAAGATCAACCTACAAGCCAGCACATAGTAATACCGGTAAGGTATTTTATAAATGCAAAAGGAAGTTTCAACAGCTGGCACAAATCACTCATGCAATTCTTTTTATAATTAAAAGCAGCAGAATTAGTGAAAATTAAAACCCAAAGCAAAAGTATGGTTGTCCAGTGAGGCATGGCCCTGCCATACCATACCATAAGATAACATCTATCTGTTCAAGGCTTGGCAGGTCAGTGATACTGGCAAGTAACAAATGTCAATTGAATATAACCGATTTAATTGAGTACCACACATCATCATTGTAATAAATGACTAGTTTAGTATGCAATGGAAAAAGATCGATCAATGACAAGAGTTTTAGAAGATTTAGTTTGTATCAAGTAAATGGCAATGTATGAAAATGGTGCCCACAGGTACATGATGCTTGTACTTTGGAGGAATGGTAGATGAACCATGTGAAACATGCAGGGCCAGCGAGCAGAAAAAACAAAGCTGGACAGTATCGTCATCTTGACAGTATGGAATATATGGTGTGAAAGAAACAGGCAAATATTTCAGCAAAAATCATTGGCTGTAAGCAGATTGCTAACAATGATCAAGAAGGAATGGCAAGTGCAGAGACAGGCTTATGACAATGGAGGATAGGTACCGGGAGAAGGACGAATACTGAAGGCTGAAAAGCGCCGGCTGAGAGTGATTCCGTAGAGAAAACTTTAAATGGCAACATTAAGTTCTCAATTGTGAAAAACATAGTGGCTTTTTCATAGGTAGTTTGTAGCATGCTTGGAGTCTTTATTGTATGAACTTTAACTCTGTATATTCCTTACACTTTCAATGAAAATATGCAGCACGCCTGCATGTTCTCAAAAAGAAAATGGTGTCCACATAACATATTAGCACTTCATTCGCCATAGAGACAGGACAACCATATGAAAACCATAAATTTGCCTTAGTGGACTTTTAACACCTATTTGGATGGAGCGAAAGCAAAAGGGAGATTGGGAGAATGAGGGTGCAGAGAAGGAACCAGATGTGAGGGTAACTTTTTTTATTAAACTCCTTGCTCAAATATTTATTGCAGATTATAGTGGGTGTTAATTAGCCCTCATCTTCCTTTACTTCCCCTATGTTCCACCTTTTTTGGGCCAGGTCTATCTATGATCACACTCTTAAGTGAACAACAATTATTTAAGAATGAATTGAATTGTATCTTTTTGGCAAGAAATCTATAATGACCCAAAGTACACCGTCAAGAGGAGAAACAAAGGTCAACTGGCATCCACCAGTACAAGGCAGTCTGGACTAGAAAAGGACAAATATGATAGCGGTAATTGACAAATAAAAATGCACTTCCTTATTGCTTGCTTTGGTATACCTCAGCTTCAATTTCGTCATAAAGAAATCTCTGCTTGAGACAAGTTAGCGCATGTTGAGCAGAGTCATTGTAAAGATCAAATGGTATCAAAATGCTTTCGAGAAGACCAGCATCTTGTGATTCAATGACATTGTCCACGAGCATCCAGGGAAGGGAACATTCAATTGGGAACTGCCACCAAAACACAAGTTAATACTAGCAGTACATAAAAGCAAGCCACGTAAACAAAAATATTGTGAGAAGGCCTGGCTAGCTGCAATTTGACAGAATAAAAGTGTCGCCAGGCAAAGTAAACATAATTGAACATGTGAAGGCAAAGGGGCATAAAGCAGACCAAACAATAAGTTAAACAGAATTTTGCATTGTTTGCGCACTGTACATTTCTATTACAGTAGGCATTCGCTAGTATTATTCTCAAAAGGAAATCTAGAATACACAAAACACTCCAAAATTCAAATAAAGGTGCTATTAGCAGTGTAAGACACCATCACAAATAAAAAGGACTATTACCAATACATACCCCAATTACAGACCTATGTTGAGTAAGATATGCCTCTTTGGACAAGTTCACGAAAAGTTTTCAAAAACAACTTAGAGGGCTGTTTGGCCAAGTTTTGGCTTAAGCTTATGGGCTTATAAGCCAAATTTGGGACCAAACACCTAACTTATTTCAAGATTTATTCCACAAGCTTGAGCACTGTTTGAATTAGGACTAAGTTGAAGCAGGTGGAAGGAGGCTTATTGGACTTATAAACTGAAGCCCCAATAAACTCACTTATTGGAGAAGCTTAAGCTCAGCCCCACACACACCCTTAGGAATATAACCACAGTTCTTATCAGCAAAACTAAAACTTCTGATTCTCAAACAAGACAGACCTATGGTACCTTGAGTACAAAGTTTGTCTACTGTAATACATTTTTTCGGTATATCAAGGCTGCATTTTGGAATGCAAATAAGTAGAACTTGCTTGTTCAATGCTCACCACACTCTAAAATGCAGATATGTCTCGTGTGCAGGGTTCAATGCACCATATCAATTTCAGAGCCAATCTTGATATGATACATAGGGTAACCATCATAAACTCCCACTTTACACAGTAACCTTTTATTCTTATCTTTCTGTTTCTGCTATACAAGTCATTTTGATTGGACCTGCACCTAATATAGAGCAGTGAACTTTGCGCCAAAGTCAAACTCCCCAAATGCAGCCCAAGTCTTGTCAATTTTTCATAAGAAAATTTGCTCATAAAATATTTCATCACTTCGATGCTGTAAAGAAATGAACAACTTCAAAAGAAAAAATCAAACAAAAGGTCAAGAACAATAGAAAGACTGCCAATATGGGGCCGACAGCAAAGATCAATGCATCACTGTCTCATTGGTAATGAACAGTTTTACTGGGACCATCAACTGGGAGTATGATAGATGCTACTCAAAGAGGGACAGTGCTTGCTTATGTCATTTTGGCTTAAAGGTGGAAAATTGAAATTAAGACACGAATTTTGAATCTTGTGCAATATGACGAAGAGATAACTAATCATATAAGGTGTCAAATGAAGTCCTAAATTAAGTGCCTAGTATTTGTTGGCCATGCTTCTCCTGTTCATCTTTGCAATTGATCCTTTGTTCTAATCCAAATTAAACCAGACTTCTAATCATGAGGCAAAAAAAACAAACAGGACATCAAGAATTAATTTGAGCATAAACAACAGAAAGACATGAAGGGAAAAATAGCACAGCCTATCAAGAACAAAAATCATGCTATCAAAGCAAAGAAAACTTTAACTCCAAATCTCATCTAAATTTCCATAACTAGTTCATCTCATCCAAAATTTACTTCACAAGCGGAATATAAAATGGTGCACCTGGATAACACGAGAAGACTCCAGGTAAAATTCTCTGAACCAAAGAAACCCAAGATCAGTTAGCGTACCAATTGTCGCTGCATGAAGCCAAAGAAAAAAAACATAGCAGTTAATGACTTCCCACAAAGAAACAGATTAACAAACTGTTAATGCATAAAAATCTTTCTCTCATGTAAACAGAAAAACAGATCAATGGAGGGTCATTATCTGCACTGTCAATACTCAATAGCACAATTGATAGAACAAGCAAAATCTGCAACTTATTTTATGACAATACATCAAATTATTAGTATATTGAATATCCTTCGCCACAAGTATGTTACAGAGATTTGAGAATAACTGAATAGAACAGGACGAGTTGTACAACAGTAGCTCTATGCACAAAAGGCAATTGCTATTTGTTTAAGACAGCATAAAGGCAGGGCCTCAGGGGTACCTGTATAATCCAAAATATGCAAGAAAAAACTGAGCTTGTAGAAAAAGGTCTCTAGTTGTTTAAGATCTTCCACTGGTATTCCAGAGCCACTATTTCCAAATAGCCCTCCAGGTTTTCTCAGATTACCTCCAGATACAAGCTCACAGATGAGAAATTGCAAACAATGAATCTATAAAAAGATTGGGGGACCAGATCAGCAAAAAGAGTAAACACAATGTTCTTGCCAGAAAACAGGACAGCAAAAGTGACATGATGAGGTAAAGGTAGAAATTAATAGAACTACATACAAATTTTACAATTTGATATACTAATGGAATTCAGATCATTTTGTATATGTGTAACACCCTGGGTATGTCCAGCACATACCAACACTTAAGCAAATAGGTTTTTGTTCTCGCTTCATCTAAAATGGTTAACCCGATTGATCCGACTAGTTTTGTCAGACTTTTATACAGTGCTATTTCAACTTGAAATGCCAATATGGGACTAAACCCATATACGGCTAGGGCTCTTAGGCCTGAATTGGGCGAAGATATTACATTTTGGGTAAATTGACTAGTGCATGAAATTCAATATAAAATCAAAGCTCAGAGGTTTTGAATTCGAGACCTGGTTGTGGCAATTTATGAAAAAAAATAAATAATTAAAGGGTTCAGTTGTGAGACCAATAGAGTCCCAGAGGTGGATCAGATTCTCAGACCCAAGTAGAGTCCACGTCATAGTCCTAATAAAGTCTAAACGTGAGGGAGATTGTAGGAATATGAGTAAATTGACTGTCTTTCCTCAAAAACTTAAGTTTTTGAATGAACTGACTAGTGCATGAAACTCAACACACACCTCCTAAAGGACCCGACGCCCTCATTAATCACACATGTCCCTCGGGTGATCTGTCTAACCGGCACTCACGACACACCAAGTGACATGATTAGGCCAGAAAATCAAGAACGATCCCCTTAGGAGATTTGCACGTCTAACCGACACTCATGGCATAGCACATGATACAATCAAGCTAAAGGTCAACTCTAATACCATCTGTAACACCCGGGATACATCCAACCTATATCAAAACTTAAGCTTTCGTTCTCGCTTCGTTTAAAAGGGTTAACCTGATTGATATTACTAGTTTCCTTAGGCTTTCATACAATGTTATCTCAACTTGAACTACCAATATAGGACTAAACCCATTCACAGCTAGGCCTCTTAGGTCTGAACTGGGCCAAAGTGTTATATTTGTAACACCACCATGCAGTAAGTATTGGTCAGACGCACAGACCACCTGAAGGACCAGCATGACCGATGAGGGTGTCGAGTCCTTAGGGGGTGAATGTAACACCATGGCCCAGTTCGCTCCAAGAAGATTAGTCATGCATGTGTTAATCCCATATTGACAATTCAATTTGAGATAACACTATATACGAGCGTAAGAGAATTATCTATACCAACTGGATTAACCGTTTTAGGCAAACCAAAGATGAAAGCCTAAGTTTTGGTATGGGCCGGTTAACCCTTTTAGGCAAACCAAAGACGAAATCCTAAGTGCTGGTATGGGCTGGATCTACCTAGGGTGTTACAATTTGTATCTCCAACTAATTGTTAAAGGGCAAAAAATTTCCATTAACCATCCCAAACATGGAGAATGAGACCAAACCATTTTGTTTAAATTGTTTACAAAAGACTTCCACAAAGGATGTTCACTTTTTTGAGTAAATACAGGTTTTGAAGTCCCATTTGAAAAAGTTAAATTTCATTCATCTCGAAAGATTCTAAACAAACTTCTCCAGCAAGATGATTTCTGAGATACCAACATACATTTTAGACAAAACATGGATTTCAGTTCCAACTACAGTTCATTCTTCTGGACCTTTTATCCTGAGAGGCTTCGCTGTACTAAACAAACAACATAAGGGCTGCAACCCTAATATTGAAAGTTTCAATACACTGGCCAGGAAAAGGACAAATTATTTTCCTACCCTCAGTAGCTGCACTTGATAAGATTGTAAATTCATATATCCATCAGTAGCTGCATTTCATGGTATTACATTTCAATAGAACAAGGATCCTGCCTAATGAAATCATTGCCACCAACAACCATGATGTGTAGGATCACTAGTACTTAAAACTGGAGTTGCTTCAACCACATTTAGAAACCAGCCAACTTTACATGCTAGTGATCTATTGGTTAGGATAAAGAACATTTGAGTACAGTTCCTCAAATTGTTCTTGACCTATTCTGGTTAATTGACCATGTTCACATATGGCAGAAATGTTCAAGCTCCAAATACACTGCAATACCACTAGTAGCACAGGCAAAGGCTCAGTAGATACCAGATGATACATAAAACCCTTTGTTGTCGAAAATGAAGCACTGCACACATTTGATAAAGCATTGCTTTCACAATGAAAAACATTAATGAAACCTGTGCAGCTGTTGGAGCAACTGGTCTTGGGTAAAATGTATTTTGCCTCATTTCCTCATTTTCCTGGTGCAAGGAGTGCTGCTCTGGATCTACCTTGCTACTGTTGGCCATCCAATCTGCCGAGAGGGTTCGCATATCAGATAGAATCCTGAAAGAACAGAAAGCAAAACAAACAAAACTTATTAGGTTTTGCACATGTATTATCATATTTTAGAAAAGCAATGTCGATAAAAAAAATGGAAAAACCAGAAGATTCAAGCAGAACTAGAAGAAAGATGTCCCCAATAACTGGAAACCCAATTACCATTTTTGTGAAAACATGAACAAGTTTTGCGAGATTCAGAAGACTGGACAAGCAACAAAACAATTTCCTCATAAGATGGAGTCAAAACAACAAAAGGTACTTCTGCATATTTCCCCCTCTAGAAAGTGCAGGATCTTATAAGGTTGAAATTTTCTCAATCAACAAGAAAAACATAGATGGTGCAATATTCTTTAAGCAGTGGTTGTTTGCCTGTTGAACCTAATTATGTAAAAAATCCATGGAGATCAGGCTGTTTGCAACCAACAACATAGAGAAAGTCCTTTTCCACTGTACTTTAATAAGCTACTTACTACCTTACTTGCAGCTGAGAGAAATTCAGAGGGGAAATAACATCCTTCCTGGATGAGCAAATTCAAACAATGCTGCCATAGTAACATATACTAAAATGAATGCTCTCAGTACCAAATGTGACACCTGAATGTACAAGCCTAACAACAATTTTGGCTCAACCAACTACAGAAAAAGCTTGACTCTTGTAAGAAAGATTAGATCCGACAAGTTATCACAGAAGGTGCTCAATGAAATAAAAAACAAATATAGAATTCTGGGGCAAAGTTAAAAGTGGAAAAGGACCAGAATTGTATTGCATCCATCAGGCTCCCTGTTTTATTCTCAATCAACACGAACATCAATATCTTCATGCCAAACCAGTTTCCTCGGCAGAAATCAGGGTTGGAAGTTGAAACAACAAAGTGCTGCCTACTGGTGAGAGTTTGATACTCATTAAGTTGTTTTGCATTGTAATACCGAAGGGACCAGTTTGCAAAAGAATTTCTGGAGCTTGAACATTTGAACCTATTAAAAATGAACTTAACCGTCACACCCATGCAACTAATATGACTATTGAAGAGAACTACATGACTTTTGTTCTCAAACTCAGTGCTCATTCTTATTTCAATGTTGAAAGTAGTTAGACAAAAGATCAGCAAAGCAGAATACCAAACCGGCAGACCCACTTGAACTTAATGGAACTATAGGTGATAAATTTGCACTAGAAAGTCAAGTTCATTCAAAAGGATTATTGAGACATAGCAATCTACCGCGAAAGGTCTTTCTTCTTTCGAAATGTAGTACGAAGCATAGTGTCTAGTTTATCCTGTACAAAATCTTGCACCTCCATATGTATTGTTTCCCATAAAGCTTCAGACACTAAGGTGTCACAGTGTTGCATCATCAAACCAATGCTTTTTACATAACCAATTAATTCTAGCAGTGCCCTTCGTTCTTCTGCAGTATAGTTCCAGCGTACTACCTGCATGCAAGTTCAAACAATTGATAAATATGAATATAAAAAACTTAAGTCAACATTATGAAACTATTACGGACCACAAAAAAACAAAAGGAGAAATAAAATTGGGACAATTTTTTGCTCATATCATCTACTTGAGGGGGGCTAGAAATTATTAGGCACTTTTGCATGCTTGGTTTACACAGCTATTGCACCATGCTATGAGTAGGAATGCCATCACAAGGCCGAAACAGAAATGAAGCATATGCTCAAAAAGATCATAGGCTGCCAATCAATTACTTTCACACACTTGCAATCCAGTAATGTGGTTATGCTGTTAGAAATTGAAGTCAAAACCAGATATTAGATCAGTTATCTTGCTCAGTTGCACACAACAACACAACTAATAGCTCAGGCAAAAATGAATGACTCAGAATTTTCTTCACCTAATTACGCTGGGTGGAGGGCAACTTGGGGTCCACCATAACATAACAAGGACAGGAAGGAACTCCAGGTCAGTAAAGTCTTAAGAATTGTAAACCTCAACTAATAGCAATATTCATCCTTGATATGCAGAAATGTAGAAGGCAGTATCACCAGGTCATCCTTGCAACAAGGGTGGATCATTCTTCTCAAGAGCCCCTAAGGCCGCTACTATCACTATGAGAAGTTTTTCTTGTTTCTCAAGAGACATATCATCATGAGGCTACCAGCTACCGCCTAACCCAAACACTTCTTTATATAAGATTCCACAACCTAACAGTTTTTATCTTGTCACCTTTGAACTTCTAACAAGAACAAAGATTAACCAGCTTCCTGACTAACAAATCAGGAAAGGAAAGATCTTTTTCTGTGCCCATATGTCTTGGGTTCAATCAACATATAGAGGCTAGCTCTAGGTCTTGTATAAAATATAATTTCATAAAGAGATAAAACAGAACAAATAAAAATTTGTCTATCAAGCAAGCTGTTGAATCCATTTGTGGAGATCACGCACATAGCTGCATTCACATTAACATTATGAATATACTACATAGGATTGAAGGAATTTGTGATCTTTAAACGATAACAAATGATGTGCGAACATGCATGTGTAACTAATCGAGTCCAAAGAGCACATATACAGGACATATGCAGGTGGAAACACAACCAAGTAAAGTGTGTCAAGGTGCATAAAATTTCTCTAGATCTCAAGCAGCTTAAAAGACCATTGGAAATAAAAACTTTCAAGAAAACAACCAGTTTGCACTATAAAAGGTAAAATAGATAGAAAAACAAGAAGGGTTGGAAACTGCTTGCAAAGAAGAGAGGAAAACCTTTTCATAGTCAAAAAATGTAGTGGAATTCTGTTGAGAATCTGAAATAGGTGGTTCTTTGCAAGGGCGTGAGAATTTCCAAGCACACTGTTCCCATATCCGGCCGGTCCATCGACTAAGAAGTTGGAAGCCTTCGACAACGATATCATACATGTTCCCCTTAATGTCTCTGGACCACTCATTATCTGCACCATCTGATGATTTCAATATTATCATCTGAAAAAACAGGATCATTGTCAGTGCAACTCATAGCAGACCGAAGGAAAATAAAGGTCTTAACTCAAAGTTTAACCAAATTTTGAATGAAATTTCTTTATCATGAGCTTATTTATTTTGTTGCTTTTTTCAAAACTCCATGTGGTCAACAAACTCCATAAATAAGGTAAATCATGCATACAAGTGCCACAACCATATCACACTAAAGGGTAGAGAATTCAGTTGACAGAAATGCTCAGTGAAGTTTCTGCACGGCTATGATTATTTATCAAGAACTGGCCATGGAGATTCCTGAGCTTTCAATCTCACAGCTTACTTAAGCACTTTAGCAAAAACTACTGATGTACTGGAACATCAAATACTTTATGTGCATGAGTCAAATAGGAAAGAATATCACCTGATTCATTGCAGAAGCAAAACGTATAGAGAAGTCATCATGCTCAGCTCTGATAGTTGTCATGTGGTTCAAAATCAGGTAATGCCTCTGATAGGTGGTTTAGTTAAGGAATTTCAAGCATGATATGATTTGCCATACATAAATTGGGAAATATAGCTCAATGCAGCTAAAAGTGCCCCTGACATTGAGATGATGCTGCAAGCTTTACTGTTCTAATCAAGCTCTCACAAATTTGTTTTTGTTGATTTTTGAAAGTTCTGGTTATGTGGGTTGTTAATCACGGGCAACACCTTCTTCTTAGATAATAGCCACCTTTGCTTCGGTAAAAAATAGCATTTGCTGGCTCTGTTAACAGAAACATGTTTACAAAACTTTAGCAGAAAGGATATTCCTGTAGCTCTCGAGGAGGAATTTCATGAGGGGCTGGAAGAGTAAGAAGACGAGTTTGACTGGAAAAATTTTGGAAATATGACGACAATTCCTTTAAAATTGCAGCAGGTGAAAGATGCAGATCTGGAAATGCTGGAATAACTGGATCATTCTGTCAAAAAAAGGGGGTAGGAGCAATGAATTTAACATAAACATGACCAAAATAGTACAATCAGGTAAAAGTTAACTCTTTCTCCAAAATAAAGGTTGGACAAATGGACAATAAGAAGGCAATAATCAAACCTTAAAGATATTGAGAAGGCGGTTTATTTTCACTCTCTTGTAGAGGGACTCGCTCTCTTTCTCCGATGAGGTTGCTAGAACAACCAAAACAGGCAGAACACGAAGGAGGGTATGGCGCTCAGGAAAAAGAAGAGCAAAGTCCAGCTCCAACGACTCCACACAAAATACTAGGAGGACTTGTAGAATGTCTTCAACCCTATGGTTTAGTTAAGGAGATCATAGCCGATATGGAAAAACAAAGTTAAGTGCAATTACCACTTATAAGTATAGTAAAGAACAAAAATCAAATAACAATAAGAAGATTTGATAGTCATTCTGAATTGTACATGACTTTAGATGAATCCTCAAGCTTGTTCCCATGCAAATCCACAGACTATAATAAAGCTGTAGACATCTGCCAAATAGACATTGACATAAAGTTGTTGTGGTAAATAAATTTTTCAAAACTGCATCTTTACACTCTGGTCATCCTCTTGAAAAGCAGCTCGCATATTTTCCTTGAGTTAGTTCCTATAAAGTTGCTGGCAGTTTGCCTTCACTTGGAAAATCTTAGTATATGGGCAGAAACAATCCTTGTGACAGGTCTACCAAAAGACAATGCATGGTTCTCCTATTGCTAGCAAAAAGTGCATAATAAAAGAATTTTTATATGATGTCATAAGCAGCAGACATTCACAATATTACATAGAGAGGGTAGGATACGTATTTGTACGAAACATCTCAGCATGCAAATTCAACAAGATGGCCCATCTGGTGCTCAGAAAAATCTACAAATGACACTAAGAAACCAAGTTAAAAAAACTAAAAATGGATAGCTACCACAATAAAACTTAGTGTATGTAGTCCATACCAAACACACCACCCCCCCCCCCCCCCCCCACACACACACACACATTCAAATAGTACATTTAACCCCTGTACTTTGAAACTGGACAACTTACACCCTACACCTAAAAAAACCAGTGTAATTTCATCCCATATGCAATATGATAAGTAGTTTTTTCATGTTATCATGATGATTTGGTAGTCACTAACATGTGCGGGTCACGTGACAAAATCACCTATCAGATTGCATGCAAAATTTTTAAGTACAGGATGTAAGTTGTCTAATTTCAAAATATATGGGGTTACTTATTTGTGCTTTTTTTAAAGTAGAGGGAGGTAAGTGGACTCTTTCCTTTCTAAAGTATTTGCATAATCAACAATGGATATCATTTCTTTCCTCGTAGATGTCTATTCAGTTATCCATGTAATCATCTCTCCTGCAATGATCAAACGCGATGAACAACAGGAGGTTCCATTGCTCCTACTCGCACTGTTGGGCACTTCTTAACCAGAGGCATAGCTACCAGACCAAACTGGCTGACCATAAGCCCTGACTCCAGAGCAACCCAATCAAATATGGAACTAAGCTCAGTAGAAATATTATATTAGTTTTTTTTGGTGCTCCAACCACCAAGTGCTATAGCAGTTAGAGATGTGCAATTTACCCTAAAAGTTGTCACTCCTGAAATGATTACATCTACCACATGGCAAAAATGTCAAAACAATAAATTTTGTGCAGAGTACCTGAGCTTCCATCTAAGCAGTGTCATGTCTTACCTACTCATTGGAAACTTATGGTAGTTGGACTCAAGAGATTTTCCAAAGCAACCTTAGGAAACCAACCCAGCACACTTAAAAGAGCATAACAATTGACCTCTCAAAATCCAGAGTCAAAAAACAAACAAACCACCAATTAAACTAATGAGACCCCATCCCCAACCTACCATCCAAATAAATAAGCACCCACTGCACTTCTTGCACCTCTTATGCCATGTTCTAACCTTTGATGCTTTGCTTTTGTTTATTTTCTTAAAAGTGGAAGATAAGCATATGAAGAAGCAAGCTTATTGCCCCCCCCCCCCCCCCCCCCCCCCCCCCCAAACAAACCGACCCAGCAAGAAAACGTATGCGCAGGGCAAAACTTGTAGTATTCCAAAGCATACTCTGGAGCCTGGACCAAGCATTTGTTATGCTGTAGATTATTCAGGCCTAATGGTAAACAATAGATTTTAACTGGGAAGATATATAATGCTAGAAGAGAAGTCAAAAGTTTTACACATGGTGCCATTTATCACATTTGATAAGCACATTGGTGCAAAAAAAAAACGTACATACAATGGATGCAGAATAGCCATATCAAAGCACAAGGGGAGAAATGCAGGTTCATAGTGAACTAAAATATTTCCAAGATATGACATAAAGTCAAAAAGGCGATCTAACAAACCAGCAACCTGAAGATCATCCAGCTCTTCTCTCATAGTGTCAGTGTCCTGCCACTGGGTGCTTACTTGAGTAAATGTTCTGCAAGAAGATATAAACAAAACATAGTCATTGTATGAGAACGCCACCTTTATGTGGTGAACAGAAAAGAAATGAAATTTGGTTTGCTTATTAGTAAAATAAAAGCATCTATGAAGACAATAAGGACTACTAATCCAACATAGATGTAATTTAAAAGCCACAAATCATAGTGTAATAAAACTTGCCATTATGAAATAATCTGCAACAACATCAAGCCATTTTTATGCTGTAAGAGGTGGGTACCAAATTAGTTTTATCTTCAAATGACAAAATTGATGTACTAGAGCTAATGAATTCAGGCTCAATGGAAATGATTACCATGATAGTTAATTTACAATTTAAATCAGATCCTATGCCAAATAGGTTCGGTGTGCTCAGACGAATCACAGAGGGGAAAATAAGGTTGACACTAAGCCACAAACAATGGAAGCTGATCTTTTCCCAATAACTAGTTAATTTAGATACCTTAACTACATTAGGAGTGAGTATTTGGTTAGTTCGGTCGGTTTTACAAAATTTTGTAACCAAATTTTTTATTTCAGTTTTGTGATTTTTGTTATGTATATATATGTATAGTATATGGCCCAATTGGTCCATTTAGTCTCTAAGACCCAGTAGGTCTTTGTATCTATATATACTTGAGTTTAACCCTAAGAATATTCATTGGTTATTATTCTAACATGGTATCAGAGCTAAGAACTTCAAAACCGTAGAGCTAACCTTGTTTGTACTAACCAATCTCAGAGCCAGTCATCTCCGGCCAACTACGATCGCCGCCGTCGTCCTCTCCAGCTCGTGCTGCCGCCTCGACAACCAGATCCATTCGAGCTGCAGGCTACCGTCGTCTCCCGTGCGATCAGGACCAGATCTGGTCCGCCTCGACGACTAGACCTGGTCGTGCTGCAAAGTTATCCTCTCCACCGTCGCTCATGCTTCTTAGATGCGCCGCCACCTCTCTAGCTTGTGCCTCCGCCTCAACGACTAGATCTGGTCTTGCTGCCGACTGTCGCCTCCTGCTATCTCGCCCAGATCTACGCCACCTCCTGCTGCCTCAACCAGATATACGCCGAAGCTGCTCATCTCGTGCTGCCGGCTGCTCGGAGTTGCCAGCGACACCGTTGCTCGCGCATCACCTCGACGACCAAAGTTGCTCATCTCACGCAGCCGGTTGCTCGTTCTGCAGACTGCTCGCCCTGCTGCCGCCGGCTGCTTCTAGCGCCTCTACCTCAATCTATAGCACTACTCCTCAGTGTTACTGCCTGGTGCCTGCCCTCTCACTGATTCATGGCCTTTAGTAGTCTTCAAGACGGTGGTGCGTTTCTAGCCTCAGACATCAAACTAAATGGTCAGAACTACCGTGAGTGAGCCTCTTCAGTTCGCATGCTACTCCGGTCCATTGGTCTTCTTCCGTATCTTACTGCGGATCCTCCTACAGATGAGATGAAGAAGACAGCTGTTGCAGCCTAGCGCACCAGTGATGACCGTGTTATGGCATTTTGTGCCACAGTGCTGAGATCTCTGTTCAGATGAGCTTCATCGATCTTCCATCCTCCAGACTAATGTGGGAGTATCTTCAACGACATTATCAACAGAGTGTGGCACTTTGTATCTCTCTTCGATAGTCTTCAGGGTTTATAGCAGCAGGATCTGTCTGTTGAGGAGTTCTACAATACGTTCACTTGTTTCTCACATTAGTTGGACTCCATGGTGCCCTCTGCTTGCTCTGGTTGCACTAGATGTACAGTCAAGGAGAGATATGATGAGCAAAGCCTCATGTTTGACTTTGTCATGCATTTTCGCCTAGACTTTGAGCCCATTTGGGCACAACTTCTTGGGTGTCCCTTACTTCCTACCATGGCTGAGGCTCTTGCTATCCTAATAGCTGAGGAGACTCATCTTTGCTCCCTTACTGGATTTGCCTCTGTGGTTCCCCCACAGTCTGTTCTAGTAGTTTCTCCTCAAATGGCATCCTCCGATGTTATTGTTACTCCGTCAACTTCTTTCACTCAGGTTGTCTACTCTCATTGCAAGCGGCTTGGACACCGTGTTCAGCGGTGCTTCAGGCTACATCCTGAGCTGAAGCTGAAGCCACCGCATGGATCATCTCGTCATGGAGCCGCTGCTCAACTTCTCCAGTATTTGTTGCCTCTTCGGATCCCCTTGCTACTCAGTTGAGTCAGCTTCACACTCAGATGAGTCATCTAAATGCCCTTTTTCAGGGGCGTTCGTCATCTACGCCCTCTTCTAGTGGATCTGCTAGTATTGTTGCTTCCTCTCCCTCTGTGTCAGGTACTGCACTTCATGGGGTTCTGGACTCGGGGGCCTCCTTCCATATGACGTTAGATGGCTCTCAGTTAGCGTCTTGTCAGCCTATTACAGATGGTGCCTTTGTTTAGAAAGTTGATGGCACCTCTTGTATAGTCACTCATCAAGGCACTGTCTTTTATTGTTCTGAATGTCTCTCGTGCCTCAACTCTCTATGAGTCTTATGTCTATTGGTCATATCATTGATATACACTGCTTTGTTGGGTTTAATGACTCTTAGTGTTTTGTGCAGGATCGTCGAACAAAGACTCGTTGGTACTGGCCATTGCCGTAGAGGTTCTCTAGGTCTCTACATTCTTGATAGCTTGAGTCTTCCATCATCCTCCACTGTTGTCTCCACCACAAAGTCTTCAGTGTCTATTTCTGTCGCTGCATCCTCTGCCGCCTTCCCTCAGTGGCATCATCGACTAGATCATTTATGTGGTTCTCGTCTATCTACTTTAGCTCGTCAGGGTGTCTTAGATCGTCTCTCTGTTGATACCAGTTTTGACTGTACCGATTGTAAACTTGGCAAACAACTACAACTTCCTTATACTTCCAGTACTTCTAGGTCTAATCACCCTTTTGTTTGGGGTCCTGCTCCTTTTGTTTCACAAAGTGGTCACAAGTATTATGTTATTTTTATAGATGATTATTCTCGTTAAACTTGGTTTATTTTATGAAACATCGTTCTCAGTTGTTATCTATTTATCAGTCTTTTGCACGTATGGTTCATACTCAGTTTTTCGCTACTATTCAGATATTTCGCTCTGATTCCGGGGGTGAGTACTTGTCATCCGCTTTTCGCCAATTCCTCTTTGCTGAGGGGACCCTTTCATAACTCTCTTGTCCTAGTGTTCATTCTCAGAACGGTGTTGTTGAATACAAACACCGTCACATTATTGAGACTGCTCGTACTTTGTTTTATTGCATCTCATGTCCCGCCTCATTTCTGGGCTGAATTTGTTTCTACGGCTGTCTATCTCATCAACATACAGCCATCCTCTTGTCTCCATGGCAAGTGTCCTGGCAAGCTCTTGTTTTATCTCCACCGGGTTATGATCATCTTCGAGTCTTTGGTTGTACCTGCTATGTTTTTCTTGCCCCACGTGAATGCACCAAGTTAACTGCTCAGTCCATTGAGTGTGTTTTTCTTAGTTACAGTCTAGAGCATAAAGGCTATCGTTGTTATAACCCTTCTACTCAACGCATGCACATTTCTTGTGATGCCTCTTTTGTGGAGGATAGACCTTATTTTTACTCTTCTACTTCTCGAGCTTCTCCCACAGAGTCTCTCTTGTCCATATCTACCTCCTATTCCTACACCAGACATGACACCTAATTCGATCGAACCTTCTCCAACTATACCACCTCCATCTTCAGATATGTCCCCGTTTCCTTTCCACTGCACTCGTCGCTCTAGGGTTCCTACTGATCCGCAGTCTCCAGGTTCTACTCCTTCTGATGGCATGGCTAATACTGAGGGTGTCATTACTGGACGATTGATCACCGACGTCGTCCCTCCCGACTTCACAATATGCTCTCCGTGATCGCAGCACCATTGTGGCTCCAGATCGCTATGGTTTTACTATCGCAAGTGTTGTCCATGAGCCTCATACCTATTAGGAGGTTGCAGTCCTTCCTAAGTGACAGTTGGCCATGTCTGAAGAGCTTGCAGCGTTGGATCTTACTAGCACTTGGGATTCTGTTCCGCTACCAACTCAAGCTGTTCCCATCACCTGCAAATGGGTTTTCAAAGTCAAGACGAAGTCTGATGGCTCGCTGGAGCACTGTAAGGCTCGTCTTGTTGCCCGAAGTTTTCAGCAGGCTTATGGTCGTGACTATGATGAGACCTTTGCGCCATATTGGCTGTTGTTCGTTCCTGCAATATCTCCCAAATGGATATGAAGAACGCTTTTCTTCACAATGATTTACAGGCGGAGGAGGTCTATATGCAGCCACCTCCCGATGTTGCTGCTCCTGCTGGTCATGTCTATCGTCTTCGTCGAGCCCTTTATGGTCTCAAACAGACTCCACGAGCCTGGTTTGAGCATTTAGTTCGGTTGTTCTTGCTGCTGGTTTCTCTCCTAGTGATCATGATCCCGCCTTATTTATCCATACATCTACATGTGATCCCACTTTGATCCTGCTATATGTAGATGATATGTTGATTACTGGTGATGATGTGGAGTACATTGCTTTCGTGAAGCGTTGCCTCAGTGAGCAATTCTTGATGTCTAACTTGGGCCCTCTCAGTTATTTTCTTGAGATACAGGTTACTTCTACGGATGATGGCTATTATCTTTCTCAGCAGCATCATGCTCAAGGTCTACTGGCTCGGTCTAGGCTTACTGATACACGAACGGCTGCTACTCCTATGGAGCTTCATGTTCAGCTTCGCCCCATTGGTGGCGCTCTACTCGAGGATCCCTCTCGTTATCATCATCTCATTGGGAGTCTTGTCTATCTTGCTATCACCAAGTCAGACATTGCTCATGTTATTCATGTGCTTAGCCAGTTTGTCAATGCTCCCACTTCAGTTCACTATAATCACCTGCTTCGTGTGCTCCATTATCTGCATGGGATTGCTTCGTTGTCTTTTCTATGCTCGTTCGAGTCAGCTCCAGCTTTATGCTTACTCTGATTCAACCTGGGCGAGTGATCCTTTTGACCGACGATCCATTACTTGTTACTTCTCTTCTTATATGGAAGTCCAAAAAACAGACTGCAGTATCACGCTCTAGTGCTGAGACTGAACTTCGTGCCTTGGCTACTACTACTTCAGAGATTGTCTGGCTTTATTGGTTATTAGCTGATTTTGGTGTGTCATGTACCGTTCCCACGCCCCTTCTTTGTGACAACGCTAGCGCTATCCAGATTAGCACTGATCCCGTGAAGCATGAGTTAACCAAGCATATTGGTGTGGATATATCCTTCATACGTTCTCATTGTCAGCAGTCGACTATTGCTCTTCAGTATATGCCTTCTGAGATTCAGGTTGCCGACTTCTTCACGAAGACTCAGACTTGAGAACAACATCGGTTTCACCTCTCCAAACTCCATATTTCAGATTGTCCTAATCCATCTTGAGTTTGAAGAGGAGTGTTATGTATATATATGTATAGTGTCCTAATGTATATGGCCCAATTAGCCCATTTAGTCTATAAGACCCAATAGACTTTTTGTATCTATATATATTTGAGTTTAACCCTAAGAATATTCATTGCTTATTATTCTAACAATTTCTAAAACCGAATTAACTGAATTATAAAAAGGTTAATTCGATCAGTTAATTTGGTTTTGATTTTCTCATAAAAAAGAACATTATTAATGGTATTAATCAATAAATATGTCATTTAATAATGCATTATCAAAGAATGTACCTGTATTATGTTACCAGTACATTATATTATTTAAGGTTAAAGCTTAATAAAATTTCGACAATTGTAATTAATTGTTTTAGTGTTATATATTCTTAAAATATACAAAATTTAGGTAAATAATCTAATATCCATTATATTAATTCGGTTATTTCAGGTACTTTGGTTTTCCAAAGTCAAAAACCAAACTGAATCGAATTAATATTTCGGTTCGGTTATCCAGTTTGGTCGGTTTTTGCTTACCCCTAAACCGCATCACTGCCCCACCAACCACTCTAGATTAGCATATGCATACCTAATAACTATCTTATAGTATGCACACAAAAAGCATGAAAAAAAATTATCAAATTGAAGGGGGGATGTGGGTGGCCAGCCCTCCTCATTATCAACTTAAAAATACTACTTATGAAGGAAACTTTATGGAGCTATGAGCATTTAAAATCAACTTTCTTCACAAATGTTGAATAACATGGAACATCAATTGGGCAATCAGCCATTTCTAGTACATGAACACATTCTTGTTATATGTTCTTTGGAAATTAATAGTCAAAGCGTGATTGGGTACCTCTTGTACCATGAAAAATCATTTGGTATACTAGCTTTTGCATTCTTAAGATGATCAAGCTGCAGTAACACATCAAGCAATTTCAACATAGACCTGCATAGAAAACAACAAAGCAACCTCAAGACCAATGCCACCACCAGGACGAACCATATATGAATTTAGCCAACACAAATAAACACATAAAACAGATGACCCTTAACAATTCTGCTCCAAGAGCTAGATAATAATGGAAAGTTGAAAACAGGTGAGCATAGAGTCTCCATATTCACTCTGGAGGGCCAAGGCTAAGAAATTGTCAGAAAAATCAGAAAAGAAATATCTAATAAATCCATTCTGGACCCCAATTATAACAGCTGAATTTTTTCCTTTTAGATGTTTGTTGTCTCATATTTCTATCTTAAAAAATGTGAAAGCAATAATTCTGTTATAGCAGGACCCATATTTGTATATCCTAGACCTATGAGTGGATATTCTAGATCTAGGATTCTAGAGGTTAATGTTTTTCTTTTGGGTTCGAGATACTGGTTACCAGTAGGAACCAGCTAAGACAACTAAGACATGTTTCAGAAAGTTGGCTATTCTTGGAAAAATTGACCACTGTTTTAATAAAATAAGATTACAGTAAGAATTATCAAGATTACACCAAGATGCGCACGAGGAGAAAACATATGTACAGACTATAGTCATCAATAAGTACAAAACCAATACACCACCATTTTCATCTTCTTCAATTCATTCATTCCTCTATTGTAACTTTTTATCAAGTAAAAAAACATCCAATTAGCATTTATCAATTTAAGAGATTATAGGTTCATAGCATGCATTTCATTGACATGGTATTCTCAAGGGAAAAAATATGGCTAAGCAACAGACAATAGATCGAAAGAACAAACCAGAAGTGAGTGATTGTGGGCCCATTGACCAGTCTCTCAGGCCTAGAAAATCTCTGCATATCAGCTGCCAACTGCGCCAGATGACACAAATGTTGTAAGAAATTACAACAGGTGCTGCAATTTTTCTGAAAGTGCTGCTAAATGTTAACAAGCTAACATGATTCCAGAATAAAAAACAAAAAAAATCTAAGTGAAGAATTAAATGGCTTTGGACAAGGTGAGTATTAGGGTCAAAATAAAGGACTTATTGGAACCTGTGCAGCCATTGTATGACTAGCAACAAAACAGAAAACACTTGTACAACTAGCTACATTTATGGCAACGGCACAAAAGAGGACATACCAGAACATAACACATTTTGTTCACAGGGAAATTCACACAATATGGTAGGTTAATCTACAAAGAGAACTTTGTGTTTTGAAAAAAGGAAAAGGAATAAGGTGAACCAACCACAGACTTGTAAGGACGAAGAATTATTTTTGAGGACCATATATCACCATATTCCACTGCAGAAGAAATGAAACTGGCAACAACATTTTGTAAACTCATGAAGAGCAGCATAAATGAAGACTATAAATTCCATAGAACTTTGAAGACTACAAGTAACCATAAGGAAACTGAATCACCTTCTGGAAAGCATACCCCTTTAGAAGAAACAACAAGTATCATGAAGGAAAAAAACATGGTAGATGTCCTACCTTAGAAGCAGCAGATGCTTGCCATCTCTGAATTTCACGTAAGCGGCTCATTTCCAAGTCAAGGACTTGATAAGTCTCCAAGTACAAGTCTGCTTGGCTATGCTTCATTGAATCAGGCAGCTGCATTCACAGTTGGACTATCAATCATACTCCGCATCGTAGTCAGATCATAGGGGATTATGTTTATGGCAGGCAAATACGTATATCACTAGAAGAGTTACATGCTGTATCACTTGACAACAGCATTACAGAACAGAACAAAGAAGTAACAGAAACTCTAGTAGGCATGACCTTTTAGGAAGAGGGGATCTAGAGTTCCGAAATCCGCAATACAATACTTCAACAAACCAATCAACTCAAACCTGAACCATCTTACAGAGTGAGCCCACCAGTATGTAATTTTAGCAGTAATAGCTTATAATAATAATAATCCAACTGTGATTATGATACCCTCCAAGATTCAGGTGTCATAGCATAAATATTTCCATGCAAGAAAAGATTTCATTCAAGTCCTCTTTGCAATATGAAAGAGACAAAGGATAGTGAGAAGTTTCTTACATCAATCAACAATAGCAGTGGCAATGATGATTTAGATGGAAACCAATGAAATAATAAATGGAAAGAGCTGGCTGAAGCTAACCTGAGGTAGCGCTTTAACACAGCTGCGATACGTGTACAACAAAGAAGCCATTTCTTTACCCTCTTGGATCAAACCATTCTGTAGTTCATTTTTTATCCATGAGAGGGTGGAAAGAAACTAGCATTACAATTGTACGTGCATAGAACAATCAAAAAATGCGACTACACTAAGAAGTTCATTAAAGTCAATGAAGGAAAAGAACCTATGAAAGAAATGTACTATACCAGCTGGTTGATTGCTTTTGTATCTTCGCCTAAAGATAGACGATAAGCTGCGACATCACTGTACTCTGGACATAAAGAGCAAATTTTAATGGCAATAGTTAACCGTAAGGAAACCCGATATATTTTTTTTTTTACTTGGATGAAATAGAGTTATTTCTAAGGACAAAAAAAAAGGAAACTAAATCAAGATTTTTTCCATGACACCAGTAGATGCTTTTATATCTGTAGGTGATCAGGCATCAGCATAACAATTATGCATAATGTGTCCTTCAAAGCAAATAGCAACATCAAATACATTATGATGATGCTTACCGATAGGGCTGCTAGTTGCAGATCTTTCACTTGATAGGAGCACAGCTAATCCCTGCACATCCGGTTGCTCATCCTGAAATTAGAAATATAACCAATTAATATGAAAGTTCTGGATCAAGCAGATTGAAAAAATACACAAAAAAATAGTTCCTAGTTATGCAACAGCTGCAATTCGCGCACCTCCACAGCACACTCCCTTCTTTTTTATTGAACAACACATTCCTTTTGGTGGAAAGTGGATGTGCCACACATAAAAGGCAACCTAGGTCCATTGTCCATTTATAGTAAGGCAGATCAGATCGAACAAAAACTAAAAATAATAAGCATAGTTATCGCCAGCCCGCGATAATTCGCGTAACCACCAAACTTAAACTCCTCCATAACAGTAACTCGAGCCAGTGAAAGTTCACTGTGCAGCCCAAATCAGATACCGAGGCTCCATATTTTCCTAAATGTGACACAAGGATGATCAAGCAAACACCACACAATGAGGCCAATAACTGCTACAGTTGCCAAGACTCACCAGTCACATTCTGCAACACCATTCAAACCATGGAAAACAAATACTCTGCAATACGTTCTATATAGGGCTTGAAACTAAACAGATCTAAAAAATAACTGAAGTGTACCCAACAATCCCCACCAGCTTCAAAATAGCCACCAACCAAAGTTCTCTGCAATTTTGGAGCCAAGGAAGCGAAGCAATGCACAATTCAACACTTCTCCTAAGATTTGAAATCCAGCAGATCAAACAAAATCTAAAAATTAGTCTACCTATCACCGATAGTTCATGAGAGCAACCAACACGCGTTCATCTGGAGCTCGACTCAGAATTGCACCAAGCCAATTCCACGTCCAGATCCCTTGATGCGCATTTCTCCTAGGCCTTTGAACTTTGAACCCATGCAGACAAACAAACACTTATAACTGAGCACTCCGAGCTTAACTATCCGCGCCAATTCGCGAGACCCACAAACTCGCACCCCCTCGGCAAGTCACAACACGACTAGAGTAGCACTGGAAGCCAATCCCACGGCTCGGAGGAGATACACGAGCTCCGCATTTCGCCGATAGCTTCCGAGGCCGAGCAGATCGGGAACGAAGTAGAAAAGGAGGCGAAGAGGAGGGAGAGCAGAGGTTGGCCATACCTCGAGTGAGAAGGTGGACAGCGCGGCGATGGCCTCCTCGACGGGGATGGCCATGTCGCCGGCGCCGGAGACGCGGAGGCCGAGGAGGAGGTGGTGGTAATGGCGGGGTGGTTGGGGGTGGGAGGGAGGTGGTGAGAGGTGTTCGTGCGGGAGATGCACCAACAAGCTCTGGCTCGTAAATTGTGATGAGGCTTGGTGGGGGCACAGGGGTAAAAGTAGACGTGAAGTAGACTTCAAGTAAAAGGGGACGGTGTTTCAAAATGGTTGTGGGCTTGTGGCCTTGTGGGCGTGGTGTGGACCGTGCGGTACTGTGGTCACACCTTGGTTAGGGCGAAAATAAGACAGACAATATCTTTTTGAATCTATAAATTTTTTAATATATACTATAATTTTAAGATGGGAATGATATTCGTATTCGTATTTGAATTTAAATTTTATTTTCTTTCGATTACAGATTAGGATATGAGAAGAGCAATATCTAATTATGTATGTATCCAATAGATATCCAACAGATATCCACTAAAATAAAAAAAAGATATCAATTTTTATCTTAATACCAATACATCTGCATGTTTTATTTTTTTATTATAAATATTTGAACCTATCAACAATAACTATAAAGTAAAAAGAAAGAAAATTGTAAATTAATATAAATTTTCCATATTTGGAATTCTCTAAACTATAATATGTATTCTGATCGTTGATAATATCCAAACATTTCTAGAACTATATCTGCATCCAATCTGTATCCATACCCATATTGATCGATATCCGGATTTGCTTTTGTATCAGACCAAAAAATATAGAATAGGATACAAGATAGTCATTATCCGTCTATATCTAATCCATTCTCACCCCTAGTCCTTACTCCTTGGCTCTAAAATTTTTAATGGAATATGTTGGAGTTGGCTAGTCAATGATTATCTACCAAGTCAGATCAGGTTTAAGTTTTAGTTGATAAAGCTACTTTTAAAATAAAAAGAAATTTCTAATAATTAATTTAGTGGACATTACAAAATAAAAATATACACAAGCTAACTAATGAGTCCTATGTGATATTAGTAATAATCAAATATAAGATGATGTAAATTAGTTAAAATAATATAATGATACTTACAAACTATACTAATACATTAAAAATATATGATAATCAATGCAAATCAGGTCGACCTACTACACACTCTTGCGGGCATCCCAGGTTAGATCGCATTATCCAGGTTGGGTTGGGTTCGGGTGAAAATTGAGAACCTACGCGTGGTAGCCCGTGGCCCAATTTATATGTGGAAGTCCAATTGGTAAAAGAAGGCCCAATTTGTGTATAGATGTCCAGTTGGTCCAAACTAGGCCCAACTTGTGTATAACAGACTTAAAAGTCCAGTTGGTCCAGAATAGGCCCAATTTATGTACATAAGTCAGTTGGTCCAGAAAAGACCCAATCTGTGTATAGAAGTCCAGTTGGTCCAGAACAGGCCCAATTTGTGTAGAAGTCCAATTGGTTCAAAGTAGGGCCTAGTTTGTATAGAAGTTCAATTGGTCCAAAATAAGGCCCAATTTGTGTATGAAAGTCCGATTGGTTAAAAATAGGGCCCAATTTTCCTAGAGAAGTCTCAGTCTAGTCTGGGCTCAGTGTTTTCACAATCTATAAAAATTAGTGTCATTTCTGTTAACGAGCCGTTTCATAACTTCAGTGTGTCATTTGTTGTTTAGAGGTGTTGCGTCCCCCTGTAGCTTTGGATTATCACGTACGGTTCTCTGCGCGGTTTTGGAGTGTCGTGTATTTGTCATCGAACGCAGTGTGAGTCATTCGATAAATTTCGAATTGTACCATGTACTGCAGCTAAAGGTAAGGAGCCCTTTCACAACTTCAGAGCTTACAGTGCCAAGTGTGCTTATCTGCGCACTTTTGGAGTGTCACATACTGATATACATCGAATACACGCTTTACCTTAGACAAATAGTTGAAACCATGCTGATGCAAAATATCTAATGATTTTGTAGTATGAAACATGTGGATGCAAATCATTCACAAAAACAATGTCAAGTAGTCAAACCCATGTTACAGGACGGGATATACATAGATCCGGGACATTAAAAGAAAGAAACAGGATACTTAACATCAAAGACTGTAAACTTGGATCCCTACCTACTGCCTTAACGTTAGTTCAAATCATATATCACTCCGAGGATTTTGCTAGTCTAATTAGAAATTTTTTACCCACTATCATCCAAATTTGGATACCAATCCATCTTACGCAATATGCATGACTAATTTAACCACTCCTACCTAAAAATGCAAATTGGGCGTGCCAGTCGGCCCAGCACAGGCCCGTCGGGCCAGCTATTTGGGTCGTGCCATGTCGAGCCGACACGATTCATTGTCGTGCCGAGTCGGGCCAGTCCAGTAACTCGATGTAAAGGCTTGGCACTGCATGATGGCCCGCGAGCCGCATTTCGTGCCGGGTCGGCACTGACATGGCTCGTTTCGAATTTTTAAATTCCTTTAAAGCATTAAAATTATTTAAAAATTAAATAAATAGTTAAATGTTTGAAAACATGTGAAAAAATCAAAAAAATTTGTAAAATTGAGAAAAATATTTGATGTATAATAGTAATTCAAAAAAAGATTAAAATATCATAAAAAATTCAAACGAATTCGTAGAAATTTTAAAAAATTATAAATGAGAGTAAAAAATTGCAAACAAGTTGTAGAAAATTATGAAAAATCATAAATGAGAATAAAACCTTAGTAATAAATATGAGAATAATTTTATTATTTATATGGAAATGTTACTGCCTCGTTAAAAACCTTACTGATTAAAACTTAATGAGGTAAAACTTTAGTAAAGAAAAAAGAGTATATTAATTAATTACAACTTATTTTGAATTAATATTAAGCCATTCTAACGCATTAGTGAACTCGGTGTTCGCCAAATTATGTTGTTGTCGAGTCATACCGTTTTTCCAGTCTTTAAGGTAGGTCATTGTCTCCACCATCTGAGGTGCTAAGTATGATTTTCTCTCTTTATCTATTCTACCGGCCATACTAAAAGTAGATTTAGAAGAAACTGTTGGTACCGAAACAATTAATACATCCTGCACTAACTGAGAAAACACAAGATATCTTCATCGGTTGTTCTTCCACCACAAAAGAATATTGTTGGAGTTGTCAGAATCATTTTCAAATTCAAGATCTGTGCAATGATCAATGTCGAGGTAGCGGTTGAGTTCCTCTTGTAAACTCCTAGGTGATGGTGTTGGAAGTGCTTGATCTTAGCTAGAACTTTGCGAAGATGATCCTAAAGGATCGAGGATACCAACTAGAGGGGGTGAATAGAAGACTTTAAAAATTCTTTTCAACTAACACAATTTTTGCAAGATATGAAGGTAAATGATCCGTTTGAGACCTAGCCTTGGTTTTCGCACTAGACTTGCCCAGATTCTAATATGCGGAATAAGAAATCTTACTCGGAATTACCGAA
This sequence comes from Pharus latifolius, assembly GCA_019359835.1. NCBI lineage: Eukaryota > Viridiplantae > Streptophyta > Magnoliopsida > Poales > Poaceae > Pharus > Pharus latifolius. Next base: position 5,285,262 of record CM033321.1, on the reverse strand, counting down.
ACCCAAAGGATGATCAAAAATACAGCTCGAAGTAATTGCACAACTCTTTATTTCAAAGAGAGCTTTACACGTCGAACGTTAGATCGCACTAGCCTATGTCGAAAGAACTATATGTGTCTAAGACTTTAATCTAGACTCGATTGTATTCGATAGATTTTCGATTATCTAAAATAGTCTTATTAAAAGGTATTTATAGTCCAATCGTATGAGTACGTATCAGACTCAAAAACCTAAACGTATTAGACTCATATAGCTAACTAACTAATCCTGAACAGACAAGCTTAGTTATATATTCGGATTGGATTACAATTCCGAATAGGGAACGAATTCATTTTCATGGTCGCGAAATAATCCATGGTCGCGGACCCATCCATGGTCGCAAAACCTTTCCGAACACGGTTAAGGTCGCGAAGCCGTATGCAATCAGGACTTGAAGATCATCCCAGATCATGACTCCCTTATTGAGAAGGAGTCAACCCCTGTTGCGACCTCTCGATCAAACTGGAGATGTGGAAATTGGTCTTGTCCATGTTCTCTGGTGTACCACTTTGCCACACATGCTCGTTGATCTTTCCGACCGATTCGAAAAGTCTCCTTTATGCCACTGCGGGTAGTAGTCACCTTCTTCTCCAGAATCACATCTTCACGTAAAGGTTCGTCTCGTTGGTCGACAAAGTCTTCAACAGATGGTACTATAGTATCTGGCTCATCATCCAGCATTGAAGGCTCAAAGAGTTTGAGGTGCTCAACATTGACAACTGAGTAAATATCCATATATGAAGGTAACTCGAGCTGACAAGCATTATTACCCACTTTCTGCAAAATCCGAAAAGGACCATAACAAATGGGTTTCAATTTCTTACCTTCACTTTTAAGTCTCTCCTTACTCAGATGTAACCATATCATATCACCTGCTTGAAATTGCGCATCAACTCGGTGCCGATCATGTCGCGCCTTGTACTTCAGTTGAGCTTTCAGCAAGTCCTGTTCAACATCTCGATGGAGTTGTTGAATACCTTCCAGGAACGTATAAGTACGTATCAGACTCAATAACCTAAACGTATTAGACTCATATAACTAACTAACTAATCCTGAACAAATAAGCTTAGTTATATATTTGGATTGGATTACAATTCCGAACAAGGAACGGATTCCTTTTCATGGTCGCGAACCAATCCATGATCACGGACCCATCCATGGTTGCGAAACCTTTCCGAACACGGTTAAGGTCGCGAAGCCGTATGCGATCAGGACTTGAAGATCCTCCCGGATCAGTAAACCGAGTTTTCACAAAAGGGTCTAAAACTATCTAAAATCAATTTGAATTCAACAAAATAGAAAAAGCAATTGAGTCAAGGTAAATACAAATTGTGCAAGAGAGAAACATTGACACAACCATTTTTACCGAGGTCTCGGAGACTCGCCCGGTCTCCCAACTCCTCGTTGAAGCGCTCACATGTGACTCTCGCTTCTATATCCACGAAGGATATTTCTACTCGAGTTGTTCCTTCTCCACTGCGAATAGGCGAGCACCAATACCTTTCACAAGTTTTTGTCGGCCTCTTCAACAAACTCCAATGTAGAGATCGCGACTCTCCTCCAACAACCGTCTAGACGATGACGATCGCCAAGAGTAATAAATCAAACGCATTCACTTGAATAAATTAAGTGTTAGAATCTCAAATGATGCAAATGAATGCGCACACTCTAGCACTAGCTTGCAAAATGATAGATGATGTGCACCATGCACTCTTAGCCTCCCACAAATGCTTTTCTTTTCAAATGCTCTCAACGATTTTGGCTCAAATCTTAACTCTAGATGCAAGAGATTGAATTCAAATGATTTGGCTAACTTTTGCATAGGATTTTCGAGTTGTTGAGCACTTCAAATGCTGGCCAAGTCGAGGTATATATAGCCCTCACAAAGAAACTAGCCGTTTTTAAGAAGCTGAGCAAATTTTGTATAGGCCGGACAATGTTCAGACAGTACATGCCAATATGACCATTGCAAATATATCAGTTACTGTTCAGCTATTTTTGTGAAGGCCGGACAAATGCCGTTTTGTCCCGACAAAAAGTCTGGACAGATGTAGACGTCTCTGGTTCACTTTTAATTTTGCCTCAAACTAGATTTGTACTGGGCGGACATTGTCCGCTCACACCAGATAAAGTCCGCTCAGGCCCAGACAGATACCCGGACAAATTCATATGTCTCTGGTTTACTTTTGTTTAAAGCTAATGTCCGACCATCACAGATAATGTCTTGCCAGATCCGGACAAATGCCCCCATACGGATTTATATGTCTCTAATTTCATTTTGCACATAACTAAAATAGTTTTGTACTGGCCGGACAATGTCCGGACATCACAGACAATGTCCGATCAGATCCGGACAAATGCCCCCGGACGGATTTATGTGTCTCTAGTTTCATTTTGCATATATCTAAAAGATTTTGAACGGGTCGGACAATATCTGGTCACCGCAGACAATGTCTGGCCTGTACAAATCGAAAACAGGACTTAGGAATTTTACTCAAACTTGATTTGAGTTTATATGCAAATGCAATTGTCTGTGCCTACGCGGATATGCATGCTGATAGTCAGCATAGACCACAACCAGTTTTGATTGAAGAACTTTAAGCCACTGGTCGAATATCCGGTCGAATAGCAAGTGGTTGAATGTCCATATTCGAGTTGTGTACTAGTACGGCTAGTTTGAACTTCTACGACCACGGCCAGCTCTAGTATTGAATCAATTTGTTTGCTCTATGCGACCACGACTAAGTATAGTTTTCAAATATTACCTCTAATTAAAACAAACTACAATTGTTTTCTAGCAATGCAAGAGGTGAATAAGCACTAGTGCAATATGATATGAATGCATTTGAGCTTCCACACTAGATCGACTCAAGCTACTAATTTCCGATTCCTCTTAATTGTACGATTAAACTAGCAAAAAAAACTATCAACTCGGTCTATCTTTAAACATCGAGACCGATAAAATCCTGAGAAAATGATCCTTAATCTTAGATCTTAGATCTTACCTACGGTGAAGCTTGACCTCGCTCAAGGCGGCTCATATCGACATCATTCTCCATACGCCCTTGTTTGCTTTCATCTCGCAATCCATTTTGAGACTACAGCACATACACTTATTAAACAACGTTAGTCTCATAGTTGGATTGTCATTAATCACTAAAGTAATTACTCTCAAAGGAGTTGTCTCAACAATTTTCTTTTTTGGTGTTTAATGACAGAACCATATTCGATAAACCACAAAAAGATAAGAAATGAAATATACAGTCATATAAATCCATACATGATAAGAGGTAAGCACAAGATCCATACTACTCATGTCGTGATAACAATTAGCACAAGTTTGATGCAAGCACAAATGACTGATATGATGAGTTCTCCCTCAATATATGCATCAATATTAAACCACAACAAGGGAGACATCAACTTCAAGGTTTAACAAATAACATTTCAATTACTTTTACTAAAATAGAGTTTATCCAAATAATCATGTCGACGATTCGGACTCGGGGTCCTCAGCCGAACTTATGCAAAATTTGTATTTGTGAGACCTTTCAAGATGACCCTCCGGGAAGGTATGTAGAACAATGGTGAACAGGAGCACAGAGAGATTTATACAGGTTCGGGCCCTCGATGGTGGGAGTACAAACTCTACGTCCTGTTAGAATTTCACTATATGTGATAAAGCTTTACAAACCAGCGGGAAGAAACCTTCACAGGCGAAAGTTTTCCCTATATAAGTGTACAAAAAGAAACTCTAGGAGACTTGTGAGTATTGTCTAATCTAAGCCGTAGACTTGGCTGTTTGAGTGGTCGAGATACCTTGTATCTCACTTGTATTAGGGGTTTTGTTCTTCCAAATGTCTTGGATCCCCCGTTTGATGTACTTTGCCACCTTTTTATACTGGTCGAAAGGGTGCCATATGAAGAAAACTGCATCAAACGGTTGGATGCGGTTCCTGGAGAACCGCTGTTAACTTCCACGGAGGTTATTAACACGTGTTAATCATGAATAACCGCATATATTAACCTCTGACGGTTGGTCTTCAACGTGGAGGAATACTCGGGATGCTTGGAATATCCTGATATAAGGATAACCGAATAAACTCCAAGCACCCTGGTCGAGAATGTTCTGACCGCGGAATGTGGGCTGACCGCGCAACATCCCGGATATCCAGTCCGCGTATAGCATACGAACTTCTGACCGCACAAGGCTGTCGGTCTGATCGCACGAAACCCGCGACCTGATCGCGTAAAGCTTGCTACCTCATGGTGATGCCCCTCAGAATAGCTTGAGTTCGCATCGCCAGATACATGTCTGGTTCGAACCTGTCTTGAACCAAAAGTTTATTAGAAGTGACCCGGGTGTCAATCCTCGTCAAATCATTAATCATCAAAATCTAGATCCAACAGATCCAACTCTGCGTAGTATCTTCAATAGCAAACCGCCTACCTTCCTTTGTGTCTCCGATTCTTGCGGCGTTGCTGTCATTAGTCTATACTGACAAACTTAGATTCATAAAAACGAAAAACTCGAAAAATTTCATCAGCAACATATGAATAATTTTCAGAATAATCAATATTTAAGACTACACCTAATTGCTCCAAAGAAGATTGCAAACCGATTAATTTTAGTCTTGGATGTAAAATAAAAGTAAAACAATGAAGATGTGAAATACTTGTAAAATATATAAAATTTCTTTTTCCATTTTTGTACAACAACAAAAAATCAGAGTCTATTCTATACAATTCAAATAATTTTGCAATATCAAAAAGTCGATGCAAAACTAAATAAGATGTAGAATAATAAATACGAGATAATATTTTAGTAAAATCATAAAATAACTCCAAAAATTTTTATTCTTAGGAAGACACCAAATATATTCAGAAATAAACTCACAATTAAATCGAACATTAATAAATAAAGTTAAAATACTTTTGTATGGGAGTACTTTCTTTATCATGAGATAAGTGAAATTCCACCTTATCTTCATGATAATAGAAAACTTTCAAGGCCTCATGTTGTTGGTTTTGCAGTAAATCTTGAATTCAGCGACAAATACATTTGAGGAAGTAATGTAAATAATGGCTGAGCGAATACTATCTAAAGGTTCGACCATTTCCTTCACACCTGCTTGAATGATGAGGTTAATAATGTGATAGATGCACCATTAGTGGAGAATTCAGAATATACCCTCCAACATATGATTCAAGTACTAGAGTTAATATATTCATGGTCTTCGTATTGGTTGAAATATTGTGAAGAATAATAAAAACAATATGATTTTCTAACTTATATTCGCTAACTACATTTAATATACGATTGACGATAGTCTCTATAGTATGTGCAACATCTATTAATTTAAAACCTATAATCCTTTTATTTAAAGTGTAATTGTTATCTAAATAATGTGCAACTACGCTAAGATAATCTATTTTTTGATGGTTAGTGGACCAAACATCATATGTAAGTGCAAAAGAAAATGTTATTTTTGAAAAAAAAAATTCTTTTATTATTTCTACCTGTTTTTCATAATATGCTAAAATATCGTTCTAATAGTAGTTCTACTCACTTTTTAAACTGAGGACAAATTCTCTTTGAATCATATTTTCAAAAACTGAATTTTCATTCTATCCTAACTGACAAATCATCATAAATAATAAATTTAACGAGATTTTCCCTACCTACCATAGGGTCATAACTCCACGTACTTACAATGCGATCACTGCTGAAATTTAATTGTGTTTGATGACCGTGAGGACGTGGTTGTTTTTTAGCACAGCTCTTTCGGTGGTGGAGTAAATGTCTGATTCCACCTGTAGTTGTAGCTGATAAGATTTTTTTTGTAATATTTATAAGTAACAGTTTGTACTTTTCTTCCACTCTGATCGACAGGCTCAGATGGATCAAAATACTGTCAGCAACTCAGCATTCAAACTTTTTTGCTCTTTTACTCCCTGTTGCGATTGATGCCATTGATGCTATAGAGACAGAGCCTGTTGTTGGAGGGGATGACATCGGATTCGATTCAATTGTCCTATCAACGGTACCAAAATTCTCAATATCGATTTCATCGGCTCTGAAATTCTCAAAATCAATATTGTTGAAATCCATATAGTAGCAAAAAAAATTTTACAGTGTGAAAATATCTTTTAGGAAGAAAAAATAATTTGTAGAAAGCCAAAATAATTTTTAGAGAGCAAAAATTATTTTCTAGAGAACAAATCTGATTTTTATAGTATAAAAATAAATTTTCTAATATCCAAAAAGATTTTTCAAAGATTTTTGAATTAAAATATAACTAATTCCAGAATTTTTAAAAACGAAAACTAGCTTTTTTAAGTAAAATATACTTTTCAGAAATAAAAAATGTTTTTTAAAATAAAAAAATTTATAAGATGAAAAAGTATAGTAAGATTTTTGGTGAGGATGAGAGATTGTGAGAAATTTGAGTGAAATGTGAGAAATTTGAATGAGTTGTGAATTTGTGTGTGTTTGAAGTATATGTAGCAAATAAATTTTTTAACCGTTGCTACGGACTCCACCGTGTGCCCCTTGAAATTTTATTTTTTTTGGCTGGGCCGACCGTTCCTCATGGGTTGTCGTGCCGTGTCGCCCGTTCAACTGAGTTTTACGGTCTGGTATAGCCCAGTAACACATGCCGAGCCGGTATTATCTATTAAAATTTCGTATCGAATTATATCACATATCAGATCAAAATTATGTGTCTCAGACTAATCCAATAATAACCCAACTCAACTTACACCCATACTTCCAAGTGTTAGCCAGCTACACAACAGACCTTTGGTCTGTTTGACTTTATACCTGTGTTGGCGACACACTTTTCTGTAGTCACTGCTTAGTCGGTGGGAAAAAAAAAATGTGTGTGTGTGTGTGTGTTCGCGCGCGCGTGAGCCTTACAAATTCTTTTCATACAAAAAGAAAGTCTACAGACAAACTTCCGATCTCGTGCAAGTGTGCAGCTCGACTTCCAGACCAATTACTGAATTACCGTCAACTTAAAAACTTTCTTCCATCTAATAATATACTTCATCTATTTTCAAATAAATGTTATTTTAATCTTTTAATTTTATTTTCCATATATACCCTTCCTCTAATACTATTACAATTAATATCTAATTGGAAAAAACGTTGTATTCAATAAAGTTATTCTGATAATTTCATTAATGTCTTATTTGTTGTGTTAGATTATAAAATGTCACTTATTTGAAAATCAAGAGAGTATTTAAGATGAGAGAAGGGTAGAGAGAGACCAAAAAAAAAAGATGGGATTGAATTTTTACCAACTTTTCTTATAAATGCATGGTTGCCGGGGAGCCCCATTGATGTGCAGTGAAGCCGGTCCAACCAGTGTGGCAGCGACTGCATGTATCATGCATGCAACTGCTCACACTTCAATACGGTTCCCAACAAAAGGGCAACACAAGGGCCCGTACCTAGCAGCTGATTCGACCTTCGGAACATGCTTTCTGTCCATGGACGCTAGGTGCATGGACAGCGCATTTAAACGCGGCCGATGCGAGGTCTAGAGGGTAGAGCTATTGATTTGGATGGTCCAGATCACGTGGCTCCCCTAGAAAATATGTTTCACGGCCAAATCTGCTTTTAATGAAGTGGAGTCTTTGTACATTACCACGATACAAATGAATGATAAGGGTCATGAACTAATGACAGCTCATCTATTTGTACAACTACCAAGGTAACTTAATCAAAGCTAAAGTCAAGTAATACTACTTTGTTACGTGGTAGGCATACCGTGCACCCACACTATGCGTGTTTTATGATGCGATATGAGGCTACCTCCAACGGCGACGGCAGCGCGGGCTCGCGTCGACGGCGGCGAACGTTTGCTTGCTGCTTGCTCGACGCGAGTGGACGCGCGCGTGCTCCGGGACGAGGCAAATGCGAGCTCAGCTCGCGGCGACGACGCGGCGCCGTTGGAGAAGACGAAGACGCGAAGCGACGCGGTTCGCGGGCCCCACCGAGAACACAGCCGACGAAACCTACCCGCGTGAAAAATTGTCTGACATGTAGGACCAGAGAATAAAAGGCCCCACCTGTCATTGATTGAGGGCACGGTTAAATTGTCGCAGTTAAGATAGTGGTGGGCCCCACGCACACGTTTCCCGTGCAGGTGTCAGATCCCACGTGCACCGCGTAATTATCGACCCCTTTCACTGACGTGTGGACCCCATGGGACGCAACCCCACATGTCATAGAGGAGGTGAAAACTTCAGCCGCGTCGCACGGCATTTAAAACCGCGTGGGGCCCACCACTATCTGCTGTGCCGCGTTGTGGATTTTTGGGACGCCTACACGCGTAGCTTAAGTCCATGACATGTGGGGCCGGGACATTTAGTGGCCCACCTGCCATTGAATGCTGTAAACGAAATAACCGTACAAGTTTTAACCGCGTATATATTAAATCAAATATTTATATACCGAATTAATTCAACCCTAGAGGCTTACATGTGGGGCCGGATTTCTGGTGGCCCACATGTCAGCGACTTAATTAGGAAAAGGAGCCGTTGAGGAGAGAATAAATGCGGGCCCCACCTGTCAGCCTCAGAAAAAATAGCCTTTTTTTCCAGCCGTTTAAAAATAGCCGTTTGAGTGATTTTTAATTCATTTTTGCCCTAAAAAATCATAAAAAATTCCAAAAAATTCCAAAAAAAATCACAAAAAATCACTGAAATTTTTCTCAGCTCTCCCCTATATAAAGACATGCCATTTCACCATTTTCACTCACACTTCTTCATCCATTCACACCCAAAACCCCTCCAAAATTACTACGAAAATTTCCAGAAATTTCACATGGATTCTAATCCACCTGGCGGTTTCGTTAATTGGCTTGGCTCTTCCCAATCTCCCGGCGAAAACACTGAAACCCCAAACACCCAACAGCAACCCGGTTTTTCGCAGCCACCGACTTAACAGCCGTATCCACCCAATTACCAACCGTATCCACCGAATTACCAGCCATATCCACAATATAGCCAAAATTATCGTCCATATCCACCACACGGCCACGCAATTCCACCGCCCCCACAATATAGCCAAAATTTTCATTTTGTCGGCATGCCACCGACATGTCCGCAGTTTTCCCCACCTCAGCCGCACTCTGCGTCTGTCTCCGATAACGGTACTCCAGACTATGCTCCGGCCGATCTGGAGGCCCGACCTGTCGTCGATGACACCAACACCAGAGATGTTGTGGATGTTGGCCGAAAGCCGAAGCGCTTACCGTGGTCCAACGATGACGATATCAAACTGGTAACATTTTGAATTTTCATACACGAGTGCTATGAAAGAAATATATTTAGGTCGACTTCGATATCCAAATTTTTTTAACTACATGCAGATTAGCTCTTGGCTCAACAATTCGCTCGATCCTATTGATGGAAACAATAGGAAGTGCGACATGTACTGGGGCAACGTAGCAACGGCATACAACAACACCGTGCCGGCAAGTAGGAGAAGGGAGACCAAACACTGTAAGGACCACTGGCAACGAACAAATAAAAAGGTGGTCCAATTCAACGGTGTTTGGCTCCGACTTAAGGAAGTCTATGCCAGCGGTCGTTCAGACGACCAACTCATGGCGCAGGCCCGCGAGATGTACAAGACGGAGATGGGTCATCCGTTTGTGTTGGATCATTGGTGGACGGCGGTTCGCGGTCAACCTAAGTGGTCCGCAGCTTATGTTGATCCTCCCAATAAAAGAAGCAGATTGTCCGAGTCGGGCACATACACGTCATCGTCCAACAACGATGACGTGCCACCAGCGCAGACACGGCCGGAAGGACGAGACTCTGCTAAGGCGAAGCGCAGAGGTAAGGGAAAGGTTGATGACTCGCAGGATTCTACGTTGGCAGCGAGAGCAGATCTCGATGCCTTCATCCAAAATGAATCCAACCAAGCCGAGAAGAGGAAGGACATACTCCGTATGTCAGATAACTTGCGCGCCTTGGCGAAGGCGAAGGAAAGATCCGCCTTGTATAAGGCGTACACAAAAATGATAAGTCTCGACAAATCCATCTTCGACGATGCGCAAAAAGCGGAGTACGATGCAGGGCTGAAGATTCTAAGGGACAAACTTAATGCTGGCGATGATTAGTTATTTTATTTTGAATTATGTCTTGTAGCCAACTATGTATCCTCTGTTATTAATCTATATATGATTTTCTACTTAATTTTACTCTGATATCCAACTATGGAATCTGGCCGTTGGAATATAGCCGTTGCAAAATAGACGTTCAAAAATTGTCGTTCAAATATAGTCGTTGGAATATAGCCGTTGCAAAATAGACGTTCGAAAATTGTCGTTCAAATATAGCCGTTGGAATATAGCCGTTGGACTCTTTGTCTATATATTCACCCCCTCCGCAAAACTTCTCTTCACTATCCAACTATCTTCTCAAACGGCGTAGCTCTTTAAAAACCCAGTTTCATTAGCCACTCACAAAATGTCTTCTAGCTCTAGTTCCAGCACACATAGCTCCGAGGAGGATGCCATGAACCAAATTGAGGATTTCTTAGTGGAATTCATAGAGGAGGAGGAGGAGGAAGATCGTATCATCGCCGGTCTTTACGCCCGACTTGATGCTTCATCATCCCGCGGACGCCGCCGAAGCAGCAATAGGAGATATATTGACAGAGATCGCGAAGAGGGGCATCAACGGCTCCTCGCCGACTACTTCTCCGAATATTCCGTCTACCCTGACAGTATCTTCCGCCGGCGTTTTCGGATGGCGAAACCCCTCTTTCTCCGCATCGTTGAAGCTCTAGGTGGGTGGTCCCCCTACTTCACCGAAAGAAGGGATGCCACTAATCGCCGTGGACTGTCCCCTTTACAGAAGTGCACCGCAGCAATGCGTATGCTCACGTACGGTGGCCCCGCCGATGCCGTCGATGAGTACGTGCGGATTGGGGAGTCCACGGTGATTCAATGCTTGGAGCACTTCGTACAGGGTGTCATCGACATATTTGGCGACCAATATCTTCGCAGCCCCACCGTCGACGATACCCACCGCTTACTGCAACAAGGAGAGTCCCGTGGCTTTCCAGGTATGCTAGGAAGCATTGATTGCATGCACTGGGAATGGAGAAATTGTCCCGTAGCATGGAAAGGTCAATTCACTCGTGGAGATTATGGAGTCCCGACGATTATACTTGAAGCGGTAGCTTCGTATGATCTCTGGATATGGCATGCTTTTTTTGGTGTTGCAGGCTCCAACAACGACATCAATGTGCTAAACCAATCGCCCTTATTCACCGATGTGTTGAAAGGGCGGGCTCCTCATGTTCAGTACTCTGTCAACGGCCGACAGTACAATATGGGGTATTATCTCGCCGATGGTATATACCCAGAGTGGGCTGTCTTTGTGAAGACAATACCCCTCCCACAGACGGTGAAAGATCGGTTGTTTGCACAACAGCAAGAAGGAGCGAGAAAAGATGTTGAGCGGGCTTTCGGAGTTCTACAGTCTCGATTTGCCATCGTGCACGGTGCAGCACGATTTTGGCGACAGTCAACTCTCGCGAAGATCATGCGGGCTTGCGTGATCTTGCACAATATGATCATAGAGAACGAGCGCGACGACAATGCCGCCAACTATGACTACAATGATCATCCGGACACATCCACGGTAGTAGCGCCTGTGATTCACTCTGGGGGTACACCTTTATTCGAAGATGTACTTCGAAGAAATACTGCCATCCGTGCACAACCCACGCACACACAACTCAAAAGAGACTTGATCGAGCACATTTGGCAACGTTTCGAAGGAAACACCGACGAGTAGCATCTTACCGGATTTTGTAGTAGGCATTTGTTTGCAAATTTAATTTTTTTGTATTTCGCAATTATGTCATGTACCGCCATTTGAATTTTAATATCTATTTTTTTAAGTGCATTTTTAAATCCAAAATGTCGAATTTATTTTTTTTGTCGCAAATATCGAATTTAATTTCGTAGGTAATATATTAATATATTGGTAATATTGAATTTAATGAATTAATACAAATTCGTTGAATATATAATTGTTAAATTGTATAGAGCCAAGCAAGAGCCAAGCCATTGGAGTGCTTGGCTCTTGCTTGGTGTTTGGTTGGTGGTTAGGAGTGTGGGGCCCACGCTAAGAGCCAAGCAAGAGCCAAGCTGTTGGAGGCTTGGTGCTTGCTTGGTGCTTTGAGATGGTGTTCGCACACGTGGCAGAGAATATTCTGTTTAAGAGCCAAGCAAGAGCCAAGCCTGTTGGAGACAGCCTGAGTGGAAAATGCTGCACTGGCCTACAGATCAGCACAACGAATTCAGTTGACTGCTGAAAGAGCAAGTAGCGATCGTCCTGACGCAAAAAAAAAAAAAACAAAAAAAACAAAAAAAAACAAAGTGTGCATTGGCGAGCATGACGTGGAATCTTCGAAGACATGCAGACAAAGAATGCGACAAAGCAAAAGCACACGTTGTTATCAACATAAAAGGTGGTCTATTAGTATCCAAAAAGAGCAGGGCTAAAATTATATAGATTCTCCAAAACATAGTTTTTCTTTTCAAGAGTACAGAAACCGCCCTCTTAACAAATTTACCGTGAGACAGGAGCTGAGCATTAAGTGCGGTTATACAATTGTTTTTACCTTTGCTGGATGTTCATACGAACCATGCATTAAGTGCATAAATCGCTTCACGCAAGAAGCGTGATCAAACGGAGTAAACTTACCGTTCTTGAATTGTATCCTGGCTGCAATATCAAGCTTGTTCTGGTGTCGAAGAAAACAATGATGGTTGGATCACGAAGAAATAATCCTAAATCCAGTTATAATTGCAGGTTAACTCCATGATAACCTGAACATGAACACTATGCTTTCCAATTATGCTGCCTCATCGAAAAAGATTGCTTCTTGGGCAAACGAAAAAGATTGTTGTAATCGAAAACAACAAGCCAGGTAAGCCTCCAAAAGAGCAGGTAAAAGTATCTTTCCAATCAAGTTTCCTAACCAAGTGCCTTACGATCAAGGCAAACCATCAACCACAAGTTAAGACTCATATTTTCTGCAACTATTTTGTTAGGAAGGGGCAAACTTATACAGCATATAGATAATTAACTGCTAAAACATGGTTAGTTGCTGCACCTAAAAGATTCGGCAAGTTGACTAGTTCTGTTTCATGGGCCGCAAGGTCCAGCAACCAGCACTCGACAGGTCAGTACAGTTCATCTCAAGGACCACAGCAAGTAATAACACCAAGCTGGCACAATAGATAACAGTTAAATTATACTAAACATTGAAATGAACATTTCAAAAGCACATCTTGGAAGTAGTTAGTTGGATCCATAAAATAATGCAAGGATACTTTTCACATCAACAAAAAGCCTGTTATTCCCCAGGAATGTCAATGGATTTTGCTGCTTGCCTGCCTATTTTTAATTTACCTCCTCAATGCAGGTGGCCTGCAAGTTGAACAATGAAGAAGGCAAAGGAGGACAAAAGAATCAGTAACAAGTGGAAGAAAAGGTGAAGCATTGGACTGTTGTAGCTTTCAAGGAAGAAAGCACATGGCCTCTTACATATATAATATTGTTAATTTGGAAGTGATAAATGGTTAATCTCCTCCAGGAACCTGCAAATCTGCAATTACCACCAAGACAGACCACTACTTAAGGCTTCCAACTTTAGCATCTAATTGTGTACTCACGGAGAAAAGAACCTGTGGCCGAATATTTAGGTAAATACAGCTCTGTATTCAAAAATATTATTGTTGAAAGTATCAATGATAATGAAATGGAACATAAGAGGAAGTGGGAACACTTGAGCATACACAACAATTATGAGGCGATATACACACAAACAACTCCGGAGAATGCAGATAGCCTCAGCAATGGTCTCCACCAAATTGAAATAAAAGCAATAGGTGGACGCCACAAGCAGGAGAAATAAAGGAACATCAATGAGACCCAACAGCAAATCCTGAAAATGCCTCCTCAACCAACTCGCTCAGGACCTCCCCACATATCTCCCTGCTGATTTCATCTATTTCCAACCGCAACAATTTGGACCATCCTTTTCCTTCAATCTCCCTACCGACAACCCAATCCACTACCAGGCCTGTCTTGTCACCCTCATTGACCATATATTTCTCATCATTGAGAAACCAACTTTTCACTAACCTCCATACTTCATCTGTTACTAGCACCTCGCAGGTAGCAACTCTTTGTGCGCTAACATGTGGTTCAGTGCAAGGGTATGCACCCCAAAGTTTACTTTGACCTATTTCTAGTAGTGCAGCATTGGCAGAATCAATGAGGAGTCTTTGGTTTGACCTCCTCTCTCTGCATTTTGCATCCTCCACTTTACGTTCCAAGAATTTGTCAAGCACAGTTGGATCCAAAGGACAATCAAGTGAGTGCCACTTAACAAAGATATCATTGATCTTCTGGTTACAGAAACCAGCAGATGTTAGAACCTTCTCAATTAACTGACACTGCTGCTGCTCATCACTATATGCCCTGGTATTCGAGAATTGAGCCTCTTGGGAAGAATAATCCCATGATAAAGTCCGAGCAATTGACCCAATCGGTAAAGACCTTGATAGAGGCTCTGCAAGCAAGATAAATGCCAAGAATTAGATAAACAATCATTCTGGCCTAGGCACCTAGCTAATAATGATTAAGCACACAATTATGGCTACTGCTGCCTTATTTCGTGGCAACATCAAACAAGTCATAGTCATACCAACTAGAGTTCATCATAAGGTACAACAGTTAACATGCTTCCACTGAATTGGCAAATATTTATCAGTGAAGAGCTGAAGTAGCAATTTCTACCTTGTTTAGTAGTACTTGTGCTTTCTGATGAACTGGGGGACTTCTCATTAGAATCTTCAAATGGCGCATCGAGAACTGAGGTGGGGCTGGGCTGATCAAAGTGGGAGTTTTGAATCTCGAATGACAGTGCTTTCTCAAGAGAAATTGGAGCCTACAAAAGCATTCATTTATAACATAAAAATAATTTTTTGCTAAATGTAATTTGGGAGGACTTAGATTTAGCCACGAATATGAAAACTTGAAAAGGATAGAAAATGATTCTTCTTTTCCAAAAGACTCAAGTGAGTCTGCAAGTTAACAAACAATGATTAATTCCAATTTGAAGAAAGCTAAATTTACAAATAGGTAAACAAATAAAGAAATGGAAATACCTTAGAAGAAGAGGGTGGTTCTGGTTCATCGATTGGTACAGCTGTTGATGCATTATCAAACCTCTCTTCTACATTTCCTGTAGTAACAGCATCTTCTAAGCTAGTACAAACAGGATGTGAAACATCTGAGTTGACAACTGCTCCATTACTGGATGATGGGGCTCCGGCATTCAAGGCCCCAATGGGAGAAGCACTAAGCTTCTCTTTTCCTACTTTCTTACGTTTTGAGGAGAAGAAATTTGAAATCTTGCCCTTGAGAGATGACTTCCCATTCTTAGGTTTGACCTTCTCTTTTGGCACTTCGGGTTCTTTATGTTGAAGATCCGAACATCCATCATCTAAATGCAGGTTGTCAAAGACCGATGAAGAGACAGGAACGGATTTTGACCTAGAAATTTTCCTGGGGGTGCTTTCCCTCTCTCCATCCTTAACAGAATAGTTAGATGGCACCACAATTCTTGGTCCATTGCTGCATGACTGGTTGCTTGCATCAGCAGCAACTCGATCAGCGACCTCTTCTTTCTTTGCATCAGGCATTGCAAGCATTTCACCGAGCGTGCTCAAGCTCCTTCGCACCAGCACCTTTTCTCGACTGATCTCATTGGATGATGCAAGTGCCCACCTCTCAGAGGTATGTTTCTTGGCCTCCCTGGCTACAAGTGACTCCGGAGAACAAGAAACATGGCTTATAGATGAGCCAAAGTAAGGATTGCTAAACCGGTAAATGTAATCCCAGGAATGTCGTGATGTTGGAGTTTCGATCTCTGAATCACTAAAGCTACTACCCTCTTCTTCAACATACTCGTAACACGATCTACCGAGGTAACTCCCTTCTCTGTTGAACACATTGGACTGTGTGCAACCCTGCAAAGAATCATCATGCTGGTGGTACATGTCATGTACTGACCAATTTTTCTCATCATTCAAGTGTCCTGATCTAACAGCAGCTTCAGAATCATCCAGACTGTCATGATCATTCTGCCCAAACTGTTCTACAGAAGTAATTGCCGAGCTAGGCTTTAAGACCACAATCCGGGTGTGCTGTGGAAACCTTTCTGCTTTGGCAGGACCAGCATTAGATTCCCTATGACGATTGATCCTCTCTGTTCTACTTCCATGAGCTGTCTGGTTTGGCTGCCTTTTAATTACGTTTTCACTCTTCATCTCAACTGATTTGGAGGGCTTCAACACAGTAATGCACCTTCTCTGAGGTGATGTTGGTGCAGAATGAAATTCAGCAGATTGCTTAGCAAAGAACGAGTTAGGTTCTTCGAGAAATTTGAGAAACAAGCCTTTGTTTGAATTCAAAACTTCAAGAGCATCATGAAATTCCTTCGAGTGGAGAAGATTCTCATCTGATGCCAGCCGCTTCGCCTCTACAAACTTCTGTCGGACGAGATCCATTCTTCTATTGTCATGATCTTCCTGCGGCCTCCCTCTCCGTGAAGATTCATTGCTCAAATGTTCACTTCTTGGTGGTTGGTATCCAACTTCGTACACATCCTTATACTCCACATTTTCACCCAAGTTAGTGTGCTTCTCAAATGGAACTTGGTTGTTATCTCTGTCCAATCTGACAGATATATGACCGTCTGTGAGCCTCCTCCGGTTGGAAGGTGTGACAGGCTTCGGAAGAGGGAGGTCGTCATCAAGACCCATGAGCTTTGCAATAACACTAGTGCTCTTCTGATTTGTTTCCCCCTCTTTCGCCATCTCCTGGGCTATCAGCATCTTCATGGGCATCCCACCCGATTTCTTACCCGATGAGCTCCTTCTCATGTTGTCAGTCACCTGCCGACATGAACCATGCAGTGATGAACAAAATGAAAATGCTTGACACTTGACAAGAGTATGGTTGACACAATCAATAGCTGTAGGAATTGAGCTTACAGTCTTCAGATCAATGTACTCCTTCCGATCCGATTCACTCCTTCTCACTGGGGAACCTGCAAGAAGAAGATTCATAGTTATGACACCCCACATCTTTCTAAATGAAAAATGTCAGAGTGAATCATGTGGGCAAGCACTCCAAGGAAAATTTCAATAACTGATTGCTTGATGGTCGTTAGTTATGTAATGATACCATCTCTTGTGACAATCTTGGTGCTGGCTCCAGCGCTCAAATCAAACAGATCAATCATTGTTTGATTAAACCACGGCGGATACAGCTGCAGCAAAAAAACCCTCTACTCCATGGTATACTACTACAATAGTACCTGGAAAAAGAAGCGGAAACACGCTAACAACTGAGAAAACTGCAATACTGAGAACAACTGTGATGAGGTGAACAAAGCCAACGCACACCGATAAATGGAAGTTTGAGCAGAAGTAACCAACTAAAAGACAACGCACACCGAAAAAGTATAAGGTATTTAACATAATTAAACAAAACAGAGGAGGCGCACAAGAATTAAAAAGAAGAAGACACTGCGTCGGTGTGTCCTACTAACTACCCCGTGAAGAGTTCAGAAAAAAAGCGAAAAAAAAGGCGGCATTTTTGCCCAAAAAAAGCACACAAGGAGCCAAGATCCCATTTCTTTTTGGCAAATTCCCTCCAATTCCTCATAACGAAACCACACTCAGAATCCCAGAAGCAAAACAGCACAACACGAAGTACTCAACGCAACAAAGCCAGATCAAACTAGCAATAAACCAACAAAGTGACAAACCAAAGGGGGAAGAGCAAAAGACAGGGCACGAACCAGTTCAACAATGGTGAAGCGCTAGGGACGATGGCGGTGTCCTCCGGTCGCCGGCAACCGTGGGGGCCCCACCGGCACTGTTGATAGGGGCGAGAAGGGAAGGTAGGTGGGATGGGCGCGCGCGTGCGTGGGTTCTTGTGCTTTTGTATTGTAGTGGAGACTGGAGAGAGAGGAGGGAGGGGGAGGTTGGGTGTTAGATTTACGGCGTGGACGGGGGATTAAAACAGTGGTTGCAAGTTGCTACGGGATGGCTTAGTTGGTACTACTACATCTTTACAGTGGACTTCTATGACTGCCAGATCGGTTACCGCAGGTGTCTCCCACCGTCCGATCGTTCAGTGTGCGATCCAGATTGTGTGCTTTGATTGCCCCTCAACTTGTGCAATAACTTAAAAAGTATAAAAAATGGCTTCGTCGGTGAATTAATCCTCTATCATCATAGTTTTAGGTTGTGTTTAAGAGTATAGTATGATTTTATGTTGAATTATTGAATGTGACAATTATTAAAATTATTTATCATATCTAATAAGATATTACTATTATTAGTAGTTAAAAAATATATGTTAAACGAAATTTGAGAAACACATTGGAACTTCAAACACAATCTTAATCTCAAATTTGAACTACACTTTTGAAAAATCATTATATATAAGTCTAAGTGAATCAACAATACCAAATTATTAATTGAATTGATCTTTTTAGATGAAATTTGAACAAAATTTTTAGTATTAGTATCTTCAACGTACCCACAATTTGCGCTATTACCACACAAACACTATTATCAAACAACATTTTTTTATCATTACCTAACAACTAGTCAAATTGTGACTCGTGCTGTTACATCACTGGTAACAAAAAAACATCTAACATTAGTGTTATAGATTTTTTTTTTCCTATACACTATTACAACCAGAAGAATATAACATCAGTGATTAAAATAAGAAGTACATCTTAATGCGAATTGCAAGTGGCTGTGTAATGTAACTTTCAAACAGTGTTGCATTGAAATGATGCCGTTGTATCCAAGACAAAGTAGCACAAGCAATGTATCCAGTTTCGGAGAAATGTGATATTGACTGTTGAGTACGGCAGTAGACGACAATTAGTGATGAATAAATATGATCGGACATTGAATCGTGACATAACTGGATAATTGAGCTTTCTAACACTAGGTAAACTGGTCTTTTCTCGTCAGTCTCAAAAGAACGAAAGTTATGTTTCTTCTGCACCAATAGCCACTTTAGCAAATTAAAAGTACAGACCGCGATTGTAAATTGAGTACAAATAATTATCTGCAATTGAGCATTGCAGTTGCTTGGGCAACTACAATTAAGTGACCGCACATATTTAAGTTGTTTGGGAGTTTAGTTTATTCTTTAAATTTTATTTATCATACTATTTCTTACAGTAATTATTTAATAATTATTAAAATAATAATAATGTCTTAATAGATATGATAAATATCTTCAATAACAATTATATTCTATAATATAACATAAAATCACGTAATAATACCAAAAGATAACTTTAGGATTGTCCGATCAAATGCTTTCTTATTGGAGCCCGATCAAAGTTCTGCCTTTTCGCCAGTTGTGCGACTTCACATACTTAGGCGATCTCCAACGGCGGCGGCAGCGCGGGCTCGTGTCGACGGCAGCTGTGGTTTGCCCGGTGTTAGTTCGACGTGATGTGATGCGCGCATGCACTGGGACGAGGCCAGCGCGAGGCGAGGTCGCGGCGAGAAAGCGTCGCCGTTGGAGGAGACGAAGCGGCCTCGGGACGTTTGGTTGTGGGCCCCACCGACGACGCTAAATACGAACGATACCCGCATGAAAGAAGTACTGACATGTGGGGTCAGAAAATAAAATGGCCCACCTGTCTGAGACTGGGTGTATGGATTAAACGTCGCTGGCAATTAGAGCGTGGGACCCACGGCCACGTTTATTGCGCCCGTGTCAGAAAATTTATTGCACCGCGCGTACGTTGAGAACAATCACTTATAGATGGGCCCCTTTGATTGCGCCCCCACATGTCACACAGCACCCACCAACGAACCGCGTGGCACGCGTTTATTACCAAGTGGGGCCCACCACGACCGCGTGCACGCGTGTTGCTGACATCAGCGACTTCTTTTTTTACGTGTTACAGGCACTGCTCCGTGGGCCTGGGACAAATGACGGCCCACATGTCATTGAGTGCAGTCAATTAAATTTCTGTTAGAAGTAGTAAATGCACAAAATTTACCGAATTTAATACGTACGTATTTAATTTAGCCCGAGAGAATGACAGGTGGGGTCAATCTCTTGTCGGCCCACCTGTAAGTGACGGGGATGAAAAAATTAGCCGTTGCTTGTCATTTTTTTGCGGGTCCCACCTGTCAGCCTCTCATTTTTTGACCGTTTTAATTTGCCCATTTGAAAATAGCCGTTGTAACAATTTTTTATTCATTTCGGGCATAAAAAATCATACAAAATTCAAAAAAATTCTAGAAAAATCCCAAAAAATCACAAAAATTTTTTCCCAGCTCTCCCCTATATAAAGACATGCTATTTCACCATTTTCACTCACATTTCTTCATCCATCCACACCCAAAACCCCTCCAAAATTACTACAAAAATTTCCAAAAATTTCACATGGATTCTAATCCACCTGGTGGTTTCGTTAATTGGCTTGGCTCTTCCCAATCTCCCGGCGAAAACACTGAAACCCCAAACACCCAACAGCAACCCGGTTTTTCGCAGCCACCGACTTACCAGCCGTATCCACCCAATTACCAAGCGTATCCACCGAATTACCAGCAATATCCACAATACAGCCAAAATTATCGTCCATATCCACCACACGGCCACGCAGTTCCACCGCCCCCACAATAGAGCAAAAATTTTCATTTTGTCGGCATGCCACCGACATGTCCGCAGTTTTCCCCACCTCAACCGCACTCTGCGTCTGTCTCCGAGAACGGTACTCCAGACTATGCTCTGGCCGATCTGGAGGCCCGACCTGTCATCGATGACACCAACACAAGAGCTGCTGTGGATGCTGGCCGAAAGCCGAAGCGCTTATCGTGGTCCAACGATGACGATATAAAACTGGTAACATTTTGAATTTTCATACACGAGTGCTATGAAAGAAATATATTTAGGTCGACTTCGATATCCAAATTTTTTTAACTACATGCAGATTAGCTCTTGGCTCAACAATTCGCTCGATCCTATTGATGGAAACAATAGGAAGTGCGATATGTACTGGGACAACGTAGCAGCGGCATACAACGACACAGTGCCGGCAAGTAGGAGAAGGGAGACCAAACACTGTAAGGACCACTGGCAACGAACCAATAAAAAGGTGGTCCAATTCAACGGTGTTTGGCTCCGACTTAAGGAAGTCTATGCCAGCGGTCGTTCAGACGACCAACTTATGGCGCAGGCCTGCGAGATGTACAAGACGAAGATGGGTCATCCGTTTGTGTTGGATCATTGGTGGACGGCGGTTCGCGGTCAACCTAAGTGGTCCACAGCTTATGTTGATCCTCCCAACAAAAGAAGCAGATTGTCCGAGTCGGGCACATACACGTCATCGTCCAACAATGATGATGTGTCACCAGCGCAGACACGGCCGGAAGGACGAGACTCTGCTAAGGCGAAGCGCAGAGGTAAGGGAAAGATTGATGACTCGCAGGATTCTACATCGGCAACGAGAGCAGATCTCGATGCCTTCATCCAAAATGAACCCAACCGAGCCGAGAAGAGGAAGGACATACTCCGTATGTCAGATAACTCACGCGACGTGGCGAAGGCGAAGGAAAGATCCGCCTTGTATAAGGCGTACTGGAAAATGATGAGTCTCGACAAATCCATCTTCGACGATGCGCAAAATGCGGAGTACGATGCAGGGCTGAAGATTCTAAGGGAGAAACTTAATGCTGGCGATGATTAATTATTTTATTTTGAATTATCTCTTGTAGCCAACCATATATCCTCTGTTATTAATCTATATATGATTTTCTATTTAATTTTACTCTGATATCCAACTATGGAATCTGGCCGTTGGAACATAGCCGTTGCAAAATAGACGTTCGAAAATTGTTGTTCAAATATAGTCGTTGGAATATATCCGTTGCAAAATAGACGTTCGAAAATTGTCATTCAAATATAGCCGTTGGAATATAGCCGTTGGACTCTTTGTCTATATATTCACTCCCTCCGCAAAACTTCTCTTCACTATCCAACTATCTTCTCAAACGGCGTAGCTCTTTAAAAACCCAGTTTCATTAGTCACTCACAAAATGTCTTCTAGCTCTAGTTCCAACACACATAACTCCGAGGAGGATGCCATGAACCAAATTGAGGATTACTTAGTAGAATTCATAGAGGAGGAGGAGGAGTAAGATCGTATCATCGCCGGTCTTTACGCCCGACTTGATGCTTCATCATCCCGCGGACGCCGCCGAAGCAGCAATAGGAGATATGTTGACAGATATCGCGAAGAGGGCATCAACAGCTCCTCGCCGACTACTTCTCCGAATATTCCGTCTACCCTGACAATATTTTCCGCCGGCGTTTTCGAATGACGAGACCCCTCTTTCTCCGCATCGTTGAAGCTCTAGGTGGGTGGTCCCCCTACTTCACCGAAAGAAGGGATGCCACTAATTGCCGTGGATTCTCCCCTTTACAGAAGTGCACCGCAGCAATGCGTATGCTCACGTACGGTGGCCCCGCCGATGCCGTCGATGAGTACGTGCGGATTGGGGAGTCCACGGCGATTCAATGCTTGGAGCACTTCGTACAAGGTGTCATCGACATATTTGGCGACCAATATCTTTGCAGCCCCACCGTCGAGGATACCCACCGCCTACTGCAACAAGGAGAGTCCCGTGGCTTTCCAGGTATGCTGGGAAGCATTGATTGCATGCACTGGGAATGGAGAAATTGCCCCATAGCATGGAAAGGTCAATTCACTCGTGGAGATTATGGAGTCCCGACGATTATACTTGAAGCGGTAGCTTCGTATGATCTCTGGATATGGCATACTTTTTTTGGTGTTGCAAGCTCCAACAATGACATCAATGTGCTAAACCAATCGCCCTTATTCACCGATGTGTTGAAAGGGCGGGTTCCTCATGTTCAGTACTCTGTCAACGGCCGACAGTACAACATGGGATATTATCTCGCCAATGGTATATATTCGGAGTGGGCTGTCTTTGTGAAGACGATACCCCTCCCACAGACGGTGAAAGATTGGTTGTTTGCACAACAATAAGAAGGAGCCAGAAAAGATGTTGAGTGGGCTTTCGGAGTTCTATAGTCTCGATTTGCCATCGTGCACGGTGCGGCACGATTTTGGCGACAGTCAACTCGCACAAAGATCATGCGGGTTTGCGTCATCTTGCACAATATGATCATAGAGAACGAGCGCGATGACAATGCCGCCAACTATGACTACAATGATCATCCGGACACATCCACGGTAGTAGCGCCTGTGATTCACACTGGGGGTACACTTTTATTCGAAGATGTACTTCGAAGAAATACTGCCATCCGTGCTCAATCTACGCACACGCAACTCAAAAGAGACTTGATCGAGCACATTTGGCAACGTTTCGGAGGAAACGCCGACGAGTAGCATCTTACCGGATTTTGTAGTAGGCATTTGTTTGCAAATTTAATTTTTTTGTATTTCGCAATTATGTCATGTACCGCTATTCGAATTTTAATATCTATTTTTTTTTCAAGTGCAATTTTTAAATCCAAAATGTCGAATTTATTTTTTTTGTCGCAAATATCAAATTTAATTTCGTAGGTAATATATTAATATATTGGTAATATTGAATTTAATGAATTAATACAAATTCATTGAATATATAATTGTTAAATTGTATAGAGCCAAACAAGAGTCAAGTCATTAGAGTGCTTGGTTCTTGCTTGGTGTTTGGTTGGTGGTTAGGAATGTGGAGCTCACGCTAAGAGTTAAGCTGTTGGAGACTTGGTGCTTGCTTGGTGCTTTGAGATGGTGTTAGCACACGTGACAGAAAATATTCTGTTTAAGAGTCAAGCAAGAACCAAACCTGTTGAAAATAACCTTAGGATATATCGATAACGTACTTTCTTACAGGAGCTCGATCTCAAGGCAAAGAGCCACTTCCCCAATGCAACCGATACAATCTTCTAAGCTAGTACAAACAAGGTGTGAAACATCTGAGTTGACAACTGCTCCATTACTGGATGATGGGGCTCCGGCATTCAAGGCCCCAATGGGAGAAACACTAAGCTTCTCTTTTCCTACTTTCTTACGTTTTGAGAAGCAATTTGAAATCTTGCCCTTGAGAGATGACTTCCCATTCTTAGGTTTGACCTTCTCTTTTGGCACTTCGGGTTCTTTATGTTGAAGATCCGAACATCCATCATCTAAATGCCTTTTAATTACGTTTTCACTCTTCATCTCAACTGATTTGGAGGGCTTCAACACAGGAATGCACCTTCTCTGAGTTGATGTTGGTGCAGAATGAAATTCAGCAGATTGCTTAGCGAACAACGAGTTAGGTTCTTCGAGAAATTTGAGAATGAAGTCTTTGTTTGAATTCAAAACTTCAAGAGCATCATGAAATTCCTTCGAGTGGAGAAGATTCTCATCTGATGCCAGCCACTTCGCTTCTACAAACTTCCGTCGGACGAGATCCATTCTTCTATTGTCATGATCTTCCTGCGGCCTCCCTCTCCGTGAAGATTCATTGCTCAAATGTTCACTTCTTGGTGGTTGGTATCCAACTTCGTACACATCCTTATACTCCACATTTTCACCCAAGTTAGTGTGCTTCTCAAATGGAACTTGGTTGTTATCTCTGTCCAATCTGACAGATATATGACCGTCGGTGAGCCTCCTCCGGTTGGAAGGTGTGACAGGCTTCGGAAGAGGGAGGTCGTCATCAAGATCCATGAGCTTTGCAATAACACTAGTGCTCTTCTGATTTGTTTCCCCCTCTTTCGCCATCTCCTGGGCTATCAGCATCTTCAAGGGCATCCCACCCGATGAGCTCCTTCTCATGTTGTCAGTCACCTGCCGACATGAACCATGCAGTGATGAACAAAATGAAAATGCTTGACACTTGACAAGAGTATGGTTGACACAATCAATAGCTGTAGGAATTGAGCTTACAGTCTTCAGATCAATGTACTCCTTCCGATCCGATTCACTCCTTCTCACTGGGGAACCTGCAAGAAGAAGATTCATAGTTATGACACCCCACATCTTTCTAAATGAAAAATGTCAGAGTGAATCATGTGGGCACGTTCTCGCGTGTTAGGTTTACTGTTTACGCAACGCGAGGGAGAGGATGGTGCGGCGCTGGATGGACGCGAGAAACGAGGCAGCTAGGCACGCGGCAGGTTGCAAGTTGCAACGGGCGCGGGAATCGGCATGGACACAGTACGCGACGCGACACTTCGATTCAACACGCATTGACGTATGCGGCAGTACGGCACGCAACACCGACGCGACGCGATCACGCGAGGTTGGCAAGGCCGGGGTGCACTGGCGGGCGCAGGAAGCGAGGAACGGTCAAATGGAAGGAAATATTTAGAGTTTGATTGTTTGAATCCACGGCTTGATTTCACACACAAGGATGCAATGAACATTCCAATTTTACACATGTGAGCAATGGTCCGATTTTACACATGTGAGTGCACAATTGAACTGCTAGATTTCTGACATGCACGTTGCACGATGAATGGTTGGATTTCAAACTCGGCTGGTCAAGGTAACGGTCAGAATATTTTTGTTATAAATACCCCAAACACACTCTCAAATTTCACAACTCATTCCAAATTTCCAATCTCTCAAATTACTCACTCTCTCTATTACATACTCTCATTCTTACAATTTCACTCAGTTACACTATTACACACTGTTTTTTTATTTTAGAAAATATTTTATTTTTTAAAAAAACATTTTTTATTGATGAAAAGAATAATTTATTTGAAAAAATTAGATTTGCTCTCAAACTATTTTTTTATTTTTTAGAAAAACTTTATTTATTGCTGAAAAGAGTAATTTATTTTTAACAAACTATTTTCTGTTTTGAAAAAAATTGAATTTTCTCTCTAAAAATCATATTTACTCTCACAAAAATAATTTTTGGTCTCTACAAATTTTGTTTTCCCTTAAAAGGTATTTTTTCTCTCTAAAATTTATTTTTTCTCTTTTGAGAATTATTTTTGCTATTATATGGATTTCAACACTGTTAATTTCGAGAATTTCAGTGCTGAGGAAACTAATACTCTTGACGGTGCCGTTGAGGGGAACATCGAATCTAATCTGATGTCATCTCCTCCAACGATAGACTCTGCTTCTGCGCCATCAATGGCATCAAGCTCAGTAGGAAACAAAAGATCAAAAAAGTTAGAATGTTGGCAGTATTTTGATTCATTTGAGTCTATCGATCAAAGTGGAAAAAAGGTACAAACTGCTACTTGTAAATATTACAAAAAAAACCTTATCAGCTGCACCTGCAGCTGGGACCAGACAGACATTTACTCCGTCACGGAAATACCTGCGCAAAAAAACAACTACGTCCTCACAGTCAGCAAACACAGCTAAGTTTCGCTGCTGATGGCACTGTAAGTACATGGAACTATGACCCTATGGTAGGTAGGGAATAACTCGTTAAATTTATTGTTTCTGAAAAATTGCCAATTAGGATAAGTGAAAATGTAGCTTATGAAAATATGATTCAAAGAGAATTTTGTCCTCAGTTTAAAAAAGTAAGTAGAACACTACTAGAAGTGATATTTTTACATATTATGAAAAACATGTACCAATAATAAAAGAAAATTTTTCAAAAATAACATTTTCTTTTGCACTTACATCTGATATTTGGTCTGCCAACCATCAAAAAATGGATTACTTTAGTGTAGTTGCACATTATTTAGATGATTATTATACTTTAAATAAAAGAGTTATAGGTTTTAAATTAATAGATGTTGCACATACTGTAGAAACTATTGCCGATCGTATATTAAGTGTAGTTAATGAATATAAGTTACAAGATCGTATTCTTTCTATTATTCTTGACAATGCTTCAGTTAATACGAAGGCCATGGACATATTGACTCCAGCACTTGAGTTATATGTTGGAGGATATGTTCTCCACAAAAGGTGTATTTGTCACATTATCAACCTTATTGTTCAAGCAAGTATGAAAGAAATGACCGCACATTTAGATACTATTCGCTCGGTCATTGTTTACATTACTTCCTCAAATGTACGTGTAGCTAAATTTAAAAATTACTATAAGGCAAATAATATGAGGTCTCGAAAATTTTGCATTGACATGAAGGTAAGGTGGAATTTCACTTACCCCATGTTAAAACAAATACTATCATACAAAGATAATTTAACTTTATTTATCAATGTTCGAATGAATAGTGAGTTTCTTTCTGACTATATTTGGTGTATTGCTGATAGATTTTATAAATTTTTGGAGTTATTTTATGAATTTACTAAAATATTTTTTGGTATTTATTATCCTACGTCTTGTTTAGTATTGCATCATATTTTTGATATTGCAAAATTATTTGAATCATATAGAACATACCCCAATTTTTTTTGTTGTCATACAAAAAATGGAAATTTTTTTTAAAATATTTCACAAGAATATCACATCTTTATTGTTTTGCTTTTATTTTAGATCCGAAACTAAAATTAACTGGTTTGCAATCTACTTTGGAGCAATTAGGTATAGCCTTAAACATTGATTAGTCTGAAAGTTATTCACATGTTGCTGATGAAATTTTTCAAGTTTTTCGTTTGTATGAATCTAAATTTGTCAGTGCATACCGAAGACCAATAGCACCGCTGCTACAAGAATCGGAGACAGGGAGGAAAGTTGGCGGTTTGCTATGGAAGTCATTACGAAGACACGGAGGCGGATCATCTTCGCAGATTTCTAGCCAAAGCGAAGCGCCTTCAACACCAACACCATCACTTATGGGTTCACAAGCGAAGCTCAACCGTTACCTCGTCGTTGATCATTCTATGGATCCTGAGTTTGCAAATGATCTTGACAACTCTAACAATGTTCTCTTGTGGTGGAAGAACAACCAACGATGATATCCTGTGTTGTCTCAGTTGGCACGAGATGTCTTGGTCGTTCCAGTATCAATAGTTT
The DNA here is from genome assembly GCA_019359835.1 of Pharus latifolius. Taxonomy (NCBI): domain Eukaryota; kingdom Viridiplantae; phylum Streptophyta; class Magnoliopsida; order Poales; family Poaceae; genus Pharus; species Pharus latifolius. The sequence continues at coordinate 5,257,147 of CM033321.1, read as the reverse complement.
CTTCTGGATCTACATTCAGTTTGACCGGAAGAATAGTTGAAGACAGAAGATCAATGTTAACACCCGAGATGGTGGAGGCAATCACCTGTCTTAAAGATTGGGAAAACGCTGCCACAAGAGAACAACATAATTTGGAAGACACCGAGTTCACTAGCAAGTTGGAATGGCTAAATATTAGTTCGGATTAATTTGTAATTAGTTATTGCATTCTTTTTTCCTTACTAAGATTTTATCCCATTGAGTTTTACTTAGTAAGGTTTTTAACGAGGCAGTAACATTTATATATAAGTAATATAATTGTTCCCATATTTATTATTAAATTTTATTCTTATTTATGATTTTTCATAATTTTCTAAAATTTGTTTGCAATTGTTTACTCTCATGTATGATTTTTTAAAATTTGTATGAATTTGTTTGAATTTTCTACGACATTTTTGTATTTTTAATTACTGTTAGTTTTGTTGGATCTTGGTCGATCTAAGCATCTGGGTTTTGATGATTAATGACGATTTGGATAAATCCTTAATGATTAATATTGATCTGGATAATGACAGCTTTGAGGATTAAATGACAACTTGTATAAATTCTAGTTTAGCATAAGTACATTGAATTGTTAATGTTAAACCCTAGAAGTCGATGACTCCCGGTTATGGTTTAACAATTGATGCATATGTTGAGGGGGAGCTCTGCGATTGCATCAATCTTGTGCTAAGTGTAAATTGGAATGTCATGTGATAAATCCGAAAGTTTGATAACTCCTTCATTTCTGGTATCCAGATCGATGCATGTGTTGAGAGGGAGCTCGGTGGTTGCATCATGCTTATCTTTATCATGACATGAGTAGTATGGATTGTGTGCGTATGTCTTCATCATATATAGATCTATATGATTGTGTGATTCATCTCTTACTCATTTGTTGCTTATTGAGATTGGTTCAGTCATTAAACACCGGGAAGAGAAATTGTTAAGTTAACTCCTGTGTGGAGTAATTTTTCTAGTGGTGATTAATGATGACTTATATATGAGACTAACGTTGTGCATAAAGTGTATGTGCTGTAGTCTCAGAATGGTTGCGAGATGAAAGCAAGCAAGAGCGTGAAGAGGATGATGCCGATATGAGTCATCTCGAGCGAGGTCGAGCTTTGCGAGGACAAGCATCGAGTGGTCGATCTTCACGAGGTCGAGTTTCATCGAAGGTAAAATCCAAGATTAAGGATTATTTTCTTAGGATTTTACCAGTCTTGGTGTTTGGAGACAGGCCGGGTTCTCGATTTGAGTCCATTTGGATCTTTTGTTTATCTTTAGAACTCATTCGTTTAATCCATATACTATTTGGTAAGATTCTTAAATGAAATCAAATCAAATTTATGCCAAATAACATTCTCTTGCATGACATGGCCTTGAATTAAATGCATTTCAAACAATCTTTGTTTTAGGCCATAAAGGAGTTCATAATTCTCATTTTTGTATTTATCTTTGTTGAACTCTCTTGCTTTTCACAAATAAATCATTTCCATCTCTTGCACAAAATTTATGATAAAACTTGGATGACACATTTAGGGGGAGCAACTTCAAAATCATTGAACCCTTGTATACTCTAATTGTGCACATGTATCAAATTATGCACTTGTTTGGTAAAAAGGGTTATTTTCGAGCAAAAAGGTAAAAAGAGCTCAAAACTTTTAAAATGTTCAAAATTACCACAAAACCTTCATAAATACGTTTCAAATATGGTTTCAAAGGTTTTGAAAGTGAAACAAAAGAGTTTTGGGCTAAAATGCAAAATTTCGACAAAATTGAAGTTTTCGGGATCTTGTTTTGGCCCAAAACGATTCATTTTCATAAAACAAGGTGGGTTGAGATTTGATCAAAACTTTCTACATGAAACATTTAGAACTCACTCACCCAAAGATAGTTCGTATTGAACTTATTCTCAGAAGGCCTATGGTTTTCAAGTTATCACATATCCTAGGTCGCCTGAAAATGGCTATCGACCTGAAAATACCCAAAAGTGCATTTTTGCGAATTTGGCTATTTGGACCGGTCCTTCTCCCATGTCTTGGTTTGGAATAGTATTTCAAACTCATCCATGTCCAAACATTCAGAAAAATCCAAGTTTCATTGAAAATTGAAGTTTTTGAGAAAATCACTTTTGTTTTACCCGTTTTACCCCAAATCACTTTTGAGGAATCAAATTCAAGATCTTTTTCAAATCAAATTCATTCAATTGGTATCCAACTAAGTTCCTGACTTGCCATTCAAATCTTTTGTGGAACTTGATTTCATTTTTGAAGCAAAATTGCAAAAATCACAAATTTCAGAAGTTTTCAGGCGTTTAACTGAGCCGTCCGGACATTGTCCGCCCAGAGCAGGACTCTGTCCGCCCCAACCGGACTTTGTCCGGCCCTAGCAGACACTGTCCGGACCGTGTGAAGTTAGATGATTTCTGATTCTTTTTCAGCTGATTCTTTTGCCTCCTGGTTTTGTCACATCCTTGCTCTAATTTCTTCCCATATCTTTGCATTTGATCATGATTCATATGATGGGGTTTGAAATGCTTTTAATTGTGTTTTGCATATCAAAACAAAGATCATTTTCATGATTTTGGATCATATTCAAATGAGATTAGAGTTTTTTTTTGAAAATTTGAACTCCTCACTAGGTCATATGCTTTTATCTCAACCTTGTGACCTAAAAATGTTTCGACAAATCTTCTTTTGGCATACTCCTCATTTGTATGTCTTTTTGTGTTTAATGCCAAAAGAAGTGAAATTTTTGAGGATTGAATCTAATGTTTCTAATTGAATTTGGTTTAAAAGCTTGAAAATTTTTCTTATATCAAATGATTTTCAAAATTGGAAGGTTGACACAATCATCATCAAACATTCAAATCGAGGCATTCTTTTGTATGTCAAATGTATATTGATTACATTACATTCGTTTCCACTAATGAATCCCTCTATCAAGAATTTGTTTTTGAGATGATGTTTAGGGAAATTGAGATGCAAAACGATCGAAGAGCTACGTCACTTCCATGCATGACAAAACAAGCAACTGAAGAACGCGATGTTCAAGAGTAAATTCAAGCATGTAAAATAATCGCTCAAAAGCCTCGAGATGCAAGATGATGAAGCTATTACAACTCTCAAGGCTACAAATGAACATCTCGACATTGACGAACATGAAAAAGCGGTAAATTCTAAACTCTATCGATCCTTGATTGATAGTTTTGCTTTCTTTTACCGCATTTAGACTAGTCATCATATTTAGTGATTGCAAATATGCTAGAATTCGATTATTTCCTAAGGAATGTCATATGATTGCCTTTAAATGCATTCTTTAGTAATTGAAATGCAATCCTAGATAGATCTTTGATATCCGAAAAGTACAAATCTTGAATTAGTTGATTATTTGGATTTGGATTACATGACTTGCAAGATCAATCGAAAGAATACATCCGATGGTTGTTATGCTTAAATTTTTATGGATGAAACATTGGATTATAGAATTGCTTTCGAATAGATGCCACTCTTATGAAATATTGAAAGTGTCGTAAGGTGAACAATTTAAATTCAAAACTCTCGATTAGAGTATATTGATATACGACATCATTATACAAGAGACTTTGTGGTATAAAGAGAATATTGAGATCAATCATGACAAACATGCATCTAGGGATATTTTTCACATCAAACTATTAAATGCATCAAGATTTTGGATGATTGAGAATGGATTAAATGTCATCAATATATCCATTATATGTTGATTATTTTGATACCTTTTCCATACCTTGAAATCAGTTTTTTTTGGAAATCTCTTACAATTTGTCTTAGCAAACTTGAGAATGAGTCAATGCCCCCGAAATTTTTGTGTGTCAAAATTTGAGTTCTAAATCCTTCCTTTTTGTGTTTGATGACAAAGGGGGAGAGTGTTTTAGTGTTTTAGAGATAAGCTTTAGAGAAAGCTTTAGGGGAGAGATTTTGAGAGATTTTAGGAGAGTTTGGGAAAGACTAGAGATAGTTGAGTTAATTGACAAAGGGGGAGAGATATTATTTGATATCAATAATATTGATATTTGGGAGAGAAAATTGAGATAGTTGATGTTTTGGAAGATGACTTGATTGTAATTGTGCTCAATTGTCATTTATATCTCTTAACTCAAATGATTAAATGCTTTGCTCAGTTCCGATATACTATTGCATATATTGAGGGGGAGCTGAAGATTTTGTTTTGGATTTATTGAGATTATAAAGGTTGTTGTCATCAATCATTAAAAAGGGGGAGATTGTTGGATCTAGGTGGATCTAAGCATCTGGGTTTTGATGATGAATGACGATTTGGATAAATCCTTAATGATTAATATTGATCTGGATAATGACAGCTTTGAGGATTAAATGACAACTTGTATAAATCCTAGTTTAGCACAAGTACATTGAATTGTTAATGTTAAACCCTAGAAGTCGATGACTCCCAGTTATGGTTTAACAATTGATGCATATGTTGAGGGGGAGCTCTGTGATTGCATCAATCTTGTGCTAAGTGTAAATTGGAATGTCATGTGATAAATCCGAAAGTTTGATAACTCCTTCATTTCTGGTATCCAGATCGATGCATGTGTTGAGAGGGAGCTCGGTGGTTGCATCATGCTTATCTTTATCATGACATGAGTATTATGGATCGTGTGCGTATGTCTTCATCATATATAGATCTATATGATTGTGTGATTCATCTCTTACTTATTTGTTGCTTATTGAGATTGGTTCAGTCATTAAACACCGGGAAGAGAAATTGTTAAGTTAACTCCTGTGTGGAGTAATTTCTCTGGTGGTGATTAATGATGACCTATATATGAGACTAACGTTGTGCATAAAGTGTATGTGCTGTAGTCTCAGAATAGTTGCAAGATGAAAGAAAGCAAGAGCGTGAAGAGGATGATGCCGATATGAGTCATCTCGAGCGAGGTCGAGCTTTGCGAGGACAAGCGTCGAGTGGTCGAGCTTCACTAGGTCAAGCTTCATCGAAGGTAAAATCCAAGATTAAGGATTATTTTCTTACGATTTTACCGGTCTTGGTGTTTGAAGAGAGACCGGGTTGATAGGATTCGTTTTGCTAGTTTGACCTACTATTAAGAGGGGTCGGAAACTAGTAGCTTGAATATATCTAATGCGGAAGCTCAAATGCATTCATATCATCTTGCACTAATGTTTTATCGCCTTTTGCATTGCTAGAGAGTCTAAGTGTAGTTTGTGGTGCATTAGAGAAAATGTTTTGAAAACTGCAGTTAGTCTTGATTGCTAGCTATTTAAATTGGTTTATTTTTCTATAGCTGGTCATGATCGTACTTGCACATTCTGATCGTATCTTTGTTTGATACGTGGTCATGGTCGTGTCGTCGGTTTGGTGGTCTTTTGTTTAGGGTTTGGTCGTGGTCGTAGGAGTTCAAGCTAGTCGTTCCAGTTTTCAGCTCGCTTGCGTACGCTCTACCTCGACCGCATGTTTTCGATTGGATGTTAGACCTGTGTGGTCGTAGTCGTTGCTGAGTGACAGCTGACACATTCGTGAGAAAATAGGAACTCCGTATGTGCAATACCCTAATCAAGTTTAGAGTAAAATTAATAAGTTCCTGTTTTTGGTTTGCACAGGCCGGACAATGTCTGTGGCGGCCGGACATTATCCGGCCAGTACACAACGCCTGTGGCTTAGGCAAATCGAAAACAGAGACACATACCTTTTGTCCGGGATAGGCCGGGCATTGTCTGAAGTGGCCGGACAGTGTCTGGCATGTATAAATATTATGAGGTGTTGTTTTTAAATGAAGCACAGACGTTAAACCGTCCGGGGACTTTTGTCCGGGATGGGCTAGACTTTGTCCGGGCATGGCCGGACAATGTCCGTCATGTACAAACTTTGTGAGCCTCATTTAAAAACATGTAACCAGAGACAATTGCATCTGTCCGAGCTTTTGTCCGGACATATGATCATTTGTCTGGCCTTCTCAAATGTTGCCCAACGGTCACTGGCACCGCTTGCAACGGTCGTTTTTGATGTACTGGCCGGAAAGTGTCCGGCATGATCGGACAATGTCCGGCCTGTACAAAAATGTTGCACCTGATTGCAATGGCTAGTTTTCTTTGAGGGCTATAAATACTTTGTGTTGGCCAGCATTTGAGGGGGTTCAAGAAGTTGTTTTCACTGTTGAAAAGCTAGCCAAATTCATTGCATATGCGTTATTGCATCTAGAGACTAGATTTGAGCCCAAATCTTGAGAGGATTTGAGAGAATAGCATTTGGGAGAGGGTGTGAGTGTTTAGTGCACTTCATCTCCATTTGCAAGCTAGTGCTAGAGTGTTGAGCATCTCATTTGCATCATTGAGCTTCTAGCACGTGATTCATTCAAACGAAAGCGCATCCTACTTGTTACTCTTGGCGATCGCCTTCGCCTAGACGGTGTCGGAGGAGAGTCGTGATCTCTCCATTGAAGTTTGTCGGAGAGACCGGCAAAAGCTTGTGAAGGGTGTGGTGCTCGTCTATCTGGTGTGGAGAAGGAGCAACCCTAGTGAGATATCCTTCGTGGATATAGAAGCGAGGCTCATGCGTGAGCGTTTCAACGAGGAGTAGGAGAGACCGGGCGAGTCTCCGAGACCTCGGTAAAAATCATTGTATCAATTGTCTTTCTTTTGTATTTTTTGTATTCATCTTGACACAATTGATAAATTTACCATTGTTGCATTAGTTTCATATTTACCTTGAAACAAATTGTTTACATTACTCTAGTTGCAAGTTGAATTGTGTTTTCATATTGATTAATTGCAACTAGTTGTTAAATTGTTGATAAGTCTCATCGCAAAATCTAGGTTTCATAATCATCTCGTTAAAATTGCTTAGTGGGGAAAAAATTTTAAAAGCCTCCTATTCACCCCCCTAGTCGGCATCCTTGATCCTACAAGTTTAACTAAATTTTATATTAATCCATCTAATAACTATATTGTATCTTGATTCAAGTTGGTCGTTTTAAAATAGAATTGGAATGTTTTTAAATTTATTTTTTTTGACATATATAAAACAATTATGAGAGTCGGGAGTTGGGACTTCTTCAGTTCTTCTCCTCTAATCCTCTTTTAGTCTTTTGTTAATTGGTGGGTATGTTGTCGCTTTGTCGGCCATGAGCATGGACATGACGGAGAGATGATCTAGTGGAAGTGTGGAACAACTGAACAAGTGAACAACTGCCTTCACAATCACAAATTCACAGTTCACACAATCACACTCCACTGTCTCCATAGTCCACACAGGCACACAGCCACGCTCCAGCGGCTCCACAAATCACAACTCACAAGTCCACAGTGCCTTCGACAGTTCGACACTTCGACCTTCGTCTTGCCGGAGTCAGGACTCCTGCCAGTGCTGCCACGCAGGCACGCATGCGCCCACACCCTCCTCTCGCGCGTGCTCGCCGCCTCACAGCCTCGCACCGCACCGCCGCAGGTCTCGACCACGTGCCACCCCGCCCCGATTGTCGCCAGAGCCACCTCCTTCATGTAAACTGTAATCGTGTGATCGTGTCGTGCTCGCGCCGCCGCAAATCCATGCCACGTTCCCGCGCCGCCGCAGATCTCGGCCACATGCCGTGCCACTCGTCCTCTCCGTCGTGGCGTCGCCTCTCTCCTTTTCTTCCCCAGTCCCTACGCTCTCCTCTCGCTGTCTCGTGTGCTCGCGCCACGCGGCCCGCGCCGCCGCAGATCTCAGCGGCGCCTCTTTGTCCTCTCCGTCGCCAGCCTCGCCACTGCGACGAACTCTGCGGTTCTGCCTCGGTGACGAGCCGATGATCCTCGTCGACGAGAGTGGAGACGATGGCCTCGACGGCTCGACGGGCTTCGAAATAGGCCGTGCCCATGCCAGCCTGGCACGCATTGCAGCCCGCGGGCTATCGTGCCGTGCTGGACCTCTCCACCGAGCAAATGGGCCAAACCAGCATGGCACGACACAAGCCACCGGCCCGATGGGCCCGTGCCGTGCCGGGCCACGGCCTAACTTACACCTTTACAGGCACCTCTGCTGTGCGAGGCCGTGCAGTAGCCGGCCCCCCTCATTTTAACAACTACGCACATGATATTGGTTTATTCACCAAATCATTATAAAAAAGGCTTAAAAATCGATGACCATGGAAACTTTTGAAAGATTTTAGTAAGGAAAAAAGAGATATTCTTATTAAAATAAAAGGAATGTTTTAAGTTTTTTTTAGGTACTTGATACAAGATGGTTTGCACACTTAATAATCCGCCCATCGCCTACTTTACACAATCACATAGTCCTAAGAAATCTACTTTACAATGAGCAATAAGCATCACTAGTAACATGTACATGATCATATAAACTAAAACAACACATACAAATAACTGGCACCGAAAACATAGCTCACGCCCGCTAAAATGTATCCAGTCATCCCTAACAACAGAACGCCTACATCGTAACATCACAATCTGGTTTCATTTGCCTTTTCGCCGCTTCTGGAATCCAATGCAATTTGGGCAATACCACTTTCCTTTCGGCTGCTCTTTCAAACCCACACATCCAAAGTGAAACCACTCTATCTTGCACTATCATGTAAATGAAGCCAGTGGACTCAAAACCAAGTCCGAAACATGCAAATGCAATGTATGAAACAAAAGTATATTAGGATGGTAAGCGTCACATACTTCGGGATTGTCACAGGCAATCATTTCACCATAGCTGACTTGGTTGCAGAGACAATATGTCGGTTCATTGGGATCCACTGGCAACTCTAGATCTATAGCTGGTTGCTCAGTTGTTAACCGTGCCCTGCAAATGAGAGTCGAGAGTGTCACTGTAAAAAAAAATGCAAAGCTTATTCAGAGTCTTGTTCAGATGCAAAACATACTTCTTTCGGCCCCCTCTGCCTCTTTCACTAGATCTTCCACTCTTTGGAGTAGCATCAGTAGTTGAAGTGCCAGCACTAGCATAGCAGTAGCAGAAGCACCTGCAGCAGCAACAGCAACTTCCTTTTCTATTCACCAAATCATGGGGTGCACACGTAAACACAGAGAACAACATATAGCTCAAAAAGGTAAAACTGAAATGACATGCAATTCAAGAGCACTTGCAGACCTTGCTGATGCTCTTCAAGCGTCCTCATAAATTGATCAATTTGTTGGATATGAGCATCCACCTACATCAAATATCTACATTAGCACAATCAAAATTCTGCATATTCACAACTAAACAACATTGCAGTGACGAGATGAGATTGCAAAGCAAATCGAACAAGACAAAAAGTACTCTAATTTCTGAGCAAATCTAATTAAAATTTATTCATATAACTTGGAACCTAAAACTTCAGTGCAGCCTTATAGGTAAGATGTCAGACATATGTCACAGGATGAAAAGAAAGGGAGATAGCATAAATAAAAGAAGAAAAAGGAACATCATTTTCTTTCCAGTTTGGTTATTTGTGAGGGAAGGACAACCATAAAATAAAAACCATGGCTGGTCCTTTCTTTTGCTTGCTCTCCTTCATTATAGATATGGGCAAAAAGCTCAGAGTATAGAACCAAAATTCCCAGCTTCTTCTTTTTTCTTTCTTTAAATATCCTCATTCTCCATACAGACAGAAGAAAATAAGTGGCATTTCCTTTGGCCTAGCTCATTACTTAAGAAGGGAAAAGGAGAACAGCAAAAGAAAAAAAAAAGAAAACAGAGAAATTTTTCACATCATACACTGATACTTTTCCTTTCCAGAAGTGGAGAAAAAAGATAGATGAACAAAATATTCAAAAATCATTTTATGCCACAATTTCCCTACTCTTGAAAATTTTCTGTATGGAAGCGAATACATCATACTTCACTTATTTTAAAGTGTTCTGTATGTGATTATCAACAAAATATGGAAGTGAAGTATGATGTATTCATAGTAGGGCAAAGTGTTCTGTATGTAATTATGTAACTGGGAGGCTTTTACCAGGTCATAAGTTTGAGAGGCCAAAGCCACCTTCTCATCAGCAATTCTAATGCAATGTTTCTGCTCTTCAATTGCTTCATCAGAAAATTTGATTTTTGCTGGGTCATATGTAATGCTTCGAGATTCAAGTCCAAGCTTAATATCCTCTATCTCTTGCTGACAGTGTTGATCATTTTCCAGGTGTACACCTAATTAGGGGCACAAAAAAGACCTTATTATTAGCGCAACAAATTTTCAAATGTAACATTTAAGACGACAAGAACTTCAGTAAACAAATGGTGTCAATTGCAGATTTATCTGCGCATAATTATTACCAAAAATTGTGTTACTATAATATGAAGGAAAGAAACACACTGAACTTTCTTACAACACAGACAAAGTTGAAAAACAAAAGGTTATCAACATTTTGGATGCAAAAATTTATTTTAAAATATTAATATCTACTCAAGATGCATTCGAGGATTGCGTTCACTGCTTATCGTGCTTACAATTAGTTCGCATATGCATGTTTTATAGAGAGAATAAAGTGAGTGGGGAGAAAATGAAACAGCATGACATTGTAAACCCAGATACCTTGTAAGCTTTTATCTAGCTCTCGCATTAATGCATAATTCCTGTGCAGCATAGCTGGCAATGCTTCAACACCTACAATCAATCAAAGTCGTCAATGTATATGTATTCGAACACAACTAGGTGATAAATTACCGTCTAAAGACAAACTGAATCAGGAAACTACGATATTGATTACCAAAAATAGATGCAATAACTTATTAATTCTTCACTTGCAAAACCAACACTCATTTATCTCGAACTATAATTCTTGTTCATTGATTAGTAGAACAAGCATGAAAGTATCAAAAAAAAATACTACGAATTGAAAACAACTCTAGTACAAGGGTCATTGTTCAAAAGGTAGGACAACTCATATGATATAGACACCTACCTACCTTGCTAAAAAATCTTAAGTACATATTTATATCGTCTACATCATTAACATAGCATTGCTGTCAGTAAGACAGTAACAAATGAAGTAGCAAAGAAAAGAGATCTTTGGGGTAATTTGACGAATAGGAACAAAAAAAAGCGAACTTAAAAGGCTTTTTGAGGTTCCATATTATATTCCCATTTGGGCCGGAAGGGCATAATAAGGCAATAGCTTATGGCAGCAAGTAGGGGTGCACACGAGTTGAGCTTGAGCGACCTGACCTCTAACTTGGCTCAACTCATGAAAGAAAACGAGCTGGAGATTAAGCTTAAACTTGGCTCATGTCTTTTTGAGCCAAGCCCAAGCCGAGCTGCCTCCGAGCCCGAGCTAACTCACGAGCCCACCTTGTGTTAATCCATTTGTAAAAAAAATTAGATTTGATTTCCTATTGTTTGATGAATTTTTGTAATAAAAATTCATTAGAAAAGTCCCATATGACCAAAAGGGCTACAATAAAAATACACGTATATTTTGACTATAAAAAATGATGAAAAACCCGGATAAAAACTCCATTGGTCAAAAAATGGTCAAAACTGACTTGGTCAAACCTAGTCAACAGCATGGTCAAACCTGGTCAAATGTGGTCAAACCTGATCAACAAATTGGTCAAAATTGAACTGGTCAACAACCTGGTCAAACGTGGTCAAACCCGGTCAAAACCGACAATGCAGCCCGAGTTCGAACTGGATTTATCTCTAATTTAAATAATAAAAAATATCTCCTATTCAAAATAAAAAAAGAGATAATCTCTCTCTTTATCCTTTTCTAACAAAGTATATCTCTTATTCAAATTAAAAAAGGAGATAATTTTTCTCTTTATCCTTTTGGTTATTTAAATAACAAAGTATATGTCATATTCGAATCACTAGTACAGAAAAACTTTCTTCTATCGGTAAAAAACACCCTTCTACTATCGGTTTTCGTACCGATAGAGATAGACGCGATAGAACAAGATAGAACATTTTCTATTGGTAAATAACCGACAGAAGAACTTCACAATTCTATCGGCATATTAGGAGTGTACCGATAGAAAATCCGTCATAGTCTGACGTTTAGCGGTGGGAAAAGTACCACTATTCTAACGGTTAATTACAAGATTACCGATAAAAAAAGCTTACTATTCTATCGGCACCTTATGAGTGTACCGATAGAAAACTCGTCGTAGTCTGACGTGTAGCGGTGGGAAAAATACCACTATTCTAACGGTTAATTACAAGTTTACCGACAGAAAAAAGCTTAGTACTCTCTCGGTTGGAAATGAGATTACCGACAGAAAAAAGCTTAGTACTCTCTCGGTTGTGTATGAGTTCACCGGCAGGAAAAATCACACTCTTCTAACAGTTAATTTCAAGTTTACCGATAGAAAAAACTACAGTAGTCTCTCGGTTGTGGATGAGTTCACCGGCAGGAAAAGTCACACTATTCTGACGGTTAATTTCTAGTTTACCGATAGAAAAAGTGGTAGTAGTCTCTCGGTTGTGGATGAGTTTACCGATAGAAAAGTGGTAGTAGTCTTTCGGTTGTGAATGAATTTACCGATAGAACATTTACATATACAGTACGTTATTTACATTCACAATACAGTACATTCACATATACAGTACAGATGCAATACATTATAGATTGGATACACAATACAGTACAGATGCAAAGAAGGCTAAATTCACAGAACAGATTGACACATTAGACAGTTATTCACATTTATTCACATATATATGGACAAATACAAATTGCAATCCAATGTGGACATTTATTGACATATATATTTATTCACATGTATATAAACAGTCTATGCACAGAGTACACGAAAAAGAGAAAATTATCATGGCGGATGGTTGGGTGCAACTTCCTCCATGACATATTGAGCCCAGATTTGTCGAAGATATCTAATTTTTGCATTTTCGTATGAGTCTTTCGACATGGTGATCTGCAAGCATTGTGAATACTCAGTAACTAACTTCCTAATTTAGAACGTGACACCCAATTTTCAAATTTGAGTTAGCTATCGATGCTTACCTGGGGGAATTGGGCAAAGTTTGGCTGCACTAGGTCGTACATGTAGCGCAACACATAAAACCCGCATTCCCACGATTGCGGCTACTGATGGCACTGAGATAATTGCATATGCGAAGACATGTTAGCTATTGTTTCCATAAACTAATTAAGCATAAACAAAAAGTCTCGTGAGTACCTCATATTCTTTCCAAGCTAGTAGGGAGCCCTGCGGTGCGGCATGCCTCCCTCCAGCGGACACATATTTATCAAAAGCCCTGCATTTCAGTTAGTATTGCCGGTTAATGTATTATCATTAGCTAGTGAGGTCAAAATTTAAATCAAACATATAAGTTACTTACGCCTCCATATTCCCCTTGACCACATATTCGATCGATAATCTGTCACGCATCGAATCGAGGTAGTACACCTCGTTCCTCGGCGGACAGATCACGATGAGGATCCAGTGGCCCCTGCATTGTACGTAAAAGAGGACCGCTAGCTCAAAGTATATCTCAGGTGTAACATACAAGATCAAGTTAAATTAGTACGAAATGCACTAACTTTTGGTGGTACGGCACCAGAATGAACTCCCTGTCCTGCTGCGCCATCAGTGCCTTGGATATGTACTGCTCAGTGTGCGCGGCGTCGTGCTCTAGCATCGTGAGGCTTATTTTCTCTGGGTCGAGGAAACCCACCTTGTCACACGCAGCCTCCGATGCTAGCCTGTACATGCACCTGCATGCAAAGGACGACATTAGTATTGCACAGAAAGTTACTACATTTCAAATGAACTACAACAATGCAGAGTTAGCAAACAGAGTTAGAAAACAGCAATACATAGCATCAGCAAACTCACATGACTCCAGTCCGTATGATGGACATATCGAGCTCCCGCCAGTTGTAGAGGTCGAACAGATCCTCGTGTGCCACGGATATACTCCCGGGCTCACGGTGGAACTGCCCAGGTCTGTAGGGAACTAAGAAGTTCAGATTGCGCCGAGCTCGGTGTAGGTACCACTCGTGGAGGTCTCTGGTTGATCGATCCAATTTGCGCAAAGCTGCCTCCGACATGAGTGGGAACCCGTTCCTGAACATCTCCGGCTGTCCCTGTTGCCCTTTTCCCTTGCCTTTGCCCTTGCCTTTTGCCGGGGACTGAGCGCGTACTTTCGAAGGCAAGGGCGAGGTGATGGCGGCTTTCTTCCGAAGTGAAGGCGTGGATGCGCTGGGTGGGGTCGAGGCCGTCTTTGATGTGTCCAGGGTCGCACGAGATCAGGCCTCATGCCCCGAGCTGGGGGCGCAGTCCCCTGGTAGCCCACCGGCAGGCCACTTCAATTAATGAGCACGTATGTTAGATTATGCAAGTTGAATGTACTGAGTAGGATGTAATCTAAAATGTGTAGGATTTACCGGTTGTATTAGAAGACACTTCTTGGGCCACTGTACGTAGGAGCCCACTGCCTCAGCAAGTGTTTGCAGTTCCTCTGTTGGGATTGCCAACGGAGAATCGTTGTAGCCCGGCATGGCCATGTTCACCTGTACCTTTGCAAACCCCAACCGCAGAGGTACGCAATGGACCCGAACATCCGGCCCAGACGGATATACAAAGTCGTGTCCAACCACTTCCTGCCTGTCGCCTAGGTGATTCAGTAGGATGCAACCCTTCGGCTTCTGCAAATTTGTAAATATTAAAACAGGTTAGCGAAACAACTCTAACAGAACGGGAGTGGCATCAACTTAAGTGCACAGATGAAGGCTTGCAGTACCTCAAGTACATCCACTGGATCCGCGAGGACCTTCGAAGCGCAACTGCTTATCCGACCCCGCGGGGAACCGTCGCCCTGGTGATCCGCATCTGCAGTCTTGGCCAGCAATGCATCTCTCAACCGTGCAAACTCTTCCCTGATTTGTGCGACCTCAGACTGCACCTCAGCCCGTATCTCCGCCTGTACCTCAGCCCGTATCTTATCGGAGAGCTCCGCTTCCTTTTCCTTCCAGGAGCGGGCCTTCTTCCTCGGTGGAGCCGGATCTGCGAAACCGGCCTTCCACGACACAATGGCTCCCACGGCCCGTGTCCGCCCGGGATGCTCCTTATTTCCTAGAGCCCGGGTGAGGATATCGTTCTCCCTCTGTGGGGTAAACAATCCCTCCACTGCCTCCTTCTCAAAAGAGATCTGTTACATTTAAAGGTACCTTGTGAGACAAATTGCCTTATATACACTTGTGCGCACATAGTTTACGAGGTTAGCCAACTTACCATTCGCCTCACAACGTCGACGTCCCCAGGGGTTGCGAACTGCACAGAACCTGTGGATGACACGGACCCCCTCCCCCTCCACCATCGCTTGCACCTCTCTCAGCTTCGCTATGGTATACTTCATAGTCAAACTGCAACCAGCGATGGTCATATCCGCGGCTTTCTTCTCCTCGCGAAGACGCCTCGTCCTCGCCCTAGCATTGTCACCATCCGTCTTCATGCGCTGAATGCGCTGGAAGAGATCGTCAAGGTCAAGCCGTAGCTGAGTGTGCTTGTCCGTAAGGAGCTTGTGCTCCTCCTGGAGGGCCCTCAGGTCGGCCTTCACTTTGCCAGTGTCTTCCACGGCTCCCATTCCTTGTGCAAATCAACATGTCAAGAATGTAGTGAACATGGATTAACAATACAGGGGTAACCCAGGAGATTTAGAGTATTGTTTTACCGGGGAGGGCGTGGCTGACGATCCCATGGAGGTTGCCATTGTGAATGAGAAGATGAGGAGTCGGAGCGTTCGAGAATTAGAAAAACAACAAAATACCGCGACGCATGGCGAGGTACTTATAGAATTTCCAAGGCGACGCATGGCGACACGGTTGAGAATTCAAAGCGCCAGAGTATTGTTCTATCGGTACAAACAGCAAAAATCCGTCAGACAACAAATACCGTGAGACTAACGAATTTATTCTAACGGTAAAATATAATAATATCGATAGAATAAGTAAAATTTTCGCAGCGAAACATTTGAAGTGCCTGAGACATATTAAAGTAGCTGATGTCCTTTTCTATCGGTAGAAATAACAAAATACCGTCAGAAAAATTGATTTTTGGAGAGCTTAATTTGAAGAAGCAAGAGGCTGCGATGAGATTTTTGCAAGTGCTATTTGAAGGGAAGAATTAAGTATTTACAGGATAAAGGTACTGTATATGTTAGAACTCATGCTTTGGAGTAAAATTGAGATATATTAATGCTGTGAACTAGCTTATCATTAAGTTCTAAAGAAAAATATACTGCCTGATGTATTAATGATAAGTTCCTCACCTTGCTGCAGAACTTGTGGGCTGTTTGCTTAGCATTTATCACTGAAATAGAAATTAATCATCAATGGTTCTCAACCCATAATCCTTCTTCGTGTTCATCTCGCAGATACGTTGTTTTGTCGATATCTTCAGTACGGATAGATTGAATGTCCTCTAAAAATGGAGGTATTTCATCGAATTGGTTATACTACTCTTCGTCGACAACATCTTCAACCCCAACAATACGTCTCTTGCTGTGGAGGACAACATGCAAGTTTGGATTGGCCAGGTCAACAATGTAGAATACCTGTGTGGCTTGCTTTGCAAGCATGAATGGATCGTCTTGGTGTCCGACTCTACCAAGATCGACGAGAGTAAACCCGTAACTGTCAACTTGAACACCTCGAGGGATTTCGACCCATTGGCATCGAAACAGGGGAATGTTAAGTAATTCGTAATCGAGCTCCCATATTTCATCAATAGCACCATAATATGAGTTCAGCGCCCTTACTGACCTGGCATTCTCGGAAATAGCAAACAGTGTCACTCCGTTACATTGCGTGCTACTCTTGGCGTCTTGAGCTCTTGTGTAAAATGAATACCCATTGATGTCGTACCCCTGCCAAGTCCCTACAGTGAATCTTGGGCCTTTAGCCAACCATGTCACAGTTTCACTTACGGAGCCCTCGGCAGCTCGCGTGACTCTTTCTTGGATCCACTCAGCAAATTTCCTGTTATGTTCTCTGCTGACCCAAACGTCTGACTTCGAAGGATTCTGTGACCGTAACATTACCTTGTGCTCGTGTATGTATGGCTCGACCTCCATCATGTGTTGTAAGACCCAAAAATGTGATTTTGCGTACACATCACGAGCGGGGACGATAGCTTTGAATCCAATCGTTCCAATGCCCTGAAGCCTACCCTCGTGTCGGGACCTAGGAACGCCAATTGGGTTAACCCCGGCCATATAATCTGTGCAAAATTCAATCACCTCCTCGGCGGTATAACCTTCCATGATACTCCCCTTGGGTCGACGACGAGTCCTTACGTATCCCTTCAATACACTCATAAATCTCTCAAATGGATACATGTAGCGCAGGCACACGGGTCCACAAAACTTAATTTCTCTGATAAGGTGAACAATCAGATGGACCATAACATCAAAAAAGGATGGAGGGAAATACATCTCGAGCTGACAAAGAGTTGTAATCATGTGGCGTTGCAAAGCGTCCAGTCCATCTGGATCAATTACCTACGAGGACACAGTTGCGCCAAATATTTATATCAGAAAAATCTTCTAATTAAGCTCCACAGATGGAGGTAATGAACTTATAGTACGAGTGCACGTACTTACCTTGCAAGATATTGCGTTGAAGAAATAACATAGGTTTGTGATTGTCTCTTTGACTTTAATTGGGAGAATGCCTCTGATAGCAATGGGAAGCATTTGTGACATCAGGACATGACAGTCGTAGGACTTTGTGCCAACTAGTCTTAGGTCCTTCATGGACACAAGTTTTTTCAAGTTCGCGGAGTACCCACATGGAACTTTAACACCGTGTAGGCACCGACAGAGTTCTGTTTTTTCGCTCTTAGACAACGTATAGCAGGCCGGCGGGAGGTATGTACGCTTTCCATTCTCTAAAGGTGCAAGCTCTGTCCTTATCCTCATTTCCACCATGTCACGACGAGCTTTCACACCATCCTTTGTCTTTCCTGGAATGTTCAACAACAAACCAATCAAACTGTCACAGACATTTTTCTCTACATGCATGACGTC
This sequence comes from Pharus latifolius, assembly GCA_019359835.1. NCBI lineage: Eukaryota > Viridiplantae > Streptophyta > Magnoliopsida > Poales > Poaceae > Pharus > Pharus latifolius. The sequence continues at coordinate 5,239,143 of CM033321.1, read as the reverse complement.
AATGCAATGTCGAACTTGTAAGTGCTCCCAGTATGGTAGATCCCAGAGAATCGATCTCTTCTTCCAAACATTTTTTTCTCGAGGTTTAGAATGCTTACCGAACTCAGCTTTGATGTCCTTCACGCGCGAGTAAATCTCCTTACCGGTCAGAAACACTGGAGCTGATCCCTTCTCAGGCTTCCCGTTAAATGATTTCCTCTTCTTACGGTACGTGTGATGCATCAGAAGAAACCTGCGGTGACCCATGTACACTGTTTTTCAGCAGTTTCGCATCCACATGCTCTCAGTTTCATCTAGGCAAATAGGGCAAGCCTTGGCTCCTTTCGTACTATACCCCGACAAATTGCCGTAGGCCGGAAAATCATTTATGGTGTAAAATATCAGGGGCCGCAAGATGAAATTCTCTTTCTTGTATGCATCCCACACCTGCACCCCCTCGCTCCACAATTTCTGTAAGTCCTCGATTAAAGGCGCTAGAAACACGTCAATATCATTTCCGGGTTGTCTGGGTCCTGAGATTAGTAACGCCATCATGATGCACTTGCGCTTCATGCATAACCAAGGAGGAAGATTGTAGATGCATAAAAGAACCAGCCAAGTGCTGTGCCGACTGCTCATATTACCATGTGGGTTCATACCATCTGTACTCAGCCCGAACCATATATTCCTAAGTTCGCCACCGAACTCAGCAAATGTTCTGTTGTTGTTTCTCCATTGAATAGAATCAGCTGGGTGTCTCAGTTTTCCGTCTTGTTTCTGGGCTTCAGCATGCCAATGCAAGTGCTTCGCGACTTTCGGATTTGCAAACAGCCGCTTCAATCTAGGTATCACAGGCAAGTACCACACTGTTTTCGCCGGAGGTCCTGTCTTTACCTCGTGATGTTCACTGTCAATCCGGTCCCTACGCGTATACCTCGATGCGCCGCATCTTGGACAAACATGCAAACTGGAGTACTCGTTACGGTACAACACACAATCATTTGGGCATGCGTGTATTCTTTCGATTTCCATTCCCAACGGACACAACAGTTTTTTTTGGCTTGGTAAGTAGATCTTGGCAACTCATTTCCCTCTGGAAGCATGTCCGCTAGAAGATCTAATAGTGCCGTGAAACTCTTATCACTCCAACCGTTGCCTGCCTTCAAGTTATATAATCTCAGCACAGAAGACAGTTTTGTAAATGTTGCACATCCAGGGAACAGAGGCTTCTCAGAGTCAGCAATCAGTTTCTCAAATTCACAGAAGTCGTTTTCGTTGTAATCTTCCTCTACATGACGTAACATCTCATCTAAATTGTCATCATCATCATTATCTACGTGCACATCGGAATGAACATTATCACAATTCTAATGATCATCGATATTATTGCAATCCACATCCGAGTCCTGCTGATTGGTAGTAGTGGTGCTTGTTTGCTCAAGAACTTCGCCATGCCATATCCAACGGGTGTATCGCGCGTTAAAACCACGACGAATCAAATGACTCTTAATTTGATTAGAGTTGCTAAACCTCTTCAAGTTCATACAATCTGTACAAAGACAGAGCATATTTTTCTCTCCCTTCCTCTCCTTTTGTTGCTCAGCAAATTTAATAAACTGATTCACACCATCCAAATATTCAAGAGTAGTACGTTTTATTCCATACATCCAATATTTCCTGTCCATCTAAAATTAACAAAATTCAACGAGTCAGCCATGCATGCATGAAACCTGCCCGATTAAGTTGTGTATATGTACATGTACAGCCTCTTACAACAGATGTGTCGAACCCTAGCCTGACGAAATTAACACTAATTAACCTAGCTAACTACACAATACAAGCTAGTTAGCTCCTAAAACATGACGCATTTCCAGCTACCTAGCTCCCAAGGTTACAGCTACAAACTTAATTAGAACTACACAATATAGCTAGCTTGCAAGTAGAAAGGGAGGGAGATCTGGAGGGAGAGAGAGATAACTGTCAACAATTAATCATACCTTAAAGAGAGGGGCGCAATCAACTTCCCTCCAGCTTGCGCTGATCACCCTAGCAGTGTAGCTGCGAGCGTGGAACTTTCATCACAAACAGAGGGACACAGAGTGCAACAGGACAAATTACAGCGCAGCTCAGCAATGGTCGAGTGGGGTTTTCCTTATAATGGAGCTTTTTCTAACGGTAAATACATGAAATAACCGTTAGACTAACTAAGGTAATTTTCCTCTCACATATTCTATTGGTAAAAACACACATATACCGTTAGAGAATGTACATTACTGAGCAAGTACAGTTTTTGTTCTATCGGTAAATATATGTATTTACCGTTAGATGATGCATGACACAGCACATACATGAGTTTTTCCATCGGTAAATATGTGTATTAACCGTTAGATGATGCATGACACACGAACATGAGTTTTTCTATCGGTAGATTTGTGTATTTACCGTTAGATGATGCATGACTGAGCAAATATTTGTGTTTTCTATCGGTAAATATGTGTATTTACCGTTAGAGGAGGTACTTGTAACGCACATGACACCAGTTCTCACATCCAAGGAATCATACCAATGTAACATCAAACAGATCTTACATCAAACAGATCTTAACTACAAGATAAAGCAATATTTCAAGAAATGCTAATTTGTGGATTAACTTAGAGACACAAAAATACTTTTCTTAGGTACTCAGGACTTCATCTTGCCAAAGAAATTACACATACCAGTTCACAAATTCAGGTACAAACATACACATGCCAGTTCACCAATACAAATTCAGGTACATGTCTGAAACAGCAGTACAAATACACACCTACCAACCAATACAATTAAATACACAAATACTCCCTACACATTCAAGTTCATGTCCCAATTAGCAATACATGATACACAAATATACAACAATATACAAATACAACAATTCACACATTCGATGTATATTAGAAAAGCCACGTCTGAAATTAACAACAGATCACGACGAGGACCCAGTGGCCCGTACATTTTACATAAAAGAGAACCTTTGCAGGTTGCGACAATGCAACTAGTGACTACAAGTTAGACCTGATACATAACAAATCCATTCATCCAAAACAACAAATGTCTGAACCACATTGGACTTAACCATAGGAGTTCAGTTTGAAGACGCCCGAGGAGCTGGAACTGCCGTCGACTTACATTTGTACGTATTGGTGATTTCCTCGGACTCAAACTCGATCAACTCAACTCAACTCAACTCAACTCAACTCCATTAACAAAAAGAACCGACCTTCCAAGATGTTGTTATGTGTAGTGATGGTGTAGAATGGCTGTACAAATAACAACAATTCTTCTTCTCCAAGCAGGTAAGCATCTGGCCACAAGCTGGTGCATGCAAAAAAATATAAGATGCTTTCTATAGGTCCTGATTTGAGAAACACGCAGGGCTTAAGGATCTTCTCGACCGAGCCAACCAAGATATCGCATTTCACGTCCTTCCAGCTCTCGACGGTGATCTTCACCGTTTCTTTCGCCAACAAGCCAACGTAGGCAGCGTACTGCGATGAAGAACCGTGAAATACGTTGCCCCTCATGAGCATCATCCAAGGACCTGCAAAGATCATAATCATATTGAAAAGAAGACACATCAAAATGAAGGATACAAAAAAAGCAGAATAATTGCCATAATCGGATTAGAATGATTTACGTACCTTGCTTGGGATGCGGAAGTCTAGAGGGCGTCGATGGAGGTGCGGAGGTGCAGCGGTCGCCTGTAGAGGTGCGCCGGCCGTCCATGGAGCTTACGGGTTAGGACTACGAGCCCCAGATGAACTGTGAGAATGAAGAGACATACCCCTGTATTTATAGTACTAGATAAATTCTATCGGTACAAAAACCGCATACCGTTAGTCATTTTATATATATTCTAACGGTAAAAAATCAATTACCGATAGAAAAAAAAACATCTGTAGATGTCGAATGGCTCTATCGGCACAATACAAATTACAGATAGGAATTTTTGTCCACACTCTGTCGGTATATACGTACATTGCCGATAGAATCATACTAGTTGTAGAAGGCGAACAGTTCTAAAATATTTTTTCTATATTCTAACGGTATAAACATTCTTTACTGATAGAATAAAACTATTTGAAGGCGAACAGTTCTAAGCAATTTTTGATATATTCTAACGGTAAAAGAATACATTACCGATAGAATAAAAATATTTGTAGAAGGTGAACGGTTCTATCGGCACACTACATATTGCCGATAGGAATTTTTGAGATATTCTGTTGGTATACTAAGAAATTACCGATAGAATAAGTCTAGTTGAAGAAGTCGACCAGTCCTATCGGCGCACAACATTCTCTCGTCAGTACTTATGCATCTCTTCGAACGGCAAATATGTTCATCACCGCTAGAGTAAATCATAGTATTTATTCTATCAGTAAGTTTCTTACAAACCGATAGGAAAAATACACCCGTTGGCCTTTTTTGGCCGCGAGGCACATTTTCTATCGGTTTTCTATTAAAGCGCTAATAACTGATAGAATATAGGGGTTAGTAGACTGCATTTCTGTACTAGTGAATTCAAATCTCCTAAAAAATCTCTAGTTGTTGGATGGTTGTAACTAACCTGGAACCTCTATAAATAGAGATGGGGTGTTAACCTTTTTTTCATAGGCGCAAGACGGGCACAAGCATGACAAGCACAAAACACAGAAGTAGTTGCAGAGTAGGAAGGAAGGGCACGAAAGCTGATGAGAGACCGACGTCAGGCCAAGAAGAAGAATATGGTCTCTCTATTCAACCAGGGAGCCATCTTCCCTTTTTGTAGATCTACTCAAGTCCGTGAAGGTTTCCATGGTTGAGCATTGATCTATTTGCATCATTATGCATTACATTAAGAAGCAGGCCTGTTCGTTGGTACCTATGGCCGTCCATTCCTGAAAAAGAGAAGAATATGGAGCAAAGGGAGCCCCAATTAGAAGAGAGCCCTATTGATTTCTTCATAAGACAACCATATCGATTTTGCATTTCGATCATTCCTTCTAGGCTTGATCAAATAGCATTCGATCAGGGGAAGAATTCGACCACTTTCTGTTCGAAGTTGCATTTCGATCATTCCTTCTGGGCTTGATCAAATAGCATTCGATCAGAGGGTCTAATTCAACCACGTTCTGTTCGACAACCAGATCGACTTTGCATGTCGATCATTCCTTCTGGGCTTGATCAAATAGTATTCGATCAGGGGAAGAATTCGACCACTTTCTGTTCGAAGTTGCATTTCTATCATTCCTTCTGGGCTAGATCAAATAGCATTCGATCAGAGGGTCTAATTCGACCACGTTCTGTTCGACAACCAGATCGACTTTGCATTTCGATCATTCCTTCTGGGCTTGATCAAATAGCATTCGATCAGGGGAAGAATTTGACCACTTTCTGTTCGAAGTTGCATTTCGATCATTCCTTCTGGGCTTGATCAAATAGCGTTCGATCAGAGGGTCTAATTCGACCACATTCTGTCTTATGGGAGGAAATCGATGATAACTTCTCATACAAAAGTCTGATTGACCCCAAATTTTCATGGCAAGCAAAAGATCCAATGTGCAATATGTCCTCTGAGTTTCACCTCAATCAAAGAACCAGGAGGCCATGAAGACCATTGCAAATAGTTCTGTCTCGCTGAATTCCAGCTTGACACACGAGCAATGTAATGAAGATAGTTTCTAATCCGACGGTCCGATTGATCTCAAATTTTGATGAACAATCGAGGATCTGTCCAGAAACTATTCCTCCAAGTTTCAAGATGATCAGAGCCTAAAAAAGGCTCTCAGACAGCTAGTCGAAGAGAAACTAGTGTAATGATTATCATGTCTGAAGCTGTCAAGACAAAATCGTACTAAATCCTTGATGGATATTCCAATGGGCTGTCTACCATGTAACTTGCTTTTTCTGAAGCTAAGGAAGTCAAAAGTGTTGTCATAGGTCATTCCATCCATAATTTACATGTTGCTGGATACTGATGAAGCAAAGGCAACATTCTTTTTGTCTGTGACTGACGAAGCTGGACACTATTCATGCCGGGTACTGATGAGGCGAAGGCATCCATTTGTTCGCGACCGACGAGGCTGAATAACCCCCTGGCTGGGCACCGACAAGGTGAAGGCCACATTTTGTGATAACACCATAGACTGACAAGGCTATGGATTTGCGTACTTGCATGCATGGGCATACGCATTGCATTCATTCATTCAAAGGCAAAGTAATTTTGAAGCTTGAAGACGACGACCATCAATACAGCTTAATCAGAGGTCTTCTGTGGACTTGTTCTGCAGATGTAATTAATCAGGAGCTTTTTAAAAGATCTGAGGAACTATGAACCATGCAATCTCCTGAAGCAAAGATGTACTTTCCTTTGGTGCCATGAGAGATTGTAAATCCCAAAGGGACTTGTAACTTGTAATTTTTTTTAGAATTAATAAAGTACAGTGTTTCCTAAGATTGTGCATTCTCTACTCTTTTATTTGTATACTTATATATACTGGCACGCCCACACCACAAAAAAAGGGGCCAATTTTCCAGAAGAGAGATCTTCTCGGCGAAACACCTATCTTTTGCAAGAAAATGCCCGTAAGTCTACTCAATCATTACTCAAACAAAATTTCCGCATGAAGTTAATTGTCGACAAAAAACTACAACCATCGGATGCACAAGTTAACCACCATAGATGCAATTGTCTGTGAATTTGTGTCCTAAAAGAGGAAAAGAGATCAACCACCACTGAATCAAGATGGGAGGTGAGGTGGAGCAACCACAATAAAAAAAGAGGAAGGGAGGGTATATGATTTTTATATTATTTTATGCACTTAGGCCATTAGGCGATGAGAAATTGAGATTAAATATATATAGAGCTAGTTTGCGGTGTTCAGAATAAGAAGTTTTAGTTATGGGGGTATGACCACGTAATTTGGTGTAAATAAGTGGGATTAGGAACTTTGGTGTGTTATTAACAAAAGGAATTCATGGAATAAATTTGAAGTTTCACTTATTGCAAAGGGTATAAATTAAATATAATAATAATTATTGCATGAGTCTTTTCATAAACAAGCTTAGTTGAGCTAAGCATGAGTGGGCTGGGCTGTGGCTCAACTCGATCCATGAACAAAATCGAGTTGAAGATTTGGCTCAAACTCAGTTCGTTTTCTTTTGAGCTGAGTCCGAGCTCGAGCCTGACCCTACGCCTAAGCAATTCAAGAGCTTCAAGCTTTTTGCACACCCCTAAAGGCAAGGATCTTCATCTTCCGTTTCAATTGAAACACGGCTATTTTCATGAAACAAAGCTAATGATTGTACCAATAGTTCAGTTTGACACTATTGAAACTTCTAACAAAAAAAGGTAGCTTCTTGCAAAAATGCATAACCACTATAGTGCAGATAGCCCTACACCAACTCATTTAGGACCTGATAGGTCTTGTTATTGCAATTTCCGTTGAAGATATCATGGACTTGATTGATTAAAGACTTGATTGATTAAAGCCTAATCTTCAACAACAATCTACAATCTATCATGTGGTCTCTACAAAACAAAAAAAAAAGGGCAAAAAAAAAAAAAAAACAGCCCCTTTCTAGGAACAATATAGAGTGGGGCGTGAAACACCTAATCAAGAACATATCCGGCAATCTTGGACTAATTTCAGTGAAATATTACAATAATTTGGTGGGTTTGTGAGGAATCACGCGACTAAGGCGTGCGCCCTAGAGTGGGTATTGGAGAGGTCAGTAGTGGAGGAAACAACATTTACTGGCTTGGAAGTCCTCGAGGAACCCCATAGAGTTTAAGATCGATTGCTGTTGCACAGAGCTCTTTGTCTCTTATCTTCCCCGTACTCATAAAGAAAGAGATGGGACTCTCCGACTATGGAAAGGGGGGGGGGGGGGTGGTGTGTGGTGTGGCATGCCAACGGAGACGAGGCCTACTAGCTGCCGCCAGGTCTGTAAGCTCTCAAAGATTTGTTCATTTGCATATAAGCCCTCCACGAGAAAGGTTTTTTACATTTCGTCTCCCCTATCTTTTGGCTAAATCAGAGTTTCTTGTATAAATCCGCTTATAGATTTATTATCTTAAACCCAATAAAACTAGTTTATTGTATTATATATTTAATAGTTCAAAAGATATTTATTGGACTTATCTGGTGAATCCGATAGAGAAAAATTAGAGAAACCATCTTCTAGTGGATGCGGTTTAAATGGCTAAATAAGCTAAAACTATACTAAGAAGTCATGTGTTCGGCTATAGTTTAAGTTTATTGGAGATAATAACCCAAAAGTAAAACTCAACCAAACACACTTTTATCTAGATTTCAACATTTTCAAATAAATTGAAAGTTGACAAAATCATATACTTTTTCATTTCTATTAATCTTTCTATTCTACATGTCTTTTTCCTAACAAACTCTATATGTTATACGGTACAAGTAATTTGCATGAAAATAAGTATCTAACAATCAGGCTCTACCGTCTTACGAATTGTGTTGTAATGTATTTTATGAACGGTGTTTACTTGAATTTCAAATAAATTGAAATTTAACAAAATTATATATTTTTCTATTTCTATTAATCTTTATATGTCTTTTTCCTAACAAATTCTATATGCTATATGGTACAAATAACCTTGCATACATATAGGTATCTAACAATTAAGTTCCACCGTTGTATGAATTGTGTTGCAATGCGTCTTATGAAGTGTGTTTACTTGAATTGCATCTTGTTTGGTGATTTTTATTTCTTCAAATCTTGAGACACACACGGTGGAATTGTGCCAAGTAATATTGACCACAAAAAAGGGGGGTGGGTGCAAATTACAACAATGTGAACAAGCATAATGTCCAGATACGTAATACACGAAACCATGCTTGATGCTTCTCATGTTCACACAGCAATACAGCATCAATGAACAAGGACAACGAGCATAAAAGGCAATAACTCCAAGAAGGAATGTAGGAACAGATGGGCCAAGTGGGCCTAAAGGGCCTCTGTGATCCAGCCCGGAATCCAAAAAATCCAGCCCACGGTAGAACGCACGGCAGCCCACGAGCTTCCCTGGCCTTTAAAACCCTAAACCCCGCTCGGATGCTTCCAGAGATTGCTTGCCCTGGTTCCCTGGTCCGCTCCACTAAAATCCCTCGCCTCCCTCCCATTCTTTCCTCCTCTACAAGCAAACTCTCCTCTTCCTCACTTCCAAAGTTCAAACCCTCACTCCCTCGCCATGTATCGCGTGGCCGCCAGCCTCGCCTCCAAGACCCGGTGAGTTACACTCTCGCCTGCCTCTGTGTGTGTGTGTATTGTGTTGCATTAGTGCGGTTTTGAAATGCTGACGTGTGTTTTTTTGGTGCTTGTTCGGTGTAGGCAAGCCGGGAGCAGCGCTCGCCAGGTGAGCAGATTTGTGTGTAGAAATGATGTTGTATCGTGTTTGGAAGCTTAGGATTTGAAATAAGCTGATGAATCGGCATTTTTTTGGGGGTTATATGATGCGATTTTTGCTTTGGATTGGATTGGATTGATGTTGATGTTGTGTGCTTGATTGAACCTTCTGTTCTGTACTTGGCTTCTTTGCTTGTGATGCTGTGTAGGTCGGAAGCAGGCTTGCCTGGTGCAGGAATTATGCTGCCAAGGACATCAAGTTCGGTGTTGAGGCCCGGGTCCTGATGCTGAGGGGCGTCGAGGAGTTGGCTGATGCAGTTAAAGTGACAATGGGTCCGAAGGTATATCACTGTGCATACATTGGTAAAATTTACCGACTAAAAATATCTGCTTGTAGTGGAGTTTTCAGATTTGTAAGATGCAGCGTGGTTGACGTGTGTAATTTGTGATTATAACCTTTCATGTGTGTGCACACCATGGTATTATTACAGGTATCAGTTAAGTCTCACATTTAAGCTCCTTTTTTTTTTGGTAGATAGAAGCATTTAAGCTAATATGGTAGCAGCTACATATGTTGCATATCTGTGTGTACAACATAATTGTTTTGATAAGTATGGCAATTGCTGGACATTATTGACCAGCTAAGCTGCTGCTGATGTGACTTACATTTGTAAGTAGTGACTTTGCCTTTATGAGGTGATATTTACATTCAGGTAGTTGTATATGCCATGTTCCCATAGTAGGTCATAAGTTGCATTCTTTGTTAAGATTAATACATAAATATGCGACTTAGTTTCAAACCAGGCAGCATGTAGGTTTGGCATTTTGTTTGTATTATAAACGGGCAGCAGAGATGTACCTGGTATCTCCTTCTTGGAAAGTGGAATTTCCTCTTTGTTGTCGGTTGTCATGTGTGCTAAACTCCTTCCTGGAAGGCGGTACAGAAGGTTTTGACTTTTGAACCCTGTTGTGTACTGTTCTTTCTATTTTGAATTTTTCCTATGATGTTTGCTTGTCTTGTGTCTTTTCTTCTGATGTCTATATTATCGATGTTAGTTTGAGTATGTGAGGATAAGTGGCATGTCTTAGCCAAACCGGACCCATGATGCCATCAAGCTGAGATTCAGAAAATCTGATTAGGCAAGGCCAAACTAGTAACTTCTAAAATTATCAATTATAAATGCTCAAAATAAATAATCCCTTTACAAAATATAATAAGAATATTGCCACATTAGGACTCTCTTCGTACTAACTTGGCAGCACTCCATGAGAAGCTTACAGAACATGAACATGCAAAAGAAAATAGAGCAATGAGCTCACCAGCTCAATCAGTGGTATTGCCAGAAACTGGATGCCCCTCAAGTAGTCTGTGATTAGAAATAATTTAGCTCATAGTCTAACGAAATATGAAAGCCAATAATTTATCACAACAATTTTAGGATATTGCTGTTAATGTATATAAGTGTATTAGGTCTTCCCTATTCTATCTTCTATTCCATCTTTTTTGCAACCTTTGTATATATAGACTTGTTTGGTCCACAATAATGTTATTGGTGTTTTTCTCAATTCCTAATATGGTATCAGAGCCTGAATATCACATGCATGAATAAGCTGTCATAACCTGTTGCAGAATATGATCAAGTAAATTATTTGTGTGCCATAGATACCAAATCCTTCAAAAACCAAGGAACTCATATAGACAAGCCTCTAGCTTACATGCTGAAAATTCAGTCATTACAAACAAGGTGATATTATCATAATAAAACATCACCAGCAGTACCAATTCATATGTAAATTCCTTGGGTAGCAGGCTTTCCAAACACAAATATTAGAATAAATGTGTTTTGGCTCATCAAAGCAGAACACTTAATGTTCACCATTTCTTGTTAGAGTAGGGCCCTTGACACTACACCTTGGCTTCCTTAAGTGGAATACTCAAAATAGTGCTATGGCTCCCAAAGTGGAACCGTTGACGTTGTGCCTTAGCCACCTAAGATGTAAGTAATGGAATTGTAGCATGATTCCTCCAAGGGGAATTGTTGACACAACAAACATATAGTGTACTGTGGCTCCCCAAATCAGAATGGGTTCTCAAAGGCAGTACGAAAGCAAATTGATAAAATGAGAAAAGCAAGCATAATTAGTTCTTGTCAAACTTCATGTTATGCAAATGTAATAAATGTTCACCATATATTACTTTATGAAGAAAACATTAATTCTAAGTCGATTACCAATCTCCGCAACTGGAGATTACACAATTCCTTTTTCTTCCTCAAGGAGATTCCTGTCTCCTTTCTTAGGGAATCCTACTATGAATGCCTTCATTCTTTCCTTTGGCTTAACTTGTGCGACTTGAAGGACATGATTGATTGTGGATTTTGCAAACCAAACACCTTACACCACGAGTTGACAACATCCATGCACTATCTTGCTCCAAGGGACAAACCAAGTTAGGCTATGTTTGGATAGCCAGTTTTGGGCCCAATCCCAGGGGATTTAGGTAGTCTAGGATTAGGATACCAATTAGACCTTGGAAGTTGTTTTGTTGGGCCTTGATGAGGAAACAAAATTGGGCAGGGAACCCAATCCAAGGGACAATGGAAAATTGGGGTATTGTATAAGTTTTAGGATCCTGTCTAGCCTCCCCCTCTCCCTATAATTTTTGTCGCCCTGCTCGCGCCACCATGCCCCCCCTCCTCATTCAGCTGCCCTCCTCCTCCCTTTCCTCGCGCCAACGTGCCCTTCCCTCGTCCTCCCCTTCCTCGTGTCGCGGTGCTTCTTGCGCAGTGTCAGAGTGTTCGATGGCATGTCCATCAACAACAGCATGTCTCAAGAAGCTTGGGACCTGCAACATGTACTTGGTGTTGATGGCACCAACGGGCTTGGGCCAAACATGAGGAGAAGTACATGTATCATGGTGGATGCTAACGAGCTGTGGCAGCATCAACAAGTGGAAGTGTCTGTGAGTCATGGTGGCATGGAGTTTCTTCTTCTGGGCCTCTTCTATGTCTTGCTTCTACTTGGCAGCAAGATTAAGAGGCAGACAAGAGATTAAGCAAGCATAAAAGAAATCAAGAACTGAAGCATTGAGATATGGTGCTGTTGTGCTTTTTTTTTTTTATGTTGTAGTTTTATCTTGCGTCCAAACACCCCTAAGGATTCTAATCCTAGTGGGATCTAATATGGAGGGATTTTACGAAGTGGGTATATTCTATAAGGGGACTTTATCCTTGCCAGGGAAATTTTTCTAGACACCCAAACAAGCCCTCACATGGATTGCTTATTGTAGAACTGTTTGGGCATCCACCAATAGCCTGCCATATTTGTCAAATACTATACAACCACAGAGCATTCACACCATTATAAGTTGGTGTAAGACAGTCGCAACAGATAGAATTTTAGACATATAATCATGATCTGCACTGTAAAATATATATAGGTTTTAAATTTCACTAAAACTGTACATTACTTGGATAAGAAACATGAGGGTTAGGCCATTATATGTTGTGCAAAAATTGCTGGAAAGCACTCGGTAAAGGTAAGATCGGTGATCTTATTCTACATGCTGAAGAAGAGACCTGTGAAAATTTGAAGATTTTTTTTTCATAAAATAGATTAATATTGAATTTTGTATGGGTTATTAGATTTCACCAGTACAGCATGATAGTTATCTTACCCAAAGTGTTGAGCTAAATTTATGTGTGTTACAGGGACGCAATGTCGTTATTGAGCAAAGCTTTGGTGCACCAAAAGTCACTAAGGATGGAGTGACTGTTGCCAAGAGCATTGAATTCAATGACAGAGTCAAGAATGCAGGCGCAAGCCTTGTGAAGCAGGTTGCCAATGCGACTAATGACACTGCTGGAGATGGTAAGGCTAAGTTCTGTCCTTCTAGTAAAGTATCAAGTCTCATCAAATTTATATATTTTCAAGAATCTTCCTATTGGATTTGTCTTCCGAATGTCATTCAATTGTGCCCTAAACACATATTAGAACAAGCAATATTGGAGTACTGATAGGAGAGATCCTTTGAGTTTTGTTGCCTAGTTGCTATTGACCTAGCTGGAGATTTTGTTAGTCTTTGTTTGGACAAGCATCTAATTTTTCTCATAGATGTTCTAATTTAATTTATAGGAAGTCAATTTTTGCTATATTTTCTGTGTGACAGGTTTGCAATGATACCTCTAATTAATTGCTTAATGATGAGTATTTTGAATAACTGTTCGATTGTTTCCCAACATAGCCAATGGTAGTTTCAATGCCATGTGTAAGGCTAGTGAACTTTCAAGACTACTTTGTGCCAGTTTGACCTAGTTTTTCTTAAGCTTATAAGCCCAATAAGCTAGTGGGGAAGGATTTAAGATTGTTTGGGTCTTTTAGTTCAAAGGGAGCTTCAGCTTGAAGGATAAGCCCGAAATTCAAGCCTCCTGTTTGGTTTGGCTTAAAGCTTATGTAAGAAACTGAAACTTTGATAAGCTAGGACAAATGGGCCCTTGATGTTGTGCTTGAAGTGTCATGTTATATTAGTTGCTCCCATTTAACCACTCGGTGTTGATTGTGATGTTATGACCTCTGAGTGTTGGCTTGAGTCATCATATTATATTGGTTGCTTTCATTTAAGTGCCTTCTTCTGATGTTCTAAAATTTTCAGGTACTACATGTGCTACTGTTCTGACAAGGGCAATATTTACTGAGGGTTGCAAGTCTGTGGCGGCTGGAATGAATGCGATGGATCTAAGGCGTGGTATCTCAATGGCTGTTGATGCTGTGGTGACTAACCTAAAGACCATGGCCAGAATGATCAGCACATCAGAAGAAATAGCTCAGGTAATACTTGTGATCTTTAATGAAGTAGAAAGCTCTTGCATGTGTTTGTGCTGTTTCTCTCTATGTTACTTTGTTGCAAATTTCTTTATATATTGTCTTTTAAAGGTGGGTACAATATCAGCTAATGGGGAAAGGGAAATTGGTGAGCTCATTGCAAAGGCTATGGAGAAGGTTGGTAAAGAAGGAGTAATCACCATTGCAGTAAGTCAACTGAAGCTTAGATTTCTTTGTTAAAGTACCGTGGAATTTTGGACGCACTGTTATTTTGTCAATTGTGTTACATATAGCCTTTTTAGCTTGCCAGAATATACCTAATAGTGCTGACCAGAGTTTAGATTTTTTTTCAAAGCTACTGATTTGGCCCTCATGAAGTTCTGCCGTTGTGCTTGGACTAATTCTGGTAACCAGATCGAGTTTTACAAACTGTGAAAAAAATGGTTATTATCTGGCCCATAGCATCCCACTGCCTTGCTTGGGCTCTTTAGGGCTTTAATTAAGCCTGTGTTTGTGTTGGCTTTGTACCTGAAGAATTTACCTTATCACTGTCTTGACTAACTGTGCTGGGAGAAGAGCTCTGTTCTACTTCACCTTCTCTTCTCTGTTGGGTCTTTGGTCCTTAAAGAGATAACTTTTTCAAGCTCCTTTCAGCTATAATATTTTGGTTTAACTTGCTTCCTGAAACATTTGATAGGATGGCAACACCCTCTATAATGAGCTGGAAGTTGTGGAAGGCATGAAACTCGACAGAGGTTACATCTCTCCATACTTCATTACCAACCAAAAGACCCAGAAATGTGTAAGTACTTCTCTTGACTTTTGTTTTTAATCTACAATTCTAATTATCTCCGCTATATCTTTATTTCATTGTAACAGGAATTGGATGATCCCATAATTCTGATACATGATAAGAAGATATCAAACCTGCATGCAGTGGTTAAAGTGTTGGAGTTAGCTCTGAAGGTATTTGTTTATTCTCATGGCTAATGTGGCCATATAGCCTTAGTGGTAAGTGGCAACATAATGGATGGTATTTCTTCTTAAACAGAAGCAAAAGCCTTTACTTATTGTTTCGGAAGACGTAGAAAGTGAAGCACTGGGTACCCTAATTATCAATAAACTTCGTGCAGGCATTAAGGTCAATGCTGATTCAGTTTATGCTTTGTCATTGGAGTTTATTTAGAATATTTGTTCTCATTCATTGCGATTTGTAGGTCTGTGCAGTCAAAGCTCCTGGTTTTGGGGAGAACAGGAAAGCCAACCTACAGGACCTTGCTATCCTTACTGGGGGAGAAGTGAGTCTTGATTTTTTTTTTTTTTGGCTCATTTTGCATTTCTTAGATCTTCAAATTTGCACTGTATTCTGCGCATTTCTTGAACTAGGTTATAACTGAAGAACTTGGAATGAACCTTGAGAACTTTGAGCCTCACATGTTAGGAACATGCAAAAAGGTAAGATCACTCTAAGTTCTGATAAATTTATATCACTTTTACATGTTCTCTTTGGCTCCTTTTTTTTTTCTTTTGTTTTGTTCATCAACCTTTCACCAGAATGAAAAAATATCTCGTTTCCTGTGGTTGGGCTATCTAATGAACAAGATGTTTGAAATTTAAACTTAAGTCAATTTTGTTGGCAAGGCATCATCCCTCTTCATTATTATGTCCTGATACAGAATTATAATTGGTATATGAGGAAGTCCTTTGTAGACATTTATGAGTACGAAACTTTTCTAATTGGAGTGTTATTTAGGAACTTCCTTTCTTTAAACTGGTTTAAATTGACTGGATCTATGCTTCTGTTTTCAAGATAAATAGATATGCATTATACCATATGATAATGTGTATGCTACAATACTGTGTATAAGTATATTATAAAGATAAATCTTTGTGTGTTTAAGTTCTGAACATGATTGTAGTCAAAATTGTGATGAGCTATGAGTAGATTGTTGGCTTAGCTTAAGTTGTTGAGTGAGTTGCTCAGTGCATGAAATTCAAGATGGTATTAGAATAAGAGATTCTGGATTTGAGACTTGTCAGACTCATTAAATAAATGGAATGGCTGCGACTGTGCTTCTTTCACCATCCATATCTTAGGCCTAATCTAACCTAGATGTGAGAGGGAGTGTTGAAGTATGAGTAGATTATCTGTCTTTTTTCAACAATTTAAGTTGTTGTGTGAGTTGGTTTATGCACGAAATTCAATAAATTGTTGTACGAAACTCTTCCACCCAGCCAACACATTGGGTCGGGTCTGCTAAGTTTTTGTGCAAGCTGCTAATTATTAGGCAAGTATTTGTGTTTCTGAGCAAACTGCCTTTTGGTTTTATGATAGTGTGTTTTAATGCAGGTTACAGTATCTAAGGATGACACTGTTATCCTTGATGGAGCTGGGGATAAGAAGGCTATTGAAGAGAGAGCAGAGCAGGTTCATGCTATACTAATTTAGTTTGTCGTGAATTACTTTGAACATTGTGTTATTATTGCACATCTTTATACAGCTATTGTTTTAACAGCTGAGGTCTGCAATTGAGCAAAGCACTTCTGACTATGATAAGGAGAAGCTACAGGAACGGTTGGCAAAACTTTCTGGTGGTGTTGCTGTTCTCAAGGTGAATCTTGTTATTTTTTCTGAGTCATATTTCTATAGAATGATATTGTAAATTACTGCATTTTCTAGCTAATTGTCACATTTGAGTAAATGTGCAAATTGAGAAGCAAATGCAAGGTGTGATGTGGTTGTATTTAGCATACCGTTGATGGTAAGAAAAGTGGCATGATGTTTGTCACTGATTAACATCATAACATGCACTTAAAAAGTGGACCTATTATTAGTGTTGAGTTAATCATCTTGGCAGCTCAACTGAAAAAGAATATGTAGCTTGTGAGTTTTGAGATACTGATGCACACTCAGTTGACCAAAGAATTGAGACACTTAAGTATGTGGTTCTCTATCCTCAAACAGGGCGCCATCTTTTGCTGCCGTTTTGCATTCAGATAACCTTCACTGGAATAGCTACTGGTTTGACCATTAGATCTGTGATTTCCATAACATATGCAGCATTGCTGGGAATTGCATCATCTAAACCTCAGCAGACTTCACAACACAATCTTTTCATGGTTAAAAAATTGGATGCTTTTTTTTTTTAGATTGAATCACTTGGTTTCTCAGGCAAGAGAAGCTGTCAAGGGGATGTGTTTGTTTATTTTGAAATATTTCATTTTTCTTTGGCTATATCCATTCAGGTGAGTGTCTTTAAGTTGCTAAGGTGAGTGATTCTGATCTATAGATTGGAGGAGCCAGTGAAACAGAAGTTGGTGAAAAGAAGGATAGAGTGACTGATGCTTTAAATGCTACCAAAGCTGCAGTAGAAGAGGGTATTGTACCAGGTGCTGTATCCCCTATAAAGTTCAGCTCTGTTGTTTAACTTTTAGACTTTTATTGTTAAGAGTTTTCATATCAGCATTGCTGAGAACCTTGTATATTTTTGGCATTCATAGGCGGTGGTGTTGCCCTTCTATATGCATCAAAGGAGCTGGATAAATTGCAGACTGCAAACTTCGATCAAAAGATTGGTGTCCAGATCATCCAAAATGCTTTGAAGGTTTGCAAAAAAAATCATTTTCTGTTCCAATCGTTCCCCTCTTTCCTTTCATGGAACTTTGAGTGAAGGATTTTACAGACCCCAGTGTACACCATTGCTTCAAATGCGGGTGTAGAAGGGGCAGTGGTTGTTGGCAAGCTTTTGGAACAAGATAATACTGATCTTGGTTATGATGCAGCTAAAGGTAGGACCTACAATTCACACTCTAGCACTCATAATAATTAATCCAAATCATGTTTCTGACATTGGATGAATAAAATGATCTCCCCATATAGGTGAGTATGTGGACATGGTGAAGGCTGGTATTATTGACCCACTAAAAGTGATTCGAACTGCCCTGGTGGATGCTGCAAGGTATTTTCTGTTGAATCTTTGATTGTTTGCTTGGAAGCATTTTATTTAACAATGTGTCCATGGCCAAAGTTACTGTTCTCTTAAAGTTCTCATGGCTTTGGTCAAAGACTCACGACTCAGGTTCTATTTGAAAACATAATATTCAAAAGTTGCAGTATTTTAAAACTATGATTTTGGAATTTTAATGCAATTAAAATCACAGTATTTCGTAGTATTATAAAACCACAGTTTTATAGGTGTTTGTATACACAATTTTTTTTTCAAAGTTTTTGGTTTGATGTTTAAATGAATTAGCTGTTATGAGAATTTAAAAAAAAATAATCATTAGACAATTTCTACATGTGTTTAGACAATTTTCATTTATTCTATTGCCCAAATGATGTGTTTTTTAAATGTAGTATTAAAAGTTGAGAGCAAATATCCACTAATTAATTACCTAAAAATCGAGGAAAATAGTACAAATTTTTGCACTTACGTGAATTTAATTTCTCTTGCAATATAATTCACAAAAAAAAAGAAAAACAAACACAGAATGAAAAAGACAACCTAAACAAGAACCACAAACGGAGGTCCAAACTATGTCCCAACTCAGACCTACCTATCTTCTTTGGCGCCGACGTGGACAAACACGACGACATTGATGGTGCCGTCTCCACCATCACCGGTTTCTCATCTTTACAAACGATCTCTTCATACCCCACCACTGCCCTCTCGGTGCGCACTGTGCTACCGTACAATGGCCGCCCCACGGAGCAGCCCAAGCTGCCGTACACGCCGTCATGGACATCTCAAACCCAAAAAATTTGCAGCATCTCAACTCGATAGATAGAAATCAATGTACATCATAATCTCTACAACAATCAACCAAATTTAACTATTTTTGGAGGGGATACTGAGTTCAAAATATCAGATTTAGGGGTATAAGTCAAGGACTTTAATTATGCAAATATTAATTCAAATCACACAATAGTACATTTCAATAATCGACAAAATTTCATTTAGCAATGTATAAGTAATTTGGAACTCAGGAACAAGCCTCCAAGGTCTAACTCACACAGCAACAACAATACAAGACCAATTCAATATTGGATTACACCAAACAGGGTTGAAGAAAGACTACTGAGATGTGTCATTCAACATTCCAAATTACACACAGAAAAGCAGGTAATGGTTCTGAGCATCAATAGACAGGTAAGCTCTGGACAACAGGCTAGAATTTAACTCCAGGAACTCAAACCACACTTGCATTGCAAAACATACACACACTAAATGATTTTCAGAATAGCAGTGAACTAAAAGAAGACTGAACAATGAATCTCACTAGTCAATACCCATGGATCACAGAATTTTACAAAGTTACACCACTAAACTACATTGACACCAAGCATAGTTAAGAGCAGCATCACATAATACCAATATAATGCATCTCAGGAAGACAACTCAGGTACCAAGAATGGATGATTCAATACAAGAATTCACAATTGTGTTGAAACAGAAAGCAATTCACTAGTTGTAATGCAGTTTGACTTACTACAATCTATTCAGGAACTGGTCTTTGTCACTAATTTCAGTTCATTACACAATTAGCTTGGAATAGTTCATTACATGCATGCACAGGAATACAGAAATGAGGGAGGAGAGAAAGGGATTGAGAGAGAGGGAGTTGTTGCCAAAGTTTATCGGTGAAGTTGAAGGAGTTGCCGGAGTGGTTGCTGGAGGAGGGGAACATCGAGATAGAAGAAGCGAATTGGCTGCAGGGTGTCGGTTCACTGAAGTTGAGGCCGAAGAAGAAAAAGTCATCGTCGAGGAAGTCGAAGCAAAGGCGGTGAAGAGGAGTCGTCGAGGTCAGAGAAGACGCCAGAGTTGGAGAAGAGGACGGTGGCTGCAACATATTTGAGGTTTAGGGGCTTTATTGATGTGGCGGTGTGAGCTTGGTGCAAGGTGGCTTGGGATGGAGAGGAGAAAGAGAGAGGTGGCACCGGGCTTGAGGGTTGTGGCGTCGTGTGGGAGGAATGAAGAGAGGGGAGTGGCACGGCGCAAACAGAGATGGCGGCTCTAAGGAGGGTGCAAATCTGGCAGCGCAGGGCTGCACTCGCGGCGGCGGATCTGGTAGTGCTAGAGCGACGGTACAATCTAGATTTGAAAGCAACGACAGCTCACAGTGGAGAGGGCGCGTGGAGGCATCGGAAAAGAGGGAGGGGAGGTGGCGGGTTGAGTTGAGCACCGCAGTGTGGCGAGGGAGGTCTCCAGGTGCGCGTGCTGTCGCTCGCGCTTGTGCGCGTTCTGGTGCCCACCCAGCGCTTGTGACGTTGGGAAGTTGTGGCAGCAACAGTGGCACTCGAACTTCCTCTCCCCCGCGGCTGCGTAGCCACCACCTTTTCCCGCCGCGGGCTCTTTCGGCTACTCGTTGGAGAACTCGCGGTTGAACAGTCGGATGGTGTCCCGTGGTCAAAGTTTTGGTACCAAACCAAAGTTTGCAAAACTGAGAAAAACTATGATTTTGAAGAAATTATGGCTTTTGAATCGTAAAATATTTTAGAACCAATAACCTCTTTGATTTTTAATATCACAGTTTCTTTTAAAATTATAGTATTAGATAAAAACTCCAACAAAGACTTTGTAACCATACAGAGCCTCAGAATTGCCAAAATGTTAGTAAACCACAATGTTTGGTGGTAATATGCATATCCAAGCTACTATATTATCTGAAGTTATGATGTTCTGATTTTTAGTGGTGGCACTATTTGAGCTTTGAGTTTGGCAGTTTGTTATGATCTTTATATTATTATTGTCTTATGCTGTGTAATTGTTTTACTCATGCTTTTCTATATGACATCAATGCTGATTTATTTGTTCTCTTTCAGTGTTTCATCTCTGATGACTACCACAGAATCTATCATTGTTGAGATCCCCAAAGAAGAGAAGGTGGCGGCACCTGCAATGGGTGGCATGGGCGGGATGGATTACTAACTTGTATTTTTTAAATCATGTCAAAGAAATGTGAAACATGTAGATTAGGAATTTTGCGGTGCAAATTCATTGATATACTGTGTTGCCAATGAGCTGTCAGAATTTTGCTTCTGCCGCCAGGTGATTTCTTAATTTGAAACAGAATCAGTGATGGGACCCAAAAAAAATGTTCCATAAGTAGTGGAGGTTCAAGACTGGATGAAAATTGTGTCTGATCGCTTACAATGATTGTGGCTCTGGGAATAGTTGGCTTCGGCTTTCTGTGGTCTTGATATGGAATTAGTGAGCCTTAACGAACATGGGGTTGACATACGCTTCCCTTTTAACATTGGTAAATGTAGTTAATATTTAACATGAAATCCTATGTTGTTTAATAGAGATTCAACAAAACTTGGATACCTGTCCACACATCAAATCAATTTGAACGAATTAAAAGTTCAGTACGCCTTGACAGAAATTGATAGATCCTGTAAGGAGTGGGCCAGTTGATGAGTGCTATTAGGCAGGTAGGCATGGGTGAAAGGGAGGTTGTTTATGTTAGTATACTCAGTTTAGTTTAGTTTCTAGGAGAATTTTTTGTTTGGCTGTGCATGTAAGTTGGGGTAATTGGATAGCAAAGTATAATTGGTTTTTTCAAACACTCATTTTGAGTCTTAATCTTTTAAATATGCTTAGTCAAGAATATGATAATTTAAAATAAGATAATAAGACAGGATGTAAATCAAACAATTTCAAAAATTATTGGGACTGAACAGACGTGAGATGTTTGAAAATCAGTATGTTAATTTTTTTTTAAGCAACTACATAGCCGCGGCCGTCAGGGACTCTTCAAGCCCTACATTAGGGATGTTGTTAAGGTTAACAGCATAGACTCTAACTGACTTGTTTTTCGAACTCAACAGTTGTATATCACAAGAAGGACACAAGATATGCATACATTTGTGTCATACACTAGAGGGTGGTGAGAAGAGATTTTTTTGAAGATGGAAGCTAAAATACAAGGTCCTACTAGACTACTAGTGTCCCGTGTCCATAGTTCCATACGTGGTAACGAATCAAGGTCTAATCGCAAAACTCCTTCCTCCCATAGTCTCCTCGGTCCCCATTCCGCCTCCCTCGCCGCCTCGAGCTAGGGTTAGCATTAGAGATCTCCTCGAGATGGCGGGATAGGAACAGCAGCAGCCGACGCCGCCGTCGCCGCCTGAGCAGGTGCTTTCTACTCGATGACGAAGCAGAAGGAGCCCCTCCGGCCGCGCGTGGAGGGCAAGATCGGCATGTACGTCTGCGGTGTCACGCCCTACGACCTCAGCCACGTCGGCCTGCCCACGTCTACGTCGCCTTCGACGTCCTCTACAGGTATAGCACACCTCCGATCCGATGCTTCTAGTCCTTCAGTTGGTTAGATGCGCAATTCATAGGTGGAATTTTGGTAAAAGTGCTTTCTTTTGGTGCCTTTAGTTGGATTTAATTGTTTAAGTGGTGTAGTTTAGTGTCGTGGGTTTTTGGTTTGTTAATTGCGCTTGAGTTGGGTATGTTTTGGTGCCGATTAGGTTTGTTGATGGCCTATGCAGCAGATTATTGCGGGCCGTGCTCGTATATTGTTGTGTTTTGGCCGTTGCTATGAAATACTTCCATAAATTCAATACAAGATCCTTCTGAACTGAGAAGTTTCCTGAGTTTAGATAAGCTTAACATGGTGCTACAATATGCATGAAGTGCTGCAGTGATTGAAATGAATTGTTGCAGTAGTGAAACTGAAATATTACAGTAGTTTAGAAAAAAATTTGGCAAGACATTAACTAAAATTTTATATATTAATGCTGGGTTTAGAAGTTAACTATAAGCCATTTATAGTGCTGCCTCTGCTATTAACAATATTTCTATTAATTTTTTGTTAAAACATTTATTTTCATGCTTTAGTATTTTTAATTACAACAGTATTTCATTTGAACTACTGCGAGACTGTCTTAAACTAGCTATTTGGTTTAATATATCATTTGATGTAATATCTTAAGTTCAATATATTATATTTTCTTAATTTTATTTTTGTGTTTATTGTAATTAAGGTTAATTGGTTTTTTCTTTGGATGCAGGTATGTTAAATTCTTGGGTTATGACGTTGAATATGTGCGCAACTTCACTGACATTGATGATAAGGTAATAACTTATTTTCCTGTATTGTGATACTGGTACTATTGGCTGAACTTGTTTTGGTTTTGCAGATTATTAACGTGCAAACGAAGCTGGTGAAACTGCAACTAGTTTAAGTAGTCGGTTTATGAACGAGTTCCTGCTTGATATGGCTGAGCTTCAGTGCTCACCTCCTACTCATGAGCCACGCGTAACAGAGCACATCGAACAGATTATAGAATTGATAACCAAGGTATCATTCAATTATTCTACAAAATAATACCAACACAGACGGGTAGCTGATCAAATTTTGTATTTACTTATTGCTTTGTAATACTGTGCAATTGTTAACAAAAACAACCCCAGTGAATAAATTTATTAATTACCACACAAATGAAAATAAAGTTGAGCCCATCCTGACATTCAACACAAACTCATTTATATGTACTCCTGCACATGATCTGTGATGTCAGCATGGTTAGTTCATATAGAATTTGTATACTAAATCCAACCATGGATGATAGTGGCCCAACAATGTTCTCTTTTCCCTCTTATAGCACCAGACATTCTAGCTTCATTTTTTTCTCTGGTAAATGCTAGGACTTGCTTAGTGTTTTTGTTTATTGATAGATTTGGCATAGTCTTGAATCATAGTCCTTTATGACATGGGACTAGGTCCACTACCTGTGATTTGTATCTTTGTTGTCAATTCCTTGGAAAGCTGTATTTTGCATTTCAATCCTAAAGTTTGCAATGAGATGATTACTTTCCAATGAATGGAAGATTGAGTTGATGTTCAAAATGTTCTCATTCCCATTTGTTTCTTTCCTATTTTCAGCTTGGCTGAGAATGGGTGATCTGATAATTTGTTGGTATTTGGAAGTTTGGAAGAACTGAATGAACTTGGAACAATTTTATGTGACCAGGAGTCAAGAAGCATGCAACGCACATAGATGGCAATGTTGGCAGAAGAAAAACACGAGCTTGCCCGCTGCCCGGCGAGAAGTCTCCTGACCTGTGCGAGGATGGTCTGAGCCATTGCGTCCTTCCCCTCCGCAACGCTCCAGATGAGCTCGGCCTGCGTCTTCACCCCAATCACCTTCATCTGCCGCTCCTCACATGCCGACTGTGTCAACAAATCAGTTGCTTGGAGGAAGAAATGCAATATCTCAGAACACTTGAAATTTCTTCTAAGACATTCACATGAGGTGTTTAGTACAGTTTCAGTTTTAACCTATGTATTTATAAGTTGAAGTTGGAACCAAACACTTAATTTGTAAATGTAAATTGAGCCCCCATCAAACTAGAAATCTAAACTAACTGATGAAAAATGTTTTATTGGTCTTATAAATTGAATCCTCAATAAAGATTATTGAGAAGTTTAAATTCGATCAAATACACTCTCAATTTTCCTCCCACCATAATCTTAAGTGTTCAAATTTTAATCTAACAATTCACATGTTTTAAAAGACATATATATAATATCTTTTTATTTGAAAGATAATGGATCCAAATCTTTACGGATTGGATATTCACCGAGAATGACCCAGAGAACCCGTATAAAGGAAAGACTATAATCGTATGCGCCAAATAATTGTTTGGAAAGAACCCAAAAAAAATTGCTTGGAAGAACCACCTCAACTTCAGTATAGACCTGACGAAAAAAGTACGAAACGAACAAGACAAGGAGCAGCAGTTTGATAGAACAATAATGCAGGTAGCTCTGTGTGTCTGGTAGTTGTGACAGTATCTCATCTGAGTGCCGCAGCAGCATTGGACCACCTGGCATTTGGCCAAAACCATCTCCATGTGCGCAAAACCGTCTAACGCTGATGCCTCAAATAAAGCAAAGGAAGTGAACAGCGCTGCCCCCTCCCCTCCAGGGTAGCTTTTATCCCCGTTAGGGCCAGTTTGGATAGCTCTTCATTGGGTCGGATCCGACTCAATCCGACAATAGTAAAATTTCATCTCGAATTTGTTGCATCTAGGTCTTCATGTCTAATCCTAATTTTGATAATTAATGAAAACAGAATGTTTATGACTAACTGTGTTTCTTGAGATTGATTAATACAGAGTTCCGTTGGGAAGATTGTCAAGATGAACAAAACGAACCCAACGCAAAAGACGTAAAAGCACAAGTCGCAAAAATGAAGACAAGACGCAAACCGGAAAAGTAAAGGACCTAAGGTAATCCATATTTTATTTTTACCGATCTCGGCGTTTGGAGATGATCGGTTAGGAAAATTGTTTTTAGTTTTAACCGTACTATAAAGAGGGGTGGCGAAAGTCCTCTTTTTATCTCCAACATAAACCGAAAAACTTAGGTCATTGCATTGCATCCTTTTTGGTTGGATTTGATTTGAACTTAATTTGAGTTATCTGGATTTTCAGTTCAGTTTTTGACAGCAGAAGAGCTGTTCATTTTTTAGAAATATCTAGGCAAATCTGGTTTTTGCTTCTGTTGACAAAAATGTAGTCCTTGAAATTATCTTTCAAACGAGCTATTAAACACCTCTTTTGGATTTCTGGATTTAAAGTTATCTCTATTTTTGTTCAGGCTGACTGTCAGTTTGCTAAACTGACTGTCAGTTTGAATGTCAGTTTGATTAAACTGACTATTGTTCAGAGAGGGTGTATTTTGTGCTCAAATTTTTTGTACTAAACTGACTGTCAGTTTGTCCATACTGACTGTCAGTTGGGGATTCGACCACTGTGTTTTTAACTGAGTTTCTATTTGATTTTCGTCGAGTCTGTGGTCAAACTGACTGTCAGTTTTTCATAACTGACTGTCAGTTTTCATAACTGACTGTCAGTTGTGGGTTTCAACTTTCCATAAACGACCACGAACGACTAGCAAATTTTCATCCATAAATTTTTTCGGCCGTTGTGCACTAAACTGACTGTCAGTTTGAGTTGCTAATTTTTAGCCCTAACGCCAACGGTTCATTTGTTTCTTGAGGCTATAAATAGGGGCTTTGGGCATGAGTTTGACACAACAAGCAGTAGCATTTTCTTATACACTCTTGAGCTTTAGTTTTCTACTTAAAATCTTGATCTTTTGATCAAGTCGAGTGTTTTCCGATCCACCGAGCACTTCAGTTCATTTGTATTTGCATTCACTTAGTTTCTCGGTGCGTGTTTGGAGGTCAAGAGAAGACCTCGCTGCTTGTTACTCTTGGTGAGCGCCCTCACCTAGACGGTTCGGAGGCGTGGCCGTTGACCTCTCCAGAACGGGGATTGTCGGAGAGGCTCGGCAAGCTTGTACAAGGCATCGGTGCTCGCCTTTTCGAAGTGAACAAGGAGCAACCAATAGTTGATAATACTTTTCGTGAGTATTGAGACAAAACTCAAGTGACTTGAGTGCTTCAACGATAACTAGTGGAGACTGGGCGAGTCTCCGATACCTCGGTAAAAACTGCAGTGTTCGTTCTCTTCCTCTCTTGCTTATATTATTTGTTCTTGATTTGCAATTATTTGTTCAAACTTAAAAGTTTTTAAAAGCCTCCTATTCACCCCCCCTCTAGTCGGCATCCTTGATCCAACAGGACCAACCCTGAGCCACCCGTGCAGGTACCTGAGGAATTGGAATACCCCGATCACTGGACAATGTACTTTGACAGTTCCCGCAGTTTTCAACACTCGGGGGCTGGAGTGGTCTTAGTTACGCCTCAGGGCCAACAGCTTAAGTATGTCATCCAACTACACTTTGTTGCGATTAACAACGCGACAGAGTATGAAGGTCTTCTTGCAGTGCTCCGGGCAGCAAAATTCCTCGGAGTCCATCGATTAGTGGTGAGGGGACACTCACAGCTGGTCGTAAACCAGGTAAACAAGGAGTACAATACCTCCGATGAGACAATGGCTCATTACCTGGGGGAAGTGAGGAGATTGGAAAAACACTTAAGTCATTTCGAAGTCCAATATATCCCGTGAAAGGACAACATTCTCGCAGACCAATTCTCCAAAATTGGGTCCTCACGCACATCCGCTCCGGCAGGAGTGTTCATTGAACACTTGGATCGTCCTTCGATCATGACTTCAGTCGAGAATGATCCGGTAACAGCCTGCGTTACCAACCTCTGTCAGGAACAGGATTGGACTCATCCATTGAGAGTCTATCTTGAACATGAGACCCTACCCGAAGACGAAACCGAAAGCGATCGGTTAATTCGAAAAGCACGTCTGTACAAGCTCATAGATGGGGTTTTGTATAAAAAAGGTACTCAAGGAGTATTCATGCGCTGCATATCTCAGGAGGAAGGTAAATCCCTCTTGAAGGAAATACATGACGGTGTATGCGGTGCGCACGCGTCATATCGGACACTGGTCGGAAAAGCTTTTCGACAAGGATTCTACTGGCCTTCGGCACTCAATGATGCCAAGCACATGGTCAAGATGTGTCCTCAGTGTCAGTTCCACGCGAGACAGGTTCATCAGCCTGCCTACGCGATATAAACCATTCCCCTCGCATGACCTTTTGCGGTCTGGGGAATGGACATTGTTGGTCCTATGCCACAAGCGGTCAATGGGTACAAATTTCTGTTCATAGCCATTGACATGTTCACAAAGTGGATTGAGGCCGAACCGGTACGAAATATTATCGCCTCAGCAGCACAAAAGTTCTTCCATAAGAACATTGTTGCTCGATTCGGTGTTCCAAACTGTCTCATCACAGACAATGGTTCGCAATTCGCCAGTGATCTTTTTCTGGACTACTGCGATCAGATTGGGACCAAGGTCTGCTTTGCTTCTATGGCGCATCTACAAAGCAATGGTGCTGTGGAACGGGCCAACGGGCAGATACTGCAAGGCATCAAGAAGCGTGTTTTTGATCACCTTAAGACTCGCTCAGGGGCTTGGGCAGACAAGCTCTATACTGTTCTATGGGCACTGCGAACTACCTCTAGTCGAGCCACCGGTGAGACGCCCTTCCATCTGGTCTATGGGGCCGAGACTGTGTTGCCTATGGAAGTTAGTATTAGATCTGTTCGGACAAAGCAATTCGAACTGGTTGATCAGTCCGAACAGAGATCACAGGATCTCATCCTCTTAGAAGAAAGGCGTGATCGCGCTTTGATCAAGTCCGCGGCATACTTACAAGCTTTGCGCAAGTACCATAGCAAAAGGGTGCGACCACATAGTCTCAACGTGGGTGACCTGGTTTTACGAAAAATTAAAGACTAGTATAATGGCAACAAATTCTCCCCGTAGTGGGAAGGCCCTTACACTGTTGTCTCAGTGCCGCGACCAGGATCAGCGCGATTAGCCATGAAGGATGGTCGAATTCTCTCCAATACATGGAACATCGATCAACTACACAAGTTCTACGTGTAAGTACTCAATCCCTTTTCCTGTTCAATTAGCATTTTTTTCATAAAACAAAAAAGTGTTTTGGTTTCATACGATGAACATTTCCCTTCATGCCCATGTGTTACAAATTTGACTCGGGGGCTGGTCGCCGACGGTTAGATCACTACAACGTTCTAGTCGGATTCGCTGGCCGATCTCATGACCACTTCCAGACAAGTCACTCCTAAATAAGCCGTTCCTCAACGCATACGGGGCTTTCTGGTAAGTCCTTGGTCACCTGACTGGCTACCGGTTTGCAATAAGGTTAGACGTTACATTGATCATAATTGTTGGTCCGATCACACATCCCTGGTCGTTGTATTCATATTTCCCCTGTGTTTATAATACTAAGCCTTTAGTATCTATAATCATATGCGGGGGCTAGGGGGATATGTCTATAATATGAAACAACAAAAAATATGAATATATTTACTTTCTTTCAAAATTAATTTGCACATACATTTGCATTATACATGTTAGTTCTGTACAAATGTGGGGATCACTCGATCCCGAGCTCAGTCAGGAACTTATTTACAAGGGGGGTAACCTCCTCCATGATCGCCTCTAATTGTTCCTCACTTTCGATCTCTACCGGTCCCACCAGTGGATTCAGATCCGCATCTGGGCCATGGTGGAGACGAAACCGGCTGAGAATGGCAGAAGCTGCTGATCGAACCCTCGTTCTGATCGCCTCTTCCCGTCGCCGTGTATCTTCAGGAAGATACTCGAGAAGTGACTCTGCCTGGGCTATGACTAGCGTAGACCAGTCATTCGGACTGACGTCGTCCTTTGTGGTTTCGACCACATCAGCCCTCAGGAGACGAGCCACCATCTTTAGCTTTTCGAAGATGGACTGGCTCAGGTCTCTGTTCGCCTTTTGGGAGGAGTGAATGGAGCGCTGGAGGATCATCTTGTCCTGACTGAGTTGTTTTATTTGACTTGCTTGCACTGCAGTAAGAGGAAGTGTTACTCATATATTAAGAACTTAAGTCTTTCTAGTCAGGAATTGACTTACCAGAAAGTTCTGACCGCAGCCTGTTAAGCTCGATCTCTTGATTTGAAACCACGGAGATCGAATGGAGCTTGACCGCGGTCACTTCCTTCTTCAGAAACGCCACCTCTCTGTGACAGAACAAAAGAAGTAGTCATAACAAATTTGTATCTATACAAATTGGAGGGTATCGATCCTTACCTGCGCAAGTTGTCTCGTTCTTTTGGTATGGCCTCAACGCTCACTACCATAGCGATCGACCTGGCCGTTATCCGGGATAGTTCCTGCGATACAAAGAGAAATTAAGGGTATCCTATGCACAATTCAGGTACCAAAAGAGAAGTTCATTATACCTTTGTATACTCCCGGAATGAAATGTCTTCCGGGATGGCAGGAGGTCTCGTCGAGAGACCCGTTGCGACCTCGACGGAGGCAGCAGGCGGATGTGCCTGCTGGGCATCATCCCCAGTTGCTGTTGCCTGCGACTGGGTCTCCACGCTTGCTTCATCCCTCACGGTCCAGACTATTTCCTGGACCAAGGGAACGGAGCGCTCCTCACTAGAGGCTCCGGCACCTGTAGCGACTTCAACCCTCCCCGGAGCGGCTGAAGGGCTACTTCTTTTCGCCTGCCAAGACAAAAGGAACCAACAAGTACGTTGGTAATCATCACAATTCAGTTCAGTATAACCAGGATAGGGTTCTTACCTTATCTGAAATCCCATCAGGTTTTGGGATTTCAGGGAAGGCTCTCCCTGAGAAAGGGGACAGTCGTCGTCTGTCCTAGTCTTCCTCTTGGTGAACAAGGCCTTTTCCCCCTATGTGTGTTCTCCTGTAAGCACATTCATAAGGGAAAATAAAGACTTAAGTGCTAAGAGTTCATACCTGAGCAACCTGTTCGGTTGGCAGGGTTGCGTCCGAAGGCCTGGGTGGCTCCTGGACTTCTGGAGTCGGCACTTCATCCGCAACTCCCGTGGTGCCTTGTTCGGACACCTCCTCTCCTGTCCGCAGGAGTGGAGGATTTTCCTCCCTGGGACTCACAGGAGTTGCAGGGGGAAACTCTTCTCCCTGAATAAGCGTTAATCCAATGAACGAGTATACAGAGGGAGTTGAAGAAAATAAGACCATGAAGGAATCTTACCATGGTCGCCCCTCCGATCAGGGAAGCGGAAGCAACTCACCCTGAAGCCTCGGGGGCTTCGGGAGCAGGGACTTCGCCCGCGGCCACGGGACTTTTGGTGACTGCGGGGTCCGCTGCAGTTACTTCTGCGGGACAAGCGGGAGCGTCACCGGATGGAGAGCCCGCTATCTTCCTCCTCCGGCGGATTAGGGGGGTGTCATCTTCCTCCTCCTCTTCGCTCCTCTCCCCCTGTACAACAAAGAAATAATTCCAGTTTGCACCTGGAAGAAGCGGAGGTACGTGATATCTTACTGCAGTTTTCCTTGCGGTAGGAGGAATGCTCCGTGAAGACCCCTCTCCAAGATTTTGCGTGGCTTTCTTGGGGGCGAGATTCCTCGTCCTAGGCTTCGAGGAAATCTTCTTCACGTGCTTCATTGTCAGTTTTCCCAGGGAACCGACATTCTCGCTCGGGAACGTCGCCTCGGCGAATCTCCCCAGGAGCTGTTTCGTTTCGATGAAATTGTTAACGATGTGTATACATAAGACCTGCAAACAGAAGCTGAGTGAAAGATGACATACCTTTCGGCGCTCCTGTTTGAGGTCGTCGCCGGCGTGAACCAAGCTCTGCGGCCGAGGCGATCCCTTGGGGCCCTCTACCTCGGTGTTGTAAGCCCTGAGGAGGTAGTTTGTCCGCCTCTCGATTTCAGACGAGGGCAGGACTGTTCCCAGAATGCAAGTTAGACAATGCATTGCAAAAGTAAGAGATTTCGGTGCCAAAGACAAATACCTTCGTTGTAGTCCAAGGTGTTGTATGCCATGGACTTGATCTCCCAAGCCGGATGAGCCTTTTCACGCAGGGGGCTTACCCGGTTCTTCACAAAGGTGCGGATGACATCGAGAGTTGTTAATCCCTGTTCGACTAGGTGAAGAATTACCTCGGTGTGTTTCATGAACTCAGCGTTCATCGCCGGGAGAGAGTCCAACTCGCTCGGCTTCTCCGGCCGCGAGTTCTTGAACCACAACCCGCTCTCAGATGGTGGGGTGCAGTAGAACCACTTCTGGTGCCACCCGTGCACTGAATCACGTAGGGGTGGGAAGGGGTACTCCTTCTTCTCCCTTATCCGGAAGTAGAAGAACAGATAGCTATCTTTTTATATGTTGTATCAAAAAATGCAAGCAATCGTACTCTTCAAGAAAGGTTCCAACTTAGCCGTGAAATGATAAGTCGGCATTTCGGATCAGTGTTGCATGCTATCATACAATTATCAGCTATCATGATTCAACTACTGGCAATCACAACTCCTTTCAATATTCATACGAATCCAAAATTTATGCCATATTTCAAGGTAAGCTGCATAATTCTATAAATATATTTGATGTGAATTTTAATTTATTTTATCACATTCTATAAATAATTATTTATCTAAATAATTTGTAGGATTGTATTGGTGTAATAGATGGTACGCATGTACCCATTACTATTACGGCTGAACTACAAAACTCATATCGTAATAGGAAGGGTATATTGTCGCAAAATGTGATGGTTGCATATGATTTCGATTGTCGATTTGTGCATGTTAGTGCAGAGTGGGAATGTTTAACTTCCGATGCTCAAGTCTTACAAGATGCTCTTGAAAATAATTTTTATGTTCCCGAAGGCAAGTTTTACTTAGTCGATGCGGGATATGCAAATACGCCTAGTTTTATTGCTCCATTTCGTAATGTTTGATATCATTTGCAAAAGTAAGGTAGAAGCAATCAGAGACCACGTGATACAAAGGAGCTATTCAATTTGAGACATCCACAACTCCGTAACCATATTGAGAGCATTATTGGTGTTGTGAAGATGCGTTTTCCTATACTAAAATGTGCATCGTACCATCCAATTGGCTCTCAAAGAGATATTGTATTAGTATGTTGTACTCTTCACAACTTTATTCGGGCACATCACGAAAACGAGTAATGGCTTGATCATACTAGTTCGGACATTACACCATCTGACATAATTGATGTCCCAAGTGGAGATGTGGAATATAGAAATAATGTTCGATAACTGAACGACCGGTGGACTGTGGGAAACTTGAAGAGAAACCAACTAGCAGAGGCAATGTGGACTGACTATGTTACTCATATTCAAAATAGGAGAACAAATGATGAATGATACTTGTGTCATGTACAAGTTTAATTTAGATATGATGTGTATTGAACGATGTAACAACGTTAACATCTCATTATGTATAAAGATAGTTGTAAAGTCCAACAAAATATTATATAACCAATAAGTCCGCAACAACCAACAAAATATCAAATAAGCACCAAGTCCACAGCAACCAACAAAATATCACACAACCACCAAGTCCATAATCACAAAGTGTCAAGTGGAAATGACACCCTGGATGTATACAAATGCAACAGTTTCATCACTTAATGACAGAAATATCTCCCAACCCTCTTTGTCTTGTTTGAGAAAGTTGATTGATTTTAATTAGCATGTCGTCTTGAGTGAGAACGAATCTTTCTAGCTTTCCAATGCACTTGGCTAGACTATACGGATTATTGATCAGATCATTCCTCTTGATTTGCTTTAGTTTGATTTCCTTATAACTCTCAATTTGTTTCTCCTTTAATTTCTTATAAGTCTCCACTTCTTTTTGCGATGCAATCAATTTATCCAATGAGGCATCCTTACTCTTTTTTGCTTTTTTTCGGATCTTTCTTTACTACTTGCACTAGACAACTCGGTTCTTGATGGGACATGATATGACAAGTCTTCTTGAGTTGGAATGGAATACTCCATGTGTGCTCCAGCTTGAGTAGATTGAGGAGTGTTTAGATCGATATCTTCATTATGCATGCAGTCATCCCAATCAAATTGATGAGTTGTCCCTCCCGGTGATGGTATGGTAGCTCAGGGTGAATGCATACACATATGTGCATCTTCCTCACAAGAGCTTTCAAATTGAATCCCCTTGGCTTATCTAATGACCTTCTGCATTGTTTTCCTTCCGCAAATCCGGCGGCGTTGGCGCTTTTCGACCACGCCGAGTAGTAGAAGCGTCGGAAGAGATCCACGCTGGAATACACTCCGACGTACGCCTCGCACAGATGCTGGAATATAGCCAGGATCAGGACTGCATTTGGGTGGAGGTTGATCAACTCCAACCCATAATGCTCGAGGATGTCCTTAAGGAACCGACTCTTAGGGAATCGGAACCCGCAGCACACGTATTCCTCAAAAACCACCAGTTCGCCCTCTCCGACGACTGGGGTTTCTTGGTCCTTCTCCGCGGGCCGCCAGTTGATTAGCAGCCACGGAGGAAGGATCTCCTCCTTCTCTAGCGCCAGCAGGCTCTCCTCAGAATGGTGGATCGATCTGCTCCAAGACGCCATTTCTTGTGAGGAATTGGGGGAAAAGTTGGCAACTTTGGGGAAGATGGAGGCTGAGAAGAATGAGGGTTTTGTGCGGTGGAAATGTTAAGGGTTTTTGGCTGTGTGGCTTCCTAAAGAAGCTACCTGCTCCTTTTATAGACCCGACGAAACGCACTAATGTGAGTAACGTTCCACTCAAACGTTCCACTGAATATTTTATTCATTTCCCATAATGGATATTATCTCTGGCGGACCCGTTAAAGTATTCCTGGTATTGGATCTGAAACAAAAGGACTTCTTTGTTTCAGAGTTTGAAGGTACAAAAGCATGAAAAGTTTTTCAGGGGTTTTCGGAGGACGTTTCCCTTCATGTGCCTTGTAAATTTTCATGAAAAAATCCTATGGCCCAATTTTTGGACGTACGGATATATTTTGATCGGATTGTGGTATGATCGGAACTATGTTTTCGACTAAGCTCCGATTCTAATCGAAGTGGCGGTTTGATCGAGGTTCAGTTCTGATCGCAGTAATCTTTCAAAGTGAAGTTCGGTTCTAACCGCGGCTTTAAGTCTGATCGAGATATCGGTGCTGATCGCAGTACTTCTATAAGAACGCGGTTCTGACCGCAGAACTGAAGTTTGCCTGTGTATGAGTGGTTGCAAAGACATTACTTGTGGCCAAGTTTTCGCACAGAAGAGGTAAAGAATATTCATGTAAAGAAAGAGAAAATCTTTATTTCTTACATTCTTTACATATAAAAGGGATGCCGGCGACCAGAGCGTCGACCTGATCTGAAAGAAGTTTGCAAAGTTCTCCTAGGGACATGTTGTTGTCAGTAGGATCTACACTGATAACCCCCAGAGAACTAGCAACTAATCTAAGCCTATCTACATCGTCCCTAACAAGAGACGTACTACTATTCCTAATCAAGTCGGAGAGTTCTCGCTGTTGCTGAGCGTGGTCCCTCTCTTGATGGAACTGGTGCGCCTCTTCACGGGATTTTTCAAAACATTCTGCCAGATGCAGAATCGCCGAAGACATCTCTTCGGTCTTTTTCTCCAGGGCATCTTTCTCTTCTTGGAGAGTTTGTCCGAGGGAAGGGGGAGGAATCTCAGCAGGCTTGTCGCTGGGGGCTCCAACAATTTTCGTCTCCTACATTTGCAAATATTAGTTTTCTTAAACTATGACAGACAATTAAAGGGAGACAAAAGTAATTACCAATCCTAGCAAGCGACAGGTTGGTACATGCATCCTGGAAAGTTGATCATCTGACAAAAGCGGATGATCACTAGATGGTGGAAGTGCAACCTTCTCACCATAAGATTGCTTCCCCAACACAAGTTGAGAATCTTCTGGTTGGGTAGTCACCGCTTACCGACCAGAAAATTGATCACCCAAACAAAAGCAGGGAGTGTTGGGATGAAGAACAGAAGGAAGAAAGAACGATGATACGTCTTCTACCTTTGCTCTACTGGAGGATCCCTCGTCAACCTTGGGTTTCTTCCTTAAAAGGGATAGATCTTCAGGCATCTGAGCCCCTTGCTTGAAAACTTCTTCTTCATCACTCTCAATCTCGATGATGTTATGATCTGCCATCGGGAAGTGTATGAAGAGAAGGATGAAGGTAGTTTTGGAAAAAACTTAGCCGTGAGAAAAAATTTTGAAGCTTTGTAATTCGAAGGCCTCGGTATTTATAGCCGCCAAAGTGACGGTTCACCTTCCGAATGCCTCGGGTTCTTAAAGCATTTACAATTTCACCTCGGGTTAAAAAACATTTCAACAGCACCATCATTACCAGTCACGTAATACCCAGAGCCCGTCTCGGGGAACCAACCGTCCCACTTAGTGCGCCACTAAGTGGAGAATTTGAAGCGTCGGGTTAAAAATCCGATGCATGTCTTTAAATTCAAAATAAACACGTCCCTTTGTTTTCTTCGAATTTGGGGGCTAGCTGACGAGGATTATCACCCGAGTCAGTTCAAATAAATGTACTATTGGTTCAGGACAGATTTGAACCAGACACGTGTCCAGCGGTGCGAACTCAAGTCATTCTGAGAAGCATCAGCCCGAGGTTGCAGGCTCTGCGCGATCAGATCGCGGCTAGTGCACGGTCAGAAGTTCGTATGCTATACGCGAACAGAACGTTAGAGATGTTGCGCGGTCAGCCAACATCACGCGGTCAAAGCACTTTCGACCTGGGAACGTGGGATTCACCCGTCTCTATAGCAGGAATATTCCAGGTATCCCGAAGATTCTTCCACATGGAGGAACAACCGTCAAGAGGTTAATACGTGCAGTTATCCACAAATAACACGTGTTAAACCTGCGTGGAAGTTAAGAGCGGTTCTTTAAACCGCATCCA
Organism: Pharus latifolius; assembly: GCA_019359835.1. Lineage (NCBI taxonomy): Eukaryota > Viridiplantae > Streptophyta > Magnoliopsida > Poales > Poaceae > Pharus > Pharus latifolius. The sequence continues at coordinate 5,202,704 of CM033321.1, read as the reverse complement.
AGCAACCGTTTGATGCCATTACTACTTGGCGCCCTTTCGACCAATATAAAAGGGCGGCATGGTGCATCAAACAGGGGATCATCATCATCTCTGATCACAACGAGATACGACACATCTCAAAGTCTCAAGCAGCCAAGTCTACGGCCTAGATTAGATAGCTTCCATAAGCCTTCCAGGTTTCTTTTTGTACACTTACATAGGGAAAATCTTCGCCTGTGAAGGTCTTTTCCCATCACTCTATAACTTTTTACTACACATAGTGAAATCCCAACAGGACGTAGGGCTATTACTCCCACCATCGAGGGCCCGAACCTGTATAAATTTCTCTGTGCTCCAGTTCTCCATAATTCTACATACCTTCCCGGAGGGTCACCCTGAAAGGTCTCATTATTATAAATTTTGCATAAGTTCGGTTGAGGACCCTGAGTCCGAATCGTCGACAATGGCTCCTTGTTCATGTTGAATTGTTAGACAGACAGTAGAGGTGTATTGCACAGTTCATGCTGATTAGTACTAGGCAATTATTGTTCTGTTATGGCTCCTTGTTCTGATTTGCTAAGATGTTTCTATTTTACTAAGCTGTTTACCTTAGTGTTAGTATACATCAAGTTTGATGAATTCTGCTCTGTCATTAGTAGCAATAGAACCTGATTAATATTGCTTTTCCAGCAATAGAACTTGATGAATGCAGTTATGTTTTCATGATGTTTCTATGCCTTCTATGATTTTTTTTCATTTTGTTGTTCTCTGATACTTGTATCAGGTTGTTGTATATGATATATGAGTGACAACTTACAATACTAGATATCTATAGCTAATAGATATGTTTATGTATATGAGTAACAACTTACAATGCTATAGTCATTGTGAAGACAAGATGCGGATTAATTCTTCTCTTTCTCATCTGACTACCAATCAGGGACTCTAATTTGTATCTAGGTGTCCTTCTATTTCTTTGAATTCTGCTCTATGTCAGTTTCTCCGATGCTTGTCAGAAGTTATTTGGCTCGCCTCAATGTTCGTTGGGAGCAATTGATGCAAAATATTTTTAAAAATATGCACCATCTCTTTTCTCTAATCCTATAGTCATATGTAAGTGTGTTCATAATAATCTCACTTCAAACTTTCCCCTTGTTTATAAGATTATTCTTTGCTAAGAGTAACTAATATTTGGGCTAATTAGTGTTGTATTTGCATTGGCTAGTGAAAATGGGTTCTAAAAGAGAACGACCTATGAGATTGATGAGGATAGAGGAAGATGAGGATGATGAGATGTTTCTTGTAGTCTTTCCTTATTTACAGTCACGTGTTTATAAGGAAAAAGACTAATTCATACATCAATTTTGACCGGCGCCAAACGTGTTGAGGAAATTCTTGAAGGCACGAAAGTCAGTGTCAAATAGAGTTTTGTATGGAGCCGAAGATATTTAGAGCTATTTCAAGTTTCCTTAGAAGAGCGAATCTATTACACGACACCAGGGGTGTTACAATTGAGGAAAAACTTGGAATGTTTATCTATATGATCTCACATAATGCAAGCAATCGAGATCTACAAGAAACATTCCAACACAATGGGGAAACTATTCATAGACATATCAGGTCTTTTTTCACTATCATTCCGAGTTTGACTTATATATTTGTCAAACGTCCACATTCAAGTCAAACTCATTAGAAGATATCTTCAGACCCACAATTTTTGCCCTATTTTCAGGTGAACAATACAAACTCACTCTTAGCTAGTCTAGCTACCATCACCGTTTCTTGGCTAACACAATGTGTTCCTTTGTAAAATTGTATTGGAGCAATTGATGGAACTCACGTACATATCACTATATCAGAAGATAGAGCTGCTCCATATAGGAATAGAAAGGGCACACTTTCGCAGAATGTTATGCTGGCCTGTGACTTTGATTTGAATTTTGTTTATATTTCTTGTGGTTGAGAAGGGTCAGCATCAGATGCCGGAGTCCTTCGGTCTACTATTGACAATGGTTTTTATGTGCTGGTAGGTAAATTCTATCTGGTTGATGGTGGATACACGAACACTCCCGCATTCATTGCCCCTTATTGTGGTGTTCGGTATCATCTCAATGATTTTGGATGCCGTACATCTCGATTAAGAAAATATAAAGATTACAAAGAATTATTTAACCACTGTCATGCACTACTACGAAATCACATGGAAAGAGCAATCGGTGTTTTAAAGAAGCGCTTTCCAATTTTGAAAGTGGGCACATTTCACCCCATAGATTCCCAAGTCAAGATTCTAGCGGCAGCTACTGTATTTCACAATATCATTAGGAAGCAAAAAGGCCAAGAAGAGTGGTTAGATCGCCAGCTTGATCTTATCTCATCATCTCAGTTTGTTGATCTTTCCTGAAGGAGACGACAACTATCATAACGATGTAGAGTCCTTGAATATTCAAGGAAATGATGGAAATATATTAAGGGATCAAATTGCATGGCATATGTGGAGTGACTTTGTTCGTAGCAGAACAAGACTAGCAAACCAAGTTTGATGTATTTTTATTGCAGTATACAATTTGTTGTTTTCACTATTTGGAATTGTTTACTACTTGTTCTTTACTTGTTTACTAATTGTTTTCACTGTTTGAATTCCAACTGGTTGTATACTGAATTGTTTACTACTTGTTCTTTACTTGTTTACCTAAATACTGAATGTAGGCATTACAACTGGCTGCATGTGGTTGTCTCCCATGCTAACATCCCAGTATTTTTTTTACCTGAATACTATGATATCCCAGCAGGAAAAAATTCAACATGGGCAAAGATATTGAACTATAAATACACATTAAATATCTTTCGGTTTGGTTAGACATGCTTCTACAGCAAGCCGCATACTTGCATGTCTACCTAGATGAACAATAAGACCTTCTGCAAAGTGCACAGTATGAATAATTAAACTAGGTTTAATTATTCTGTGCACTCCTAGATCAGAATAAAGACTGGAACCTGTGGAGGCTGTCGCTAGGCAGCAATATCATGTTAGAAAATATTGTACTTAGACCAGTCAATTAAGTTTCTTTGTATCATCATATTAGTAGAAGCTTAGCAGGCTCTTTTTTTCTCTTCTTGAACAACTAGAGCTTAACTTTCTTTTGTTGCCATTGAGTTATGGTTCTTACTTAGTGTTGTCTTGGACTCTTCTAGAGCTTTCGAGCATCAAAGCCATGACAAAGGGGGAGATCTCTAGAGCTTCTTGGAACCCTGGGTACGATAGAGGGCTTGTTGATTTGCGCCATGAGTACAATATACCGAGATTTAAGGGACAAAATGGGTGGTCAACAGAAGCGTGGAAAAAAATCGTAAAAGAGTTCAATGAGAAGTTTTCAGAAGCCCAATTCTCAAAAGTGCAGATTCAAGAACATATGAGAGAGCTGAAGAGTAATTATAAGGTACTAAAAGAAGTAAGAAAACAAAGTAGTGCTGGATGGGATAGCATCCATTACATGATCTTAGCTAAACCACCCATTTGGGGTAACATTATTCAAATAACACTACTTGAGTACAAATCATAAGTCTCATTCGAACGTCTCAGTAAGATTACTAATATTAATTTTTCTGTTATTCAATAGTTACATCCTAAGACAAAAAAATTTCGTTCCAAAACTTTCCCTTTGTTTGATTCCTTAGGAGCTCTATATGAGGATAAGTCTTACTAATATTAATCATAAGTTGCATTTTTGTTTGTTTCACTAATGCTAATTTAAGATTTGTTTACATTTCTTATGTTGATTTGTTTGTCAAATAGGGAGCATCGTTGAGGGCAGTATGAATTTCACATCAATTGAGCACATCGAAATTTCGTCTGATCAAGTCAACACTATCAACAATGCTCCCTCAAAAATCAATGTAAACACCCTCTTTGAAGATCAAGATGGTTGGTTAAGAGATGCCAGCATAAAGTATGCTGCAAATCATTGTGACCCTGTATCTGCAATCTCTTCTGAAAACAAGACTGAAATTTCTTCTAGAAACAAAAAGAAAAGAGAGAAAAAACGGAAGTAAAGTGGTGACTGTAGTGTTTTATTTGAGAACTACTTGGAGTTTAGGAAGGAACAAGTTAACGAAGTGATCAAGGACATAAATGAAACAAAGCATGAGGATGAATTCTCAATAAAGAAGTGCATTGTTTTTTTAGATTTAATCGAGGAGATGTCGGATGAAGGAAAAATAAAATCTTATCATGTCTTCAAAGATCTATTGAATAGAGAGATTTTTCTTAATGTAATACCATCTACGCATCTCATTTGGTTGAGGAGTGAGGTTACCCATAAGCATAATGATTAATCTCTCATTATTATGCTTCATTCCAACAATACCAAAACAAATTTTGCTCTAAATTTCTCATTGTTAAATTCTTTTAATTTTCCCATTGCTTCATTTTAACAATTATTATTGCTAATCAAATGATGTATTGTGTACTGTGTACTGTTTTATAGTTGAGAACTTATTTATTTGTTTGCCTTCTGTTGGCAATGACAGATCTCTGTTCTTCCCATTCAGTTTTGCTAATTTGGTTTTGGTTTTCACTTGCTTCTTCAATGTGCTAACAGCAGAACAAATTTCAGGTGTTTTGGAGTCATCAACTTGTGCCAGGACTTGTTTTGGAGTCACCAGAAACTGCATTACTTCAATTTTGTACTTAATTAGATTACCTCAATTCTGGATTATGTACTGGAAGTAATTGATTACCTCAATTCTAGATTAAATTTTATTTTTTTAATATCTTTTAATGAGTAGGATTTTTTTCGATCATCCAAACAGTCAGTGAAAAAAATTTTCACCAAAAATTTTATCCCACCAAGATTTTTTGACATATCGTAGAATTACAAAATTTCCGGCCAAAAACTTTTTTGACGTGAAAAAAAATCCCGACCACCTAATCCAGCCCTTAGTGTGTGCAGTGGCAGTGCACCATCATTTCGGTACGGAAATCTGTTGCCTTGGTCGGTGCTGTCCTTGCCTCTTTTAGCTGTGGCTGTGCACTGCAACCATGCAAATCTCACTAGTCTGCTCGCTCATCCATGCCTCTTTTTGGAGTTATCGTGTGTGGTTGGCTCGTCCTATTTGTGACAAGTAACTATGTATATCCACTATTACCTTCTACTTTACTCCATAATTGTGTGCACAGTATAGCTAGCATAGAGCTTTAACCACGGAGAACTGTAAACAAGTGCTCACTCTATGGCATAATATTAAACATAATTTTTTCAATCATATAAATTATATAAGTCATACAGAAAATTTATTTTATCTATATTATTTTATATTTATTTACTTCTTCACTCTTTCTGTTATCTTATCTATAATTAATCTCTCACATTAATATTTTCTCTCAAAACATCTATGAATAAAACTAGTTTAATTATTTTTACTCAATATTCTCTTGATTTCAAAACTTTCTTAGTCTATATGCATAATAAAAATACATCTTATATTTTATTTTGAAAAAAAAAACGAACAGAGTATAAAGTAAACTGAATTTAGTACACTTTACATTTATCTTTGTAGGCATTATTGAGGCTTCCCAACTCAAAAGTTTCTGCCTAAGAGATCTTAAAATCAGATTCCTAAGATCTATTAGAGGTGGTATTAGGCCTTGTCAACTCAAACCGTTTTTTGCAAGGATGTTAAAAATGAGGCTCCGATACTAATTATTGGTGCTATTATGCTTTCTCAATTCAAAAGCTAACCTAATTCCCAACCACCTAAACTTGCACCAAGTAGTGCTAGATCCTTTTAGAACCGATATAGAAAATCCCAGCAATTTTTACATTCCATCAAGTCTCGGATCACCGTCATGTGAAGAATGAAAACCCCATAACAGTGAAGTTGAGCATAAGACTATTTGTTAATTGGATAAGATTCACAACTTATCTATACTTTATCTCATACCAGATCTAATGTCTGTAGTAAATATATCAGGCAAGAACATTTTTATTTTCCAATTCTGATTTATAAAACAAAATAGAATTCTATGTCTTGGAAAATACGTCAAAATTTGGTTCTGAAATTATGCCAGAATGTAGCAGCTTTGCATCACAAAGTAGCAAATCGTTTCCTTGATCTAAAACATTAATCTGCCTATAAGTCACTAGACAGTACTTGGCCAAAACTTTCAGATAGGAAGAGGAAGACACAAGTATTCAAGAACCATTTGGGGATACATGTACTGAATTGAAATAAAAAAAAAGGCATAAAATCCATAGCAAAATATGGCATCTCAAGTTTCCAAATGTGCAAATCACTTGTGCATTCGTTTCTCTCGTCTCACTTTCTTTAATTACAACCTCCAAACCAATTCACTTCTTCACAGGATCTCTTCACAGATTATTTGCATCTCATGACCACAACTAACTTCCAAACAGGTAAAAAAAAAAAAAGACCAACAAATTAACCCAAACCACAAAATATTTAAGGAGAGAGGAGTAAAAAAGATGCTCTTTTTTGAAGAACACAGCGTGAGAGACCTGATTAATAATCAAACAGCCAAGCATTAGACTTGCCTACATCTCCAAGAAACCCATCAACTCTTGTTCTTCTTCTTGGACCTCACTGCACCAGCTTCTGCTTCTGCAGTGGTTGCCTCCTTCCATGACAGCTTCTGGTACCGACGATGGTCTTTGCGGCTATCCGGCGGGGGCGGCGGCGCCGCCATTGTCCAAGAAACGGTGGGCATTCACGGTGAGAAGGTTTTGAGATGACAGGATGGAATGGAGAGTAGGGGGGTGGGCTCTTCAAGTTACTCTCTCCCTCAGAAATGATGGACACAACGACTCGTCATTGGTACAAAAGCAAGGGGAGGAAAAGGTTGGAGCAAATGGGTCATACATAATCCACTGTTACTGAATTAAGTATTCCATTCACCAATGGCATTTTTCTCAACAGGGAATCAAATTGTTTACACTTCCTACATATTTTTTTTACTTGTTATTTGATATATATGCAAATCAAATTATTAAATTTTTCATCACTAATATAAAAAAGTTATTAAGATTCACCATATGAAAATGATATTAATAGATTTGTCATCAAATTTACTTTCATATAATGACTGTTTTATAATTTTTACTGATATATAGTTGTAAAATTAATGATAAATATTGTATTTTAAAGACAATAAAAACTCTAAAATAACAAGAAAAAAGAATAAAAGTAGTAACTCATATGGAATAATGGCAAGTGGCCACAAAAGCTTTTCTACCGGTTAGAATTTTTGAAAATATCATAGAAAACTTAGAGAAAACTGCAAAATTAAAAGTAAGCCTATGAGAGGCTTAATGTGGGGCCCAAGCGTGAGACACAATAAACTCTTACAGTATTATGATTAAATGTTGGTACTGGGTTTTAAAATAATTAGGTTTCGTTTGGTTTAGTCTAATTTAAAACCCTCTTTTTCTGTAGTTCGCACTTAAGTTCAAATTTCATACATCTCCACTACTGTATAATACACAATACACATGAAACATAATTCACAATATTTTTTTTTAAAATTTTCAAGTCAATCATCTGGCCAAGCATAGACCACAAACAATGTTCCGATCTGGTCGTTGCCATCCACTCAAAAAAATTGTACTTGAAAACATGAAATATTTTAAACAACAATATGTCCCGACCTAAAATGTTGTGCTCCCTAATGAAATTAGAAAAATGCACAACTCGTCACATCCTTGTTAGGTACTAATTAATTAAGTGCAAGATGCAACACTAGCAATAATACCGGTGTCTGAACATGGTCACTGCCAAGAAGTTGAAATTGTGACTAAAACTGTGGCTAGCTGTTGCATCATCAAATGGAGTAATCAATCAATTTGAAGTAACAGCACATCAAATTAGTTTCTGTTGGTGCCAAATTAATTGTAGTAGGTTTGGAGCATCTTCGGAAAGGCTTAACTTCTTGAAGTAGTTAATTGATCATGCATCAATTTCTCAGTAATAACAGAGCTTCAGTTCATCAGAGAAACCACTTCAGTTGCACTTTGTTTAGAATGACTGAAGTTTCATGTGGTTTTAAGTTGATCCTCTCCTAAATAGAACCTCAGTTATTGATATCTAGGGATGAGAAAAATTGACTGAACTGGAATAATTAAACCTAACTAAACTGAAATAACTAAAATGATAATTTGTTTCAGTTCAGTTTATGACATTAGAAAACCGAAGTAGTAGAAATAATCAAATTAATATATGAATATTAAATTATTTATCTAAATTTAGTATATTTTAGGAATGTATAGCACATTCACATTGATAAATTCATTGATTACAATTAATGATATTTTATTAAGTTTTTAACTTTAAATAATATAGTGTCCTGGTAATATAATATGCATAAATTCTTTGATATATGCAATATTAAATGACATATGTATTGATTAACATCATTATAAATATTATTTTTTTAATAAAAAAATAAAAACGAAATTAACTATTTTATAATTCATATTATAGAAATCCCAAAATTAAAATAAATAACCAAATACCCGTCTCTGTGAATGTCTATCGCCAATATATAAGAAAGTGAGAGAATATATGTGTTTCAGGTGTAGAGCAGCAGCTGACTAATCATGTAGTAGCAGTTATAGAACATGATTCACACGTAGAGCAGCAGCTGCACGCCGAGAAAGTTGCCTGTAGACAAGAGGAGAAACCGCCGCTATGTACATGGAAGAACATATTCTTAGGAAATTTCCATAAAAGACCAATCATTAAGTGAATCAATTCTCAAGTCTTCTGTATGTGCAGTGAAGCACATGAACCGATTATTATTACCACATAAATGAAGTGTCAGTATCTAGTGTAAGGTATTTTTATCGTGTAAAGTTGTGCAAAATAATACTAAAAATTTAGAAAAAGAAATGCAGAAAGCCAACCTAAGCGACAAAAATCTCTCTTTTATTCCGGATCCAAATGATAACGAAAGGACGGCCTTTCGTCATTGGCAACTTTTCAAAATGGATGCCTTATTGGGTTATTATTAGGAGCAGTACAGAATCTCAAGGCGAAGGCACACGTTATTTTTAGCATAGAAATGTGATTCTAAAGCGGGCTTAGTTATTTTTCTGCAACATGTAGATTTGAAATAAAGACCAAAACACAGTGAACTAACTACAGATCTCTCCACCCTTGGATATGGGTACATAAACAAGTACGCTAGCATCTTAGAGCAGGGCCTATAGAGTGTTTCTTTTCTTTTTTATTATTTTTCGACATGCAAATTGACTAAACAAAGGAATACAACAAATGGAAAATTTCATATGCTTAAGCAGGGTATCATTGAACAATCTCCAGTAGCATAGGTATCTTAACCAAAGTTCTCTTATAAGTTTTAACCTATCTGCTTAAGTAGCTTAAGTAGGGTATATTTGTGATATCTTTGAGATTGTAAAGTAGGGTCTACTCTTTTGAGCTATGGAGCACTGGAAGAAGGAAAAGCAACACGCGCCATGTGTCTTTAACTTTGTCAACTTCAAAGTTGAAACAAAATGTCTAGTTAGTGAAGAAAAATAAGCTAAAGCCGGGCCCCTTTGGATCCATAGGACATGAGGATCCAGGCAAAGTGCTGCGCAATTTGAGGGGGTCAAGTCATCGTCTTTTCTTTCCCTTGGTTGCACCAATAATCGACTTCTTGCTTATAGGGTTGCTTGTTTTTTTCTTATATATTTTTTGCATTTTCTTCTTTATAATACATAGATTTTCATGATCTTATTAACTATACTGGTTTATATACTATAAAGAAAATAACAGAATGAATAGTGCTTGACTTCTACAACTTTGTTAAATGGGTGTTGGGTGTATTCTTATTGTTGATTGGCCTTCTACTGGCAGAGCCACCATAGAAGCTTTGGAGTCAACTAAGTTTTTGAAAAAAAAAAAAAAAAAAAAACACATTGTGCTTATAAAAATTTACATGAAAACTTATTAGAATTCATAAAATTCTATAGGAATTGACCCATTGTAATACTAAATTTTGTTTTAGAAAAATCTTATATAATTCTAATTAACACGACATATAACAAATTCTGAATATGCCATTAAAGAAATATATTGTATCCATTGGCCCTAGACATGCTAATACTAACTAAACTATTCACAAGTAACCATGTAATAAAAAAAACATGAAATTAGTTCCATTGCAAGTTATTATCATCACCAAGCTGATTAACCTACTTTGATGTAGTAGTTTGATTAGTGCCATGTCATTTATCTAGAAATCCCAAGTAGGCCACTGTCCCCCGCATGACAATTACCAATGCTTGTAGCTCCAGTCCCTACCACCCTTCATATCATAAACAAACAAATAAATAAATATAAAGAGAAAAAAAATTGTTAGAAACTATTGTGCCGTGGATGACATTGACCTGCAAGGACAAACTAAAGATCTCTCCACTCATGGGATCTTTTCTCCACTTTTCCTAATCCTTATCCGAATGGCTAGTTTTCTTTTTTTTTAAGAAACAGTAGGAAAAGGTCATGCTGCAATTTGTATTAAGCCATATTTTTAACTTCACCATGTAAGAAAAGTGTTAAAGTGGAGGAAATATGTCACGGTTGTTCCCATACGCATCAGCAGATAGATCCACCATGACCGACCTTTGTGTAACGATTTAAAACTTTTGAGTACCTACTAAGCGAGAACTGTTGCTACCTAATCTAATTAACCACAGTCCTTCGGCCTTCATTAAGAAGTCATGTGGTGTTGTGTGTTCATATTTGGACATCTGCACGTAGTCATTACACTCATTACTAAGGTTCCATTGCCGTGCGGTAATCTCTCTTACAACTATTTTCTTTAATTACCTTCTAAGTTCTAACATAATTGGAAAGATAGATAGATGAGAAATCTCCCTGCAATGTGGTAAAATCTTAAATCATATCGAGATGTCACACAATTATACAATATTTTCTACTAATTCTAATAATATCAAAAAATAACCTAGAAAATTTATAATAATATAATTTGAACCCTTGTATTATACCAAATTGCCTCTTAACATCAATTGGATAGTGTAAACTAGGAATGCTCAAAATAGTGAACACGGTTCTTGTTATCTTGTAGCTTGTATTTGTAAGAGTTTTAGGAGTCCGGGCTGGCTTGGCCCATTGAGTCTAACCCAATTTCTGTTAGTCTAGATGGGCTACAATATATGGCATGTATTACTTACCGGCATCGATTTCATTCATGGCCCGTTTAACCTACCAATCATTTATGTATGTTTGGTTTTTAGCTCTAATTTACTCACTAATATTGAGTTATATCTTACTAATTTGGTTTTTGTTTAGTTTAAGAATACAAATTAGTCATGACCCATGAATTAGCAAATTTTGAGTGTTTTTTAGATTTTTTTTTTGGCCAAAGTTGGGGTGAAAAAAAATATATAATCCCAAATTGACTTACTAATTTTTCTCATATACTCTTTATGACACGTAACTTGCTTGCCAATTTTTTGCTAGCTAATTGTTGATTGATGTTTGATTTGTGATAAAAAATTTTTAATTATAACCCACACTTAGTGATGATCAAATTTTGACATGTATAAGTTGCAAACAAAACATACCCTGTGTCAACCAGGAGAGTCTGCACGATCACGGCTTTTGCTGTCTCAGTCTTCTGCTCAAAAGCATCGATCGTCCAGTATCAGTTTGGGAATGCTTGCTCTCATCACTATTTTGAGATTGAATAGTACAAGAAAACTTGGTTATTCACCAAATAAAAAAGACACAAAAATTTGTACATTTGTAACAAGTGTACATACAGTCAAAGAAATACGATTGGACTTGAGCCTTTAGGTTGCTGAGCTTATAGTACGCGTCCTTTAAATTGCCTTCCATTGCCCGGCTTTGGATGGATGCAACGACGGTGACAATAACATTATCCTGTGAACATACAGAGCAAAGTAAGGCAAAAAGATGATACACAAGTTCAGAATTTTCCTACACAAGGAAGTGTAGCAAAACATACATAACAGAATCTCTACGTGTGACCAATAAAGGGTGACTGTGGCATGTGCTGAGGTAGAGCCTATTCGTTTCATATACTTGCCAGGAGATTATTTGGTTAGAGTTCTCACTGTGTTTGGATGCTTAAATCCTAAGCACTCAAAATTAAGAAATTAAGATAGTTAAGATATCTAATTAACTCATCATTAATCAAACAATTCGATCTCATACTTACATAATCAAGCAAAAATTCATCAAAACTCTAAAATATAAACAAAGAACTGAACCGAACAGTCTCGTAGACCAAGTTTTGTCCTGCAGCGGCAGCGGACATCTAGCTGCCAAAGCCGAAGCGAGAGGTGGCCGGAGACACGGCTTCCGATGGTCCAAGGGCACCTAGTGTCATCCGGACTCAAGAACCTCTCCTCCACGGCCACGTCGACTGGTTCACCTGCACGAGGTAGAGAAACTTGCCTATTCTTTCCACTAGTTTTCCCATCACGTAAAAGTTAGCTACTTTGCCGCCTCGAAAGGTAGTTTTTAAGGTAAAATTGATTGTATGCTACTAACTTTATGTTTAATGTAATATATTATTAATTCTTGAATTTTTTATATAGTATTGGATTTTATTGTATAACGTAATATATCATTTTTGATCGATTAACTTAGTCAAATGATCAAAATATTCATATCAATTGTCCTTTAATTAGGCCTACTGTCCTTTAATTAGGCCTCTTCATGATGTTAAATAACTATAAAAACTAGAGTACAAAACTTTCAATTTTGAAAACTGTAACACAAAATTTCAAAAACTACCCAATAAACCCGCCCAATTGTGCAATAATTTTATGAAAATAAATTAAATTTACAAATATATAAAAATATTAATATCTCAACCTTTTAAAACAAATATGTGTATATATAGAGTTAGAGTTATATTCAATAGAGTCTAATTTTCTAAAAAGTAACTATATATAATTCAAAACATATTTGAAATTGTATTCTATACGGATTTATAAATATATAATAATATTAATAGTGCAAACTTTTAAAACAAATTTCTCTGTATATAGAGTTGTTTTATCCACTATGAAGCCTGGTTTTCTAAAGGAATTATGTTTAATTATATGTAATTCAAAACAAATTTGAAGTCATATTCTATATAGATTTATAAAACTTATAATATTAATCTACACCATTATAACTTAATTCCATGGACTAATGAATGGATAAATCTTTCTCTTTTTTCTAAATTTTCAGTTAATATGGAATTTTTAGCTCTCACAGTGGACATAGTATCTTTAATATCACTTGTCTTTATTATATACTAGTAAATAAACCTGTGCACTTGCACGGACTAATTTTTAAAATTAATGATCTTAATTGGTTAGCAACACAAAAGTTTGGTCCATACAAATTAGAACTAAATTAAAAAAAACAAAAAAAACCATTCGCTTCAATAAAAAAACCTTAACGATATGAATTCTAATATTAGAGAACGTATAGAACTATGAGTTTGAAAGTTTTACCTTGCATATACGGGGCAGTACATTTTCAATCAATTTATAACTTATATTGTATTTGAAACTTATATCCGGTAATCATCTTTGTTTTTTACTTATATATAAATCACTTGTATGGAAGGATTAAAGAGTAGTTTAGTTTATGAATACTTGAGATAAAAATAAGTCAATTATGATTAAAAAAAATGCATGAAAAAATAATTCAAGAACTCATACGTCTTCTCTATTTTTTCTAAGTCAGACAATCGATTTTTAATCCAACACTCTACATATGAACATTTAGATAATAAAATAGTAACAAATGAAAAGCCACATGTGATCAACTTCTTACATATGTATTTCTTATCGGACGACTGGTTCGTAAGAATTTAGCTGCTCTTCTTGCTTGAAGAAAAAAAAGTAATAATTAGAGACTAAACAAAGAATAATTAATTAAAATATTAATATATTAGCTGTGCAAGTTTTGCAAATCCAACAAATTATAGCTATAGGCAAACAAATTTGAGAAAAACAACTCAGTAAAAGAGAGTAAAGTAGAAATACTTACTTTTAGTCACATAAACAAACATGTGTTGGATGTCATTAGAAGGCAATCAAATCCACTTCAAACTGAGAACTCAAGAGAAAACTTAAGAAAAATTAATTTGTCAAGCTTCAATGGTCTTCGATGAAATATGACTGGTTTTTTATAGCCGTAAGTCATCTTATAGTATAAATTAATAAAAATTCATATAAGTTATATATTTAGTTTTACAATTTGAATTAGTTAGGATTTTAGACTTTTAAAATTTTTATTCTGAACCTTCAATTATTCTACTTTTTACTGTCAGAGTTTACATCAGTCAATGTTTCAGAAATTTAATACAAATTTTTATTTTTTTAATATTTAGTCTTAGAGTTTATATTAGTTAAGATTTTAGAAATTTGTTAATTTTAACACCAACTATTTAATTTTCAGACATATTTAGTTTGAGAATTTTTACCAAATAAAGTTTCTTAAAATTAATATTTTTAATTCGAAAATTTAAATTTTATAGATATTTACTCTTATAGTTTGTATTAGTTAATGTTTCAGAAATTTAATAATTTTAGTTTTAATTTTTAATATTTTATCTCACAGTTGTATTAGTTAAATATTTGCTAAGTTGTTATAAATCAAAACCACTAGATGGTCAGATCTTTTTTTTTCTCAATTAATATAGAAATTTCATAATTTTTTGGTTAAGGTGGGAACTCATACAGAGCCTGAAATTACTAATATATATTTTAATATTTAGTTTTAGAGTTTACATTAGTTAAGGTTTCAGAAAGTTATTAATTTTAACTCCAAACTTTCAATATTTTGTCTTAAAGGAAAATTAGATACGAATTTCAAAATTTTAGAAATTTAATAATTTTAATTTTGAATTTTATTATTCCTTAATATTTTGTCCTATAGCTTTGTTTTGTTAAGATTTCAGAAATTTAATATTTTTAATTTCATAAATATTTAGTCTTAGATATTGTATGAGTTACAATTTCAAAAACTTATTGATTTTAATTCTGAATTTTTAATATGTTACTATATAGTTATATTAGTTAAGGATTTTTTTTTCAAAAGTCTGAATTGTTATACCTCGGGATCAAAAAATAGTTGGCCAGATCTATTTTTTTCTTGATTAACATAATAATTTCATGATTTTTGAGTTAATGTGGTAGCTTCTACAGAGTCGAAAAATTAGTAATATATATATTTTTTAATATTTATACTTAGAGATTATATTTGTTAAGGTTTGAAAAACTTAATAAGTTTAATTCTGAATATTTGATATTTTGTGTTAGTGTTGTATCAATTAAGAATTTCTAAATTTCTAAATTTCAAAAATTTAATAATTTTAGTTTTGAATTTTATATTTTTCATAATGTTTAGTATTGGAGTTTGTATTGGTTGAGGTCTTAGAAAATTAATATCTTAAATACAAAATTTTCAAGTTTATTTATATTTAGTCTTAGCCTTTGAATTAGTTAAATTTTGAGAAATTCAATAATTTTCAGTCCAAATTTTTAATATTTTGTCTAAGAGTTGTATTAGTAATGAATTTCTAGATTTCAAAAATTAAATAATATTAGTTTTGAATTTTGAATTTTTTATTAATATTTAGTCCTACATTTGGATTGTTTAAGGTTTGAGGAAATTAATATTTTTAATTCCAAATTTTTAATTTTCATTAGTATTTGGTCTTAGAGTTTGATTTAGTTAATGTTTCAGAAATGTATTAATTATAATTGTGAATTTTTAATATGTTATTTTACAATTATATTTCTTAAGCATGTATTTAAAAAATTTGGTGCGTTATAATTTAGGACTATCAAATAGGTGGCTCCTGTTTTCATTTTTCTCAATTTACGTGCCAAATTTCTTAATTTTTTGGTTAAAGTGAGAGCTCTTACGGAGTGTGAAGTTAATAATTTTTTTAATATTTTGTTTTAGAGTTTATATTATTTAAGAATTCAAAATTTTAATTATTTTAATGCCAAACATTTTATATTTTTTCAGATCTTTGTTTTAATTCCAAATTTTAAATTTTCATTAATATTTAGTCTTAGAGTTCGATTTAGTTATGGTTTTAGAAATTTATGAATTATAATTGTGAATTTTAATATTTTGTTTTACAATTGTATTTCTTAAGCATGTATTTAAAAAATTTGTGCCGTTATAATTTGGGACTATCAAATAGGTGGCTTCTGTTTTCATTTTTCTCAATTTACGTGGCAAATTTTTTAAATTTTTTGGGTAAAGTGAGAGCTCTTTCGGAGTGTGAAGTTACTAATTTTTTATTAATATTTTGTTTTAGAGTTTATGTTATTTAAGATTTCAAAAAATTATTTATTTTAATGCCAAACTTTTTATATTTTTTTAGAGTTGTGTTTGTAAAAAATTTGTAAATTTCAGAAATTTAATAATTTTATTTCCAATTTTTGTATATTTGTTAATATTTTGTCTTATAGTTTGTATTGGTTAGTGTGTGAGGAAATCAGAATTTTAATTCAGATTTTGAATTTTCATTAATATTTAGTGTTAGATTTTTTTATTGATTAAAGTTTTAGGAAATTTGTAATTTTAATTTGAATTTTAAATATTTAAATTAGAGTTGTATTAGTTAAAGATTTATTTCATAAATGTGCGTCGTTATACTCGGGATCACTAAATAGATGCGAAATCTTTTTTGTTTTCTTAAATAACATGTGAATGTCTTGATTTTTGGGTTAATGTGTTAGCTCTTATGGAGCTTGAAAATTAGTAATATATAGATTTTTTAATATTTAGTTTTAGATATTATATTAGTTAAGGTTTTAGAATTGTAATAATTTTAATTCTAAATTTTTAATTTTTTTGTGTTAGAGTTGTATTACTTAAGAATTTCTAAATTTTTAAGAATTTAGTAATGTAATTCCAAATTTTTGAATTTCCTTAACATTTAGTCTTAGAATTTGTATTGGTTAAGGTTTCAAAAATGAATATTTTTCATTATGAATTTTTAGTTTTCATTAATATTTAGTCTTAAAGTTCAAATAAGTTAAGGTTTAGAAAATTTAATAATTTTAATTCTGAATTATTAATACTGTGTCTTGGAGTTGTATTGTTTGAGTATCTTTTTTATAAATTTAGTCGTTATAATTCAGGACCATCAAAGAAATGGTCATTTTTTTCTTTTTCACTATTAATGTAGGAATTTCTTAATGTTTCAATTAATGTGGGAACTCTTATAGAATCTAAAATTAGTAATAGATAGATAGATTTTATGGTTAATGTGTTAATTTCTATTGAGTTTGAAAATTAGTAATATATAGATTTTTTAATATTTATTTGTACTGATTATATTAATAGAGATTTCAGAAATTTAATAATTTTAATTCTGAATTTTTGATATTTTGTTAGAATTTCTAATTTTTTGAAATATAATAATTGTAATTCTAAATTTTCTATTTTCCTTAACGTTTAGGCTTAGTGTTTTTATTGGTTAAGATTCCAGGGAATTAATATTTTTAGTTACGAATTTTTAATTTCATTAGTATTTAATCTTATAGTTTGTATTAGTTAATATTTCAAAAATTTTATAATTTTAATTCTAAATTTTTGATTTTTTGTCTTAGAGTTATAGTAGTTGAGAATTTTTTTCATATATGTGGGTTTTTATATGTCAGGACCATTCAATAGATGGTTAGATTTTTTTTATTAACATGAGAATTTTTTAATTTTTTAATTAATTTGGGAGTTTTTACGGAATCTGAAATTAATGGTAGATTTTCTATAATTCTCAGACAAAAGGATGTATCAAATGCGCCCCGAAGGAGTAATAGTAACTGGGATAGTAAAAGATTCATCTAAAAGTAATCTTGTGATTACACTTGAGGAATGCGCCAATGCCTTTGTCAAATGTGATTACTTGAGCTCCGTAGCTTGTAGTAACGAAACTACTTGGCTAGTCTTATGTCACTCCACCCAGCTTACAGCTACAGGACTCCTTACCCTATGCTTCCCTTGCCCCCAACTCTGCCTCCATATCAAGTAACCCTCTGCGTTGCCTCCGTTCCCTCTTGCCGCCGCCGGCGACGCCTCAAGAGACACCTGAAAGCTCTTCTTCTCCCCGAAATCTGTGAATGCCAGCGTCGCCGGCGTCACCCGCACCGTGACGCCAGGCGGCGGCATGACTTGCGCGACGTACGTCGAGTTCGGCGTCCCGACATTTGTGACGGTCCTTTCGAGCACAACCGACGTGATGCCTTTCTTGAATGCCACGGACATTGAAGGGTAGTTGAGGCTGAAGCCTCTGTGGAGCTCCAACACTGCACTGCAGTTGACGCCACTGTGGGTGATCTTAAAGATCTCCATTTGAGTGTACCCGAGCGTGCAGAGGTGCGTGACGTAGTCGGCCGGGTCGATGTCGTAGACGAGCCCCGGGTCGACGGCTCTCGCCGGGTTGACATGCCCGGCGCCCATGGCGAACACGTCGGCCTTGTCATCTCCATCCATGATCGGCTTGCCGTGCCGGTCAGTCACGTCGGCTGTCGTCATGATCGCCGACCGTATCATCGCCGGGCTCCATGAAGGATGCGCCGACCTGATGAGCGCGGCGATGCCACTGACGTGCGGGCATGCCATCGACGTCCCCGAGAGCACTGTGAAGTTGGACCGCCGGCCGTCTTCGTCGAGGCCCGACGGGCCGAGGTTCCCCGGCCAGGCGGCGATGATGTTTACACCGGGGGCGATCACGTCAGGCTTGAGCACCGACGGGTTCGTCAGGCTTGGCCCACGCGCGGAGAAAAGAGCCATCGCGGGCGCCCGCGCTCGCCCGATACGCGTGCCACCAAAAACTATTCTCGCCACCGGCCGCGGCACCGAGCTGATGTAATTCTTCAGCTCAATGGACTCACGGTAGCCGACGAGCGTGGCGGGGAGGACGTGCACGTCGACAGAATCGTCCTGTCGGTTGACCTCGGCATTTGCGATAACCATAGCGCTGCCGCCTGCTTCTTTTACCGCCTCGCCTTTCTCTGTCCGGCCGGTGATGCCACGGTCGCATACGACCATCTTTCCGGCAACGGCTGCTGCGGAAAGGGACCCCTTGAGGCAGTACATTGCTTCACGGGTCCCACCGACGGCGTACACCAGCTCGAGCTCCTTCCCGCCATTTTTCAAATGGATGTTGCCGGGGTACATGGACTCGCCGTACAGGAGCCGGCCGTTGCCAAGCCGGAGATAGGCCGGGAAGCGGCGGTCCAGCGTGGCGGCGCCGACGGTGAGCACCCACGGCGCCTCGTTGGCCACGGAGCTCGGCAACGGCCCGTTGTTCCCCGCGGCACACACGACGGCGACTCCACGGGCCGTTGCGCGGTAGCTCCCAATGGCGATGCTGTCCTCGAAAAGCGGGATGGGGAAACCGCCGAGGGACAGCGAGAGCACGTCGACCCCGTCGCGCACCGCGTCGTCCATCCCGGCGAGGATGTCGGAGCTGAAGCACCCGTTGAACCAGCACACCTTGTAGGCCGCGATGTGCGCGCCCGGCGCGATGCCGCGCGCTTCGCCCTCTCCGACCCCGAGGACGCTCGCCCCTGCCACGGCCGCACCCGCAGCCGTCGATGCCGTGTGCGTGCCGTGCCCGTGCGCGTCCCGCGGCGACACGTACTCCAGCAGCGACACCGCGTCCGAGGGGTTCGTCGGATAGTTGGCGCGGTGGCCCTTGGAGTAGAACCGCGCGCCGATGAGCTTCCGGTTGCAATTGGTGACGTTGAACTCCTCCCCTCCCTGACACACACCCTGCCACCGCAATGGCACCGGTGGCATCCCACGGTCATCGAAGGTCGGGTTCTCCGGCCACACGCCGGTGTCAAGCACACCAATGATGGTGTCGCGGCCGTAACCCGACCGCGCCCACGCTCCGTGGGGGCAGAAGTTTAGCCCCAAGAACTTATAAGAATACGTTGTCTGCAACTCAACCCGGCGATCCACCCGCACCGACGCAACACCCGGCAATGCCCGCAGAGTTGCCGCCTGGTCGTCGGTGAGCTGCGCCGCGAAGCCATCGAACACGGTGTGGTAGGAATAAAGAAGTCGTGACGAGGGGGACTTCTCTTGCTCCAAAGACATGGATTTCTCAAGAAAGGAGAGATGCCAATGGAGCTTGGAGGCGAACATGCCAGCATTGGTAGCTTTATGTGGTTGCAGCTGCACAATGTAGCTTTGCAGAGTCTGTGCAGCGCCAAGAATTGGATACAGGAACAAGAAATGGCAGAGGAACAACTTGGCACCCATTGTTTCTTGATGGCTAATTGGCTTGGCTTTGGAGAAACGGAGCTTGCAGGGGTATTTGAAGTGGTATTGGAAGTGTTGGAGAGCGGGAGGCATGGTGAGAATTTGAGACGGGGAGGGGAGGTCTCGTGAGGAGACACACGAGATGCATTGGAGTAGTAAATTGCCTCGTGGACTCGTTGGCTCCCCCCTGAGTTCTTTAATTTTGCAGGCACGGGTAGAGAGAGACACGCACACAGTAGTAAAAATCGAAGAGAAGGGAGCGTATCCATATTTAATGTAGTGCGTGCAGTGTGCAAAAGGGATACTGTACTGTGTATCTCAGGGAATTGTTCTCTCTCTCTGTTACTCCCTCATGAATCTCTCACACTCCCTCGTGTTATTTATGATGTCTTCCTCCTCTCCTTGCGTACTCCTTGCGTACACAAGCCAAAGGGTTAATTAATGATACTAACATCTGGACAAACATAATCTGATAGAATCAATGGTGCAACACCCCACAATCCCACAATTCAGAGTAGAATCTTAAAATGTATTCCATGGAGTGTAAATTTTTCTAATAAATTGTTTGGTTGGAACTCTAGTTTATAAGTAAAAAAGATTTTTTTGACTGATTTTAATTTATTTGAGATTTCTAATTAAAAAACTTATACTTACATAATTAGTTCTGAAATTGACTAAATCTTAAGACATGATTTTAGTTTATAAATTTATAAATTCAAATTAAAACTTGACATAGGCCTTCTAATTAGATGGAAGTAAATGGAGTGACGAGCACGATGGCGTTTTGAAGGTGAAAACGAGGTGGAAATGAAGGCTATTGCTGATGGGAGGGAGGATGTGTGGAATACTCATGGTACATTGAATGCTGCATGGTTATAGACAAGTCACAAGAAGTACGGATATTTTTTTTTAAAAAAATAATTCAAAATAAAAAGAAGATTATCAAAATGATTCACAATTTAATAAAATTATAAAATTAATCTACCAACTCATTAAATCGTAAGTGAAAGAAATCACCGGTGAAAAACATGCCATAAGAAATTGCAGGTGGAGAGTGGGATAGAAGCATCTCTCGCGGCTTACATGCATACATGCAACTACATAATATAGAGTTTTTCAATTTTTTTTAGTGTAAATATCTTTTAAATTTTAATTTTGATTAACAATATGTTTGAATCAATAGAATTGTGAAGATAAAACGATCAAATAGACATAAACAGATCATCAATCATGATTATATATTACAAGATATTAAATCTTCTAAATAACTTCGGTTGATGATTCGTTCATTTTAGTCTAATTGTTTTGCTCTCATAATTCTATTGATTCAACACAGATCATCAATCGGAATTATAGATAAAAAAATCAATATTAGAAGAGTAAAATATTTTAGTACAATTTAATTTCAAAATATTTAATTAAAACTTTCAAATTGTTCCAGAATTGATATCTTTTGATTTATAATTCTGATCGATGATCCATTTGAACCAATGAAATTGTAGGGTCAAAACGATTAGAATGAAACAAGCGGATCATCAATTAGAGTTATATATCTTAAGATATAATAAGATGTGATATCTTGTGCATATAACTATGGTTAATGATCGATTTATATCAATATGATCATTTTGTCTTTACAATTCTATTAGTTTAAATGGATCACAATCGGAATTATAATTTATAAAATACATTAAAAAACCTTGTATAACATAACTGCATGTATGCATGTGATTAGTGGTGGTGTGCTTCTATTGTGCTGTTTCTTCTTTCGTCTTTCCCATCTGCGATTTGATGATGAATTAGCAGGTTTATAATTTTGTTAAATTGTGAGTTATTTGTGTAATTTTTTTTTCTTTGAGTTATTTTAAAAAAATATTCCATGAAGTACTACACTATACACTGCACATAGGGGAGCCTCTCCATGGCTACTGCATTCAAGTCAAATCCTGCTGCGCTCCTCACAAACTCTCCCAGCATCTGCATGCATGCCCAAGTCGCGTCTCTTCATCCGGCCATGGGTTTATGACTTTATGCTTCTGATACGGCTGCAGAGCATGTGGTGTGGTTGGTAGGATAACTTGTGGTGCAGTTGTGCTGAACACAAGGGATGGCTTAACAGTGAAATATCCTAGTTTTACGTGTCCTGCAAAGTTTGGCGGACAAATGATCTACATGGCCTTGAATATTTCAAGAACTCATCATGCCTGTCCAGCAAAATCATGATTTTGATTAACTCAACACTAGACAAACCATTTGAGAGCAAGAACTAGCTAAATCACACAGTGATGCCAATATGTTATAATAATTCCGGTGCACTCCATTTGGAGTAACCATACACTTTTCAGAGAAACAGCCTAAAATTGTCTTGGTGAGATTAGTATCAGATGTAATGGAGTTTGCATGCGTAAAATTGGATGGCTGAGACAAAGGTGGATTATAAATCGTGGATATATATATTTTTGGATTATAAATCGTGGATATATATATTTTTGCCAAAAATTGGTTGCTGTACAGTTGTGGCAGATTGGGTGACATATAAACAGGGTAAGTAAGAGTATGTCTATGATTTTATGATGACCGCGTATTATGTCAGGTTAAGTAGACAGATCTGTGGAAACAAATGTAATGCCAGACCAAGAGGCGCTACATGCGCTGATTCAATGCCTATAGGTAAGGTGTTGGCCCGGAAACCCAGGCCACAATTGTGCGTACTCATCTAAGTTTACCCTCAAAATTTACCAGGTAACCAAGAACATGAGCTGTGGCATCTCATACCTTTTGCAAAAATTGCTGTGTGCGCGGGGCCAGCACCATGAAGCAAGGCGTTAGGTTTAGTACATGTAATGCGGCTAGCAATGGTATTTACCTAGGCTGAGTTCAATGGAGACGTCTCAGTCGTCTGCACGTGGGTCCTACATTAAGAAAAGTATTAAAAAAATCAGTGTTGCAGAGAGGAGACGCTTCACCTGGCGTCCGGAATTTCGTTCTGCATGTCGGCCCATCTATTTTTTTGCTCTCGGTTTACGTGTGATTAATTGTATATAATATTTATTTCTTAATTTATGATTAATCTAGTTCAAATTAGATGCTGATTATATTGAAAAAGTTGTACATTTTTAAATTATCTTCGTATATAGACCAAACATAGTATATATTCGATTTTTAAATTAAAAGTTATTGATGTTTTACTAAAATCACATAAATTTAATTTACTCGTGGGTTCGTACGAAACGTCTTGCAAAACACCTTTGCATTAGAGAAGGGGTGCTTCAGGTGATGTTTCGCACACGTGACACAGAATATGCTGAAAAATATTCTGTTGAAACACTTTACGAAACACCGGTGTGTTGAACTTAACCTTATGTGTTGCCCAACTAACTATGATTCATACGTGGTGGTGGTCCATATTGGCAACGCCTCGTCGTATGCCCTTACATTTTTTAGCCTGACCACTCGTCTTGTGGCATTGAGTGTTGTTTCAAGTTTGGATCCGTTTCATGAAAAGAAAGCCAGCGAGGGTCAATTTTTTTAATTAATTCTTAGAGATGATTATTTATAAAAATTTCCTGGTAGATTTGAGGGGACAATGAGCAATTCCCAAACCTTTTCAAACAATAAAGAGAAGGCGTAATATAGGCTGTTGGATCACGACGTGGGCGGCCCGGATGGAGGCCTACAAAGTAGAAAACCCTTACCGAGAACTCAAAACCAAACGAAACCCACCAAGCAGCCTCCCGTCGGTTCAAGCGCCATGGCCGCGAAACAGCAGCATCACAGCAGCGTGCAGATCTACTCCTCCACCTCCTCTAATTCCGGAAGGCTCGTCACTCCCTTTTGGAAAGGTGCCCATCGAACGCAAAAGTACAATTTCCTGTATTTTCGCTATTTCTTTGAAGTATTTTTCTTTCTTTCCGATGCAGAGAAGTACGAGAGGGATGCGAAGAAGTACTGGGACATCTTCTACAAGCGCCACGAGGACAAGGTCACAATTTTGGCCTAGTTTCTGATGGGTTCTAATGATTGAGAAACTTCTTTGTTTGTTGTAACTTTGGTGTCTCTCGCCATGCCAGAACTCCAAAAGGAATCTTGTTTTTTCTTCTAGTTTGGGGTGAAATACGGATACAGATTATCCGAATGATACGATTACCGAATCCGACAACATGCGGATATAGTAAGAAATTTTGTAACATTTTTTCTCCATCCGGATCCAAACTGATATACTTGTATAATTTGAATTCAAATTTGAATGCTATTTCAACAAAAATGCTTTTCTAAATTTGCATAGCAACTTTGTGATCAAATTCTTACATGAATAATAGAATTATTAGACAAATTCAGTCAAATATGTTTTTTCTTGATTTAAAATGAGTTAATTTTAAATTGTGCACAAATAAAATAATGAAAATCAAAAGATTATTTTTAGTATCCGATAGAATCCAAAATCCGATCTGAATTTAAAATAATCCAAACCTAATTTGTATATGATATTTATCCAATATGAATCCGAATCCTAACATCCGAATTCGAATTCGAATCTGAATCTAACGTAAAAATATGGATGTGGATATGATTTGACCAATATCCGATCCGAATCATATCCGTTTTCACCCCTAGAACTTCTAGTGATGTAATGTTCTGTTGAACAATCTTGTGATTTGTTTGGCCCTTTATCAAATATGCATAAGTGATATGTTGTTAATTTTTCATGCAAGAACTTTTGATGGCGCAACTGTCTCCCTGTTTAGATTTGTTTCATCATATGTTTGATTGATGCTATTCCATTTGATAGTTCTTCAAGGATCGACACTACTTGGATAAAGAATGGGGCAAATACTTTGAGGTAAACAAGACATCCATAGTTTTTTTCCCCTAAAGTTTTTCCTTGATTTTAGGAACATAACTGTGATGAATGAATGTAGGGCCGTGATGGGGGAAAGATGGTGGTTTTGGAGGTAGGGATACCAGTTCTTTTTGGCAATATCCTTGGATTCTGTAAGCTTGTCTTTATGCTTTACCATTGTATCGTTCTAGCTGCTATGTGGAGTCCTGCAGAATTTTGACTAAGAACACCATTTGTTATAAAGCGTGCATTCTGAATATCTGAACCTATAAGCAATTCAAATTCAAACCTTCGTGGAACTTTTCACATTCTATTTGTTAAAACAAGTTTAAACTATATGCTGATTATTACATACCTGATACCTGCAATTTTTAAACTTGCTTGGAACCTCAACTACGAGGGACGGGCATGATTGTTATTTGTGTAGAAATCTGAATAGCAACAACTTTAATTGTTGTGCTGAGACAAATATTTTGGACCATTAAATATAAGCTTTATGAATGGAGCTCATGTTAAATCAAGTGCGGCCTACATGCTTAATAATTCTAGTTTGGACATTAAAATTTAGAAGCTTTTGGTCCTTTTTCCAGATTTTATTGTGCTTCTTCATCATGATATGGCCTTTCTTGATCCTTACGTATTTATGGGCTGGGTTTACCATACTACCTAAAATGCTGGTATACTGAATGGTGCAGTACGGTATAGTGTTGAGCCAAAACATTATTGCAATATCTGGTGTATTCAACAGTCTCTTAGATATCTTTGTTACAAAGTCCAATGCCATGAACCATGATGCAAGAAGGATGCTGATATTTGTTGACCTCTGCTTTGGCATCACAGAAATTATCTAGAGGTGCCTTTTTGTAGGAATACCATCTTTGTATGATTTCTAATTATCATTATTCTGAAACTATGGATATGTGCACGTTGACATATTGCTCTGAGTATCATCTTGAGTCAGCAATTCAGCATTCAGCTATTTTATTGTTTTTGTTCTCTCTTGCATAAAATTCGAAGATGACTGGTAAAGTTCAATGCAGGTTGGTTGTGGGGCTGGAAATGCAATCTTTCCATTGCTTTCCACATATCCTGAAATATTTGTTCATGCCTGTGATTTTTCTCCACGAGCCGTTGACTTGGTCAAGGTTTGCTTGATATTTCACTGTTATTTTGATGTTGAACATTGTTGAAATCATTCAAGCTTGCCCAAACAAAACAAACCTTAGCTGCATACATGGGAATTGAGACTCAAAAGTGTTGTTTATATAAGGGGCAATCATAGATATGCCACTGCAAAACAGCTTATTGCTGGCTTGCCCTACAAAATAGAACTAAAGGCTTTTTTTTTTTTTCTAAAAAACTTGAATTAGTCTTCAGGTACTATTATGCTTCCTGATGTTGCTGGTACTGACATGTACTGACTTGTATAGCTGATCTTGGTCAAATTGTACATGCAGAAACACAAGGACTTCAGAACTGGTCAGATAAATGCATTTGTATGTGATATTACATCAGAACAACTAATTGAGAGCGTGGAACCTTCATCTGTTGATGTTGTAACAATGGTAATGCATTATACTCTAATTATGTATCTGTTGAGCGCAGCCATTTTGATGTCGTTTTTCACATTCCTTTTGTTCTCCTGAGATGTAAGTGTACAAACAGCTAACAAATTAAGTAGATCTTTATGCTCTCTGCAGTTGCACCAGAAAAAATGCCTTTAGTTCTGCAGAATGTTAGATATGTTCTCAAAGTAAGTTCCTTTTTACTTGCAAGTATGAAATCTTAAGTCTTCCCTTCTTACAAATATGGTCTGTGAGTCAGGCAACTGAACTGCTTTGTTTCGTATTAGCCTGGTGGCCATGTGCTCGTTCGGGACTATGCTTTTGGTGACCTTGCACAGGTTGGAATTTTTAATGTGCTTATTGAGATCTTTCTAGTATTACTAACAAATTGGCTAATCTAAAGTCTGGTTAAGACATATGCTTTTGAACTCCATTAATCATTTGATATCCTTTTCTTGAGGTAGAAGTTTGTATGTTCATAGAGTATCTTACTGCCTCTATATAAATAAATTGTAGGAAAGGCTTATGTCTAAAGGCCAGCAAATAAGTGAGAACTTCTATGTCAGAGGTGATGGTACGGTGAGTGAATTGTGGGTAAACATATTTTTGTAATTAAGGTTTTCAAACAGCCCCACTAATATATCCCATGCAGTGTGCATATTACTTTTCAAATGAATACCTGGTGGATTTATTCTCAAAGTGTGGATTTACTGTTGAGGAAATTGGTGTACACAACAGACAAGTTGAGAACCGTTCACTAGAGTTAGTGATGAACAGGTGATGAATTTTGCTGTGTGTTGCAAATGCTATTTGGTATGTATGCATCAGTTGGTACGGAAGTCATGCAAATCAGTTATATGATTCGCTTTTAACAATGGTAGTCTCTTTAACATGTTTTGGAAAAAAATGTTCAAAGTCAAATTGGTTAAGAAAACCTGGAGTTGTCGATCAGTATGCGCATTTCAATTGTGATATTGCCCACAGAGCATGCAATGAGGGAAGCAAACCACTTATTTGGTATAACATATTGGATGTCCCTAGTTTGGCTACATTTTAATTTGCTAAACAACGCTGTTTGATCAATAGCTTGTACTTGGTAGGTTTTCTTCCACTGTCCTTTCCATTGCCATCTTCTTTCTTTACCAGAGTCACTTTTTCTGATATTTATGTTGCTTGATGATTTTGATTTTTTTTGCTTGCAAATGCCTGAAATGTTGAATTATTTATTTCTGTTACTTAGGAATTGGATCCAAGCTGTCTTTACCCCCAACTCAGCTCGTCTTCAAGGCCTGAATGGCCAACTTGATCTCTGTGCTTGTGAAGGAAATGAGGATAAGCTAGCCGCTTATACTTCTCAAAAGAACAGTAATGAAGAAATTGACCTTTCTGAGGATTTTAGCAACATGTTTGGTTTATCACACACCCTTGATCAGGTATTATTCTTCAGAGACTAATGCTGGGTGCTATGCTTTGTTATTGCCAATCTCTTAAGCCTGGGATAGGAGTAAGATTGATTTTCTATTCTCAAGCCAAAAGTTTTGACTTGTTCAATTGGCTTCTAACTCTGCCATTTTCTTGTTTGTAATTTTGTATACCCGCGTATCAATTTTTTTTCCTATTTTCATTATCATATGAAGTAATTACAGGACTTCTGGTTCTTAGGCACAAATCATTACGATCAAAGCAAAAGGTCACAACTTCAAAATAAAAGTACTCCCGAAGGAACACCAGCACACCTGCAAGTTGACAGGCCTAATGCTTTGGGAATCAGCTCAATTTATGTGTGGTCTTTTAGCAGAGAATCCTTCCATTGTTGCTGGCAAAAGGGTGCTTGAGCTGGGCTGTGGTTCAGCTGGCATCTGCTCAATGGTTGCCACCAAGTTTGCTCAGGTTGTTGTAGCTACTGATGGAGATACAGAATCACTTGACCTTCTGAAACAAAACTCTTGCTCTAATTTGGAGCCCAATTTACTGAACAGAATTTTGATTAGGAAGCTATTTTGGGGCAATGAAGATGACATGAAGGCTGTTAGGGGGCTTTCTGGCAACGGTGCGGGCTTTGACTGTATAGTAGGCACAGATGTGACCTACAATCTTGATGCTATACTACCTCTCTTCAAGACAGCTAGGCAACTGATCTGTGACAAAGGTAATGGGGATTCAGAGCCAGCACTTATTCTGTGCTACATTCAGCGCAGAGCCGACGAGAACTCCATCCTTTCTGCTGCAAGATTGCATTGTTTCAGGCTGGTCGATAAATGGATAAATGGAGTCCATGAGAGTAATGGTATCATAAGCTCTTGGTTTTGTGGCAATGATGTTTGCAGCGCTTTCCAGAATGCGACACTTTCAATACTGTATTTTGAAGTGTGAGCAATTGCTGTTGCGCGGTATGTTTCTGTGGTTAGTAAATTCAGACAGATTTCTGGAGCAACTATACTGAAGGAATGGATAATTCCTGTCGATTTTTGTAATCCTGATGTCAGAAATATCTCCCAACAGTCACAACACGGATCGCCCGCTGTTCAATATTTTCGGGCTTTTTTGCCTCGTCGGGGAAAAAAATTTAATGCTTGTACTTTCGGGCACTTTCAAGTTTTGCTTAGGTGGTTTGAGAGCATTGGTGAATGTCTATTGTCTAAAGTAAACGCAGTTGCTGCTGTTATTTGTGTTATGTCAGTGTGTGTGCATTCCGGTATGGGCAATCCATGAGGTTGTACTGTACTATTTATCGGAATATGGACTTCGATTCAATACTGGGTGATCGTATTCATATTTAATTTATTGCCTGTTCCATATTTATGTATAATTTGGATTTGTATCTATATCATTTCTTATTGGTGTTTATTTCGCTATCCAATTCCTAAAAAAAATTATGTACAAGTATATATTTTTTCCTTAAAAACTAGCACCATTTGTTTCTTTTTTTTTTAAATCTAAATGCATTGTCTTTTTTTTCTCTCCTCTCACCTTTTTCCTCCTTTTATCATTGCCGCCTACTTTGGACCTCATGGATTGCCGTTCATTGGTTGGTGTCGTGCCATCACGACTGTCAATGCCACCATCGCAATCTCTTCTACAAATTATCATAATTGTTATATACAATTGGCAATGTTTCATTTTATCACTTAGGTGTTATCAGATTAGGTGAATGTTGGAGATGTTATATTCAAAAATAAAATTTAATTAGACTTAAGTATAATTTGGCCTACATGGGTGAAGATTAGGACTAGACTTAATTTCATACACTCGTTTTAGATCATTCCAAAAATTTAAAAAATCTAGCACAAACTCAGTTAGACACAATTTTGAACCTGACTTAATTAAACTTACTTGTCTAATCCGAACTTGATCAATTTGATATGTATATTGGATTAGGTTATGAGGTTAAAACTCAAATTGCGTTAGTTTGAACTTGATCAAAACTTTAAAAAATATTTGAGTGTAGATTTGATAAAAATAAGAAAAGATATATCTTAAGAAAAATTTTGTGCACACGTCTGAGCAAATCTAAAAAAATCATTGTCCCTTACAGTCCTAACGCCGAAAAAAATATCTACTCCCGTGTCCTTCTCTTACCACAGTCTCTACAACATATATTTCAACGCTAGTATTTTTTTTATAAATAATCCATACAAAATAAATAATTATAAAAATAACTTACAGTTCTAAATTTTACAAAAATAACTTATGAGTGACTAGGGTTTGACAAGTCGTTTGTCGAGTGTTGGACACTCGACAAGCTGGTGTTCGTGCTTCCTAGTAGTAGTAAGAGGCTGGTCGCGGTCGAGGCAAGACTTGTCGACTGCCCAGTACTCGATAAGCAGCTTGTCGAGTTTTGGGCACTCAATAAATCCCTCTCAAGCGACATGTGTAGTAAGTTATTTCTACAAAATTTTGAAATTGTTGGTTTATTTTGTAATTATTTATTTTTTTTGGGTTATTTATAAAAAAAAACTCATTCCAACGCCGAAGGAGACCTCAGAAAAAAAATCATACACCGCCGTTAAGTTGAGGGCCAGTCCAAACCCGCCTCGGTGTCGCCATCCACGCCGTGGAGGCGGCGGCCGAACCAACCAATGAGCGGGCCCCAAGAGCAGCTCCCATCAGACTGGCGCTTGGACGTGGGGAGCTGGCAATTTGACCTATAAGAGGAGTTGGGCCGGGACTGGAAGGGAAGCGGAGGAGGTGGTGATGAGTCCGTGGAGCTGGTTCTGCTGCGGCCGATCGGTCGCCGGAGGCGGCGGGATACGGCGGCCGGAGCCGTTCGAGCTTCCGGCGCCCTTGCCGGAGTGGCCGCAAGGTTGGTTTCTTTGTGACGGTTGATCCGTTTGTGGATGCTTGCTCCTGTTTCTTGAATTTTTGGCATATTGGCCTATATGATGTTTCTTGGTTATGCTGTAATTGTTTGGCGTAAACTCTTGGTAAACTGGTTCTTGCTTGAATTTTGGTTCCTGCTAATTGGTAGATCTGATTTAAATTTTCGCTATTATGGTGGTTGTGGTGCTTGTTGCAGTTCTAATTTCAGTTCTTGTTATTTAGTGTTCGTGCATCACTTTAGCGTTCTAGTTCTTAACGGTAATAAAACAGAAAGGAGCAGAGATCCTGCTGCGAAAGGTGGGGTTTTGTGGTGGATTTGTTGAGATGTGGTTGTTGGATATTTTCGTCGTCAGTTTCTTTGGTCTATAAACTTAACATGGGAATTTGATTGTACTTGGTTTGCTGTAGTGGCAAAAAGACAGAATGAAAGAAGAGAAGTGATTAGCTAAGAATCTGTTTGCTTACTAATGAAGGCTACTTAATAAATGTCTTATGTTTTTCAGCCTTGATAGTTGATATGATAAGGTAGCTATCTAGTTAATGCTCAAAGGTAACGCTTGAGGGAAAAAGAGTAATTCTGCAAGCATATAACATGATAAGTTAATGCCTTTGTTTATTTGTAGGAAGCAAGGCTTTGAGTTTACTTGATTTTGACTGTCCACTAATGGTCCCTTTGGAACAAAGGATTTTTGTAGGTTTTGACTCCTTAAGAATATTTCCTATAAATATTCTATAAGAGGCGTTTGGAATAAAGAAAATGGGTGGTTACATTCCATAGGACCATAGGAATGGGTCCTAACTTTCATATTTTGCAGAAAAAAAAACATTATCTCAAATCTATTTTTTTTAGTTTTCTATGTTTTTTCTATGATTCATCCAAACCTTTTGTGCTCTTGTAGGATTTAATTGGATGTGCATTCAATTCGTGCATTTTTCCTAGTCCTCTATTTGATATGTCGAACGGGCCCTAAGATCTTTACTTTAGTTGCGGTGGAGTTGCCACTTCTTTTTTGTTCGTAGTTGATTTATGAGCAATTGGAAACATTGTTCTGTTTCCCAGTTTGCATGTCATTATTTGCAAAAAAACATTAGCTCAAATCTATTTTTTAGTTTTCTGTGTTTTTCCTGTGATTCAACTAAACAATTTGTGTTTTTATAGGATTTAAGTGGACGTAACATTCAATTATTGTATTTTCCCTATTTCTATATTTTATATTTCCTGCGTTCCAAATGGGCTCTAAGATCTGTTCTTTAGTTGTGGTGGAGTTACCACTTATTTTCTGTTCTTAGTTGATTTATAAGCAATTGGAAACATTGTTCTGTTTCCCAGTCAATGTTTCCCAGTTTGCTTGTCATTGTTTTAGTGAATCAATCGCTTTACTAAATTACTTGAATTTTTACTTTTTTAGTAACTATGTCTGTCAACTCCTTCACAGGAGGGGACTTTGCTAAGGGCAGAATTTGCATAGGAAATCTTGAGGTGGCAAATATTACCAAA
The DNA here is from genome assembly GCA_019359835.1 of Pharus latifolius. NCBI lineage: Eukaryota > Viridiplantae > Streptophyta > Magnoliopsida > Poales > Poaceae > Pharus > Pharus latifolius. The sequence continues at coordinate 5,170,204 of CM033321.1, read as the reverse complement.
TTCCAGAGTATTTGGAGTTGCTCAAGAGCTACATTCTATGAGCCATTAGAAGTTCCTGAAGGCTTCTACTGCCTTGGACACTATGCCCAACAGAATGACCAACCTTTACAGGGCTTTCTTCTAGTGGCAAGGGAAGTTCCTACGCACCAAACAATTAATAGCAGTAAGCCAGCTCTTGAGAAACCATTAGATTACACCCTTGTTTGGACTAATGCTGACTCCAGTGAAGATGCCATTAGTGAATGCGGCTGCTTCTGGTTGCCATCACCACCTGATGGGTATAAATCCCTTGGGTATGTGGTCACTAAAGGACCACAGAAACCCTCACTTGGAGTAATTCGATGCGTGCGAAATGACCTCACAGATACATGTGAAATCTTAACTTCAATTGTAAATATGGAAACAATGTATCCTGGTTTGTGCCAGGTTTGGAAGACGAGGCCTTGCCACCGAGGGATGGCTGGAAGAGGCATACCTGTTGGTACATTCTTCTGTGAGACTGATTCAGTAAATTCTGATAAACTGAGCATTTCCTGCTTGAAGAACTTTGACTCATCTTTGGGAGCCATGCCTAACTTAGAGCAGGTCAACGCACTAATCAAGCACTATGGCCCAACTGTTTTCTTCCACCCACAAGATGTGTACTTGCCATCATCTGTTTCGTGGTTCTTTGAGAATGGAGCTACATTGCACACAAAAGGTAAAAAAACGGGAGATGCAATACTTGCTGGTGGTTCAAACCTGCCTGCTGGTGGGACAAATGACGGTGAGTACTGGATTGATCTTCCTGATGATGGCAGTAATGGGTATGTCAAAGCTGGCAATTTGGAAAGTGCTGAGCTCTACACTCATATTAAGCCGGCTAATGGAGGTACCTTCACTGACATTGCGATGTGGGTGTTCTGCCCATTCAATGGGCCAGCAACAATCAAGGTTGGATTTGCTAACTTTGCACTGCAGAAGGTCGGTAGACATGTCGGAGACTGGGAGCACTACACGCTTCGTATCAGTAATTTCTCAGGAGAGCTCTCATCGATCTATTTCTCTCAGCACAGTGGAGGTGAATGGGTGGATGCTTGCAACTTGGAGTTCATCTCAGGAAACAAAGCGATTGTTTATTCGTCCAAGAATGGACATGCAAGCTTTCCCCACCCTGGATGCCACCTGCAGGGGTCTGAGAAGCTCGGTGTCGGTGTAAGAAATGATGCAGCACGAAGCAATCATTCAGTCGATTCAAGCACAAGGTATAAGATCGTCGCCGCAGAATATCTGGGAAATGCTGTGGCTGAACCATGCTGGCTGCAGTACATGAGAGAGTGGGGCCCGACCATCATATACAACTCACGGTCGGAGATAGACACGGTGCTTAGCTTTTTGCCGTTCTTTCTTCGGTTCACGGTAGAAGCCATATTTGATAGTCTTCCAGCGGAATTGTACGAGGAGGAAGGCCCCACTGGACCAAAGGAGAAAAATAACTGGGAGGGCGATGAGAGAGGCTAGGTTCTGTTGCATCCATTCCAATCACCTCCATACCAGAGGTATTGTATTGATATGCTTTGTCAGATCATTTTATTGTGGGATCATGAGAGCCACGCAGAACCTTAAAGATTACAGTGTATTAGTTGTGTGGATTAGAATCGGATGCAGTAGTTGTGCATGCCCACTTGTGTGCCTCCATGTTTGTACCAATTATGAATTCTCCATTGTATTTGACGAACTTCAAATATAGTTGGGACGTATACGACTATACATCATTTGAGCTTTTGTTGCTCTCGGTTTGGCTAACCTTGTATCAGTATTTGAGATATTTGCACTTCTAGATCTTAGTTGGATAACGGTAATTTTACAAGAATTTTATAGGAAAAGTAATATGCGGTGTCTAAGATGTATGTATATCTTTTTTTTAAAAAAAAACTTTCATCTATATTCTTGATTTTTTCTTAAAAGATCAGATTTAAAGAGAATATATTGATCTAATAATAAAAAAAATGTATATAAAATAAAAAAAATTAGTACAGATTCTGGGCAGAGCTTTAAACTTTTGAAAGGTGAGGGTACGCTTCTGTCATTTTCTTTGTAGAATTCGCTTCTGTCCTAGGTAAACGTGGTTTAAAATTATTATATCTCAAAGACATCTCATGGACCTCGTAGTAGATGGATACGAATATTGATTAGCTGTGTTAAAAAGGTAAAATGGAGTTAATACTTTTGGCACTAGGACTCATTACCTCCCAGTACCCCATATTAAGCTCCCATATTAGCCAGTTTATTGTAGTCAAAATTGACAATAAGAATGAGTGATGACTGACAAATTTGATGTAACATAAACCACCACTTCCATATAGTTTAATTTTAATTTATCCGTTTTATGGTTGGATTAACAAGTTTTACAGTCAGGGAGACGCACAACCGAGGTAACCGGTTAATTGCCACCAATAGGCGGTGAAATCGATCTAGGCTGGGGAAACCCACCAGCTTCCTCCCTGCAAAAAAAAAAACCATTTCCTTCGGTTGGGTCTGGACAATTTTGAGTTACGTCCGTTATATATTTTCTTTGGCTGATTGGTTGAGAGCGCGCACGGTGTTACGATCCCGACGACCTCCACTCGGCAGCCAATCGTGTGTCCTCGACACAAGTCGAAATTTACAGAAAGGCAGGGTCAGTGCGGTGTACAAGGCAGAGACAGGAAGAGGGGGAACATCATATGCTGAAGGCTGAAGGCTGAAGCAGCCGCGCGCGGACAAGGCCACCTCCGAGTTGCCTCTTGGCGTGTGTAAGGCCACCCCGAGCGCAAGGCGTTTTGGCCTGCTAAGGCCGTGGCGCTGGCTATGGACTATGGAGGGTGGGTGGGGAGCGCACTGCCGTTCTTTCTGTAGCGCACCGGGACACGGAGCTGCTGGTTGTGACGTTTCGGTACCGCGCGGCCCGGACCCGCTGCTTGGCATGATGTACTACTCGGCATATCATGGGCTTGGTCTGATGCCTTCATCATAATCATTTATTGAAAACCCGGTTTCTATTGAAACCAAAGTGTCAGTTTAGTCAACATGAGAAACCGCAGCATTTACACATGGATTGTTTGGAACACATAAGTTTTGCAGAAAAATTTTCATTAGTTTTTAATGAATGTTTCATTTTTTCAAAATTCCTCCATAATTTCCGCATTCCAAATGGGAATGCCTCTTTCATATGCTAATTCCTTTCCACTCAAACAAACAGTAGTACCGAACCCTAATTCCTCAACACTTAGTAGGGCTGGAAACCTAGCTCGGCTCGGGCTTGTCTGTGTATTGAGCTCGGCTCAAAATAGTCACGAGCTCAAAAACAGGCTCGATCTCGGCTCGACTGAGCTTAAGCTCGGCCCAACAAGGCTCGGCAAGAAACCTCACAATGATCTGCTATGCAACATCTAAACAAGCAAATACAGAGAAAAAAGAAGTCTATAAGCACATATTTGTGTGAGATCTATAGTAAAATCCAAATTCCAAATCTCTTGCTTTAGCATAGATCCAAATTCTAATACCTTGCCTATCTATAGTACAAACAAGGATTTGGAATTCCAATCCCTTGTGTTACAGATCGCCGTCAGCCGCCGCCTGGAGCACCGCTGCCGCTGCCCATTGCCTGGATCATGGCCGCTGCCTCGCCGCCTGGAGCATGGCCGCCGCCGCCTGGAGCACAACTCGGTGGCGTCTCGACGTCCACGACTCTACTGCTCCGCCACTCTGATTCCACCACTTCGCCTACAGGCACACCTGGTGAAGGATTGAGGGAGGGGGACTTAAGATACGGGCACGTGGAGTAGACGGCAGGCTGGTACACTTTGGTTACCTTTTGTTTTGGAGGACTTTGATGGGCCTGCTATACAGCCTGGTATACGCTTTGGTGGGTTATGTTCGAGCGGTAAGGAGCTCGAGCGGGCTCGGCTCGAGTTTTAACTCAAGCTTCAGCATAAGCTCGAGCTCGGCTTATTTAAGACTTGAGCCGATCTCGATCCAAATTGATCAAATTGATTCCGAATAACTCACGAGTTTCAATCTTTTTATCTAACCTTATAATTAGTAACACCCATTCACTACCCCGACACTGTCCGAATGACCGCAACACGTTTGACCTTGCTCTAACTCAGTCCAATCTATAAATTATAGTGCCTAACTCAATATTAATCTAGTTCTATTAAATTAAGTTAAAACCCAACCAATCCAAGCGCTTTGGAGAAAAAACTCAAACCAATCCATCTAAAAAACCCAACCCAACCCATTTCAACCTTTTGGACCCGCCCAAACATGAGAGTTTGTAACTTTTCTGGGATACAGATCAAAAGTAAAACAATTCTATCCGACAAATTATTAAGATTTTTTTTTTCTAATCTATAGAGCATACCCTTCTAACCCATGGGCCATTCTAATACCCAACCCTACCCAACCAACCTAACATTTTTATTGTTATAGTCCAACCCAAACCTTTTCAGACCTACTTGACCCATAAACTTGCCCAGGCATTTAGCCCTCAGGCCTTAACGCCAAGTCGCCAATACAGAAATCATTGGCTGCCAAAGACGGAAAGAGCAAGCACTCCAAACTGGTCCGAATGAAATCCTCTTCCTCCTTTCATTATTCATTTCTCCTTTCTTTCCCAATGTGCAAGGGAGAAGCAGTACACATTGTTATACATACAGAAGCATTATCAGCTTCAGGCAATGTCACAAACTCCTCCCAGACAACCGACTGCATTCCCCCTCTGATTCCCTGGCTATTCAGGTCAGGGAATGCACGGTGTTTGGTCCATGCATATACCTCTCCTTTTCTGTCTCGCTCTATGGTATCGGTGCTCCTATGGTGTAAGTAGAGTCATCTACGGGTAGATATATGGCTATCTTACCTCCCAGCTTCTACTCCTTGACAGGGGATTTAGGTTAAGCCTCTATATACAGCTCGACCGAGTAGAGTACTCAGATACCAGCTGCATAAACATGGAGGACTTGTCCTCCAAGAGCCTCTGCGGTGTGTCGAACTCTGCAATTTTACCTGAAATCAGAACAGCGAGATGAGTTTGTTGCAAAGACATGTTAACTGTTTTTCAATATTATTCTATTAATGAAGAAAATGCAACACGAGCAAAATTGAGTAAAATCAGAAGAATTCTTCTGTAAAAGAAAAGTCACTTGGGTAAACAGGTGAAAGAACTCGTACCATCTGAAAGGACCAGGACTAGGTCACTGTCAATAACAGTTGGGATACGGTGCGCAATGGTGCAGACCGTGCAATCCTTGAATTCGCTGCGAATGATCTTCTGAATAAGATTATCTGTGGCTGTGTCAACTGATGCAGTAGCCTCATCAAGCACCAAAATTTTAGCCTGTTTGAGCAGCGCCCTACCCAGTGCAATAAGCTGGCGCTGTCCAACACTCCAGTTGTCCCCGTTCTCCAGGACTGCAGCCACATTAAAAATTTCCAAGAAAAAATTTTCCATAAGAATACAACTTGATTTCTTTTCAAAGAAGCATTTATCCAGAACTCAAGCAAACCTGGACTGTCAAGCTTTTCTTCCTTGGAACGAATGACCTCTCCAAGCTGACACTTCTCTAATGCCTGAAAGAAAGATGTTCCTTCCATAAGAATCATGAGATCTTTAACGCATGACTATAACATGAAAGTGACCAAGAATTCACCTCCCAGATTTCTTGATCAGCACGCTCTTCAAGAGGGTCAAGATTCATCCGGATAGTTCCCTCAAACAATGTAGGGTCTTGGGGGATGATACTCAGCCGCGACCTCAGATCATGAAGGCCAATTGCAGTGATGTCAACATCATCAATGATGATTTTTCCTCCTGAAGGTTCAATTAGGCGGAAAAGGGCCTGAATAAGAGTAGATTTGCCACTTCCAGTTCGCCCCACAATCCCAATCTTTTTCCCACCAGGAAAGGTACAATTTATTCCGTGAAGAACAAGAGGTAGGTCATCCTTGTAGCGAGCCTGTCATATTTAGAGAATCAAACAAAGATGCTAAGATTAAATCTAAAAATTAGCTCTGTGTAGAAGAGACAATAAATTAGTTGCAGAAAGTATTTATATAACAAAGAATAAAGAAATATATATACAGAAAACACTAAAATTGCATTAAACATCTTGTGCAGCTTAATAGCAGTTTTAAGAAACGTTTTGCCAATACTTGCTGCTGACAAATAAAGAAATACCTTGAGATCAATGAGTTCAATGTTTCCAGTCTCTGGCCATGAGAATGGAGGGCGGCAATTCTCAATGGTTAATGATGCTTCACTAGGAATATTGCAATACTGGTAAATGCGCTCAACTGAAATTATTCTATTCTCTAATTTGCAGAAGCTCAAAATCCACCTTGACATGCGTGCATTTAAATTGAGTCCATATGTAACAGCCAGTCCAGCCATACCTATAAATTTGCATAAGAAAATTTAACAGGAAGAAAGAGAGAGATTTTCTACTTTGCACAGCAACACACAAAGAAAGTAAACAATTTATGGAGGTAAAACAGGGTGAAAAGGCAACAGGACAGCACATAAACACCAGATAAGACATACTTGGCTCAATCGTTCCAGGTGGGAAGCTCACAAGTATTGCCATACAGAAAGCAAAGACAAAAGTCGAGAGCAACTCCATTCGCAGGCAGAGCCACTCAATTGCTGCAAGGCTGGAAAACAAAGGCCGAGCAAAACAGTCAAGCAGGTAAAGATTTCTTTTCATGAATCGTTTTTCTTGACCAAATCCTCTGATAGTAGCAGCACCAGCAATTGACTCGCTAAACAAATGGATTACTGGAGACTTCTGAACGCTCAAGATCCGAGTCAGTTCCCTTGATGAAGCAATATAGTATCTCTGCAACATTGAGTGTGTTTATTAGCAAACTTCGCTCTCATTTCCAGTACACAGATTTTTTTTTTTTAGAACATAGATTTTCCGACCACTATGATGGAATTTGTAGTTTTTAACTAAGAAAACCTATAAGTTTCTCATTTTATAAACATATGTATGTTAGTTCCTAGACAATTTCCAAGATTTCAACAGTGAAAATGGCATATTCAACAGAATGTGAACGCATATCATGCCACTTTATAGTGCAGCCAATAATTTAATTCAGAATCAGTTCTATTCAAAATGAACTCAAGTTAAACCACCTATTTTAGAATAGGTGGTTGGGTTCTCAAATTGAAAATTATTGTTTAAATGTACATGAATAACAATTCTTAGGTTGTTCCTACACTCTATCCAAGACACAAATTTTCCAAATAGCAAGAAAAAGCAACAGATAATACAAAAACCTCACATATATAGTCCAAAATGCAATGAGTGGTGTTCATGAAAACTAGGTTACATAAGGGGCATCTTACAAGCATTGAAAACAAATTTGCATTACAACATGCCAAAAAGAACATAAATCGACGTTATCATATGGTAAGCATCACATTTGTTTTAAAAAATTGGAAAAAGGATCTGTCAGAGCTTGATAGTGAACTGTTAAATCATCATAACCAAGACAAGAGACATCTTACATAAAGACAAAAAGACAAAAGTTGCTACATACAAGTTAAAATATGTTAGAAAAACAGAAAGTCTATTAGAGACATAATCAGTTCACATATGGAGGTGAAGCCAAAAGATAGCATATACCAGGTGCAAAGAAAGATCTGAATATGAACATACTACACACTTTATGATTCCAGCCTTTCCTATATACTTATTATAACCTCTTTAACAAACCAAAAAAAAAAAACTCACACATCCTGTTCCCCATGCTAAAGCAGTTAGTTCCTAGATGAGATTTTTGGAATCTACATTGTACTAGTGATTTTAACATTACTTTTTGAGCAAAAAACCTTTATGCTCATTCTTTTTTCCTTTTTGTTATATAATGATCTATATGTTAGGCTCATCTAAATCATAGATTTGCAGTTTCATTGGATAGGGACACAAAACTTTCTTCCACAAGGAGAGGAAGGCAGAATCTCATATTGAGTCACATTTCTTTTTAAGTAGAAAAAATGATCTGCAGAATCATCTATATCATTCTTGACCCATTAATGCATATTTATAAACATCAAAGCAACCATTAAATGGGTATTCAATTAAATGTTGCACTTGATAACATATAAAAATTATATTTTTATGGTTTTACAGATTTGGTGCTTTTTCTTTACTAGACTTTGAACCCAAAAAAAACCGGTACAATTTATTATTGCCATTTTTTTAGCACATCTGCAGCTAGAAATTATAGTGTTAGCATTTCAATTTCTGGTATGAAACTGTGCGACATTGTACAATCTCTTTTCTACCCTTTTAAGGGTGTAGTATTAGGCAAGGACTATTGCCACATTTTGAGAGTACCTCAGTACCACCCTTGAGTTTCCTTTATATGCTTTAAATTGATGAGGCTAAGCAAGTAACTAATGCTCATCTTATGTCAGAATAGAAGATAGCTTAAGAAAAATAATCATCAGCAATAAGGTTGCGATTAAAAAAAATCTGAGAGCTTAGAAATTACCTGCATCCACAAGCATGCAATAGCCATCGGAATGATAAGAACCAGAACTTGCCATGTGACTTTGCTCATGACAGCAACAATTCCAAGGAGTTGAATTGTTGTTGATGCAAACCCACCAAGTCTGAATGCTATATCAAGGTCCACAACACTTTGATCTACAGAGACCTGATATACAGTATGATTTAGAAAACTTAGGAAAGTACTCATTACAGAAGGAAACATGACATATAAAGTGTAACACATAAGGTGCTATTAGCAGAGAGCAAGATCAAAATCAACTTACACGATTCAAAATCCGTCCTGATGGTGTAGTATCAAAAAATGACATTGGTGCTCGGAAGACACTCCTTAGCATCTTTATAAATAACTTCTGAGCAGATACTAAACCAAATGTGGCCACAAGAAGGCTTCTCACAAACACAAATAAGGAACTCCCAAAAGCAAGGGACATATAAACAATTAAAAGGACCATGTTGTTTGTCTTAGGTTGATCTCCTTCCGTTTGTGGGTTTGCCCACGCCATCCACCAGTTGCTTGCAATCTGAAGTACTTGGAACAAAGTTTGAGCCACGATAATGAGTGGTATGAGAGCACCTTTATATGCTTCCTTCATGTATGACAAATACACCTTTAAGCTAACTCTTCCTCGCTCCCGCTCCTCCTCTTGAACATTGCGCTTCTTCTTACATTCTTCAGAATTGTTTGTTTCTTTTGTTGAATGTGCACCAGATGTTTGCTCATTTTCACGCACCTTGTTTTTTAGGTTATCAATGTTGCTAGCACTTGGTGTCAGTCTTTTATTAGGAACAGCAGAAAAACTATCCCCAGCAGAATCTTCTAAAATTTCCATGGTCTCAATAGCCTCCTTATGGGCAGAAACCAGAGCGTTGAAATCAGTACCAGCCTGAAGAAGATCATCGTACTTTCCAGCTTGGGTGATATGACCAGCCTTGAGAACCTGCATCATGACATCAAGCATGGAAAAGATATTGATTCAGGACCAATGGGCAAAACTACAAAAAATTTGCTTAGCTAACCATGTAAACAGAAAATTTTCCAAGCTGCATTCTCCGTAAAAAAAGTAAAGAAGTGGCAACAAGTTAATTGGTCGCATAGCATTTGGAAGAAGCAGCAATATAATCATGGCATAATAATTGAGTCAGTGTCCCCGAAATATCAAAATCTCATCATGACAGCATGCCAAACATTCTTTTGAAAGCAACTACTCAACAAATCCTTCATAGCTCTGTTCTATATGAAGCATATCACCTGCTTGAACAGCCCCATTTTGAATATTTAAGTACATAATCATAATGATGCATTCCAAATATGCATAAAAAAAAAGAACGTCATATCCTCTCTAGCTCAGAGAGCAGGACACATTAAGATATACTTCTAGCAAGGAATTCTGTGAATAGCTTAATCAATCACATATCCATGTGTATTAGTTGTGAAACATACTCAGACTATGAGAAAAGTATGATTACCAATATCAAGTCAGCAGCTGGTAGAAACTCGACTTGATGGGTTACATAAATTACTGTTTTGCTAGCTAGAGCACTCAATATATATTCCTGCAATAAAAGAGCGGAGATGTTATGCAACAGAACAGCATTGCACAAAACTAGTACAAGGCAATAATTTTACCAACCTTAAATAATTCACTCCCAGTATGAGCATCAACCGCACTGAAGGGATCATCAAGTAAATAAATATCAGCATCTTGGTAGAGTGCTCTTGCAAGCTGCACTCTTTGTTTCTGGCCTCCACTCAGATTAATGCCTCTGTCACCGATGATGGTCTGATCTCCATGTTGGAGCAACTCAAGATCTTTCTTTAGGGAGCAAGCCTCAAGAACTCTCTTGTAACGTTGTCTATCCATTGGGCTCCCAAAAAGAATGTTATCCTCAATGTTTCCAGACTGTATCCAGGCAGTCTGAGGAACATATGCTGCTGTGCCGCTAATCCTGACCTGAAAAAGGAGAAAAATAAAATGTTATAAACTCTCATCCAAGTTGAGCTATTTTTCATATATATGTCAGCATATATGTACAATGCATAACTCAATTGCTTACTTGACCACACAATTTGGGTATCTCCCCAAGTATACAAGACAAGAAGCTTGATTTTCCAGAACCAATCACACCACAGACCGCTACTCGCATTCCTCTCACCACACTAAGGTGAATATCTGAAAGTGTAGGCCTTGGAGAAGAGGAATTCCAAGAAAATGTACCATCCTTAATATCGATTGCCTTGTCTGTACTACACTGTGGAACGCTTATTGTTGCATCACCTGGCAATTCTTCTTGCTGAAAAAACTGAGATAGCCGGTCCAAAGACACCCTCGTCTGTGCAGCCATAGAGATGAGATCTGGAAAGTTCCTCAAAGGCTCTTGAAGGATCCTAAATGTTGCTAAAGCAGAGAGGACACCTCCGGCGGTGAGCTGGCCACCAAGCAATATACAAGTGCCAAAAGTTATTACTGCAACAAAGATTGGCGAACCCCAGAAGACAAATGTAACAGCAGCCTGTGAATATAGAGCCCACTGTAGCCATTTGCATTCCACGTTCCTCATCTCCTCCAACTTCAGCCGGTAACGCTCCTCCCACGCCTGCAGCTTCAGAATCCTCATATTCTTCAAACACTCTGCTGTCTTGCGCATCCGCTCATCCTTTGCTGTCATCAGCTTGTCTTGGTAGTGCTCTTGCAGCTTTGCCACAGGGACTGAGACAGCAATTGACAGGGCAGTAGCTATCAATGTTGCCACCATGGAAATGCCAACATTCTTGTACAGGATAGCGAGAGCAAGAATGATCTGCAGTGGGAGCATCCACACATCGTGGAAGTACCATGCGTAGTCACCCACTCGCTGCACATCAACCGCCATGTAATTCACAATCTCCCCACTTGTATGGTTCTGCCGGGCAGCATTTGACAGCCTGAGACCCTTCCTATACACCATGGCCGTCAGCCCAGACTTGACATGGATCCCCATGATGTCCACACCCAAGTACCACTGCCGAGCAGTGACCGTTTCAAGCAACTTTGCTACGAAAAATATGGAGGCAAGGATGTAACCTTCATGAGGGAACGCAATGTTGCCACTGAGGTAGTCCACGAAGTAGCTGATCAGGTACGGACCGACGTATGACACGAAGGTGTTCACCGCAGCAAAGGTGCCATTAATCACTGCCTCCCGCCAGAATGATTTTAAGATTGCCCACGCCAGTGATGGCTCCATGCCGGGGCAGTCCAGCCGCTGGCGCTCATAATGGCTGCTCATCACCTTGTAGCAGGATTTAGACCTGTCCTTGTGCGCCAGCAGTGGTATGTCAGCCAACTCCAGTGGCCGCTGCGCGCCAACAGACAGCAGTGGGCTGAGCCATGACAGCGTTGCGAGGCTCAAAATCCCCGCGTCACCGTATGGTGTCACCCGCAAGCACCCGGGCTCTTCCTCGGCTGCTGCCAAAGGCGACCCTGGCACCACCACTCCCTGCCGGCCAAGCAGGGACTCGCGAACGCCACCGACATCACGCAACTCCAATTTAATACCAGTAGAGCCCATCACACCAACCAAAGATAGAAACCCGAGAGCCGGCACGGACGCGAAGTTCGCAACCATGTGGGCGTAATCCACCATGGCGGCCTCCCCACGGAGCAGCCGCCTCGAATCGTCATACGCAATGCCGACGCAGAGCAGGAAGGAAACCACCCACCAGACCCGCACCAACGCCGAGAACCTCGCCCGTGCAGCGGAGCGTGCGCGCAGCGCGAGCGCCAGCAGCACCACCCAAGCCACCGCCTGCACCGCCGGCAGCACAAGCACCTCCGCAGCAGCATGCGACCCGGCCACCGCCACCTCGTAGCTCAGCGCGGCGACCTGCGCGAGCAGGACATACCCACAGCACGCGAGCCCGGCCCTATACCACGCCCCCGCCGAGACCGCGGCGCGCGCGGCCACGGCCGCGGGCCCCCCGCGCCCGCGCGGCGCCTTAAGACATGACGCACAGCGGGACCCCGCGGAGCGGATGAGCAGCAGCAGCAGTGCGATGGCGAGCAGCGCAGCGTGCGCGGCAGCGGCAGCGGCCTCGGTGAGGCGTAGCGATGGGAAGGACGGCATTGGGAGGAAGGGCTGGGAATTGGTGGGGCAGAGGGGATCAGGATGGGAGCGGGGAGGGGTTTAAAAGGCATTGGGGCAGTGGCCAAGACGAGGGAGGTGGGATGGGGGAGCTTTAGGCGGCGGATTACGGCATCGGGCAGATGGCTACAAAGAAGGGTTTTGGTCGCTAGCTCTTCTCGTGCTCACCTTCTCCTCTCCCTCCCTCCCTCTCTCGCCTCTTGGGATGTAGATTTGGCTAATGCACAGCACAATGGCGCTCCTAATGCTCTTCTCTTCTTCCTTGCTCTGTCTATGGAGATGGACATGGAGAGAGGTGCTTTTGGAGGATTTGGGGATCAATAGAGCTTAGGGATGGAAATTAAATGGAGCATGTCGTGAGAGGAAAGAGGAGGAGAGTTTGGAGTGGGCTTTTCCTTTGTGAATGGGGTAAATGAGAAGGTATTTATTGATGCGGCCGTGTTTTGGCTGGTTCAATAAACTTGAAAGTTGCTGTACAGCTCAGGCTCACCTCGGCTCTTCGTGACGAAACAAGCGATCGGGAACGGAAACGAAGCGGAAACAGAACTGACGATACCATGGGCCTATAACCATATTCGTGCTTCTCTCTCTTTTCTTTTCCTATACGAATGCAGATTTAGATTATTCTCCGATTAGAATTGGATTATTTGGTAGTAAATTGATCTAAATATTGAACTAATACGGAATATATAAATAGAAAAACATATTAAAATAAGAACGCATTTTGAAGGCACAGCTTATAAGCCGTTTATTGGGAAGCAATCAGCTCATCTAACATGGTTGTGCGCATGGATTTCTAATTTTCAAACTCTGTAAATAATACCTTTATCGATTTGAAAAAAAAAATTCAAATTTTTTATGTGATCTTGTTTTCTCATCTGGTCTGAGTACTAGAATCCCAGTATTCTAATGAATTTAAATGTTGGACAGTTTGAATGCAAATCATATCATACACAAACTCAAAAGTTAATGTGAAGACCAACAAGATGCGAAAAACTTTCTTTTTATGTATATACTAAAAGGGTGTAATTCTAAAATGATTTTACATGAACTCCTTGTAATTTTGCATGATGTACTTGATATTTTAAACTACTTATTTTCTTTTTCAAGAATTTACAAATCGGAGAATTATGGCGCTACAGAGTTCTTCCCTTCAAAAAGCATGAGCAGTTTCTACACCAACAGTCTCCACCAAATTGTTCCCTTGCGAGCGTTTTCAAATAACTGACAAAAAGACAAGATCATTATTATGAGCTATTAATTTTCTTATCACACAATAATAAATAGCAGAAGTACTATGAAATGTATGTGAAAATTATAAAAAAAGTAATAAATTTATGTGCAATGTACAATCACCTCCAAAAAAACCAAACGTATAATTATGGATCTTATAGAGGTTTGAAGTGCAATTTTTTATTTATCTTTTTTTTTTTTGCAGGAGCATTTGTTTTCTGTTTTATCAAAACAATGGTCATGTACGTGGCACATGCCGGGGTTTGGAGGGCCTGTACATAGCCAGGTGGATGCTAATAAAATGCCAATAGAACAGAGTAGCGTCACCACGAGGAAGGGGAATATTATAAAGTTTGAGCCCAAATGTGCTAATATATCTTACGATATCCTTCCTCAAATAAAGACTGCAACGTACAGTGCACTGGAGTTGATACATGTGCTGGAGTTTATTTCCAAACTCCCAAGGGAATGTTTTGGCTGGCACTGATTCTTGCACGACAAAGGTCCTTGGTGACCCCATGTACCTTGATCTTGTTTCCTCACTTGCTTCTTTAAATAAGTTTCTGAAGCACTTTGACAGCAACCAAGAGCCAACTCTCCCTTCACAACATACGGATATTTTAATGGAGTGATTAAGGTGTAGGTCTCTGTTTTACTGTTGGAATTCAAATCTAATCAGATTTTTTTCTACTCCCCACCAACCGCCACTAGCATCACTCGCACCCCCATCTCATCAGTCATTGACACTATTTTTCAGAAAATGTAGCTCATGATCAGAAGTACTACTTGAGTCATATCATCTTCTTGTCCCTCCTTTACAACCACCACCAATTGTGATTGACGATTCGTAGTCTTATTATCGTATGTAGTTGATTAACCATTACGTGAGGAGTTAAAAGGTGGAGGTAGATGAAAAATTCTAAGTGAAACTAGATCCAATGGTGAAAGGTTTTGATTAGACAATGAAAAATAATGCACATAAAGCTGGAAAAAGTGCAAATATTTGCTAGTTAGTAAAACTCTATTTTAATATTTTAATATGTGCATCAATTTGCTATTAGCTGCACATTCACCTATGTCAAACTACATATGTGCACCTTGGTACGCACTGTTGTACCACAGCGAGGATAGCACAAAAAATGGAACGGAATGGTGAGATGAACACGTAGATGGAGTGTGACGGAGATGGCATATCGAAGCATGGTTGTGATCAACGCATCATACCGCGACTTGATTAAATTTATTCCGTGATAGATTGATCCATCCGAGGAGATAAGATTACTTAATGTTCTCGTCAGAAGTGTTGGATTACGCAACTTCATCACTAATACTCGCATGATCTCGTCATAATTTGGCATTGGTCAAGAAAAACAGTGGTGATTTTAACTGCGTTTTTAGCAATGGCTTCAACCAAAGTTGCTGCCTAATCAACCGCGACTTGAAACAATTGAAATTGCGCAAGCGCTTTTGTCGACAGGATTGGCAAATCTTGAGTACTTTTTGGTTAAATTGTTGGAAACAAAATAGATGATGATACGTGTGTCCTTGGGAAACAGAATTATTGAAGTTTTAACTACGCTTTGAAATTGCTCATCAGAGCATTTTGGGGAGATTCTCTAAATCTTTTTTTTTCCAAGATTACATGTCTACAGATACTAAATCTAGGTCATGTCTTGATATATCATTCCTAAAAATCAACAAATTACATGGTTAATATATAATTGGCAAGATTTAAACTCTAATTTTTTAATCGAACAACTTCATCAATATAGGATGCCATCCAAGTTAGGTGTTTACCAGATGCATTTTTCTGTCGTCGCATGTGCACATGTGCATGGAGCAACACCGGAAGCCTGAAGAAGCCAGCATGCAATGCAACTAGCTTAGGTAAATCCATCAATAAACTCACAAGACTCCCGGAATGAGATCTTTAAGATAGAGAAATTAATATAGAGAGAATATTATATAATTTTTTATCGTCTGATGGTATAATGGACGACTTAAATTGAATAAAAAAATTTAAAAGTACACAACTATTATTTTATTATAAAAAATCAATTATAATCATTAGTTTGATCTAATAGATAGAAATATACACAACAGTTGTGTAGTAATTTTTCTATTTTAGAGAATTTAGTTCCGAGAGTCACGAGTGATAGGATTATTATATCCAACATTGTGAGTAGTCTTTTTTCTAAATATCGTGTCTTTCAACTTTCAAATTAAATCCATTTTGGAGATTAAAAAATTTTTGAGTGTCATTTTCGAGCCTTGGTAACTCTATATCAAGTCTTTCAAGTCATTGGTATGTTGAAATATTGATAGGTGTGCATCACTTATTAACAACTAAGAATTTTAATAGACATATCTTAAAGAAATTGAGTAATCAAAACAGTAATCATAAAAATTTAGTGATATATAGAACTAAAAGTTGACCGACCAAAACACGTTTTTTTTCCAAAATAAAAAAAATTTGAGCTGTTGAATGAACAACATTGTCGAAAGCAAATGGGTCATGACAGTGTCAAAAGTGGTTTTTTGCACTCCTTGTTTCTTTGTGTGATGGAGTGTGTAGAGAAAAAGCTAGACCAACCAACGTGTATTAATATGGTTCCAGACTTCAGTGGTATGTGTAACAAAACAATCCAGCATACTAAGCTAGCAAACCGAAACCGATGAGCTCGAATGGGAGAATTAGAAACTGATGTCGCACTAACTTGCCCACGTCTAAAATATACGCGATGTCATGGTGCCTAAAGTGGTGCGACCACATACGTTTAGGTACGTGTTTAGACGTGACGTTCACCAAATCAACTTAATGCCAAATGCATGGAAGAAGGCAAAAAAATGTCATGAGCATAATTTTAATCTTGCAAGGAAAAAAAATAAGGATTCATTTGGGTGCTAGAGAAATATTTTCAGTGGGAATTAGATCTCAATTGAGATTTGAATAGTCACATAAAATTCTTCTCTATTCTATGGTCATACCATTCAATAATGAAATAATTTTGATATTTTTTAGGAGAGGATAAAAATAAATATCTCGACCATCAAAAAATTCAGAAAAATCCAAAAAAAGGAAAATGCAAGAGAAACAAACCCACTGATCCGATTGATGCAATATAGACAAGCAATTCCCTTCTGTCATCCATAATCAAATGCCACCATAAATCTTCAATCCATCCTAATCACAAGACACTAACAATTTGACTAATTGATCTAACAACCAGCCAATATAGCATAAACTTATGCGAACATCACGTACAAATAAAAAACCACTCCTTACACATAAATCACCAACTCCATCAACACAATTCAATTGCTATGCATGTAACAATCGTTAGATCAGATCTAATCGCGCAAATCACAAGAAGAATTAGACAAGGGAGGTGGTGTGTTTGCACACTCACATGAAGGAGGCAGTGAGCATTAGGCCGATGGCAACCATGGTGACGACCCGGGTCGGATATCACACCATCGGCACAAGATTAGAGATTGTCTATGCCGCATGCACAAGGTCCTACGGGTCAATGTGCACAAGAAACCCTCGGACTTACCATTTTTGGATCTAAAGCTTCTCTCCGGCGTCATGTCATGTCTCGCTGGTGAGCTCTAGAGAGAAGGGAGAGATCGCCTGAGTTTTTTCCCTATGGATGGGCCAGGGATGGATAGGGAAATTTTTTGTGTTTGTGCTCATCCAAACATGCAATCTGTTGGGCTAGAAAAAAATTCCCCCTAGGATTTTTTTCATTTGGAATTAGGCTAGGATCCCGACCCATCACAAACCATTCAAATAAACCCTTGGGTTTTACTAAATGGTGGGTATCTAGTTTTTTTTTTATTTTGCCCACACTCTTTTCATTGTTGGATCAAATATTTCTTTTTAGATCTAATCTTTTAGATTTATCTAACTCCCTCCTTAATATCTCCGATGACGACAAGACAACGGATGCGCTGTAGGTGGTGGCGATGAGCAGTGGTGAGTAGTGAGAGAGATGGGGCGACGATGCATGTTGTGGTCGACGTGGTGGTATGGTGAAACAATGTTGGCCAGTAGGAAGAAAGACGAGATAGGGGAGGTTGGTGTTGTTGATGCTGGCACGAGGAGCAATGGTGGTGGGAGGGAGGGGGTTGGTGGCAGAGCAAGTAAATAAGGATGGAGGTGGTTGGGTGGCGGTGACAACAAAGGAAGGAAAAAAAGAAGGAGAAAGAAGTGTGGACAAAAGGAGAATAGAGATTGATTCTAGTTTTAAATTTATTGATATAGATGACATAAATTTTTTTTAAAAGCATGTACATAATATCTGGATAACCCAAAAAAATCATCAAAGCTGTAGCACCAGGTAATGAATCGGTATTATATATTTGAGTTATCTAGCTTAATACAAGTATTGATTCTTATCGAGTGCATCGTGTAAGTACTAAAAATTGAGTCGTGCTACACAGAATCCACGTGTCAGATAAAGAAAAGATGGACCACCTACAGGAGCTGAACGGGGGACCGTACGATAGATGAACCATATATAGGATCGGGGACCTCTCTGCGATTAGTGTGTAGATGTTGAGGGAATTTCTAACAACTTAGAACTGTGTGGCTGCGATTAAAAGGGAGTTTAGTTGTTGTCTTCACCATTTTTTGTCTAATTAAGAATTTGTAACACAATTTTTAAGTATTTGATTGGTGTGTTGAATTAAAAAGAAAAATACAATTTAATATATACTGTGAGAACTGACAAAGTGTAAAATTTAAAATATATTTAAAAAAATAAATAGTAGATTCTCAAAATATTTTAATCAATTTATTTCCAACGACTAAGCAGTGGAGTCGATGAAGGCAATCGGCAAAATAGCAATGACTTCATCGAGCAATGAAAGTGAGCAGTGATTTGTCGAGTGGTAGATGTGGAGTTGGAGCTTGGTTCGAACAACAGGCGGCGACTGTGGTGGCGGACGTCGTTCGTGAAGGCTGGCGGTGAGCTGCAGCAGAGCGGGTGATGGGACGAGCTAAAGTGAAAAAAAGAAAGAAAATAACTACGTCTGGAAGCCAGACGCCGAAATCGGTCGCCAAACTCCCAAGCGCGTCTCGGGCTTGACCTTAATATATTGAGAACGTCAGCATAACAACCCCTAATTCCATAAGTTTCATCTTCCTTTTGTTTTCTTTCTCTGATCCTATATGCAGTGTCACCTTTGACAAGCTGTTGGAAAACACCATGACAACCACTTGAAAAAGACCGAGATATGAATTAATAATTAATTCAACGAAACATTTCAAAACTATGGTACATTAGTGAGCTGTTTGACAATATTTGGGCTAGACAGTTAGTTATTCACTTTTGTTACTTTTTATATTGTGTGCTCAGATGTTTGAGTATTGAATTATCTCTTGTTTACATTCGAGAAGGAAAAAGACGAATATGTATATGTTGTTTGGTATGTGTTCTTATTAATATATATGTTTAGTTTTCACGTATGTATAAAAGTTGTTTAAAATATTGAAAATGTTTGTCTAATCAGACATGTGATTAACTTAATTTATGACACTTTATTTAGTCATATAGCTTTCTCGTACCTTCAATTTTAAATGCCGATAACTAGTGTGATTTAGAGTCTGTTTGGGTATTGGAGATAAAAATACTGGTAGAAATCATATCTAATCAGGATTTTTAGTAATAAAAAAATCTCCTTAAAAAATAATACTACTTGTGAAATAATCCCGGTATATGTTTGAGGAGTAGGATAAAAATCTCGGCCATCCAAAAAATAGCACAATTCTGGAAATTCAAAAAAAATTCAAGGAAAATTCGAAAAAAATTCCGAAAAGTAGAAAAATTCGAAACAAAATTACAAAAAAAATCAAGGAAAATTTGAAAAAAAAATTCAGACTGATGGTGTCTTCTAGCTGAAAAGAAAATTTAGCAGCTTCTGAAGTGCTAAGACTAAACAAAACGAATCCATTTCTGGTAAAACTCCAAGCTCTTCCCCAACAACCTATCCCATCAAAACAGCAATCCAAATGACTATTTCCCCTTATCCCAAAAACTATAGCAATGTTAATCAAATACTATACCCCTTCAAGGATTCCTTGGGTTAGACTGATTTGAGCGTCAACTATAGCAATGTTCAAGTAACATCTACGATTTACAAAAAGCATTCTTCATCATCAAGACATATTCCACTATATGATACTTTTTACATTTAAAATATGGAAAGAAGATCACTTCAACAAATTATTTTACTTTACTGGTCTCCAACTTCATAGTAGAAAGATTGGCAGCACACTCAGTAAGTTTCCAATCTTACAGCCCATCAATTGCTCTACTCACTTGCCCTACTGTGGAATCTTGGGAATGAATAAGCAACCATGTAATATGGAAAAGAACAAAATAAATCTCTTTTTTTACATATATATATAGCAAACATAGTTGGAAAAGAAGTTATGAAAATTGAGCAAAAGAACATTTGTCTAATATTGCATCATTCTGAACAAGTTACAGGCAGCTGCTATTTTGAATGAAACAAGTAATGGTGTCTCACCAATTTAACTTGAGACAAGTTTACTTATCTCTTTTTTCAGCCACAACAATCTCAATTTTGGCTCGAGGAAGAGAAAGATTTCTCGATTCGCAGCATCTTTGAGAACACTTCAAGCCAAAATTTTTTCCTCATCAGTCACATCAATCAATTCATATAATGCATCAATACACTTTGAAATTGAAAATTTTCCTCCTTGTTGTGGTTGACGTTTCATTAGGGCTTGTTCTTTTCTAAATTCAAGATAAATATCCATCCTCTTTAGAATACTATTCTTAGTTTTCTTAGACCCTTGTGGTATGATGAAAAATTTTGATGTAATATTCTCAACAGACTTTTTTAAATGTGAGCATGCATTCCTTTCTACTTTCTCCCTCTCCTCATTGTTTTTTTGGCATTGACTCATCGATATCATGGACTAAATTCTCATCACCATCACTATCCTTTTTTTCCTCAATTGCTTCTACACCTTGTACAGGCATCCCCTCCTCTATCATTGTAACAGACCTCTTTTCAACATGTGCATCAACATTACTACTAGGTCTCTTCCTTGTGGTTGATAGTTTGACAGAACTTAAATGGTGCTTACCTTCAGTAATATGACATGCTACAATGACAATTCAGTTATTCATATAAATTTTTATGATAAACTTCATTAAATCAAAACTAACTATTAGCAATATGGTTTAGTGATACGATCTTGGTAAAGCTGACCTAAGGACTCAAACAATGGAAAGCTTTTGTACTAAAATCTCTAAGTCTTTTCATTCTCCTATCAAATTCAAAATAAAAAATCATGTTAAGAACATTCAATTCTGATTTTTGTTAGTAGTTGCTACACTATACTAACCACAAGGCCCATAAGTTTTCAACTTACCAAGCTTATTATTCCAAGCTTGCATACTACAAGTCCTTTCATGTCTTTTGTTAGTAGTCCCAAACATCATCGATAGTAATCATCATTCCAAGCTTATTATCAAATGACACACCACTTTTTTTATGCAAAACATATTTTAGCACCTTGTAATCTTTTTTCATCTGTGACTCATGTTCCTAGATTTGACTTTTGCTGAAATTTGTTTTAGAAAACCTTGCATTGAATTCTTTCACTATCTTGTTCCATTCTTTGGAGCTCTATATGTTGTTTGTTCGATATCTTGGTACATTATGTTCATGGAGCAGATCAACCAACACCTTTTCATGTCTTAGCGTCCATCTTGCTCAAGTTGCCATGAAACCTAAATATGAGTTACATATTAAACAGACTAACCAATTATGTACCTCACAAATTTTTGTACTTCTAACATGCCTATGAATAACAAATAATATCAACAACATTAAATTGAAATTCACACCAAATCAAGTATCTCTTAATTCTCAAGTGAATCACAAAAAAATATTGTCATTCATATTATATTCAACAAAGAGCAACTAACAAGATATTAATTAACTAAATATTGATGACGCCTATAGTCATTCAACTCTTCGTTGTTGAAGCTGCCTATTCCACCCATTGTAGTCATCCCACATCTTGAGATCAATCCCATCTCTCAAAGAATTGCAAGCATTTTGTTGACTATTCATCGACTTGACATCACCACCATACATGTCATCAACATTAGATACCTATACAAAGTGGCTCTTCAGAATCAAAGTTTCTTGTTGATTCAACCATTGCTCATCACTATTTTGACCTCAAATCATATTATGTAAGACAATTGCCATCATTGGAAATTTAACTTGTGTATCCATTTAATAAAATGTTCCAATTTTTAGAATTGGAAACCGCATTTTTAAGATGCCAATAGCACGCTCAATGTGATTCTGAAGTTGAGCGTGACGGAGATTAAAAGATTCCTTATGATCATTTGGGCGAGAACTACTGCGTCTTTATTCCTTGATATGATAGCGCACCCCTCGATATGGAGTAAGAAATAATGGAATATTAGCGTACCTTGCATCGATAAGAAAGTATTTTCTTCTTGGAACTTTGAATCCAATTTGGATGGCAGATTGTAAGACCGCGACATATAATGCAGATCCTTCCCAACCGCTTGAAACATACACAAAATTTAGATCAAAATCACAAGCCAGCATTACATTTTGAGAAAAGGTCCCTTTCCTATTTGTATATGGGGCGGATTTGCCATCTGCTATAGTAATTGGGATGTGAGTTACATCAATGGCTCCAATCCAATTCTATGAAGGATACATAAATATAAAAATGCATCCACTAATTGAAAGATAAATAAAAGTTTTTTGTTTGTAGCTATTACCTCAAAGTATGCAAATTTTGGATTGGACAATATCTTCCAATTTGTTTCAATGGATGGAAGTTTGATGAAATTATAAGCCAATGATGTGATAGCATTGAGGACTACTCTAACATGCCTATGAATATTCTCACTACTATATTAGAATCTTTCTTGTAAAGATTGAAAGCTAACATTCTTATAAAGCATATATGATGAGGATATTCCTAACACAAGTTGCACTAAAGCTCGACCCGAGGAACATACAGGACCAATCACTCGAGTGAAGGCCAAACAACTACATCAACAGGTGACTTTGTTCTTTAAAGAATTAAATTATGATGAGAATATGCTGCTACCTAATAGCTCTTGTTTAATATTGGTTAGATATAAAGAGGGAGAGCATAACAGAAAGGACATAGCTACGTATGGGCCAAAGAACTTCATTAAATCTGGTCATACACCCACTGAGTGGAAAGATAATTTCCTAAGCTTTCCAAAAAGCCTAAGATCACTCGATTTCGTCAAGAATTGCAACCGCTACAACCAAAATAATTCTTCTCGGCCTGCAGACTGCCGACCAATGTTCGACTAGCCACTTCGACCAAGCACCATTCTCAGCACAGATGTCCAATTTGATTGCATGAGTACATGTTGGAAAGGTATTGAAAATAGCTTTCCAACAATGAAGAATCATTAAATTCCGACGTCGTATGCAACCAGGTGACCCAAAAGAGTAACGATTGTACATAAGGAAAAAGTCTAGTCCGAATCCGAATTCGAGAAGATTGACTCCGGACTTCTTTTATCTTTATAGTATGTTAGGATTTTTATTCCGTTTTGAATTAGATTCAAATTGAAATTCTAGTTTAAACTTTTTATCTTTTGTAAATACCACCCTCTATAAAAGAGAGACATGATCATAGTTTTGAGACAACTACAAATTGAATACATAAATATTTTGAGAGAAGTTTTTACTCTTGTTCTAGGATTTGTGCTCAGAAGCCGCATCCTAGAATTGGGAGTTATTTTCTTTATCATTGTTCTTGTAATTTCTTCGTTGATTGCAGGAACAGTGCGTCTACTTTTGCGTGGTCAAGTAGACAACGATCAAAGCGTGTGGTTGGGCGAATTCTTTTGTCGCAGGTTGCTGTATTAACAGTGGTTGGCGCCATCGTTCGTCAGGTTACACGAATCAACGAGTTATCAACGATCCTACGTCGTGAAGATCGGACACCCCGTATCATCTTGGTATCAGAGTTTCGGTTTACACGGTAAGATCATTTATCCCTTAGTTTAGATCTGTTTTCAGCCTATACACCAAAAAGCCAAAAAAAAAAATTGTTTCTCTTTCGCCTTAGATTCAATCTGAAATTTTTGTGAGTTTTGTTAGGTCTTAGTCCATTAGAGTCTTTGTTTAGTAGGATGATCCAAACTTCTTTGCGTATCTTTTGTTTTTGTTGAGTTCAAAAACAAAAAAAAAAACAAAATTCAAATCACCTGTATCCTTTGACAGCTAATCTGTCCTTTGCGAAAACTTTGAACCTACATAAGACTAGTTGTTGAGAATTATATTTGGGCTTTGCGTATCTTTTGGTCATAATCTTATGCCCGTGCTTGTGTGCTGATCCTAAATTAAAAAAAATATCAAAAAAAATTGACCAGTTTTTGCTTTGGTTAGCATCATTTTGAAAGCTTAAAAAAAAATTTGTGTTCGATCAGATTGTGTTATTGTTTCGTTGTGTGCAAATCCATAGGCCAATTTCATATTGTGCAATCAAGCTAGAGACTTTCTATAACTTGTGCAACACAAGCTGTTTGTGCTATCACTCATTTTTTGTTAGCTTGTTGTTTTGGTTGCATCAAGTTACGTCATCTTTGTGTGTGAGTTTCTTTGTCTGATCAGCAACTAGGCATTAGATCTAGTTTGTATTGTTACCTAACTTTACAATATCGAGAATTTTGGATTGCTTAGGATAACACTTAATCTCCCAAGCTCCACATACAAGTCATTGTTGTTACAGTACTTGGACAGTGAATTCGCTTGATCCATCACCTTTGATTGTCTACTGCCACCAGAGTGCGTACAACACCTCAATCTAGTGAAGAAAACATAAGAACTTCGGTTGGTAAGGAGAGTGTGAGGTTGAGTGATACCACAAAAAAAATATCCATATTTCTTGCTGTTTTTGTTTGTACTCACCATGGCAGGACAAGAAGAAGAGGAACCGATACCCTATATGACCCAGGCTGACCTAGACAAGATGACCCGTGTTTTCAAAGTGCAACTGAATGAGAACATGAGCATCTTGCGAAGGGAGATTGCTTCAAAGATGGCCGATGAATTGAACAAGAAATTGGAGGAGCTACGTCGAGAACGAACATCAGGTGATGCTAGTGTTCATGGAGGAGGATTAGACCTCGACGAGACTAATGCTAATCCAACCGCGAGGGTACCATTCTTCAACTTGAGAGTTCCATCAACCAATGCAACCAAAGTACGCTTCAATTTGGGACGAGGTACAACTTCATCTAATACTAGTTCCAATACTTCTGTTCATTCTTCCCCGGTTGCAAAATCAACATCTACTACAAGTGAGAAGAAGTCCTCAATATCCACCTCCTCTTCAATTGGCTCCACAGCGAAGAGTAGTGACATTCAGTGCTTTAAATGTTTGGGGCCTGGTTACATCACCAAGGAATGCCCAAATAATCATATTATGCTTGTCACCGACGAAGGAGAGTATGATTCCGCAAGTGAAGATGACCCAGAATAGCTAGCTCATCAAGAAAACTTTGAAGAAGCACTGGAAGAAGAAGATAAGAATGAGGGGTTGACCTATTTTGGTTTTGAGCAAGGACCCGCACTTGTGGTCACAAAGGTGTTAAGTGTGCAAGTCAAGGAAGACAATGGACAGCGATGCAATCTGTTTCAAACGAGAGCTAAAGTTGATGGCAAGGTATGAAAAGTCATTATTGATGGTGGTAGATGTTATAACTTAGCTAGTCAAGAATTGTGCACTAAACTTGGCCTAAAATTGCTCAAACACCCTCATTCATATCATGTGCAACGGTTAAGTGATTGTAGAGATGTCAAAATTTAGTACATGGTTAAAGTGCAATTCCAAATTGGAGATTATGTAGACACAATGAAATGCGATGTGGTGCCAATGACGGTGTGTCACTTGCTGTTGGGAAGGCCGTGGCAATTTGATCGATCAGTGCATCATGATGGTCTCGCCAATACTTATATCCTCAAGTGGAAGGGCAAAAACATTGCATTTCGACCAATGTATCCAAATCAAATTTTAGCTGATAATATGCAGAGAGTGAATGATGGAAAGGATAGCGCGAAAACAAATCTGAGTGAGATCCAAAAATCGGTGAGTGAGAGCCACAAGTCAAATTTGAGAGGTAAAACAAAAAGTGAGGGAGAAAAACTAGTAATGTTAGCCACCAAATCTGATCTGAGAGGAGTGACGAATAACTCAGATTTAATGCATTTTGTTCTTTTGTGCAAAGATGCATTACTTTCGACTAATGATTTAACCTCTCTTCCTAGTGCTGTTTCTAGTGTTTTGCAGGCCTTCGAGGATGTGTTTCCAAAGGATATATCTGCTGGTCTACCTCCCATGTGTGGCATTGAGCATCAAATTGACCTCATCCTTGGAGCCTCACTTCCCAATCATCCTCCATACTGCACCAATCCGGAGGAGACAAAAGAATTTCAGCGTCAAGTGCAAGAGCTACTGGATAAAGGGTATGTACGCGAAAGGCTTAGCCCTTGTGCTGTTTCTGTTATTCTAGTGCCTAAGAAAGGTGGTACATGGAGAATGTGTGTTGATTGTAGAGCCATTAACAACATAACTGTTAGATATCGTCATCTTATTCCTAGGCTACACGACATGCTTGATGAATTGAGTGGTTCTATTATATTCTCTAAAATTGATTTAAGAAGTGGATACCATCAGATTCGAAATAACTTGGTGATGAATGAAAAACTGCTTTTAATACTAAACTTGGATTGTATGAGTGGTTAGTAATGCCTTTTGATTTAACTAATGCACCTAGTACTTTCATACGTTTGATGAATCATGTTTCAAGAGCATTCATTTGAAAATTTGTGGTGGTGATGACATTATGATCTATAGCAAAACTATGGAAGAACATATTAATCACCTTAGGCAAGTGCTCAAAGTGCTTAGAAAACAGAAGCTATATGCTAATATAGAAAAGTGCACTTTTTGTACCGATAAGGTTGTGTTTCTTGGCTATTTAGTTTCTAGACAAGGAATTGAGGTCAATGAATCTAAAATTGAGGCAGTAAAAAATTGGCCTACCTTTGTGAATGTTAGTCAAATTCGAAGTTTTAGCTGCCCCATTGAATGAATTAACTAAAAAGGGTGTTGTGTTTGCATGAGGTGAATCATAAGAGAATGCTTTTCAAGAATTAAAAAACGCTTAATTGAAGCACCATTGCTTGTTTTACCTGATTTCACTAAAATTTTTGAGATTGAATGTGATGCTAGTGGAATGGGTATTGGTGGTGTTTTGATGCAATATGGCAAACCCATAGCGTACTTTAGTGAGAAACTCGGAGGTGCTCAATTGAACTATCCTGTTTATGACAAAGAGTTATATGTTTTGGTACGTGTGCTTGAAACTTGGCAGCATTACCTTTGGCCTAAAGAATTTGTTATTCATTCTAATCATGAAGCTTCGAAGTACTTGAAAGGCCAAGCTAAATTGAACCGTAGACATGCTAAGTGGGTTGAATTCATTGAAACTTTTCCATATGTTTTGAAGTACAAAAAGGGCAAAGAGAATGTGGTTGCTGATGCTTTATCTCGAAAAAGCATTTTGTTGACTAAGTTAGAAGTGACAGTACCTGGTTTAGAGAGTTTGAAAGAATTGTACACTTCTGATCATGACTTTTCAGCACCATATTCTAAATGCTATGATGGCAAAGGATGGGACAAGTTCCATGTGCATGATGGGTTCTTATTTCGTGCTAATAAACTCTGTGTTCTAGCATCGTCCGTGCGTTTGTTATTGTTGTAGGAATCTCATGCAGGTGGATTGATGGGACATTTTGGGAGAGAAAAGACTTTCATGATGTTGAACGATCACTTTTATTGACCTAAGATGAGACGCGACGTCGAAAGGTTGTTTAGCGATGTGTGACATGTCACAAAGCTAAATCTAAATTGAACCCTCATGGATTATATACTCCACTTTTTGTTCCTAATGCACCTTGGGAGGATATTAGCATGGACTTTGTGTTAGGATTACCGACAACTAAGAGAGGAAGGGATTCAATTTTTGT
This sequence comes from Pharus latifolius, assembly GCA_019359835.1. NCBI lineage: Eukaryota > Viridiplantae > Streptophyta > Magnoliopsida > Poales > Poaceae > Pharus > Pharus latifolius. Next base: position 5,142,197 of record CM033321.1, on the reverse strand, counting down.
AGTTGTGGATATGTTTTCTAAAATGGCACATTTTATACCTTGTCACAAAAGCAACGATGCGTCGCTTGTCGTTGACCTGTTTTTTAGGGAGATCGTGATATTGCATGGAATGCCAAGAACCATTGTTTCAGATCACGACGTCAAGTTTATGAGCTACTTTTGGAAAACCTTGTGGGTCAAGCTTGGGACGAAGTTGTTATTCTTGACAACTTGTCACCCACAAACTGATGGACAAACATAGGTGGTGAATCGTACACTTTCAATGCTGCTGCGAGCAATGATCAAGAAGAACCTGAAGGAGTGGGAAGATTTTCTACCGCATGTGGAGTTTTCTTATAATAGGGCTGTATACTCTACTACTCAAATGTGCCCGTTCGAGTTGGTGTATGGTTTTAAACCCATCACACCACTTGATTTGCTGCCACTTCCATTACAAGAGCTTGCCAAAATGGAAGTGTCCAAGCATGCTGAATATGTGAAGAAAATTCATGTCAAAACTGAAGAAGAGATTGAGAAGAAGGCTCGCTATTATGTTGAGAAGGCAAACAAGACAAGAAAGAAGATGCTCTTAGAACCGGGTGACTTGGTTTGGGTGCATCTACGAAAAGATCGCTTTCCGGAGAAAAGAAAGTCTAAGTTGATGCCTTGTGGTGACGGTCCATTCAAAGTGCTTCAAAAGATTAATGATAATGCATACAAGATAGCACTTCCAGGTGATGACTATGCGGTAAGCACTCCATTCATTGTTGCTAATTTGTCACCTTTCTTTGAACTAGAACAAATAGAGTCGAGGTCGACTCTTTTTCAAGAGGGGGAGGATGATAAGGACATCCCTAACACAAATTGTACTAGAAATCGACTCGAGGAACATACAGGACCAATCACTCGAGCGAAGGCCAGACAGCTACATCAACATGTGACTTTGTTCTTTAAAGAATTAAATTATGATGAGAATATGCTGCTACCTAATAGCTCTTGTTTAATATTGGTTAGAAATAAAGAGGAAGAGCATAACAGGAAGGACATAGCTACGTATGGGCCAAATAGCTTCATCAAATATGGTCTTACACCCACTGAGTGGAAAGAGAATTTTCTAAGATTTCCAAATCCAAGATCACTCAATTCCGTCAAGGATTGCAACCACTACAACCAAAAGAATTCTTCTCGGCCTGCAGTCTGCCAACCAATGTTCGACCAGCCACTTCGACCAAGCACCATTTTCAGCACAGATGTCCAATTTGATTGCATGAGTACATGTTGGAAAGGTATTGAAAATAGCTTTCCAAAAAATGAAGAATCATTAAATTCCGATGTCGTATACAACCAGGAGACCCAAAAGAGTAATGACTGTACAGAAGGAAAAAGTCCAGTCCGAATCCGAATCCGAATATGCGAAGATTGACTCCGGACTTCTTTTATCTTTATAGTATGTTAGAATTTTTATTCCGTTTTGAATTAGATTCAAATTGAAATTCTAGTTTAAACTTTCTATCTTTTGTAAATACCACTCTCTATAAAAGAGAGACATGGTCATAATTTTGAGACAACCACGAATTGAATACATAAATATTTTAAGAGAAGTTTTTGCTCTTGTTCTAGGATTTGTGCTCAGAAGCTGCCGCATAGAATTGGGAGTTATTCTCTTTACCATTGTTCTTGTAATTTCTTCGTTGATTGCAGGAACAGTGCGTCTACTTTTGTGTGGTCAAGTAGACAATGATCAAAACGTGTAGTTGGGCGAATTCTTTTGTCGCAGGTTGCTGTATTAACAGTGGTTGGCGCCATCGGTTCGTCAGGTTACGCGAATCAACGAGTTATCAACGATCTTACGTCATGAAGATCAGGCACCCCGTATCAATATACATGAAAATACCAAGTTGCTCCTCTACATTTAATTCTCTAATATGCTGCAAAAGATTTCTCCCTAAGTATGGCTGAGAAATCTAGGAATATTTTTGGTTCCATTTGAAATTCTGTGCGACAATGATTCTCATGCCCCTTAATGATTTCACGAATCTAGTGTGCACCGTATAAGACTGATGTATAGCACGACTTCTTTTCTTCAGTTGCTGCTAGGTATAGAATGGGTAGAACAAACAACGTCATTTCGTCATCTTCTAACTTCTCATGATCACTAATATCTTCTTCAGAATCCATTCTAAAGATCCAAGGTCAAGTAACGAAACAAGATTTAGGCTATTGGTCCAAAAATAGTTAGAGAATATGGTTTTATTAGAACTATAAAACTATAATAGTAGCATCAAGTGTCTAGAATAAAACTATAACAATAGCATCAATTAACACACTGAACAGTATCCACAGATAAAACGCATTTGCAATTTTTGAAGGATCATATCAAATGTCCTAGTGATGTATTTCACATTAATGCTCTACAATATTCTTGTTGATTATTAGTGATGCATGCAAACTTCTCATCTTTTTTTTTTTTGCTGATTCTTAGTGATTTTATTATGTTGATAGATGTTGCTATTTTTAGGATGGCTTAGTTCTCTATGAGCTTCCTTGAAACTAATGCCCTATATAAATCACATATGGGAAGACATTTCAAACTATAAGTAAACTAATAAAGGCACAACCATTAAGCAATCAACTAATCAAGTGATCAACAATACAAGAAGCTACAAGCATCAAATGAAATTAGAGACTAATCAATTCTAGTAGGCAAAATTTAGCTCCTTAGTTTTCATATTGTAACAAGTCATGCTAATATGCCTGACATAGATAGTTTCAAGATAGATGAAATATTTGTCTGTTATAAAATTAGAATTCATGATCCAATTCCAAAGCCTATATCTTCCAAGAGTATCATAAGAAGGTACTTTCTTTGCAAGGACTAGGACCAAACTGACAATTTGAACAAGAGTACATTTTCATCAGATATATGTGAATCACCATGGTAAAATTGAACTTGATGTTGTATGTTTGCCATGTATTACTCAAAACTTATAACTATTGCAATACTCAAAAACCAATTCTCAGACTTCATTAATTCTACACTGATGTAAATTCGATGTGTGTATCCACACACAACATAGTAGATTCAGTGTCTGTATGCACTGATGTACAATCAAAATTTCACCCAACAATTGTAAAGAAACAGAGAATTGAGCAAAAATGAATTTCAGGTAGAAATAAAGAGCAATTTAGTTCAAAGTGAAATATGGCATACTCAGTTCAATACTTAGTTCTTAATATCACTGATCAATTCATCCATTTATAAGAACACATCATCTCATACATCAAAATTCAGTTCATTTCATCTATGCTGTGAAAACTTAGTCGAGAGGGGAGAGAGAGAGTGATCGCCAATTGAATTGTTGCAGCAAGTTGATGGCCACTGGACTTCACTAGAGGTTGCTATGAATTGTGACGGTGACGAAGAAGGGTCTCCAGAGAAGTCACTGAAGAAGTTGTCGCTGGCTTGTCGTTGATGCTAGAGAGTTGGAGCTCGGCTGGTGAATATAGTTCTATTAGAACTATAGCATATCAAATTTGCTCAGTCCATAGGCTCCGATGCAATGTTTCAATTACCATTTTCTACTAAAATCTATGCACGGGAGAGTAAAAGATGGGTCTCACAGTGGTAACAATGGGCTCGGTGAAGCGACTGACAGTGTGGAGTAGCTTGTAGAGCTCACCGCAGCCAGCGTACTCAAGGACGAGGACGATGCGGCAGGCGTCGTAGAACCAGGCGAAGAGGTAGAGCACTCGTGCTAGATCTCGATCTCCTGCCGTAGGACAAGATGGATCTAGACAAAAGAAGAGCGAGGGGGGAGGGTGGCGTACTCAAGGACGAGGATGATGCGGTAGCCGTCGTGGAATCACGCAAAAAGGCAGAGCACGTTGGGGGGGGGGGGGGGGTTTGAGGCCGTGCTGGATCTCGATCTCCCACCATAGGATAAGATGGATTTAGACAAGAGGACAGCGAGGGGGAAGGCAGCGGTGAGAAGAAGGTGAGGGGGGAGGGCGATGCAAGAAGGATGGCGGAGGTGGGCGGCCCAAAAAGAGGAGGGTGAGAAGGAGGGCGAGGGAGAGGATGGCTCGAAAAAGAGAAGAATTTCTAATCAAGCCTTTTGGATCCTAATCTGGACCCAACCAAACAGATTATTGAGCTTAATTAGGATCATAAACCCAATATATGAAAATCTCCCTGGAATATATACATGTGTGTATGATCCTTTTCTATGTATATGTTATGTTCTTCTCTCTATGAGACGAGAGATGTGGACCAAAGTACTTGCAGATCACAAGTTGTAGAGAAAAAACACATAAGACACAAAAATAAGAAATATACAAATTTTAATCATTGGGACTTTCAGATATGTTTAGACAAAGTTTCATATATAACTCATCTAGATATAATAAAAATATACAATAAATTGTTTTTAGATGAATTTTTTATAGATTTCAGATTAACCATATTAAGTAACAACACAAATTAAATAACCTTGAAAACTCTCACTCCATGGTGCAGAGATGTAAACTTGAGAAAATCTATGGAGAGCACACGTGTGCGACTGCATGGGAAAAACGTGTGAGGCTCCCAAAGCGCGAGACCCCATGCGACAATGTCGCGATGGGAGAAAATGAACGCTCTGCAAAAGTAGCCACTGGACAAAACTACAAGCAGCTTAGCAAATGGACAAGAAAAAGTTGTCGTGGCAGACCCACCACGGATGGGGACAGTATGTATGTGCACTGCAGCTGGTACTGACTTCCAACGTGTAGCTGACGTGGACCTTCTTTAAAGAGAAACCACAGCACAGATGATCTGGACATGCATGATGCTAATGGCTTGGAGGAGTCAATTTTTTCCTTTGTATTAATGTTTTTGTACCTGCTGTCGACTTGCGTATTTGATAAGGAGTTCTCACAAGAATAGTACTAGCAACTCGATAATGAGACAACTACAGGAGTATAATTGTCACTAATAGTATAGGGATTGGGTAGTAAATTATACAATAATGGTATATAGTTTTAGTATTTCGAAACACTCATTTATAGCTTCAATGTTGATTGAGGTTTACATGTGATTTCTATTTCACAAATCTGTCATATAATTAGAGGTGAAATATTACTTAAATAACTAAACTATTCTTGAATCTATATTTAACTGTACTAGTTCTAAAATATAATTTATCTTTTCATTTGTCTCAAATACTTCAAACTAATGGGAATAGGGAGCTATTGCGAATGTATAAGTCGAAACCATATATACCACTCAAATGCCTGTTCAAGTCACATATAGATGCTTGCAGAAAGTTTAAACTACATGTGATTGATGAGGTTGATAAATTTGCAAGAATCTATGAGCTGGGTATATACATCTAAGTAACTTTTAAACTTATATTAGAAGTTAATTTATGAGATTTATATGCTATAATCTAAATAGACACTATATTCGGCAGACAGGCGTAAAGTTTAGTGGAGATTACAAGTAAAATTTCCCAAGCTTCGTTTTTCGTTTATTTTTCTGCGAACCGCACGCCTACCTTTGGCTGTTAGAAAGAGGTAAAAACAAATTTGGCTCCGTGTTTGACTGTACTCAAGACTTCTGTCTCAGATGACGTCAGTTAAAACCTTTAGGATATGTTTGGTTGGAAATTTTAGTCTGTGTTCTTATTATTTATAATAAAAATATTGTCGTAGTATAAAAAATATCTCGGCAGATTTGATGACGTGCGCAACACATGCTCCTCAACGCGTGCTGACCGTACGACAGGTCACCCCGCGTTGGACAATCACAGAGGTTGACACAAGGGTTTATACAGGTTCAGGCCTCAGTGGAGGCCCTAGTCCTGTCGACGTGCTCCCGACACGTGTCGGCTGAGGGGATCTCTCCCGGAGAGAGGTATCCAGAGCACGCCTATTAATTTTTTGGATTGAGTATAAATGAATGTCTTAGATTACAAAAGAGAATTACAAGGGTATATAGACCCCAAAAGAAGCAAATTACTAAACTACCCCCGCTACAACCGTAGGATCGAGGGCAAAACGGTCTTTTGACGAGGTCCAGGGCACCGATTTCTGACACGTGGTGGCCCTCGAAATTAGTGCCCACCAGAGGAGCACCGGGGGAAACCTCTCCCGAACCCGGAGAAGGGGCTCCGGGAGAGGGGCTCTCCCCAGCCCGGAGGAGAAGCGCCGGGGGAAGTCTCTCCCGAGCCCGGAGGAGGGGCTCCGGGAGAGGTCTTCCCCGGCCCGGAGAAGAGGACTCCGGGAGAGGGGCTCTCCCTAGCCCGGAGGAGGAGCGCCGGGGGAAGTCTCTCCCGCGCCCAAAGGAGGAGCTCCGGGGGAGGTCTTCCCCGGCTCGGAGAAGGGGACTCCAGGAGAGGGGCTCTCCTTAACCCGGAGGAGCGCCGGGGGAAGTCTCTCCCGCGCCCGGAGGAGGGGCTCCGGGAGAGTCTTCCCCGGCCCGGAGAAGGGGACTCTGGGAGAGGGGCTCTCCCTAGCCCGGAGGAGGAGCGCCGGGGGAAGTCTCTCCCGCGCCCGGAGGAGGAGGTCCGGGGGAGGTCTTCCCCGGCTCGGAGAAGGGGACTCCGGGAGAGGGGCTCTCTCTAGCCCGGAGGAGCGCCGGGGGAAGTCTCTCCCACGCCCGGAGGAGGGGCTCCGGGAGAGTCTTCCCCGGCCCGGAGAAGGGGACTCCGGGAGAGGGGCTCTCCCTAGCCCGGAGGAGGGGCGCCGGGGGAAGTCTCTCCCGCGCCCGGAAGAGGGGCTCCGAGAGAGGTCTTCCCCAGTTTGGAGAAGGTGCGCCGGGAGAGGGCTTCTCCCGAGCACAGAGGAGGCGCACCGGGGGAAGTTTTTCTCGACCCCGGAGAAGGGACTCCCGGGGCGACGTTTCAGATGTTTGCTACTATTTTCCTCCAACAAATATATTAATTGATATTTGATTAAATCATTATGTAATTATAATATTTGTATTCAAAATATACAATTAAAAACACTTAATTTAGATATATTACTAATCTATTCTGTCTTCACCTATAATAAATTTTCAAACCCATTACAATTATGATTATACTATCAAACCAAATGCCATCCTACACACTAGTATATTCTAATAATGAAAATAATTATAACCTCAAATAACTTGGTGGATTCTTTTTCTTATTTTTGTGCATAAGTGCATTAACTTGTGGCTGTGAAGACTTAAACCCTCTATCAACCACGGCCAACAAATACCAAATCAGTTAAACCGGAGATATATATTACATAAAATCATTTATGATAATTAATACAGGGTAAAATCAAATAGGAGAAGACCATTTGTAATAAAAATTACATTAATAGGAATATAGGCAGAAATGTCTTTTGTTGAGTCTCATGAAAAGTTGACATTATTATTATTATATGGGTTTTTCATTTTGTTAATTGATTTTTGGTTTTTTCTTATGTTAGATGCACATCTCTCATCTAATATAATCCTCTAGACACCTAGCCCCCTCATTTTTTTGGTGATGGGCGGAGATGGGGCAGCGATGGTGTCATTGGGCACGATTGGCGGCGGTAGGTGCCAATGGCTGACAGGGGAAACAAGAGACATAATAGATGAGGTAGTGGCGGCGCGGTGTGGTGTGGTGAGCCAGCGATGGCTAGCGCGGGAGGAGAAGAGATAGGAGGTGTGGTTATAGGGGATCGTGAGGGGAGGAGAAGGAGGTGATGCCCTAAAATTTGATTAAGAATTCAAATCCTAATTTTAGATCAAATTAGACCCTAATTGAACTTAATTGGACTTGATTGAACTCAGACTCAAACACAACTGAGTCAGTCCAAGTTAGGAAAGAACAAATTTGGAATGAGATCCAAGTTTGGAAGAAAGGAAGGGAATTTGAAAAAAAAAAGTGATCCTGTTTTTATGAAAATCAAGAATTGGAATGTGATTAAAAAATGTTGATCCCATAAGTCTATAAATAAGAAGGATTTCAACCATTAAGAGCAAAAACAAGAAATTCAAGACAAACCAGTTGAGAGGAAGAGAAGCCGTCAGCCACTGGAGTCGCACCGAGTCAAGCCACCGCCACCTCTTCTCCTTCCCGAAGGTGTGTGTTGTATTTTGCTCCCTTGAGAAAGATGAGAGTTAGATTAGTTTTAAGGGTTAAGGATATTTTTGTAATTATTTTATTTATAATTTAGTCTCTATAGTGGTTTCTTATTAGTTTCTAGACTTTAGATTTGCAAATTGAAGCATATATTTGAACCGTGGATTCCTAGCAAGTCTTCAAACCTTAGATTGAATTCTTGCATAATTTTATTTAATTATTTAGTAATTATTTATTTGTTTTTGTCTGAAATCATCAATCCGTCGCCGGACACTACAGCAGCTTTCGAGGAAGAATTTTTGGATCCAACAAACAATCAAAGCAAATTGTATCCACCACTCTTGATGCATATTTTACCTATTTTGCATTATATATTTTGATTATAATCTATTATTATTTTATACACTGAAATTGCATGTTTTTGGTGGAAAATAATTAGAAGTATGTATAGATTGATTTGATGGCATTTACATGAGTAGTGGTTTGGATCTGTGGTCAAGATTTGTTGTTGAGATCCGTGGTTAAGATCTGTGGTTAAGATATATTGTTGCAAGTTGATTTGTAGTCGTTGTTTTTGTATAAAGTTATAAAATTATTTAAGTTACTAACAATTTAATGAGTATCCAATACTTGTTCCGTAACCGTCATAGTTCTAGGATGGGGCAGATTGAGTTCAGTAACCCTATAAAAAATATAATATGCATGATTCTCTGGTAGTTGTGGTGAAAGTTGAAGTAGTGGGACTGTAGCTCATTACAACGGTTTGTGCGTAGTCAATGTGTGTGCATATGTCTGAAGGGACTCTATATTCCCCTAAATGACTAAAAGTTTTGTTTTCTTAGTGTCAGTCATGAGTTGAAAGAAACGCAGAAGGATGCATATGGTGTCGATTGTTGTGGCTAAGGGATGTTGTGGTATGGATCACCTCTACAGAGTAAACTAAATGTGAATATTCGCCAACAAGTACGATAGTCTTACCAATAGAAGTTCAAACTGTTAAAAGTTGGTTTTTACATTGCTTTAGTCTTTCAAAATTTATGTGCATCTTTAGTGATAAAAACTTGATCCTTGGTTGCATTGACTGTTCGTGAGTTGTTTCGTGTGCATAATTATAAATAAGTAAATATATCTTGTTTTGTTGTTGTTTTGCTAAGTCTTAAAGACTCACAGTTATAGTTGCACGGTGGTGTCTGCAGACACTTCAGAACCATACCAAGTGGTAGAACCAGATGATGACAGATTTCAAGTCTACGAAAGAGGGAATCTTTTCTCAGATGATGCTTAACATGAATAGTATCGACGTTTAGCTTTTGGAATTTTATTTTTTAAAATCTTATTTCAATAATTTTTTTGTAAGACGCTTTTAAGTTTTGAATAGAGTTTCTTTATCCGCTGTGTAAATATACCTGTGTTTCCACTTTGCATCAGAATGCGTACAAACATGAACTAGAATATGTTCAAGAGATGTTCAAATCTTATAGACCCCTGGTTCGGGGCATTACAAAGAGAGAAGAAGTGAGGAAGAGAATAGAAAGTGAAGATTAAATCTAATTTTAGATGTATAATTTAAATAGTATAAATTTTTAAGAAAAAAAATAGATACTTGTACCCTAAACCGCCCCTTATTGTATACATGCGTATGCAAATTAAGAACATTTGAAATAATCTTCAAAATACTTGATATCAGTTTATAGTTTATACTCGATTCTCTAGCTTGGAATGTGGTTTTTAGTTCTCAAATTTGCTTCCAACAGAGCCACACAGAGATATAAAGGAGGAATATCCTAAAACATCATCGCCAAAATTTACAAAATTAGTGCAAATAATTCATCAACTGCATTTTCCAAACTGATCACTTTATTCTATATATTCCACTTGTGATCATAAAGGGAGCACACATTTCCAGTATATACGCTAATTATGCTCCAAGTAACTATTGGTGGATTCCCCTTTTCATTTCCTTCTTGATTCGTTGAAGCATCAAGAAATCTTCTCATGTGTCTGATGGTGGATCCTTGAAACGTGCAAACGTGGCACAACATCTTTGCCAGAATATCCGCAGGAAAAAGAACATAAAGTTTGTTCTGAGAAGACATGATATCAATTCTTGACAGCTTCTTGCTTGGATATGCTGCAAAGGCTGCAAAAAGGCTCTTCCATGGAAGTCGTGTACTGTGAGAATGTTTGCCCAAATTGATATTGCCAAGGGGACAATAATGGAGGGAATATATGCACTTTCCTTTCTAATGTTCCTTGTGAGCAGCGGATCCAGGATTTTAAAACTTGGGTGAAAAAAAAATCAAATAGTCTAATATAAAAAAAAGTCAGATGCAAATATTATTTGAAAATTTTTAATGCATTTATATTTATTGGAATAGAATGGGTGCAAACTAACTATAACTATAAGACTTCTTCGTATTTTTGAAAATTTTTGAATGTGTAGTTGCACCCTTATTTAAATATGTAAATCTGTCCTGTTCATGATGTGAAATGAAAGCATTAAAAATTATAAAAATAGTTATTTTTGACGGCTTGAAAATAACTAAAAATTGACTCCGAGTATATTTACTTATTTGAGTTAAATAAGTTTCCAAATTGCCTCTATTTTTCCTAAATATGTTTGAAACAATTTCAAATTCAACACAGATTTATAAGACTTAGTACGAATGGATTATAGAAGGATGGTTTGGATGGTAGCTTGGTGGGTAAGATTATTTGCTACTTGTAGGATGTGATATGTTCGAGTCCTAACAGCGTAGGTTAAGTGGTGGTTTGGATGGAGAGTTAACACCACCAGTTTAATGCACCTCAGAATTCTAAAAATTGGGGGGGGATAGAGAGAGAACCTAACTTGCTTTGGCCCATCGACCTACGGTATCGTGGAGTACCTCAACATCTATATTATTATGGGCTTGAACTGTTCAAAGCGAACACACTATAACAAGGAAAAAAACATGGAAATTATTCAAACGTGGGACTGAAATATTCAAAGCATTTTGAAGTATAATATGTCGTACGTATTGGTCCAGGCATCATCACCAAATATCCACAGTTCTAATGTTCGCCACTTGTATTATTTTACGATAGTCATCTTCAAATTAAAAAATATAACAATTTATTAATATTCTCTACATTTCACAATATAAGAATATTTACTATTTACACAAGAATTAAGGTGTATGAAATGAGTAGAAAATAAATGATAGTGAATTATAGTGCTCTTGTTAAATAAAATTTTAAAAATGAATAGAAAGAGTATTAATAGAATAGTGAGTAAGAATATTTATGAAAGTAAAATTATAAATGTGTGATAAAAAGTATATCAGAATTGTAACTAGACTTATATTATTCAACATTCAAAAATAAAAATAGATTTATATCGCGATACAGTGGAAAGTATTTGCAAAAAAAAAAATTAACTCAGTGCAAAATTCTATGTGCATGACGTGGGATGCATAGGAATATTTTTGCATATTTTATGTGCATGTGCTAGTGGAACCAAGCGTCGTATATTTCATCATTCAGCGACCCAAGGGGCAGTGGTTCTTCCGAGAAGGACAAGAGGAGCACAACTGCATGCATCTCCTTCAAGTCCCGGTTCACTTCTAGAAAGGGATGACTCACTTGTGAAGTCTCCAATGGTTTCTTGTACGAATGCTACCTTACGTACCTAAGAGCACCGTCCTACGCCATTGCCACACCTTTTCCATCTTTTGTGTTCTTGTTTATTCAGGCATATCGTATTCGTACCCTACCAAACCATATGCTTGATCATTCACCATTGCCGATAATTAATTAGCTTGCAACATTTTTATATGTATATCAGAAAGCAAATGCATGTTTGAGAGATACACACAGCTAGATTTTTTCGCTGCTTGTGTAGGTCGAGAAAGTTCTGGTGCTGCTACTGTCCAACGATGCATCTCGAGAATTATATATGCTTATATGAGCATGGTGGTGGGGTCTGAATCTTTCGTCTATAGTTAATTAAGGATTTAATTAGCGGTTCCTGAGACACTAGTACAAAGTGAAAGAGATTGGTTATGGAACTGGTAATGCAACACCACTGGCTGTTAAAACTTTGTCATGTATCAAAGAAGTTTAGATCTCGACATTAAACTTAGCCTCTAGGATCAAATATACACGCTCCATTTCACATTATAAAGCTATTTACTGTAAGCATAAGGTTAAAGTGGTATACATTGAGAGGAATTAGATTATAGTATTTTTATTAAATAAAATTTGAAAAAATATAAAAGAAATATTAATGGAGGAGTGAGAAAGATTGTGAGACGATAAAATTGTAAAAGATACATTAAATAATATATTGAGATTATAAGTAAGTTTGTACCGTGAAAAATCTAATCTAAAAAATAGATTTATATTGTGAAACAGTACTATGCTGAAAATGTTTGAAAACACGAGCCTTCCATAAGACATGGATGAGCTTAATTTCACAGTATCTTCAGATTACGAATGGCATGCTTCAAGAGTGGGTAAGTTAATTAAGAACCAAATTGAGCTCTGGATGGTGACAATTTAGTTGTATATATGTGGTGAGCAACCATAGGTCATGTGTGGCTTTTGTTAGATCACCACCAAGCAGTATATCGCCTGCTGATGCTTCAGTTGCATATTTTAACTCTAGGATTACAGCTAAGTGACATCTGGAACCTAATGACGAGATGTTCTTGTGATCTGATCGGATCTTTAGTTTGTTTTGTGCTAATGTTCTTGCTCTCAATCACTTCCTCTTTGGGAATAAAGGAAGCCCTAAAAAGAATGCTTTACAGCAGATGAACCATTTATCGTGTAGCAGCTACGTACTGCCGTGATATCTGTCCACCTATAATGGGAAGGATGTGTCGTATTTAGAGGCAATTAATTTTTCGGTATTACCACATGTTATAACCGGTAAAATGAACAATATTCATTTAGGGCTGAGTTTCCTAAACATACTAATTCATCTAAAAATTTAAATTATTGATGAAAAATTGGATAATCTATATATGATGGTAGCCATCTCGGCTCAACCAGACCTATGATGTGGGTGCAACTTACACCAATACATGATATATTCGGCCATCTCTATTATTTTTTAGGTCTTATAGCAAAATCTTTTAACTAATGTAAATATTAATTGCATTATTATTTTCTTATAAATTGCACCAACTAAGTCATGCATTCAAGATCTTTGAGCTCTTATATCATATTGAATTTCATACATCAATTATTTCACTCAAAAATTTAAATTATTGAAAAAAGGGATAATCTATTTATATTTCAACACTAAAATTATTGTAAGTTAACAAATAATTTTGTAGAAACTCCCAATATACTTTGCCAAAAAAATGACTTATAATCCATTTATGCAAATTTTTTGCTGTTACAAACAAACTTAAGAGCCCGTACCAATAACATGACATGATCAAAAATGCGTAAGGTTGCGAGTAAGTTCAGTTATCTTATCCTCCCCGGATAGACCTTCAAAGTGGAAGCATGCACAACACCAGATAAATCATATCACCACTACTTCTTTTTTCTTAAAAAAAAAAAAAAGATAAACTCATATCACCAACACAACATATACCATGGATAGGAAAGGAATCTCCATACTCGAATTCTGATGCTGTCTTTTCTTTTTCTTTTTTTATTCCTTTTCCTTCCCTTGGAAATGGAGAACTTTTGAAACCTAGCTTCTAGACATGCATGCATACACCATAGTTAAACAAATATATTCCGCAAAATAACTCAATTAGTAAGATATCTACGATTTTTGATGATGATCTGAATTCAAAACTCAATAGCTACAAATTATATATGTTTAAGTCTTTGTACTGCGGATTCCCATACTTTCTTTTTTTAGATAAATGCTATAGCTAAAAAAGTACACGTTGACGCCGGGTCTGACTCGGGCACAATGGAAGAGCTCACGAGTTAGGCAAGGCCTTGGCCACCTGCACCGTAGCCAGGTGTGTGGTCAAAGAAGAACAGTAGCATCGCACACTTTTGAATGATGGGGACATGCACATGTAATACTAGCGTCTTAAAGCGAGCAATTCCGTGTTTTGCTGGACACCAAACAATTAAGTAACGAGTGATTAACAACCAGTTCTTTCTTTCTTTCTTTCATCAGTCTAAAGCTAGCCTTCAATAGAACATTAATTTAATAGACCCTTTTTTGGTGCCATATTCTCTTGTCTGGATCCCTTTTTCGTTGCATGTCTATCCTGCTGCTTGATATAGTTAGTAGTGTGATATACTGACATTGCGCATGCAGCAGCACACAAGATTTGATTCGGATATGGCTGAATTAATTTGTATATATAAGGTGATCTTTTTTGCTTACGATATTTTAGAGTGCCCGAGTTCTTTTAGAAAACTTTGATCGTAGTATCTATGTTAAGTGCAAATCATACTCTCAATCTGTCAATTGTAGTAGGATTTGTGCATCATTTGTGTAGTCCATTTCTTAATTTTCTGGTTTACATGGATATTTTTTATGACTTTACTAAGTGAACTATTTTAATTCGTGTTTAAAAGAATTTCAACTAAGTCACAAAAACATAAACTCTCATGAATGAGAAGCTGAAGTGCCCAGTAGGTTATTACCTAAGTTCTAGGATGATCCATTTTTTAAAAGCATCTAGATGGTTAAAACTTTTAATTGTTTATAAAAAAGAGATTGTGAGTTTGACTTCTGACCTATTTTATTTTTATATGTGTGTTTTATTATGATTTGGTGTTGAAGTATGTATAAGATTGATTGAGAAGAGTGTTGTTAATAGAATAGATACATTTATAATAAAATCTACGCGGTTAGGTCTTTTGTTTAGTCATTGTTACCCCATTGACATCGGTTGGTTAGTACTTGTAGTTAATCATACGACTTTAACCGCTTCCCATGTTGGTGGAAAAAGTATGTCCACTCCACTTGCAATGCTAGCTAACCTTGACTTTTAATTCTCACCGATGCCTATGGAAAACTCTACGTTTACTTGTAAAGAGCTACTTAAACTACTCGTGAAAGAAGGCAAACAAATCGGTCGGTCTATATCTATTTGTATATTGGGTTCCGGGCTTGCGGGTGGAGACCGATCCAAGCAGTTGCTGAGATCCACGCCGAAGAAAGGGAGGGCAGTTCATGAGTGGACAGTTCGAACGCGGCAACAACTTTTGACACAGAGGGCTGTTACGTGAAGACTCCCTCTCCTCGTCGTGGTGTAGATTAAGCTGATCCAATACTTAAAAAATAAATCTTTAATTCTCGTTTTAGAATGATCTTTAAATAACTTTTTTTTATTAAAAGGCTACTATGCATCTGCGTTTGGAGAAGGCGGAGGCAAAGCACTTTCTTTCTTTTTAAAGAAACTCCACTGGTACGTATATCTTCAGACTCTCCAGCACAGCCCAAAAAATTAGCACAATGTGACCAAATTGTAAGAGATGAATAATAGAGTGATTAGATAAAGATCAGCATTTCAGTACTCAACATTGAGATTTTTTGTTGTAGTGTTTTTTGGTCGGAGTCATCAGCATTGAGTTTTTCTTTTTAATTTTGTTATTGTTTTTTGTTGAGATTTTGAGTTATGTTGTATCTTATTTCATCTATGGGAGTTTGAATCATTGAGGATTTGTTTGTATTTCATCAGAAAGAATTTGAATCAAATTCTAATTTAAGTTCTAATTAATTCTAAATTTTTAGTTTGTTTCTATCTCTTAAACTTAAGTATATACAAATTAATATTCCAAATAGTATTCATCATGACCACCATGTCGGCCACTATGTTAGTACTGAACAAAAAATGATATGGTATTTATTTTTCATGCCAAAATGTTGTTTTTGAACAAGGCAGCCGACATGGTGATCGATATATTAGAAATAGCGGCCGACATGTCGGTTGACAATTAAATTTGTTCCTTTGATTTTTTTTTCATTTTCATGATTTTCATGCTAAATGAACTACAAAAATGATGTTTTGACATATTTAATATAATTTTGATTTAAATATCATATTTTTATTATAAGTGCTTGTTGCTCATAGTTATTTATCTTAAAAAGGCAATCTTTTAAAGATATTTCACATGTCTTCTCTTTTAGTAATTCAAAATTGTAAACCGTAGTATGTAGTTTATTAAAACTTCTATGATACAAATATAATAGAAATATTATTTTAATATGTAATTTAATTTTTGGAACATGTCACCCGATATGTTATCACCATCTGCTATTCGCTACAGGTCACCCTAACTATTATGTGTCTGTCATCCGCTTTTTAGAACATTGATATAAATAGTAAGAGTATTTATAATTTTATGTACTTAATTTTGAAGTAAAGATTTCTGTTATTCCAAGAAGCGGTATTGATTTATTGGATTCCGTCTCCATATTCTTAAGGTAAGTTTGGAACAAGAGAAATTATATTGGATTTTCTTTTCCTGACATTTGCACAACAACATCTGAAGTTCTGAACAATATTAGTTAGCTAACCACAATGCGAGCGCACATGACATAAACTACCTCTTCTTTTGTCAAGCACACATGCGACTTGTACACAAACAAATACTTCAGACCACCAACACCACTTCCAAATACGGTCGTGAACACTCTTTTGTTTATACCAAGTACGTACAAGCGATCGAAAAGGGGCCATTCCGATAACCATCGTGGAATGATTAGTACTACACATAAGATAAACAAGAAAAACAAGATACTTGCAAGACTATCACCACAACATTCTAGTAGTACTACTACTTTTTAGGACCAAATATAATAATATAGTTAACAAGCTCAGGCCAAGTGGGGGTGTAATTGTTAACGAAAATGACAGGACATTAATCACTTCAACTAGCTATCTAGCTCATATAAATAGGAAGCATTGCCTGAGATTCTAGTTGTCATACAAGCCGGAGACCAAAAACTAATCAACTAGAATTAAATTAAGCCCATACATATATAATTAGCTTAGCTTAATTTAGTAGACATGGATGCAATTAGCAGCTTGGTGTTGCAGGATAGCTGGAGGAAGGGCCCATGGTCTGCACTGGAAGACAAGCTCCTCACAGAGTATGTGCACCAGCATGGAGAAGGCAGCTGGAACTCTGTGGCCAAGCTCACAGGTACATACGTCAACAAAATTATACTCTGATATTTTCCCGTTTCGTAGTGGCATACTCAGAAACGCATTCTTTTGCAGTGACACGTAGCAAATTTTTTTCACTGGCATAGTTAGAAATAGTGACAGTATTGTACGGCAAGTAGCGAATTTTCCCTAGAATATATGTGTGCGACTATACACCAAAATTTTGTTGGTGGATGTTAGGGCTGAGAAGGAGCGGGAAGAGCTGCCGGCTGCGGTGGGTGAACTACCTGCGGCCGGACCTGAAGAGGGGCAAGATCACCCCCGACGAGGAGACCGTCATTCTCCAGCTGCATGCCGTTCTTGGCAACAGGTAAGCTACGTACATACACATATGATGTGTGTGTGTGTGTGTGTGTGTGTGTGATTGATTAACTGGGAGTGTGACACAAACGTTCAGATGGTCGGCGATCGCACGGTGCCTGCCGGGGAGGACGGACAACGAGATCAAGAACTACTGGAGGACGCACTTCAAGAAGGCCCGGCCGTCCCGGCGGGTCCGGGCCCAGTTGCTCCACCAGTACCACCAGCAGCAGCAACAGCAGTATCTCCAAACTCTGCAGATTCAGCAGCAGCTGCAAGAGCAGCAGCACAGCCTGCAGGAGCCTCATCAGGCCATGATAACGCAGGCGATGAACAACCTGCAGAACAATGAGTACTACCACTGCATGGAGCCTGGAGCCATGGTGCCTGACCACTGTGTGCTCCCGGGCGACGACGCGCTGTGGGATAGCCTTTGGAGGCTGGTCGACGAGGACGGCGGCGGCGAGGCGGCGAGCGCCGGCGAGAACTGAGAACTGTGTTCACGTATATGTGTATCAGTGTATGTTAGTGTAAAGAGAGTGGGAGGGGGGGTTTTGGTCTTCTGGAGGATTCAGTAACTGTAAGGATTAAGTTATGGTACTTGTGAGTAGTGACAAGAATCTTGCCCCGTCTAATTTGCTAATGCGAAAAGCTTGTCATGTTTCTTATTTTCCCATGATCGAGTCAAGAAATCTCTCTGTTGTTCGTATCACAAAGCTTGAGACTACAAAAAAATCAAGAACGCGATGCATTAAATGAGTCTCATTCACAGACTAACTGATATAACCAAAGATCCAAACCAAGAATGAGATATAAAAGAATACTCCCCCAAGAATTTTTTTCATTACCAAAATCTGGCAAAATGCTTATAATACCATAGCGATAGAACAGAAAAAATAATAATAACACAGTACCATTTACCCACCCCTTCCAATTTTTGTTCTATATATCCCAAGATTACTAACCCACATGTCCAGTACTATAGGAAACGAGCGAAAAAATGGAGAATGTTTCAGTACTATAGGAAACGAACGAAAAAATGGAGAATGTTTCTTTCACCTAAATATTTCGCAAGTTATTGCTATCACTTCATTATGATCGATTGAGCAACGTCACCGGAGTTGCTGGGAGAACGATTTTGTCGGCCTGGCCGGCGGGCTCGAGCTGCGTGGAGAGCTGCACGACGGAGCAAGTGCCGGGGAGCGGTTCAGCGTTTCAACTACGGTACGGAGGGAACAAGGTCCTGTGAGCGCTGCAGCATGCTCACCATTGATGGTGTCTGGTAGGTGTGCATCAGGGTGGTGAGATCAGTCGAGTCCCCACGCGCCGTGGCTCTCTGCCATGAATGTGAGCTCAAGCCAGCCAGGACGAAGGCCCGGCCGGACGCCTCGTACCTCTGCCGGCTCTCCATCCTCTCCTGCATCTCCCTCAGCTCTGCAATCAGTGCCAGACATTGACGGTCACCGGAACGCGTCACCAGCGACTCCAGTATCCTCCTACGGCCTTCGAGGATCGACACGGCCTGGGAGAAAGCACCTTCGTCGGCTGCAACCCGTGCGGCAGACATGTCCTCTGCAGCTTGAACACGGTGCAACTCTCTCTCCACCACAGGAGACATTGTGGAGTCCACGCAATGCACGGGGCGCTGAATGATCAGTTCTTCACCCTCTAGCTCAATCATCTCCATTTTAACCGCGTCTATGTAGGTACAGCTTGGTTCGATCAGCACAGTTTGGCCATGCGCAGCCGGGACATGCACTGTGACAAGAAAGCTCCTCTCTTCATCTGCATAAAGGTCACCGACGTCGACCGACCCGCTACGTCCATCTGGATCTACTTCACTTGTATAGCCCCCTGACTTGATGGAAGTAAGCAGCACTCCTTCATCTACGCAGTCAATGCACAACTGTATCTCTTTAACCACGACGCTAAGTAGGCCACCAATACACTGAGCAAATGCATCTCGCATTGAGCCTTGAGCATCGATAAATGAAAAGGTGCTATTCGTGGTCTCAGCAATAGAATGCATGGCGGCAGAGTCATGATCTGAGCCAAAACCAAAGGTGTGGATATGCACCTCATGACATGAGCCAGGAAGAATTGAAGGCGGAACAAGTACACTGAAATCCAGTCCAACTCCCTCGGAGAATGATGGGTGTGTAAACGTTTCTTGACCGTCAGAAAGAAGAATCATGCTGCTGACAGGATTCTTCCGACGTCGGTCCACAATAACCTTAGCACCTTTCTTTAGCCCATCAGCAATGTTTGTTTCACCACCTGCAACAAGGGAATAGACAGCTTGCAATGCTTGCTGCCGACCAGCTGAAGACATCAAGCGAAGGGGAATGAGCCTCCGTGCTGAAGATGAGAAGGCAATGATAGAGAGACGGTCATCGGGTCCGAGGTTTTGGATCACAAAGATCATGGCGCTCTTCAGAAGTTCAAGCTTGGACCCTGCCATGCTCCCACTGACATCAAGCACAGTCACAAGGTCAACAGGTGCACGCGAGCTCGCTGAGGGCAAGGACATGGGAGCCTTCAAATGGATCAAGATAGAAAACATCTCCTGAGTTACTAATTGTTGCACGGCAGGGAATTCTGAATATGTCTTGATTTCAAGTGGACCAGAAACTGCGTTGCGGCGTCTATCCACTCTTCCAGACTGAAGATCTATGTGCTCATCATCATTGAAAATGCCCACCTCGGGAACATGGAAGACAGGAAACCGCTCCTGCCGGTTTGCACTGTTTGTATGAGAGAGCCTGCGGTAAACAGCCATTTGTCCATTATCCTGGGGCCAATTGACTGGGCTTACTCTAGCTCTTCCATAAGTGGCATCTGCAGGTAGAGGGAGCTCGAAGGGAAGCTCCTTCCACTCGGCGCGGCATATTGGGCAGATATAGTTGCCATGCCTGACATTTGAAGAGATGCAATGGAAATGGAACTTGTGGGAGCATTCAGCAGTGAATAAAGCTTGGCCATGTCCTGGCCTCATGCCACCAAGGCAAATGGCACATGTTTTCTGAAATCAAGTTAAAAATGAAAGGTTAGTAATGTCTAATATCAAAGCATGTGACTTAAAACAATATATGTTTTTTCAGCTTCTAGAAAGTTAACAGTAAAAAATGTACTGAATACTGAACCGAATTAGAACAATGAAAACTTAAACATTACACAGGCTTTGTGCGGGATTATTATTTTTGAGATGGCATGATCAGATTTCTGACTTTGCAGACAAGAAACCTAATCACGGTATTGACTTCAATTGTCAGGTTCTGTTTTAGTTGAATTCTGTTGTTAAGGGCCGCGGATTGCAGCACTGACTTCGATCAGGAAAATTCCATTGGGCAATTATTTATTTGGAGTTACAAGTTGCGCGTTTTTACAATTCAAGTAATTTTCCCGGCAGAATGATGTCAACATCATCTTATCCTCAAAATATAATTCCTGAAAGTTATCTCTTAATGGCACCCAATTAGTCAAAGAAAAACAAGGGTTGGAAAGAGAGAGGAAAGAATTGGGTCATAAGATTCAGAACTAGTCGGTGATATCTGCAAATAATATATAGAAGTACAAAACAAGCAAGCAAGAGAAGCGATCAAACTTCATTGTGTGCATGACTAAATATAATGGTTCCTTCAAGAACAAAGAAAATCATGTCTGAATTGCTTATTGGTTCACATCATGTTAGATTTGTGCAAAGGAAACAAGAAAAAAATAAAGGTAGAACAAATATGCACAAAATCCAAATGCAAGAGTTGAGTCAATAATTTATATAATGCGTCTAGTAAACTGATAAAATATATGTAAAAAATATTGAAACACAAACAAGCAGAACAAGGAGTAAAAAAACAAAGTTTCATCGTTGTAAGTAACAGATGATACGGATCTATCAAATCGCTAAATCATAACTGTATCATATAAATTGAATAAACCACACATTCTTTCTCCTGTGGTACACACTATTCCATATCAGTACATAATAAGGTTCTACTCACTCAATAAGATGGTCAATGAAAGCAATAACTTCTTAGAAGACCATTTCAGATTATTGTGGTGTTACGAATTCAACGACAGATTTGATAACGTGAAACACGCGTAAGGTAATGCGGGCTAACTTTGTGACGGATCACCCCGCGTTGCGCAATCACAAAGAGTGATACGAAAGATTTATACAGATTCAGATCTCAGTGGGGTGCCTTCGGCATAACTCGGCCCCTAGTCCTACTAATGAGCCCCTAGTGTAACCCGGCTGGTGAGACTCTCTCGCGGGGAGAGGACTCCTAGACACATCTACTGTTTTGTGTGTATTAGATACAAATGAGAGTGTTGTGTTACAGGAGAGGGGTACAAGGGTATATATAGATCCCAAAAGACGTAAATTATTAAACTACCTTAATTGCAACCGTCGAATTGAAGGCATAACGGTCCTTTCACAGGGTGTGAAACCCAGATCTTCGACATATGCCCACTTCAATTTTCGAGACACCTGGGGACAAGAGTTTCCCGGGAGCGGGAGCAGGAGGTTGAGTAGCTACGCTCCTTTCTGGGGTGGCTGGACCTGGGGAGGACGAGACTTGTGTCCAGGAAACTATCAGAGAGGGCAGAACTTCTACCCGGAGGACCATCCAGAGAGGGAAAAACCCACGCTCTGGAAACTACACGAAGAACCATCCTGGGAGGGCAGGGCTTCTACCTGGAGAAGCATCCGAGTAAGGCAAGGCCTGCACCCGGGAAACCATTGGAGAGAACAGGATCTCTACTCGGAGAACCATCCAAAGAGGGCATGGCCCGCATCTGAGAAACCACCGAAGAGAACAAGGTCTCAACCGGGCAATCACCCGGAGAAGATAAGGCCCGCACCCGGGAAACTACCGGAGAGGGTAGAGTCTCTACCCAGAGAAACATTCGGGGAGGACAGAATCTCTATCCAGAGAGCCATATTGCCCGCACCCGAGAAACCACCGGAAAGAACAGGGTCTCTATCGGGGAATCACCTAGAGAGGGCAGGGAAACCACCGGAGAGAGCAAGACCCGCACCCAATAAACCACCGAAAAGGGCAGGACTCGCACTCGGTAAACCACCAAAGAGAACAAGATCTCTACTGGTGAACCACCCGGAGGAGGACAAGACCCGAGAAACTACTTTAAGGGACTATCGTTTTTCCCAACATAGATTAAATAAAACAAATACATACTAAAAAATTATCAATTTCAGATCTGTGTCAAAGATGATGATGATGGAACAGTGCAAATCCAAATATACAAAATAGTGTATCAACAAAAAAAAAAATGAGATCGTTTTGCATGTGAAGAATAGAAGGTAGTAAAGTTGCAAACTATAAATGTTTCAGATCCTTTCTTTTGTGGGGAAGAAATGACACAATGGCCTAGAGTTAAATAAATCATGTTAAAATATAGATGAGCAGATGAAATTTGAACAGATCAAACAAACACACTACAGAACAGCAAAAACAATTCTAAAAAGTAAACATAAACCAAGGGATGACACAACAAATGGAATCAGCACAAATATCCCGAGATATATGAAGCAAGATTTCTCAGAGTTCAACAGAGATCCTCCTAAGCATTATAATTTGGTTTGGAGTTAGCGAACTTTATCGGGCTTCTGCAGAGTTCTAATTCCTCTACCAATAATCCCACATAATGTGATAAGAAAATTTCATACCAAATGACTCTAAAACATATCAAAGCAGCCATCTTTAACACAAATTACATAAGTTTTCTCACATCTCCATAACAGAGCACCCTCAAACAACATTCCCGCACAACAATATTAGTATTACTCGTGAAAAATTTCTAACATAATTCCCAACCGAACAACCTTAACATCATACCAAAGCAACCATCTTTAATCAAAACCGAGGAAATATGAACTATCAATCAAATTCCCACATCAAAGCAGCCACTTTTCTCAAATTTCCACGCAATTCGGCACATCAGGGCCACCAAACACAACCACGAAAACGAAACAACAAACTCACCTCCGAACTCCGGCTCCTAAGACTCGACAGGCGCCGCGCGGACACGGACGACGACCTCTCCCCCTCCTCCGGGGCCGCAGCAGCCGCCGCAGCCGCCGGGGACTCCTCCGGCGCACGCGGAGCGTCCTCGATGGCCACATGGCGCTCCGGAACGCGAATGCAGAGCTTGGTGGCGAGCGCGCGCTTGGCGCGATTCCAAGCCCCCGCCATTGGTCACGATCGAGCAGATCGCAAACACCTCAAAGGCGGCTCCTTTTGCGCAAAAGATTAGTCCTATTAGACGGGAGGAACGGATCAGAACTGCAGGGTTTAGAGTTGAATTGGTCTTGAGCAAAATTTGCAACGAACCACAAGTGTGTGGTGTGGGTTTGGGTTTTGCGCTCTGAAGAGAGGAAAAGGAGGGAGAAATATAGGAGGGGGAGGCGCCGAGGGAGGAGGGAAAGAGGAGGAGATATCTATGGGTGTTTGACTTGCGCTTTGCCTTTTCAAAAGTTCTTTTTTAAAAATTTTTTTTTGGGTTGATCTTTGATTTGGCTTGTTAATTTTTTTCAAAACCCGGGGTTTACAGATGTGGTTTTGAATGAGGATGCCAGTTAGCCCGTGTTTGTTTGACTGGATGCCAGGGGTTTCATATCACAAGATTGTTTTGCTATCTGCATGTTTTAAATGCTTTTGATAGTTGAGATTTCGACAGCGAGCCAGAGGATACAAAGACGGTTAGTATTTATTTATGTATAAAAATCTAATATGGAGTCCAGCATAGATACAACCAATAGAGTTATAGACCTGAGCATACGGTTTGGGTGGATTCGAACTAGGTCTGTAAAAAGTACTTTGGATTGTGTTATTTTCAATTCGGCTTAATTCAAATCAACACCCATTTAGACTAGTAGGTTTGGGCTAATTCAAGTAGATTTGATTGGATCATGCTCAAATATTTGGACTAACTTGGGTTTGGGTTAAGATTTTAAAATTTTGATTGTCTCAGCCCATGTATAAGAATATTCGAATTTTAGCTAATTTCAAGCTTGGGTTGGATTTTTTAAATTTTAGTAGGTCTCGAGATGAGCATACGAAGGCTAAGACTTGACCCTAACCTCATGTTAGGTCAGACCAAACCCGGTTAAACTCTGGTAGGCCACTTTATGCTCAAATCTAGAGAGATATATAAGAAAAAAAATTAGAAAAGAGAAACAAAATATTGAGCCAAGGGGTGAAAATGGATCGTATACGAGAAGATAGTGGCCATCCCATATTCTTACCTATATTTTTTTGTCGGATACAGAAATTGATATCAAATATTGATCAATATGGATTCGGATATGAAACAGATACGGATCATATGCGAATATGATTCTAGAAATAATACAGATGTTATTAACAATAAGAATACATATTATAATTTAGAGAATTCACAAATATGGAGAGCTTATATTAATTTGTAAATTTCTTTCTTTTACTTTATAATTACTATTGACACGAGCAAACATCAAAGATAAAAAAAAAACATATAGACATACCGATAATAGGATAGATGTGATCTTAAAATCAAAACAAATAACTATTTTCTTATTTTTCGTACCACCAAATACGGATAAAGAATTGGATAGGAAAAAAAATAAAAATCGGATCTAAATACAAATATAGATATTGTTTGAATATTAAAATTACAATCCATACTAAGAATTTTATAAATACGGAATCGGATCGAACGGATATTATTAGCTGTATTTTCATCCCTAATTGAGCATATTCTAATTTTCCTAAAATATGTTGGAGAATTAAACTAGTCAAACTTACTTTCTTTTTATTATACGAAAGTTATATATAACAAGGCAACACGCTCGTGATCAGACCAAGGGATAATCTTGTTGGTACAGTTGATTATCTATACATTATTTTCTAAGATAAATCACCATATAAATGTAATCCATACACTACTGACTTGTTGGACTGCACTAGGCCAGATGTTTCGAGAAATATGTTCTGTAAAAATACCGGAGTGCTCATGATTTTAATGGAGATGAATGTATCATTTTAGCACATAAACCAGTTTGGCAGGTATATACTGTTTTGTCCATAATCCATACGTGTAACCAAAGAGAGAATAAAAGAAGGAAATAGTATTCAACCTTTGGAATTTGAGTGCCGAACAGCTAACACATCCCATATATTCCCAAATGCTGGTATACACTGTACACAAGTAGCCATGCACGCGGTTGCATGTACCTATCCTCAAAGTTCCTGCATCTAAATTAATTTAAACTTACAATCAAGTATCAACCCTGCGCTATCCTATTAATTTCCACTCCAGTATTGGTCAGCGACAATTTCTCCATCAAGTTCATTCAAACAATGCTTGTGGTTAAATGTCCTTTGAAAAATATGAGAGAAGAAACTAGACATGTTTTTTTTCTCTCTTTTTCTTTTATAGTGAAGCACTTATCATTTCTCAGTTTATAAAAAAAATAGAAAAAAATATTTATTCTATATCATTTTAAAAATTCTGTGATTATGATAATAAGAATAACAAAGTAAGACCGAATCCATATATAAAGAAACATTCAATAACAAATACAAAATATTGAAATTTTATAATCAAATAAAAAAGATTTTGCTCAAAAAATATATCTGGTAAGTCTTGAGTCTTTATATCTAGCTGAGTAGATAGTACACTACCAAATCTACAGTTGCTAGTTGGGAACTTAACTGTTTTTTTGGACCGTCCAATGGAGTAAATGGCACCACCAGCTTGTTCAACACTGGCGGCTCTAGCCGTGGAAGGAACAGGATGCATCACTAATGCTTGGATTCGAATCACAAAAGGTATGCTTTATAAGAACAGTTCAATCGCAAATTAACCTAGATGAAAGTGTGCAATATTTTGGAGTACTTGAATTCCTCTCAACTCAGTTTGAGTTTTGGTCATGTAAATTTGAATTTAACGACCCATTTAATTAGAAAGATATATTGTATCTTTTGATTTACAATAAAAATGACTTGAAAGATAAATGATTCTATTTTTGATTAAAAAACAAGAATAACTCGAAAGATAAACACTGTATATAGAATGACTAGGCACGCCGTCCCAAATGGTCCAAACCACATGTTTTTTGGGCGAGGTCAACTTTGGACCTGTATAAGATTAGATTGATACATGTAAAATTGGTGGCTTAAATTTGCCAGCTGGCGATTTGGTTTGGGAGAATGTTAAACTAACTAATTGACCTCAACGTAGGATGGTATCTGCTGTTCGATCTCGTGAGGAGTCCACCATCATGCACTCGTAGTTGTACATTCGTGTCCCAGAATTTTTTGCACACAACACCCTTAGGCGGGTTGGTGCGAGTGATGAGCACGTGCGAAACCAGAAATTTGATATTGCCAGAGTCAAGTAAGTTCGGGGCAGTATAATTCTATTTTATAGGGAGGCAGAACAGTATTAATATCTAGAATTTTCATAAAACTTCAAGGGTTTAAGACTTTCACATCCTTATGAGTCTTACTTGGCTTCTATATCCGAATATAATCCAACTCATATGACTCGTTTGAGTCTGATCTCAAACAAGTTTGTCCCTGTCCAATCCAAAATTATGATTAAGTTCAGATTTTCTATAGTTAACTTAAGATCTCTTAAAATTCAAAACCTAACAACCTAATTTTTTTTAACAAGAACTAATGAAATCTACCCATCCTAGTCTAAGCTTGCCTTGAACTCAATTGGCCAGACATGTTTATTGGGTTGGACTAGATTGAACTCGAATCAATCCGATGATTCCGAATTTTTTGTCGACCTAACCCAAACTCAAAAATACTAAGACATATGCCCTTCCCTCCTTTTGCCACCAATGATGATTGATGAGCTAATAACTTACACTTAGGATCATGATTGCATGAGATAGTGAATTTTTGTTTAAACCCACTTTTAAAAGATAATTACAAAATCAACTCACCCTTTATGTTTTTTAAAAAAGAAATACCTTACCAACTCAGCATATCATAGATGAAAAGTGCATGTGGTAGTGGTACCCGCAACATGATCTTGCCGCAGCACCAAGATCTTTTTGAATTTTGCAAATGAAGTTGAACTGACAAATTTTTATTCTTTCAAGATCAATATTTGATCATCTATAATTTCGATTAATGATCCATTTAAATTAGTGGACTTGTGAAAACAAAATGATTAGATTGACATAAAAAAATCGTCAATCAGAATTATAAATCATAAGATATTGATCTCGACATAATTATAAGATTCAATAACAATATATTATGATGGATAATTTTGATTGATGATCTGTTTGTGTCAAATTTGATCGTTTTAACCTCACAAGTCCATTGGTTTAAACAGAACACCAATCAGAATTATAGATCGTCAAATATTGATCTCAAAAGATTAAAAATTTGTCAGTTTAATTTCATTTGTAAAAAAAAAACATTATTGTGGAGCCGCGACATGCTCCAATTGTGTGTTTTTCACTTGTGATTTGCTGAGTTGGCAAGTCATTTTTTTTGTAAAATGGTGACATATATGAGTTAATTTTATAATTCTCTTTTTAAAGGGCTATTTAAATTAAAAATTCATGAGATAGTATCGGCACAATCATCTCAAGTGGATAAGTTATTGAGTACTACAATGATGTGGTATAACTTCCACAAGAGTTGTATGGAAAAGAAATGCCTAAGATCTCTCTAGCACGACAATGTCACACATGTATTATTTAAAAGTTATAGCATGGATGCAGAAGCAATCAATTCAATGTATCAATTTTAGATACAGTGGTTGATTGAGGTGAAAATGTATAGGATACTGGTGAAATTATATTCATATCTATATTTTTTAAATCAGATTCGGATATATTCGTATTCGGTTTTGCATTGAATAAATATTAGATATAATATAGTTTGGACTACTTTTAATTTGGGTCGGATGACTGGATTCCACCAGATACTACTAATATTCTTTTAATTTCATTATTTTATTTATACAAAATTTACAATTAACCCATTTTAAATTAAGAAATAACATATTTGAATGAACTTGTATAATAATTCTATAATTCATGTAAGAATTTGATGACAAAATTGCTATGTCGCAAATTTATATAAGTACTGCATTCAAATTTGAATTCAAATATAAAAATATACCATTTTATCGTATTTATAGGATTTTATCAAATACGGATATGAATTTTTTTTGTAGATAGAGAAAATTTTTTTATCTTAACCGCATGTTGTTGGATTTAGTAATTAAATAATTCATATGAATATTTCACGCTAGTGGTTGAGACAGATCTAACCGCATGGTATTGTAGCTGAGTGCAGTTACTTTACCCCGATTTTATGCAAATGCGGTATGTTAATCTTCATATCCATGTATTTCCACGGTCTTCATCTGACGACGGACATGATACATTGGGGAAATAATGGAATTATTGTCCGTCTATTTGACTATGATCGAGATGTGGAAGATGAGATTCAAAGGTGTTGCGCTTTCAAAAGATAGATTCCTTCAAATTCGCCAAATAGAACCCTGTCAAAAGGCAAAATATGAGATGTACAATCAATTCGATGGAGAATGTCAATTTTGTTTGTGGTTTACCAGTCACACGTGAAGCTAACCTCTATAGTTTCGATTTTTCGTTTGGAACCTCCTTGGAGTGGCCCGATAAACAACTAATGGGTCAACATGTATCACCAAAATGGGCTCTATACCCAGGTTTTTTAGGGAGAGTGTACCGATTTTTTTCTCCATGGAAATGAATGAACTCTGCATTTTTACTTCTAGCTATTCCCAAAAATAATGACTTCTTTTTAGAATTTTGAACTAAATAATTGAAGCTAGTTTTCATTAGAAAATCATTTAACCCTACTTGGTAACATACTCTGATAAAGTGTCAAAATGGCAAAATTTAGTGACAAAATCGCCGGTTTGATTAAAGCATCAATAAAAAAAATATATAATTACACTGGATCAAAGTGATAATAGTATCCCACATTGCACCGCAGCACAATGAAATTCTGGAATATAAAGATGAACTAAGGCTCTCTCCAATGACGACGG
This sequence comes from Pharus latifolius, assembly GCA_019359835.1. NCBI lineage: Eukaryota > Viridiplantae > Streptophyta > Magnoliopsida > Poales > Poaceae > Pharus > Pharus latifolius. The sequence goes on along the minus strand of CM033321.1, from coordinate 5,112,625 downwards.
TTGCGGTAGTGCGCGTCGGTGGAGGCGAACGCATACTCGCCGCTTATTTGGTGTGATGGGACGTGCGTGTTCTTCGGGCGGAGGCGAACACGCGGCGAAGTTTACGTCGCCGTTGGAGGGGCCAACAGCGATGCGAGCTCACGTATGATTGTGGGCTCCATCGAAAAATAAACCAGCTAATCTTATTCCCAAATTTTTAAATCTGACAAGTAGGTCCATGGAACAAACGGCTCCACTGTCAGTGAAAGGTATTTACAATGCGTGCGTGAAATGAAATCGGAGGCGTGGGGCCCACAACTTGCGTAGTGCGATGTATCAGTGCATGCGACACCAATACACACGTTAGCCACTATCACTGACATCTGGGTCCTACAATCAAAGTTCTCACATGTTAGTTAGGCTCTCTCCAACCCACCGGTGCTTCATTTGGCGCTTCAACAGAATATTCTTCAGCATATTCTGTGCCACGTATGCGAAGCACCATCTGAAGCACTACCCTTCTCCAACCCACCGGCGCTTCGTTTGGCGCTTCGCGAGGCACCTTCTCAAGCACCACCCTTCTCCAACCCACCGACGCTTCGCTTGGCGCTTCGCGTGGGGCCCGCACATACATTATTTATTACACATTAACAAATTGATAAAATAAAATTCAGATAATTCGAAGACAACAAATTAAAATAAAATTGTTGTAAATAACAAAAAAAATTTAAAATTATTTTTATTTAAATGGCACAAGGGAAAAAACATGACATATACTAAATTAAAATTCGGCAACAGTCGGCCGTTAACAACCGCACAAACAACTACTCGTCGGTACCGTCGGCCTCGAAACGCTGCCAAATGTGCTCGATAAGATCTCGTTTCAGTTGCTGATGTGTTGGGCGAGCACAGATCGCATTATTTCGATCTAGCATATGTTCGAAAATTGGTGGTGCACTGTTGTGCATAGTAGGCGGTGTTACGGTTGATGTGCCTTGAGTATCGTACAATTGAGTGATCGGGTCATGAGAGTGCCGCTCATCCTCGATTATCATGTTATGGAGGATGGCACACGCTTTCATAATATTGGCAAGAGTTAATCGTTGCCAAAATCGAGCGGGGCCGCGGACAATAGCAAATCGAGCTTGCAACACCCCAAACGCTCGCTCCACATCTTTTCTTGCCCCTTCTTGATGTTGTGCAAACAACCTGAGTTTGTCCGTTTGGGGCAAGGGTGTGGTCTTTACGAAGACAGCCCACTCGGGGTAAATACCGTCGGCCAGATAGTACTCCATATTGTACTCTGTCCCATTAACAGAGTACTGAACCGTAGGAGCTTGCCCGCGCAATACATCAGTGAAAAGGGGGGATTGGTTAAGCACGTTGATGACTTTGTTGGATCCGGCTGTAACACCCCAGTTTTTGCCAAACCCTAAAATAGCCAAAATCCACATCTTGACCCCAAACCCTAATCTGCTTCAGCCATTCCCTTCTAAGTGTTGTTCAGAACATTTTTCCCTTCGGGATCATCTCCAAAATCCCATCCTAAAGCTGAGTTTCAACCCTTACCATTTTAAAACCCTAATTACCCTATTTTACCCTAAACAGCTTTTCCCCAAATTTTGTCGAAGCCCTTCAGATCATGCCCGATCTTACCAAATTCTGGCTAGATGAGTTCTAATAATTTTATGCAACTTATCTGCGAAATCAGATTTCAGATCGGACCCTCAGATCTCCAAATTTGCAATCAGGCCCAAGTTCTATTCAAATTTTCCTCACAGAACAGTCCCTAGAACAAGTTTCAAAAATTGCAGAACGGCCCAAACTTCTTTTCAGGTCCATTCGACCAGCACCTGGTCGTGGCCCACGACCAGCGCGAGCCGCCGTTGCCGCGCCGTGTTTTCGCCGCGTTTGCTCGCCGCCGGCCACCGCTTCTTGTCGCCCGTGTTGTGAACAACCGAGCCACCCCGCGCGCACGTGCCAGCACAGTTGCGTCGCCTTGCCCAGCGGTTAAACGGCCGCGCTCCAGCAGCGTTTTCGCGCGCGCATGCCCGTTGCCGTGGCATTGCATGCGTGTACGTGTCGTTGCCGGAGCTACGTTGTCGCCTCCGCATCTGCGCCGTCCCGGACGAAGTTCCAAGGCACCCTGGCATTACTGGCAAAGCTGCAGCACCGCCTGAAGCAAATCACATCGCCGTCGCCGTCGTTGCGCCTGCGCCCGACAAGTTTCTCCCCGGCGCAAGCAACCGCTGTCATGTTTTCCCTTGCAAGCTCCGTCCCCGTGCCTATTTAAACCCTTCCTGTGCTTTGAGAGCCTCAAGCCTCCAGAAAATCGGCTAAGTCCCAAACACCACCGCGAACACCTTCTTCTCCGGCGAGCCAGTGAGTGAGCTCACGGTGCCAGCCCATTTCACAGCCCCTCTCTTCGATCCAAGTTCATCAGTGAGTTCCTCCCTTCTCCCTCTCTGTGTCATAGCAGCCAATTGCACCAGATCGATCCCCATCGCCGGTGATCGCCGGATTCCCGATTTGCCCTGTCCCCCCAATGCCGTTCGATTCCCTCCAAATTAGCTCTCGATTCTGTAGAAGAAGTTGATCAGTGAACTTAGTAGAGCAAGCCTGTAGAATCAAAACCTTCAATGGTGCCCAAATCGAAGAAATCCCGATCTGGAAGTTCGCCAGTTTGCTGGACCTCGCCGCCAAGCTTTTCCGGCCATCTCCCAGCAAAATCGACCCCTCCAGTAGCCTTGTTGTGCCCTAGAGATCATCCCCAAGCTTGGAATTGAGCTCTTTCGCCCTGTATCAAAAATCCCCAATTCCAAAGTCATCCTCTCCGGCACAGTTCGCCGGAATTCTTTCCCGGCCGATCTAGCCCCTGAAACCTTGTCCCTTAGCTTCGCCTCACCCCCCTGAACAATTCTTTCCACTAGCTCGACACCTGGATCTGCCTAGATTGTGAGTTATGCCTTTGCCAAATGTTTGTCCAGAGTTGTGTCTGTGCCGTGTCGCCACCGCAGTTCATCGCCGGATTTGGCCACCCTCCGGCCACTTTCAGCTCTTGTCCCTGTTGAGTACTTTATTCCTGTTAGTAATGCCTACCTCCCAGACAAAGTGTTGCATCGATTGGAGCCCTGGATCAAAAGTTAAGCCATGCCCTAGTTTCTGGCCATGTCCAGCACTATGTCAGTGCATGTCAGCCACTGGCATTAGCCTTGTTTGACCCCTCTGGTTGAGCAATGGAAATGTCACTTTGTCCCCTAGATTCCTGGAGTTGTGTTTTACATCTTTCCCTTCTATCACTTCTCCAGAAAATCATCCTAAGATCAGTTTAAAGATATGCCAAAGCCATGAACCGAATGTCGACCCTTCGACGTTCAATCCTTTTTAGCTGTTTCTTCGACCAGAGCCCTTGTGACCTTGCCCTAACCTTTTCCCCTGCATGCATGACTTATTTACTTAATAATTTCTATGGAAACTACTTTCTGTATGCTTATGGTATGTGTTTGTGTGCTAATTGATTGCCGCAGAGTCAGAAGCTGAAGGAGCGGAAGAAGTCTTTGAAGATCCGTCTGAGTATTTAGACCCAGCATTGCAAGGCAAGCCTCATTCCTTTGATCATGTCTCGCCCAATATTTTCATATGAAGTATATTCACTGTTTCTTACTATGCACGCTTATTTGAGATACAAGTTATGTTTGAATGACATAAGTAGATATTACCTAAAGAATCATGAAACCCCTTTTGTTATTGAACCTTCATATATATGCTTTTGTCACCCTAGGACTCATATACTGAATATCCACATTAAACTCGAAATGGTCAAATACATGAGAAGTTGTAATGAAAACCGTTTTGTCAAGAAAACTGATAAAAGGGATCAGTAGTGAGGATTGGATTGTATGGAGAGGGTGCGGTGCGCACCAGGGAATGTGAATGTTCCTCACTATTGGTTCATAAGGACAAGAACCTTGTGCTGTGTCTCTATGCGAATTGTAAACGTACCAACCACTTGCCTGGTATGGGACAGGCACAACTTAGTAGCTTTTTGGTATTAGCAGTTCCCTGCATGGTTTGACGATCTGATTTCTCGCGTGGAAACTGGAAGGCCAAAGTTCGGCCACGAGTGATGTGAGTTTAGAAAAATGATGAGAGGAAAAGGCGTAAAAGAAGGAAGGCGTCCTAGACCTGATTAAGCCGTGAGCGGTTGTAATCTTAAAGGGTCGTATGTCTCGCGTGGACATAGACCAAGGCTTTGTGTCCTGCAGGAACATAGACCAGAGAGGCTAGGAAGTAAGGCAGTGGGGAAGACCCACAACGGTACTTGAGACTTAACTGTCTATTTACCGGGCGGGGATACTGTTAATACTGAACTGTAAAAGCATTGTGTGATCTCGGCCTTGTCACATGTGTATAAGTCACATGTAGCTGATCCGACTTGAAAGCCGAGTGAACCAGTGGATTTAAAAAGAGGTACACCTTTGCAAAGTGTAAAAAGAAGTATCAGATACTCTGTACTCCCAGGTTCAGGAGTCTTTTCGTAGTGGATGTTATCCATGGGTTATAGCACAAGTAATGTTTTGGAATGTTTTCATAATGCGGTTAACAAAGTAGTGACTCATGGGAGACCACTACATCTAATGTTTTATTGAAAACCTGTTTAATGTTTAAAGCATCATTTTCATGACAAAAATACTGTTTCACTGAACAAATGACTTGGAAATCTATATATCTCTATCCATATGAAACTAAAACCCCGGAATCATATGTTTCACCCTCATGTAAGTACAATTGCATTAATGCCTGGAATGAGTGTTGCTGAGCACCAAGTGCTCACCCTTGCATTTATATCCAACTGTAGAAGAGGGATTCGAGGATCCCGATTCCTTCAGTTATGAGTACTCAGCAGAAGATGGAAGTGCCCCGGACGAGCCCACTTTCTAGAAGGTTTGCGCACCAAGTCAAGTCAGATGTGGGAGAAGCCCCTCCAACCCCGCTGCGGATGGAAGTCAAGCTGTTTGTCGTCGCTTTGTGTTTTATGTTGTGTGTTCGGTACTTGGATACCGATTCTGGTTCTGATAAACTGGTTATTTTCTTAGCAACTCTACTTAGCGCCATTTTCGGTGCTTTGGCTATGTAATATTGGCCACGTTGGCCTGATACTTGTTTAATGATATTACTATGCTTGTGTGGTTTGAGCTCATGTGGCATCATGCTGTGTGTAACCTACCTGGGCGGTTACCAAGGTGATCCTCAAATGGGGGTCTCACACCGGCGACACCAAAAAAGGCATGCCATATCCACAAGTCTCTGGACGCGACCGCTTCAAGTATTATGGTAGGGACTCCTTGATCACCACGAGTGAATTGGCCCCTCCATGCAACTGGGCAATTGTGCTATTCCCAGTGCATGCAATCGATGCTTCGCAGCATCCCTGGGAAACCTCGGTCCTCTCCTTCGTGGAGCAGACGCTGGAGGTCTTCGGTAGTAGGTTTACGGAGATATTCCTCCGCGAACCGATCGATGATTCCTTCGACGAAATTCTCCAGGCACCGAATAGCCGTCGACTCTCCGATGCGTACGTACTCGTCGATGGCATCGGTGGGCGAGCCGTACGACAACATGCGCAAAGCCGCAGTGCACTTCTGCAATGGAGATAGCCCCTTTCGGTTGATGGCATCTCTCCTCTCTGTGAAGTACGGGGACCACTCCCCGAGAGCTGTGACGATTTGCAAAAAGAGGGGTCTCCCCATTTGAAACCTTCTGCGAAACAAGTAGCCAGGATAGACCGGAACGTCGGCGAAGTAGTCCGCGACTAGACGGTTATGGCCGCCTTCGTGATCTCTTTCGATGTACCTTCTGCTATCTCCTCGGCGGCGATGCGACGTACCAGCGTCAATGCTGGCTTCAACATCAACAAGAGCTTGCTGCAGATGGGGTTCGATCGTCAGAACGGTTTTTGCGAACCCCGTCGCGAACTCTTCCATCTGGTTGAGGCATTCGTCGTCAGTACTACTTGTGCTTGAGCTGGACGACATTTTTTTAGGGTTGGTTGTGAAGTTGAGATCACCAAGAACGGAGGCTTCGGTTGTGAAGTTGATATTACTGAGGTGTGAAAATGAGGGCATGGGGGTCCAAATATATAAGGGGAGAAGCGAATCGATCACATGCGTCGGCTCCAACGGCTAAATTCCAAAGGAATCGAGCAGATGTGTCGGCTCCAACGGCTAAAATCCAAAGGAATCGAGCAGATGTGTTAGCTCCAACGGCTAAAATCCAAAGGCATCGAGCAGATGTGTCAGCTCCAACGGTGAAAATCCAAAAGTACCGATCACATACCATAGTACGAACAAGTGAATCAAAAACGAATTAAATTAATAGTGCAAGTACAATTTTTTAAATGAAAAGTACAATGTTCGGAGTACTATTTATTCTTCATATCCTTAAGCTGCTCGTTCATGTATTCTACTGCAGCAGCATGCGTCGCCTTACCATCATCCGAGAAATGGGATGTATCCATCCCAAGTAGTTTCGTCAACGACTTCATAAATGAAGCATTTTCTTTGCTTTTGGCCATCCCCTACAATTTATCAGCTACAGCAAGGGCTTTGTCGGCCACACTAGTAAGCTCGGCGCTGGCTCTGCTGATGCGCTCTAGGGTCTCCTCGGACGCCGACGATGTCTGGCCCAATTTGCTCTTACCCTTCCGCTTCTGCTTTGCCGCGTCCCTCCCTTGTGGTCGTGGAAGCTCGACGGGGACATCCTCATTGTTCAACGACGACGTGTGGGTACCTTCTTCGTCGAGGCGAGCCCTTTTCGAAGAATCGAAGCAGCTTCGGCACCACTTCGGTTGACCACGCACGGCATTCCACCAGTGCTCCAGGACGAATGGATGTCCAACCTCCTGCCTGTACATGTCGCGTGCTTGCGACATCAACTGGTCGTCTGAACGACCACTTGCGTAGGCATCCCTCAACCTACAAAAGATGCCATTGAACTGAACAATTTTCTTATTATTCTTTTGCCAATGGTCTTTGCAGTGCCTGAGGTCTCGTCTACGATTGGACGGACTGCTCGCGTTGTACTCCTCAATGACCTTCGACCAGTACATCTCACATTTTTGGTTGTTCCCATCGATCGGGTCGATAGAGTTATTCAACCATGCACTGATCTGGATAAAAAAATAAAAATTGTTCAAAATTTTTTTTCATAAAACCGGGGAAACAAATATGCGTTAACAAAATTTAATATTTAAATGAACACTTACGAGTCGCATGTCGTCCTGTTGCGACCAGAGCATTCGTTTACGTGGCGGTCCAGCGTTGTCGTCGTCCACGATCACGACCAGGGGCGTGCTCTCCGGAGTGGTGGTATCCAATGAGGGGGTCGAGCGATCATTTCTTCTCGGTACTTGCGGGGACGACATTTCTGTAGGGATGGTCGGAGCCCCGACCAAATGAGGATTTTGACCGTAAAGGCCGTAGGGGGGTTGTGCGTAAGGATGCCCGGGCGTGTACTGCCCAGGATATGCATACGGATGTGGTTGGTCGTATGGAGGGGGTGGACCCAATGGTGGGTAATACATCGGGTATGGGGGGGTGGGGGTTGAAAACTAGGCGGATTTTGGCTGTTTGGCTCTTCGGTATTGGCATCATCGATATTTGGTTCGCCAAACCAATTGACATAACCGCCGGGGGGATTGTTAGCCATTGAAAAAATTTTCGAAAAATATTGCGGGAATGAGAGTGTGGAAAGTGTATGGTATGTGGTTGTGTTTGAGTGAAAATGAGGTCAAGTGTTCTCATATTTATAGGGGGGAACACAGAATTTTTCTAGATTTTTTGGTGATTTTTTGTGATTTTTTATGAATTTTTACACTCAAAAATGAATAAAATAAGTGTAACGGCTAAATTTAACGGCTAGAAAATCAACGGCTAGATTTATGGGTGGCTGACATGTGGGACCGGCTCAAAAAAAATTCCAACGGCTAGTTCTTCCCGCTTGCACACCAAACCGAGACTTACATGTAGGCCCTCCATTCGACCGGGCCCACCCGTCAGTGAGAATAAAAAATCCGGCCTCGGATGCACAAAACACGCCAAATGAGCTGACCAATTTCCCGGGCTACATCCGCACCACACACCATTTCATTGACATGTGGGCCGAAATTGAAACTGGGCCCACTTGTCAGTACAGGGTTTGCGAGGGTACGAGACGCATGCGCGCTGGGAAAGCGGGGCCCACAAAACGCGTTACCGGGCGTCGCGTGATCTCCAACGCGCGGGGATTCGCGGACGAGGCGTCGGTGGGGCCCACTCGTCAGATCCTCGCGCACGCCGCTTCGCGAAGCGGTGTCTCTCTGCTCGCGCGGATTTTTTATTAATATTTTCGCGTGGGGCCCGCCCGTCAGCGCTTCGTTGCGGCGGCGTTGGAGACGATCTTAGAGGGTTAGATTTGTTTCCGTCGGACGCGAGCGAAGCGCGTGGGCCCCACCTGACGCGTAAACCGCGTGTATGCACCAGCCTCGTTTTTTCGCATACGCGTTCGGTTTCAAGCCTGAGCCTAGTGATGGTTGACCCCACTAGTAAGTGAAACATAACATTTTGCTGTGCCGTGTCAGTTGAACGAAATTTTCTGATGGGGCCCATGATCTGTTTGAGACCTAGTCTTGGTTTTCGCACTAGGCTCACTCAGATTCTAATATGCGGAATAACGAGATCTTACTCGGAAATACCGAAACCCAAAGTAATTGTAAAACTCTTTATTTCAAAGAGAGCTTTATACGTCGAACGTTAGACACACTTGCCTACGTCGAAGGAATTATAAGTGTCTAAAACTCAAATAAGTTCTATGGCTTTTCGATGATCTAAATTAGACCTATTACAAGGTATTTATAGTCTAATCGTATGAGTACATATCAGACTCAGTAACATAAACGTATTAGACTCATATAACTAATTAATCATAAATAGATAGGCTTAGTTATATATATTCGGATCAAATTACAATTCCGACCAAAGTTTGAATCTTTCCCAAGGTCACAAACCTTTCCAAAGTCACAAATCTTTTCGTGGTCGCGAATCCGTTGCGAACTCGACCTAAAATCCTCCTAGATCAACCTACCTGTCTGAAAATTTTAATAAGTTTATATATTTATTTGTCAAATCATTAAGAGCCCAATAAAAACTAAATAAAAACCAAACAAGAACAAAATTGTTGGAGACTTGATTATTGTTTGGTTCTCTGAGATGTTCACACACATGACAGAGAATATTATATTTAAAAGCTAAGTTAGAACAAAGAGAATTAAAGATAGCATAATTAAGAATTACAAAGTACACACTTTTGATGGTTTAACTCAACAATACACACCCCAATATTATGGTTCCATAATACTGATATATTTATAGTCTCAATTATAATCTGATTGCTCTCTTGGATCTCGTACGATGAGAAGAGCACCCACAAAAGTTGCTTGTAACAGACACGTACGGTGTACCTTTTTTTTTTCAGAAATACGTACAGTGTAACCTTCCACTAATATGAGAATTTTTTTTACAAATAATCCACAATTATTATATTTTATAAAAATAACTCGTCATGTCAACGTGTCGAATTCTGAAGACTCAACAAACCTTCTAATTATCATTTTAAGTGGATTATCATTCAAGTGGAGTACTGATCAAATATCCGCATTCTAACAAATCCTCATGTAGACTATTTTTGTACAGATACGACCACTTTTGAACTAGAGGGCCACGATCAAATTCAATACTAATACGACCAATTTTGAACTGATACGACCACGATCAAGAGTTAGAAGACTTGTCGATTTCTAGAGCCGCGACAAGTGGCTTATCGAGTACAGGGCACTCGACAAACCGATTTTCACCTCTTGCAATGTGATATGTCGCTTGTCAAGACTCCAGGACTATACATGCTAACGTGGTAAATTATTTTTGTAAAATACGATAATTCTGAGTCATTTTTGCAATTAATTTTGTTTCCGATTATTATTGGTAAAAAAAAATTCCTAATATGGTTCAGAGCTTTCGGCTTGTTCTGCCAACCTGGGCTGTTGCTGCTCGGCCGACGACGCACGCGACTGCCGCGACCGCACCAGCATGGAGTGCATGGCTGGCGTCGCGTACGACGATCTCTCCGCCAAGGCGTTAGCCCCGATAATACACGCTCTGCTCGCCGACCTGCTGGACGGCTCATTATTGAATGCCGTTGCTCCAGACATCACCATCCCCCCTGCAATCTCCGACGACAACTGCCGCGACGTGGCCCGCTGCTGCATGTGCGCGCTGAGGCCGGCGAGCACGTACGCACGCCCCGATCGCAGGTAACTCTGCCGGTCCGACACGCGCGCGAGCATCTCCCTCAGCTCAGTCTCCAATGCCATGTACATGGGGTCGCCGTCTTGCGCCGCGTCCGACAGCGCCACGGTTCGCAGTCGGTTCTCGAGTATCTCCACCGCCTCCGCGTGCTCGCCCCTTTCCGCCGCCGCCCTCGCCGCTGCGATGTCGTCCGTAGCCTCCACCCGGACGTGCTCCCGCTCCACCTCCACAGACCGTTCCGCGTCCACCACGCGCACCGGCCTCTGTGCCATTGTGTTCTCGGCGGCCACGTTGATCTCCGCGCCGGACGCCGTGTCTCGGTAACTGCAGCGCACCTTGAGCAGATTAGTCTCACCGTCCGCTGCTCCCGACGTTGGCACGTCCAAGAACATCAAGAAACGCCTCTCCTCGTCGGCGTAAAGCTCGCCGACGTCGACCGAGGCAGCGCGGCCATCCGCGTCAACTTGGCTCTCATAACCGCCAGACTTGACCGAACTGATGCGCACTCCTGGACACACGCATGCGATGGCAATGCGCGCCTCCTGCACGACAACCGAGAGCAGCCCGCCGATGCATTGCGCGAACGCGTCCTGGATGATCGCCTCGTTCTCGATGAACGAGAATGTCCCGCCCGTGACCTCGGCGATGCTGTGCATCGCGGCAGCGTCGTGGTCATTGCCGAAGCCGAACGTATGGATCGGCTCAGACCGGCCGTTGGCGCCCGCAAGCAAGGAGGTCGGCACGAGCGCGTCATAGTAGATTTCACGACCGTAGACCCGTGTCGGCACGGTGTACGTGTCCTGCCCGTCCGAGAGAAGGATGACACTAGCGACCGTATTTCTGTAGCGGCGCTCGTCGAGCACCTCGGCAGCCCTGCGTAGCCCCTCGGCGATGTTGGTGCCGCCGCCCGCAGAGAGGGACTGCACGGCCTGCACCGCCAGAGCCTTGCCGTTGTCCGACATGCGCACGAGCCGGATTAGGCGGCGCGCCTCGGAGGAGAAGGACACGATGCAGAGGCGGTCGCTGGGGCTGAGGTTGTCGATGACGAACCCCATGGCTTGCTTCAGCAACTCCAGCTTGCTCCCGAGCATGCTGCCGCTGACATCCAGCACGGTCACAAGGTCGAGAGGCGCGCGTGGCGCATCACAGGCCTTGTCGACGTCGACGGTCCCGGGCGCCTTGACGTGTACAAGCACGGCGAAGTTCTCGTGAGACGCGTCCCTCGCAAGAGCCGAGTACTCGCAGTGGGTCTTGACGACCACTGCCCCGTTCGATGATGCAGGTGCTTGGTGCTGGCTACCGAGTGACCTAGACGCCGGATCCACCTCGTCGTCGTCGTTGAACACGCGCGGCTCCATGCGCTGGAAGAAGGTTTGCCTCACCGGCGGTGGCCGAGCGGCCGGCCTGGCCGGCACCTGAGGCGGTGGCTGCAGCTGTGCCGGACGCAAGAACGGCAGCTCGCGCCAGTGCGCGTTGCAGAGCGGGCAGACGAGGTGGCCGTGCGCGACACTCGCCGAGATGCAGTTGAAGTGGAACGTGTGGGAACACTCGGCGGTGAAGATGGCCTGGCCACCGCCGGCGCCCATGCCACCGAGGCAGATGGCGCACGGGTTGCTCTGCGTGCAAACAAAATACGATTATACGACCAACCTTGAGATGTTTAGATATGATGCTCAAGATCAGATCAAACTGAAGTTTTTTCTCATACTGCAAATTAATGGATTGCTCTTAGATCATTGACCAACTCATGAACAAATTTACTGGGCTGAAATATGTTTTCTTTAGATGTTAATTACCAGAAGGAAATAAAATTAAATGGAAATACAATAGAGAAACAATAGAGAAAGCAATACAGATCAATCTTTGATAAGAGAACTGGAGAATTAAGTGAGAATTTTGTTCACCTGATCAGGGGTGTCCATCTTCAAATGTTGTTCTGAATAAAATGCAGTGAACAAGTTAGCAGGATAGCTACGGGCCAAATACAAGGGAGAAACAATAGAGAAGGCAATGCAGTGAACAAGTCAGATACTTCGTTCGAAAGGAATCATATCATATCATATAATAAATTAATAAATTAATATTAATAAATTAATAATTAATAAATAATAAATTGTATAGTTTGTCTTCCCCACTAAGCTTGGCTTAGTGTTCCAGGACTGCTCCAACGATGGGCCACGTCACCCCCACAACCCCGCCCATCCGATCGCGCCCTGCGCTCATCGTCGCCGTTCGCTCAGGCGGTTGCTTCGCACTGAGCGATCTCCCATCGCTGCGCATCCGGGCCGTCCGTTGGCGTGCTGGGGGGCTCCGCCACTGCACCGGCGACGCGTGTTTCCCGCTCCGCTCCGTCGATGCCGCTGCGTGGCTCCAATGGTTGCGCGACGCGTGTCTCTCCGGTTTAGCCTCGACCGCCCCGGCGCCTTCGCGAATGGCGCGACGACGCGTGCCCCCCCTACCCCTCGTTGGCCCCGTCACCTGCTTCTTCTACAAGGTGTCGTTCAGAATTCCCTCTTCTGCAATCTTCTCCACCCTTTCTTCTTCCCACGCTGTGTTTGTGTTTGTTGCCGCGCCGTTCGCCGGTTTAGATTGGCAGCGATCGTTGGTCTCGTGTTTGCCGCGGCGTGGGTGCTAGCTAGAGCGTCACATGCTGTACCTGTTGCGGCGGCGCCGGGTCGACTTGTGGTGCGGGTCTCCATTGCTTTCTCGATTTGCTTCGCCTTGGTTTTACTGTTCTAAACCTTTTATGTTTGCTCCATGCCTCTTTCCCGTTGGCCTTTTTCTTGGTTCGCCGTTTGCAATGGTTTCACACCGTCCGCCGGGTGGGGGCCTACGTGCCCCTTCGGCAGATCCGCGCGCCTCCTCACATTGTCCGCCAGTTGGGGATCTCGGCTGTCGTCGCAGCTTCTCCCGCGGCAGTTGTTGTGGGTAGTCCGCGCCGCCATTGCGCTTCCACGACCGCCGCCCTGATATGTGGCTCGACGGCCGCGGCCGCTCTCTCTCTCTTGCCAGGGGGCCAGGCCACCGGTGGACCTTGGGCCATATTAGGCCGCCTCCTTGCATCACTCGCGAGGTGGGGGCTTCGGCAACCGTCGTATGTTCTCATACATTCCGCCGTTGCGCCTACAGAGCCCCATCGCTACGCCTTCACAACCGCCGGCCTGATCCGTGGCTCAACTGCCTTTGCGTCCGTCGCTGCCACGGCCCACTCCGGTGTCGTGCCGGCCCCACGGCTGCCGTCTCCATCGCGGCCAGTATGGGGGCGCCGCTACTACGCCTCCCCGGCTTCACCCCTTTGCAGCTCCACGGCCTTGTGGCCGTTTCTGTTGCTGCCATGGCTCTACTATAGGCCACTCCGGAGTTGTTTCGGCCCCACTGCATCGCTGTCACTGTCGTGGCTTATTCTGCGGCAAGCCAGCGCCTCTACTGCCTTGCAGTTGTCTGCGGTGGTTCAGTCGCGACCCACTCCAGCACTTGCGTCACCCCACGGCCACCGCTGCCAACGTTGGATTCTCCCATGTGCCAAGCTTTCCCCTGAATGCATTCCTTCAGTTCAAGTAAATTAGCATGCCTATATGTGTTGTCATTTCTTTTTTTGAAATATAGAGAGGAGCCGAAGGTAGCTTCTCCAGGCATCCTCTCTCCTTGAACTTGGCATCTAATGGCCTCCACCCCTTGCTGCTAAATCAAGGTGAGAAACTCCCAAATGCATGTAGTAGTTTGTGTATTCTTTAGGTGGTGATTTTTGCATTGCTAGGTATACAAATGATACATTTCATTTCTTCAATATGTTTCTCGCATGTCCATATATACATTCTGCTATGGTTTGTATTCTATGATAAAACATGATTTTGGTTTCAGATTTCATAGCTAATCTGCTCATGATCCCACTATGGTTATCCAACAGAATCAGGTCTTGAAACACTGTCAAACATCTTATGAGGTTCTGTCGCTTGCTTAACTTTCTTGTCCAATTCTTCAGTAGGTTGTTTTTCCTCTACAGCTCGCTCTACATTTATTGTGTGCATTCGTGTTTAACTTTTGATCTGTTGCTGCTTGTGATAACAGAGGGCCTCTTCTTGTAGGCAATATTATCAACCTGTTTTAGTGCAGATTAAATCCCTTTCCAATGTGTAGTGGTATGTATTAGTGCGGATTAACTCCTTACTTATGGATAAGTTAAAAGGGTGTCTTCTATTGAGGCAAATTAGCTCTTTTATGTTAATTCCCATGGAATTTACTTTGTTTTGCAGTTGCGCAAGAAAAAAATAGTTTTTGGTTCACCCATCTTGCGTTTATAATTGTAGCAGCTATTTTGATAGACTGATGGTATTTTGCATTCCAAATCTGCAAGCGAGCTACTACAACATCTGGATGCAGGTAGATATCTGCTTGCAATTAAACATCAACCAAATCTACTAACCTTTTATTTCATTGCGTTTGCCCCAAAATACGTGCCTAGATACTTCTTTGTGCAAATCATCCAAGATTCAGACCTTTTCGTTTCAGGTTTTTTTGATCCTATAACAGCCTGGTGTTATAGGTTCTCACCTATAGTAAAGTGAATTTTCACAATTTCTTACTCAAATTCAAGAATGTCTTTTTTCCCATCCCTGTTAGTTTGCGTGATTACATTATAAATCTATGGTTTTCTGTTGTGCTCATTTATTTTCTCTTATCCTTTTGTTTCGGGTTGCATTTTGAAAAAATATATTGAGAGATGCTAAAGTGGGTCATTGATGGGTTATTTTGGTTTTTTCCCCTTCATTTTGGTAGTGATTTGAGAGTGTCTCATGAACTCTGATTGTATAATTGCTGCCAGCAGGTGCGGATCTGAGCAGATATGATATTGCTATATGTGTTGGATTCCAATGCTGATGCTCGCCTCACCTCACGCTAATGCTCCTCTTTTGAGTGCCTTGTGTCAGTTCCAACTCCGTTATTCTGTTAAAAAATTATGGCACAACAGTAAGCACAACTTCTTCCTCTTTTTCTTCAAAGCAACAAACATATTTTAGCATATATAGGCTGATTGTCTATTATCTGTGTTCTACAATGGTACAAGACATGCACATATGACTTACTTTGTTGATGACAACCACTATTACCGTTTCACTTTGAATATTTTTGCTAGAAACTAACTAGCATGAAAAACAATTATCCTATAAGGGCCTGTTTGGAAGCCCGGGATTTGACCCATTTCCGGGTGGATTTTGTGGGTTGGAATTAGAATCCTAAATAGATTCAGGATTGTGTTTGGATAGGCTAGGTTCAGGAATTTTAAACGGGCCAGGAAGCCCAATCCGGGGGGATTTGGAAAATCGGCACGGGAGGCCCGGGGAAAAATCCTGGCCATTTCGTGTCTTCTCCTCGCCTCCACCTCCTCACCCGAGTCTCCGCCCTCCACCTCCCTCATCGTCTGCGTCGCCACCCTCCACCTCGCCGCGCATCGCCTCCTCGCCCGCATCGCCGAAGTTGCGCTCCTCCTCGTCCACGTCGTCGCCCTCGACCTCCCTCTTCGCGTGTCGCTACCAGATCCACCAAAATAAAAAAATTTCCTCCGACGCCATCGCCTGCAGCATCATCTTCCCTCTCTCTTCTTTGAGCTCTACGTCGACACGCGCTGCGTCGACCTCGCGCTCCCCGCCGTTCTTACGCCGGATCCACACCGAGCCACACTGTCGCCGATCCTCTCCACAGCGCCGTCGTCGATAGCTTCACTAGCTCCACTGCCTCGACATCGACCCGAGTTCAACACAGCATCCACAGTTCAGCTTCGACCACTACTCGACCAATTCCTCCAGCAGCCTCAGCAGCAAGCAACAATGTGGTTCAATCCTTTGCCCCTTGCTTCTCAGTACTTGAATTTTGATGAATTGATGAATGATGTATGATATGAAATTATCCTTTTGCTGGGTATATTATGATGATTGAGATTGGTTTAGATTGACATTCAGTTCCAGTGATCACATGCAGATGAAATGATACTTTGATTGTCTTCTTGAGTACCTCCTTTCTGATTCTGGATTTAGTTCTCTTTACTCTCTTTGTTGGCCGATCTTCAATGATCATAATTGCATTTGTCTCATGTTCTTTGAACTAAACTGAAATTGTGGATCTGCTGATGTTTGTATGACTTGAATGAGAGGCTGCTGCAAAATTGAAATGCCTGTTTGATTGCTGTGCAAGTTCCTTCCAGTGTTGAATTGAGTTATTGTCTCTGTAAAAGAAATTCGATTTGTGCAGCTATCTAATAGAACTTGCTTCTTGTTTCTGAGTTATCTTAGTACGAGGACTGTAAATTAGTGGGTGTTTACTTAATATTGATATGCATCACTGTAGGTTGTTGAGACTAGTTGATCAGTGTTACAGAAGGGTTGAGACTACTTAATATTGCTTTAAGAGTAGGAGGTGGTGAGGTTTCAGTGCCCTTCTTGCAAGGTTGGCACCATTTTGTATTTAGTTCTAGTTGTGGTTTGCAGTGTGTTGGAATTTGCCATTGAAAAAGTTAAACATTTCAGTGGAGTTACTCTCCAGCATTGAAATTTCCTATAAGTCAATGCAGTTCTTTATTTCTACATTTTTTAAAAAAAATTTAATTCTTCAAGCAGTCAACTGAAAATTACTTGTATTTTTAGAAAAAGATATCCCTTCACATATACGCGATGAAGAGAAACTATCCAAACTAACTTCTCTCAGCCAAGTATCAGCTGGAGTAAGCAAAATCTCTCTCTCTCTCTCTTGATCGTGCAATTGTGCAATTGCAACTTTGAAACTCGAATGTTATAGATTGAATCCTGTAAATGGCATCTCCATACATGATTTCGTTTGCTTAACCCTCTTATGGTGTCTAACTTGTTTGCATGGTTTACATTACATCTTTCTTCAAGTTTTTGGCTTTCCAACTTGGGTTAGCCTTGATCATTCGTTCATAGGTATCACATAATTTTGAAGAGTTCACCCTCTTGTTTATCAAATCAGGGCAACAATTATGACTAGAGTTGTGTATAGAAATATGGAATCACTGAATTTTGCTTCTTATTAAAATAGTATTTTAAACTGAACATTTCGTTTACTGAATATTTCTCTTTGATTGTTGGAGTAAGATTATGTTACTATGTATGTATGTATGTAGCCAGGGCAGTATATATCCAATAGCCAGGGCAGTATATATCTAATAATGTTAATGTTTAGTGGTAATGGTAGTTTTAATGTTTAGTAGTAAAATTCTCCATAGTCCAAGCTTGAGTTCCATATTATCCATGAAGCCTTTGCAAGAGCAAGATTCCTTCCTTCTTTAAATACAACGATGATTCATTCTTTGGATTATCTATTTATCCTTTTTCGGCTTCAGGGACACATTCTTATTGTGATCCATGCAAACTATAATCTATCTTTCTACTCTTTTTCTACATGTCCAATCTTTTTTCAGCAGCACTCATTAGTTATTAACAATAGTAATGAATGTCACTCTGAATATGACCTTGAACCTCTAGAATGGATTTCGAAAAAGATATTAGTGATCATGAGGAGTCGGAAGATGACGAAATGATGTTTTTTGTTCTACCCACTCTATACCTAGCAGCAACTGAAGAAAAGAAGCTATGCTATGCATCAGTCTTATCTGGTGCACATTGGATTCGTGAAATCATTGAGGGACATGAGAATCGTTGTCGCACAGAACTTTGAATGAAACCAAAAATATTCCTAGATTTCTCATCCATGCTTAGGGAAAGAAATCTTTTGCAGAATACTAGAGGACTAAATGTAGAAGAGCAGCTTGGTATTTTCATGTATATGCATTCAAGGAATGCTAGTTTTCGATCTTTACAAGAAATATTCCAGCACAGTGGTGAGACTATTCATAGACATGTTAGAGTAGTCCTCAATGCTATCACATCATTGGTTTATGATTTTGTCAAGCTTCCATCTATTGAAACACATTGGAAGATATTGTCTAATCCAAAATTTGCATACTTTGAGGTAATAGCTACAACCTAAAAGCTTTTATCTATCTTTCAATTAGTGGATACATTTTTATATTTATTTATCCTTCACAGAATTGCATTGGAGCCATTGATGGAACTCACGTCCCAGTTACTGTAGCAGATAGCAAATCCGCCCCATATACAAATAGAAAAGGGACCTTTTCTCAAAACGTAATGTTGGCTTGTGATTTTGATCTAAATTTTGTATATGTTTCAAGCGGTTGGGAAGGGTCTGCGTCAGATGCCGCGGTCTTACAGTCTGCCATCCAAGCTGGATTCAAAGTTCCTAGAGGAAAGCATTATCTTGTCGATGCAGGGTATGCTAATACTCCATCATTTCTTGCTCCATATCGAGGGGTGCGATATCATATCAAGGAACAAGGACGTAGTAGTTCTCATCCAAATGATCATAAGAAACTTTTTAATCTCCGTCACGCTCAACTTCGAAATCACATTGAGCGTGTTATTGGCATCTTAAAAATGCGGTTTCCAATTCTAAAAATTGGGACATTTCATTCAATGGATACACAAGTTAAATTTCCAGTGGTGGCGACTGTCTTACATAACTTGATTCGAGGTCAAAATGGTGATGAGCAATGGTTGAGTCGACGAGAAAATTTGATTCCGGAGAGCCACTTTGTACAGGTACCAAATGGTGATGATATGTATGGTGGTGATGTCGAGCCGATGAATAGTCAACGAAATGCTGGCAATTCTTTGCGAGATGAGATTGCTCTCAAGATGTGGGATGACTACAAGAGGTGGAATAGGCGGCTTCAACAACCAAGTGTTGAATGACTATAGGAGTCATCAATATTTAGTTAATATCTTGTTAGTTGATCTTTGTTGAATGTAATATGTATGACAATATTTTTGTATGGTTCACTTGAGAATTAAGAGATACTTGATTTGGTATGAATTTCAGTTTGTGGTTGTTGATATTGATTTGCTATTCGTAGGCATGTTCGAGGTATATAAATTTGTGAGGTACATAATTGGTTAATCTGTTTAATATGTAACTCATAATTAGGTTTCATGGCAACTCGAGCAAGATGGACGCTAAGACATGAAAGGGTGTTGGTTGATCAGCTCCATGAGCATAATGT